>JAPVLO010000039.1:8710291-9428082 GCA_027257055.1 Cephalopachus bancanus
CATTAAGCATGGAGTCAATTCTTAAACAACCTCCTCCAGTGTTGTGCTCTGGAAAAAAATGAACTTTTTCACTCATCGCTTTTTGTACCATTTGTGCAAAACAAAAGAGTAGCAGGCAAGGTTTACAAGGCCAGAAAAACTGTGTCATGTGGCACCTGTGTTTGTGATAATCACAATTTCTGTTAAACTGTTATTTTGTGACTTCCTTTTTTTCCTCTTTCAGTGAAATTGAGTGCCTCCTTTTTCATTACTAGGTAACCATTCTGATATTACAGTTCTTTTCCTTAGCTCTGAAATATTAAGTTCTACTGATCAGCCTGAGGTTGGGCACTGCACAAAGTAAAGTGCCATGTTTGAAATCACAGGCAAGAAGGCCTCTTGGGCCTGGCCACTGTCCCAGGATGTGGCCCACACCTCCCTGCCCTAACACCAGCCCAGGCCTGGACTTCCCCAGAGCATAGAGGTTTAGGAGATGCTGTCTGTGGAGGAATCTTGACTGCACCTCTGGCTGAGTGAAGTCACACACAGAGGCTCTGCTGGAGCCCCTCTGGGAGCATCGCCTTAGCAAGCAGATCACAGAGAGATGCTGCCATGTGCACACAAGTCTGGCTTTCCCTCCTGATATGAGATTTATTTCCTTCTCCGCAGAGCCACTTGATAAATCTAATAACATGTGCTAAATTCTATGCCTCTGGGTCTGTGAACAATATAAGGTTACATTTTAGTTTGGACCCTTTCTCAATTCATTTCCTCCTTAATTTAGCTTTATAATTCTATAGCTGATTCACAGTTAATTGAAAACAGGTCTGCAGGAGAAGCATGGATGGCAGCAAGTCAAATGATCCAATTGCTTTTGGTCCGAAATCCAATAGTAATCTTCCACAGGCACCTCACTTATTTGTCCCCATCTGTTTCACCTTTACCAGTTTGTTTGTTTGTTCTTTTTTTTTGAGTTGGAGTCTCACTCTGTCGACCAGGCTGGAGTGCAGTAGCACACTCTGAGCCTCGACCTGTTGGGCTCAGGCGATCCTTCTGCCTCAGCCTTCCAGGTAGGTGGAACCACAGGCATGTGACACCCACACCCGGCTGATTTTTTAAAAAAAATTTATTGTAGAGATGAGGTCTTGCCATGTTGCTCAGACTGGTCTCGCACTCCTGAGCTCAGGCAATCCCCTCACCTCCACCTCCCCAAGTGCTGGGATTACAGGTGTGAGCCACTGCACCTGGCCTTTTGTTTGTTCTTAAAAATGAATGTCTATTGGTAAAAGAATGGACCAGAGTGGAAGGTCCAGAAATGGACCATCACACCAGTCAAGTGATCTTTGAAAAGGGACAAAATCAACTCAATGGAGGAAAGGCAGTGCTTTCAGATGGCACTGGAACAACTCAACACAGAAAATATCAAGTGCTGGGGAGCATGGGGAGCAACCAGAATCCTTACTCTGGAAGAGAGTTTGGCAGGTCCTTGTCACGTAAGACACATGTTCTCTAGCTGCTCCTCCTGGGGACTTAACCAGGTGAAATGAAAACCACGTTCACACAAAAACCTAGGGGCAAAACCTGGTTGCTGATTCACAAATGCTAAAAAACTGTAAAAGACCCAGAGTCCCTCCTCCTCTGGGGATTGGATAACAGACCGGGACGTGGACACCATAGATTGCTCACCCAGCAGTGGAAGGACCCACACAACCACCCAGAAGAACCTCAGGGGCACACTGCTGTGGACGTCCCATCCCCAAACACTACGTACCATGATTCCATGGCTTCCTGGAAAAGACAAAGTCTAGGGAATAGAGAGCAACTTGGAGGTTGCCTGAGGCTGGGCGTAGGGGAAGGGCTGACTACAGAGGGGCAGGAGGTATATTTGAGAGACTCAGAACTGTAAGTGAAAGAGGCCAATCTATGAGAGCTACTACAGGATAATTCCAACCAGATGATGACATTCTGGGGTAGGGATCACTATAAAGACAGTAAAAGGTTATTAGTTTCTTGAACAGGGGAGGGAGGATGGACAGGCAGAGCATGGAATGCTCAAGACACTACTCTATATGACACTGTAAGGGTGGGCATCTGTTGTGACACATTTGCCAATCCCATAGAATATACAGCACCAAGAGTGAGTCCCCATGTCCACTGTGGACTCTGGGTGATACTAATGTGTCAGTGGAGGATCATCAGTTGCAATAAGCAGACGGCACCAAGGCAAGGTGTTAACAGCAGGGGAGACTGTGTGTGTGGGGTGGGGGTGGGGCTGGGGGAGATATGGAAACTACTCACTACATGGTTTTTCTGTAAACCTAAAACTGCTCTAAACAAAGTAAGTCTGTTTTTAAAAAATCAAACTTGTAGAACTGTACACCAAGAAGCACAAATTATATACATGAAAATATTAAAACCAAAAAACAGGCCAGGCACAGTGGTTCACACTTTGTGCTTTGGGAGTTTAAGGCAGACGGGTCTCCTGAGCACAGGATTTGGGGCTGCAGTAATCTATGACTGTACCACTGTCCTCTAGCCTGGGTGACAGAGACCCCATCACTTAAAAAAGAGGTTGTCTGAGCACTCCCCTCCACCAACACACAGACCCCAAATCTTTTCTCCATAGGGAACTCAGCCTCAGCTCTGTACCCCTCTTCCCATACTGTCTCCCCCCTCCACCCCTCTAGCTTCTTCCATGGCCCAGCTTCTCCGCATCCTTTGCTCTCTGAACCAGGAGACCCGTACCCCTCTGTGTGACCCTGCTCGCCTCTTTAAGACCTTGGCCTAGGCTGGGTGCAGTGGCTCACTCCTGTAATCCCAGTACTTTGGGAGGCTAAGGCGGGAAGACTGTTTGAACCCAGGAGTTTGAGACCAGTAAGACTTTGTCGCTACAAAAAATTAAAAAATTAGCTGGGCATAATGGTAAGCGCTTGTAGTACCAGCTACTTGGTAGGCAGAAGCAGAAGGATTGCCTGAGACCAGTAGATTGAGGCTGTGGTGAACCATGATTGTGTCACTGCACTCCAGCCTGGGTAGCAGAAACCCTGATTAAAAAAATAATAATAATAAAAGACCTTGGCCTAAATGCCAGTGCCCTGGGAAAGCCTCTCCTAGACATAGACACTCCAGGCAGGCTCTTTTCCTGTTACCTGTAGCATCTGCACCTGTCAATTTCACCACAACATTTATTGCAGGTACGGTAAGTGTCCACCAAACACATGCACGCACACACACGGAAAAGACAACCTGCTTAATGGACCTACATCCACAGCTCTGTCACCACAGCATACCTGGCACCCATTCTTGTGCCAGGTATATACAGGCATGCAAACATTTCTAGAACCAGTGAACACACTACCCAGCAGTCTTTCTGCCTCAGATCTCTCCATGGTTGCAGACAGAAATCTTGCCTTGTTAGTACTGAGCTGTTTCAAATCTTTTTTCCTGTGTCTCAGCACCTTTGTGAAGGACGATGACATAACAGGTGAGATGCTAGGGCCACGACAGCCAGGTGAGCCCCCTACATCAGAGCTGGAGGTGCCTGACAGGTTCCTTAGTGCCTGCCAGCTCACATGCTTTCTGGGCCTCACTGAGTACTCAGCCCAGGTGTCAGTACTGACTTCACCTGTCATTTGCTGAAATCCTTATCTATACTGGCAAATTCTCCATCAGCACCCAGACCTGAGCTGGCGTCTGCTTTCTATGACTACCTTCTCAGCCTTTTTCAGACATGCACTAGAGTAGGCCAAGTAGGCTACCTGAACACTGGTTTAAGAAAAAGGGCACTAATCTCTCTGTCCTGCCAACACAACCACCCCAGGGCCTGCCCGTGACGTCATTTTACTTGGTGGACGATGGCAGTCAACACCAAGCCAGGACGGCCACCTGCCCAGCATTTACCAACAAGAGGCCTGGAGGTCCAGGGAAATATGCCAGGCCGCATCTCCAAATCCTGTGAGATTCTCATGGAGTCATGGGGGCACGTCTGTAAAAAGAGCACTACACATGGTGCCTAGGCTTATGACATGTTTCTATGCTGTCTACACATCTGCTGCTCGGGAGGACTGAGGACACAGCTAAGACCCACACCTGCTCCTGGTCCGTCACTGAGCTGAGCCACCTGGGGTCCCTCACAGACCAGAGGTGCTTCCCCTCTCCCTCTTCAGCAATTCCAGGACTCCTGTGAGCCATAACCCTGCTGTCATGCAGGACACTACCATCTAGCACAGTTGTAATTAAAGCTCCCAGTTGTCCCTAAAATACCCTTTATAACTATTTCCTTCTTTCCTTTAATTTTATTTTCTTTGAAGATCCTTAACTGCATTTGGCTGTCACATGTCTTCAGTCCCTTTGAGTCGAGAGAAAGCCCCTCAATTTGGGTCTAATCGTTTCCATGCTTTTTAAACAAGCTTTTCTGGGAACTGTGTGGTGGGAGGGCAGTACGAGTCTGCACTACAGCAAGAGGAACATGCGTTGGCCCTACCACCCTGCACACCCAGCCACCCTGAACACTGGGCCACTCTGAGCTATGTCCTCAAGCACAAAGCAAAGAGCCTGGAATACTGGCTTCACTCAGGGAACTCGAGGAGCTGGAATACAAGGTAAAGTGAAGTGAAGTTTGCTCCAGACGGGATCTTGGGGCAGTGTTCTCCCTCACAGGGCAGCCTCTCACTGCTGGTCAGAAGGTGACACCAGAAACATGTCAGCCCCAGCTTGGTGGCTTTCTCAAGAAATTCCTCCGATGTGCAGATGCTGCTCAAGATAGCTCAGACCCTGTAGCAAATGCCACCTCCACCTGACTGACGGAGGGAAAACCGGGGGGGGGGAAGAAAGGAGGGCCACTGGGTCATGGCAACCCTAAGCACAGCTGACAGACCCTCTTCCTGTGGCCTCTGACTGTGCCCTAGACATGTTCCAAAGTCCTGTTCAATGCTTTAGGCTACCTGTGTTCTCTGGTGGCCATGGTGAATCACAGCTGTTTCCAATGCAGTGACACCCACAACCTAGTTACTGTCCCATCTGGCTCCAAGCTGGTGACAACTCATATAAAGTTCAGAATCACATGGGACACCTGCTGTGCTAAGACCAGAGGGGAGAGGCAGCGCCAGCCCTGTAGGGAGCCACATGCGACAGGGAGGGCTCACAGGGGATCAGAGGCCAGACCTGTGGGAAGGGCTGAGGGGGAAAAGTGACCAGAGGTGAGGAGGGCAAAGTGTGGATGAAGAGGCGGGTCAGGGCTACTCCAGGGGTACTTTTGACAGCAGTGCCCTGGGATGTGAGTGGTACCTCCATGACAAGCAGCAGAACCCACCGGGCAGTCCAAACATCAGGTTCAGCAAATAGGGAGCAGCTGGCTTGGCTGCCGTGGAAGCTCTGGAGCAGTCAGTGGGGGAAATGCATCAGGGATGAGTGGCCCCCAATGAGTACCCTAGGCCAGGTGAGAAACTCACACAGGCTCACATAGGCAGGATCCCCAGACTGCGGAATAGGGTGGTGGGCCCCGCCCTGGAAGGCAGTCCAGCAGCAGAGCAGTCCCACAGGCTGAAGTGGGACATGGGCAGAATCAGACAGGCCATCTGCAAAGCTTCCATCACCTGGGGGAAGCAAGGGGGCCGAGTAGGACACACCTAGAGTGTAGGGTCAGGGGTGGGAAAGCAGACGCTGCCTGGTGGGACCCGGGAGCCCAGGAGCCCCAGATGCAACAGTATTAGTTTGCAGAGGTGTAGACTAAGCCAGCCATGGAACCTCCACCTGAGAAGGCAAAAGAGGCCCTGGGAAGAGTAAACAGCAGAGAGGGTACAGAGACAAGACTGCTGAAGACGACAATGGGACAGCTGAAAGAGGGTGTAGGGCGGTGACAGAAGAGGAGAGACGCTCAGAGTGCAGACATCTCACAGGAGCCTGGCACCAACCCAAAAGATTATCAGCAAAGCAGGCCAAGGCGCCTTGCAGGTCCACTCCACACCCCACAAGCGGGTGACTGTGTGGGTGGGGAATCCGCCCTGCACGCTCCCGCACAGGTGCCATCTCTGAGCAGAAACTGTCGAGAGTAGTTAGGGCTGCACAGACGCTGACTGGTGATGGGGGGCCCAATGTTTTTGCGGACAGGAGAGCCTGTGTGCTCTGAGGGGGTCAGGAGGGCGAGGGGAAAGGGACGCCCGTTGGAGACTGAGCGACAGCCCCAGGGGTGGGAGCATTAGGGGCACAGGAGGAGCCATCACAAGGGGTCCGACAGGACACAACACAACTACAACTGGAAGGGGGTCTCCAGTAAGGGCATCAACACTACTATGTACACAAAGTGGGGGGGGAGAAGGGCATGAGGAGCAAGACCCCAAGGGCCGTGTCAAGACCACAACCACTGCAGGCCTGAAGAGGAGGGAGCACGGGCTCTGGGCAGTCTCTGCGTCCGGGCCGACCTCCTTCTGTCGGGACAAACAGAACATATAACTAAGGGACATGAAATTTTAATTCTGAGGGTCCTTGCTGAGAAAAGGGAAGAAAACTACACACACTTCAGCTTCTGTACTTCAGAGGATGAATGCAAACCTCCAAAGGAATAAGCGACGCTTCGTGACAACTGACTTACCCAACCTGAATGAGTTCGTTCAGCTTTGTTGCATTCTTGTCATCCATACCTTCAAATGGAAAACAAATACATGAGATCCTGGGGCAGTTAGGAATAAAATCATTAAAGACTCCCATTTAATTATCTTGTTTGTTTGGGGTTTTTTGTTTGTTTGTTTGTTTCGAGCTTGGGTCTCAATCTGTGGCCGACGCTGAAGTACAGCGGCATGACCAAGGCTCACTGCAGTCTCGACCTCCTGGGTTCAGGCAAACCTCCTGTCTCAGTCTCCTGGGTGCTGGGACTACAGGTGCACACCACCACACCCAACTCATTTTTTTCTTGTAGTGTCACAGTCTTGCCAAGTTGTTCAGCCCGGTCTCAAACTCCTAGGCTCAAGCAATCCTCCTGCCTTCTGCCTCCTAAAGTACTGGGGCTACAGGGGTGACCCACCACACCTGGCCCATATAATTATCTTCAATACAGACTCCAAATCCCATTACTGAATACTGAAGGTCTTCTAGGATAACACCCTACAGTAGCTGCAGCCCCTCCTCCAAAATCATACCCAAGAGTCAGCCAGTCGCATCAGCTCACTGGGAAAGAACCTGCTCGTCCCCTACCAGCCACTTTCTCAAGCAGGTCCACAACACTGCCCTGCCCCTCTCCCCCCAACGACTCCCTCCCAGATCCCCCCTTGGCTGAACTACTCATCCCTAACCACCTGGTTCAGATGACTCTGCTTCCTCCGGTACCACACTTGCCCTGCACATACTTTCTGCCAGGCTCTGTACTAGACAATGTCCTGTGTTGGCCTCTGGGTCCTCAGGAGCTGCAGAATGCTGAACCCGACACCCCCCACACTGATCAGAGCAGACGCCCATCCAGGACTTATGGCTGTCTTCAAGATATACAAGAAGCAAGCAGAGTAAAAAGTTAATGAGAGAATCTGGATGGGGGGGCGCTCATTGTCAAATTCTTTAAATTCCTCTGATGTCTGGGGGGGAAACCCCACACACACACAGCCAAACTACAAACCAAAATCACACACAAAATAATAAAGGCAGCCAGAGACAAACAATGCCTCTCACACAGAGGAGCAAGGACACGGATGGCCACTGATGCCTCATCAGAAGCAGTACAGGCCAGAGACTATGGACAACAGCTTCAAGGGACAAAAGAAAGAACTCATCAAATCCGAATTCTACACCCAGCAAATATATCTTTTAAGAGCAAAGACTTTTCAGATAAATAAAAACCAAAAGAACTCACAGGTGGCACAATGGCATGACAAGAAATCAAGGGTATTTTTCAGGATGAAGGGCTTAACAGAAACAGACTGTCAGGAAAGAATGAAAAGCACCAGAAAGGGCCAACATGTGGACATACCCATCACCAAAGGGCTTAGACATTGCCCAGCCCTCTGCTATATTCAGCTGAGGCCACTTGTTGGAGCCTGTCACGGCCTGCAGGTTCTGGTTGCCAGATGAGGCACTGAACAGAGAACCACCCACTCTGTGGACAAGATGGTGAGGACCAGAAGCAGTCATGGAACTGGCCACGCATGGCATACTACACGGCTGCTGCTCTCATCGCATCCACTCCAGGGTGAAGGTCAGCACCCCAGCACTTGCCAAATACACCACTATTTCCATCAGACCTGGGTCCCTCAAGTCCCACTCTGACTGGGGATAACACCAGCCTGTGCAGAAGCTATGGCTCACCTGACACAGGGAGCATGTGTGAAAGGCCCAAGAACAGAGCAGAGCCTTGTCTGCTATCTCAGGATTCACATTTTGCAGAAGACCTCAGGTAGATCATGACACATTAAGAGTATGCTCCAGCCGGGCTTGGTGGCTCAGCCTGAGCTTTGGGAGGCTGAGATGAGTGGATTGCCTGAGTCCGCGGGTTCGAGACCCGCCTGGGCAACTTGGCGAGACCCCATCTCTACAATAAATCAAAGAATCAGCCGGAAGTGGTAGCGCACGCCTGTAATTCCGGCTACTGGGAAGGTTGAGGCAGAAGGATTGCTAGAGCCCAGCAGGTCGAGGCTGCGGTGGCCGGGAGCGGCCACTGCACTCCAGTCTGAGCGACAGAGTGAGACTCCAACTCAAAAAAAAAAGAGTACGCTCCAACCCCCAAGGCCCCGGCACTTCTGAATGGCTCAGAGCAAGCAGTTGTGTGTAGGCACTTAGGGACACAAACAACCCTTCCCTGAAAGAGACGCAAAATGACACAACAGTTAAAGCAAGGGCACCAACGAGCCCAGCATGTGATAAACTTGTCAGTGAGTGGTGTGCGTGGGTGGGGATTCAGAGAGTGAATCTCCCAGCAGGGTGAAGAACACTGTGACAGCTTAAGGGTCGAGAGCCCCACATGGGACTCCAGGTGTGCATGTGAAACCTGCATTCGAGTGTAGGGTGTGGCTGGGCTGAGAGGGACCATCTGGAGTCCCCAGCAGGACCGGGGCAGAGCAGGAGCCCACTGTAACCAAGGGATGCACCCAAAAGAGAAGTGAGGAGCGCCAGAAAGGCCTGAGGTGTGAGTGCAAAGGCCCTCGGCAGGGAGTCCCATGACAGTCCAAGGGAAAAGAGAGAGTTGCCCAGGGTCACTGAGCAGAAAATAGACAAGAGAATGTCCAAAGACGCACATGGAGTCAAGACAACCTGCAGAGGGGTCACAGCACTGCGCCCAAGATGGGGTGGGACCCAATGAGCTGCCATGACAGGATGGAGCACAGGAAGCAGAGATTACGGGGAGGTGGGGCTGAGAGCCCTTCTCTACCACTGTGAGGTATGCAGAACATCAGAGAAAGGAGCGGAGCAGGGAACCAGTTGTGCCCTGGCCACATGAGGGAAGAAGGGGCTGGGAGAGTGGATGGCTCAGGCGGCGGGAGAAGCAGGGAAAGGGGCCAGCAAGGGCAGTCCCCAAGATGCCACCTGATCAGCTGCCTCCATGCTGGGGCCACTGGCCAAGATGAGGAAGAGTGGCTGGGGTGGGGGCAGGGTGGGGCTGAGGTTCTTGTCTGATGAGCCAGGTGGGCAATCACAGCAGGAGTGAATCCTCAGCATACGGGTGGCACTCGAAGCCACCAGACTGGGTGAGGCCACCCGAGAAGAACGGAGATTCAGACGGAAGGACACTGGCCAAAAACACGGCAGGTGCAGCACAGGAAGAGTAAAAGATGCGGAGGCCTGGGAGGAAGAGGACCCGGGTACAGAGGTCAAGAGCATTCCTGACAAGAAGAATGCTAGCTAGGGAGAAGGTGACTAGAGTGGCCTGGAAAAACACATACCTATGACTCTTTCCAGAAGCTTCTAGGGAAGGAACTAGGAATGGGGTGGTGGAACAGAAGGACTGGGCCACAGAGAATGGGCATACGTGGTCAAGACGTGGTTTTCTTTTTCCTCTGTGGAAAAGGAGAGCTGGGAGGTGCCAGCATAAGCTCCTAGAGGTCCAGGCTGCTTCTGATGATGGCATGAGGGCAGATGGGAAATGGCAGGAGCAGGGCAAGAGCTGGCAGAGATGCAGGCGCAGGGGCAGAGGGTGCTGCCAGGCAGCCTTTGGTTTCCCCAGCTAGGAGTGGCCAAAGCAGTTGGGAGAAGCAGCCACCCAACAAATGATAAGCCACGAGGAGGCAGCAAGGGGGTCAGAGCCCAGTACAGGCCAGGTACAGACAGAGCACCGTGTCAGTGTCCGTCCTAACCAGCCCCACCAACCACCCTGAGTTCACCAAGCTGCTAGGTCATACCTTATCCCATTTAACCCTTGAAGCACCACCACAACACCCACCACATAGGCGAGGTGGGCTCCCTCCTGTCTGGGATCACACATGGAGCACAGGTAGGGTCAAGAGCACAGGACACAGGCACCTGGGAAGACTAGAGTGTCCCTAGCTCTTGTCAAAAATGTCTACAGGAAATCTGGTTACAAGAAGATGAGAACAAATTCAAGTGAGGGGGCGCTTTGTAAGAAAGGCCTGGAGGCCTCGAATGCTAATGTCATGACAACCACGCAACCTCACAGTGTGGTTACTCTGGGTAGAGACACAAGGGAAACGCCAGTCACACAAGGCAACGCCCTAGAAGGAGTGTTGATGGACACATGGGAATGTTTTGGAAATGCTGGACGTGGGCAGGAATTTACGTGAGATCGCTGGACCTGTCTGAGAAACGTCAAATGTCTTGGTGTGGGTGCTGGGATTGTGGCTGTGTAGGAGAGTGTCTGTGTCCCAGTTCTCAGGTGATGTGGACGAAGGCACTCAGGGGTGTGGGATGATGCACTACAGTCAAGTGGTGGAATGTATAACTGTGTGAACGTGTGTGCGTGCAAGTGTGTGTGTGTGCAGGGAGAGAGGCATGTCAGTGACTGACAAATCTAAGTGAAGGTATATGGGGGTCATCTTATTCTTCCACTTTTTATTAAATTACTTTTCAAGTTAAAAGTTAGACGGAAGCCAGGCACAGTGGCTCATACCTGTAATCCCAGCACTTTGGGAGGCCTAGGAGAGAGGACTGCCTGCCCAGGAGTTTGAGATCAGCCTGGGTAACTTGGCGAGACTTCTTCTCTACAATAAATTTTTAAAATCAGCTAGGTTTGGTGGCGTGGACCTGTAGTCCCAGCTACTTGGAAGGCTGAGGTGGAAGGAACACCTGAACCCAGCAGATTGAGGCTGCGGTGATTATGAGTGTGCCACTGCACTCTAGACTAGGCAACAGAATAAGACTCTGACTCAAAAAAAAAAAATTAGAGGGAAAACAGAAGCATTCCTGGGCACTAAGATCAAAGGTGAGCTGGGCATAGTGGCTCATACCCGTAATCCCAGCACTTTGGGAGACTGAGGTGGGAGGATGGCTTGAGGCCAGGAGTTCGAGACCAACCTGGGCAAAATAGACCTCATCTCTAAAAACAACAAAGATCAAAGGTGACCTGGACAGTAGAGCCCTGACTGAAGGAGCCGCAGGTGGTGGGTACTCACAGCCCCCAATCTTCTTGCGCAGTTCGCCATAGCAGATCAGGCCATACAGTTCCTGGGATGACTTCTTCAGTCCCCGAGAAAACACTGTGAGACAGAAAAGGAGAAAGCTTCAGAAAGGGGACAGGTAGATCCCAGGACGGAGCAGTGCCCATGCACAGGAGAGATGTGGGGCTCAGGCTGGTTTTCTCGTTCTGATCCCCGTACCTTCAATGTTAACCTCAGGGGAAACTGGGTAGACAGCATAGGGTGCACTGTGCTGCTTTTGCAACTGCCAAAATAAAATGATAAATAAATGAAAACAAGGGAGACTTGGAAAACTCCTGAGAGGTAGAGCAGAGTCCCCTGAGGAGAATGTGGTGCACTCAGCACAGCCAATGTCTGCAGAGGAGGTGGATGTGACAGATGTGACCAGCAGTAAATCTATGACTTGTATCTGCACACATGTGAGGTTGGCAACTCTGCAACCTGGGATGTGCCTTCCTGCCTCACCTGTGCCCTCCCCTGACAGTGGATCTACATGGGCCAGAAGGGACAAATGTGCATGCTTGTCTGCTGTCCATTCTCCTTCCTCCATAGTAAGAGGCCCTGTTTTTATCTGGCAAGCAAACAGGCTGGGACATGCACAGCTGGACATGGCCACAATGAAAGGCTCTGGCCTTTGGTGGAACAGTATTATGGATACTTCTAGAAGACTCCTCCAAGAACCTGATGTGGGGAGGAGGGTTGCCCCTTGTCCCACCCCTCTTTCCCAAGAGCCGCTGTCTGGAGTTGTCACTCAGGACAGCCAAGCACAGGACAGGAGGAGCCTGGGTTCTGCCAGCCCCGGACATCCACCTTGTCTCTGACATGAGAGAGTGAACTCTGAAGCGCTTGGCCATTGTTATTTTGAATTTTTTGATTATGTGAAGCCAAACCTAATCCTGATATGAAAAAGCCAAGCTACAGAAGGGTCTAGGCACCTTCGAGTCACCTCACAGAGCAGGGACAAAGGTCATTTGTCCCTTCCATTCTTTCTCACAACTGTCCTCTCTGGCTTTCTTTGCAGAGACCTCTTTCCAAGGTCCTATCATTTGGCTGTGTGCATTTAAATAAGGAAGGAAAAAATACACGAGTTAATGGAGAGTAAGGTTTTGAAGATATGATATAAAAGGAGGGTTCTGGAGCTTGGATGAGCTCTAAGGGTCTGTGGAGCTGCTGACACCACAGGCTAACAGCTCTCGAAGGTTTTCCTAAGAGGAAGACCCAAGAGCTCCTCAGACGCAAGGTCTGAGTCCGCGACTCAGGGGACCTGAAGATCTACTACTTGATAAAGAGCCAAGATGTGGCCCATTCATTCAATGGAATACATTCAGCCTTAAAAAGGACCTGAGTTAGCCAGGTGTAGTGGCTCATGCCTGTAATCCCAATACTTTGGGAGGCAAAGGCAAGAGGATTGCCTGAGCCCTTGGGTTCAAGACCAGTCTGGGCAACCTGGTGAGACCTCATCTCTATAATAAAAATCAAAACATTAGTTGGGTGTGGTGACACACACCTGTAGTTCCAGCTACTTGGAAGGCTGAGGTGGAAGGATTGCCTGAGCCTAGCAGGTTGAGGAGGCTGTGGTGGCTGTGAGAATGAAACTGCACTCCAGTCTGGGGTACACAGTGAAACTCTGACTCAAAAAAAAAAAGGACCTGAATTCCGACATAGACTACAATGTGGAGGAACTGTGAAAACATTAGGCTGAGTAAGAGAGGACAGAAACAGAGCAGCACATACTGTGGGACTCCACATATGTGAAATGTTCAGAACAAGTAAATTCACAGAGATGGAAAGCTGACTGGTGGCTCCCAGATCTAGGTACATGGGGTTTCCTTTTGATGTGATGGAAATAATCCATAAGTAGACAGTGATGATGACTACACAACCTTGTAAATATATAAAAAACTGCAGTGAACTGTACACTTTAAAATGGTGAATTTTATGGTATCTGAGTACATCTCCATTTTGAAAATATGTCTTTAAAAGTTCACTACTTGAAGCCGGGCTCGGTGGCTCAGCCTGTAATCCTGCGCTTTGGGAGGCTGAGGTGAGTGGACTGCCTGAGCCCATGGGTTCGAGACCCGCCTGGGCAACTTGGCGAGACCTCATCTCTACAATAAGTCAAAAATTAGCCGGGCGTGGTAGCGTGCACCTGTAGTTCCAGTTACTTGGAAGGCTGAGGCGGAAGGATTGCTGGAGCCCAGCAGGTCGAGGACGCGGTGGCCTGGAGCGTGCCACTGCACTCCAGTCTGGGCGACAGAGTGAGACTCCAACTCAAAAAAAAAAGCTCACTATTTGAAATGGCAGAAAGGAAAAAACCCACAATTCAACAAGAGAGAAGAAACAGCAGCCAAGAGCAAGAAAGCACAGAAAAGTGGCCCATGGGAAAGTGGGGTGAGGGCAGTGGAGCCCCCAGGACAAAGCAAGGGTTCCAAGAGGCATCCCTGATGTTCCACCGGGTCCCTGTGCGTCCTCAGACAGGTACCTGTGTGTTTTGTTCCAGACTCAGGGAAACAGAGCTTACTTCATCCAAACTTTTGAGTCTGTGAAATAAAATCTACACTGGGCAAGGGACACCAGCAGAGAAGCAATATGCAAGGATATCACCCTCCACAGTGACACCCACATGGCAGCCAGTGGGGACCTGTGACCTACGTGGAGACGACGCAAGATGAACAAGTCTAATGAACTCCTAGACGGAGCAAACATAAGACCGCTGCTTCTGAGCAGTGATGGGATGCAGTTACGCTCTCCTCACCCACTGCTGCTTTGACTCTTACTCTGCTTAATGAGTCAAACCAACCCATGGGAAATTAAAGATGATGCTGTTTTTCAACAGATTCAAAAGCACCATTAAAAATACATGTGATCTATAAAACACATATCATCACTTTGCATGATGCAAAATGCAGATTACAAGGAGCCCATAGCGGTCTTCAGCGTATCCTGGTGACCTCTGACCTGACACTCTCGGCTGGGCGAGACTCCTTTTGTGGGTGGAGGCCTGCCACAAAACAACTTGACAGTACCAAGGTGCCCCAAATCAGGTACGTGCCGGCAGAGACATGTGGTACCTTCTGGAAAGATGATCAAGACCGTCAGAGTACCTCAGAAGCTGTGAGCTCTATAGGAAGAGGGAGCAGCACATGGGCCACCAGGAGACACCAAGGCTGTGGGGACCCACTGTGCCAGGTAAGGAAGCGGATGAGGCAGGGAGGAAGGGAAGCACAGAGAAGCACACGGAGAAGGGGAAAGGCCATGTGTCAGGTGAGATGTGCAGAGCCGTGTGTGGGAGCTCTATACTTCATCCCCAACAGAGGGAAGGGCTGAGGAGGAATGATGCCTCCCGGCACCAGGGGAGAGGTGTGCAACAGGGAAAGCTGACAAAAACAGAAAGGAAACATTTGCTGTAATTGCCTTCCTAAATCACAAGGAACACAAGGAAAAGTATGTATCTGGCAGTCTGGTGAATACACACTTGAACCTCGGAGGAGGAGACAAGACCTGAGTCTACACTGGGAACCTGAGTGTTCCGAGACACCGCCCACCCTGCCTGTGGGCAGGCAAACCGCTGATCACACGTGATCAAGCCTCAAGAAATCTTGTTGCTCTCTCTATACTCCATCTACCAAACAGCCTCCCAATTCTCTCCTCAAATTGCTGGCCAGCTTCTCACTTAAAGAGAGCTTTACAAGACCAGTCAAAGTGGATGGTAGACCTGCTTTCATGACCTGACTTCCAGAGAGTCACTAAGAATATACTGACAAGAAAAGAAAAATGCAGAAGACAGACAACGCGGAGAGAGCGAGAGAGCTAAAAATCAGCACAGTGTGCCTCTCTGGAAGGCACAAAGCTGTTCACTGCAACCCCACATTAACCACAACAGCCTTGGCCTTGATGGGACCCAGCCAGCACTGAGATTTCAAATAAACTGGTGATGCAGGTGCTCACTGATGAGCACAGCTAGCAAATACAAAGCAAGATGGCATAAACCTGCCATAATTCAATAAAGTTAACAGAAAGTCTTATGTTAATGGTCACAAGGATACCAAAAGCAAACCAACTAAACAGCATCAGCAGAGGACCCGTCAAGTCTATCAAGGGATGTCCCCAACGGGTGGAGACTGACAGTCATTTCCATGGGTCTCTGGAGATGGCGGCAACCTTATGGACAGCACGTAGGCTGCATGCAGGAGTCTGTGGCCCTGCAGAGCTCTGCCCTAGTCAGATGAGGGCGCTGGGTACTAGCTTTTCCCAAAGCTCTGGGTGATGCTAACACACACAGTGGTCAAGATACAGTGACTTAGCCAAAGGACATGGCAGGAATGGCCAGGATGAGGGGTTCCACATCAACATGCGGGCACAAGCGAAGGCTCAAGGTGGTGGGGCATGGCCATAGCAGTTGGAGCCCCGGTCAGAATGTGGGACACTTGAAGGGTCAGGAGTAAGTGGAGGCATCTGTGGACATGAGTGTCTGAATGACCACACTGCAGACGAAGCTGCAGGAATGAAGGGCAAGCCTGAACACAAGGACAAAGGGAGGTGGCAAGGTCTCCCAAGGACAGAGATTGTAATGGACAAAATGCTACCTAGAGAAGCTGCTGGCAGCCAAAGGATTCTTTGAGCTAGAAGCCAGACTGTACCTGGGGAGGACTTAAGTCACATGACTGAAAGCGGGCCTGTGCAAACCTGGATGTAAATACAGATGGTGAGGGCTCTGTCTCCCAGGCAGACCCAAGTCAGGCACAACGCTGACAGCCTGACCCCCTTGCTGGACCGTGGTGCTGTCAATTACAGTGGGAGACAGAGGCTTGGTGTCAGCCAGGAACCTACAGCCCACACACACTCAGAAACACAAAATGCAACACAGAACAGTGGCAGTAAGAACCCTGGAGCATGGCCCGCATGTGTGAATTCAGTTTGCCCAAGAGGTAAAAGGCGTATATACCACCATCCAAAGCATCACAAGGCAGGGAAAACCCAGGCCAAGTAGCTGGGGGAGAAAACGCGAGAAGGCATGTCCCGTGGCCTTGTTAGAAGCCCTGCCCGTCTGCAACCCCCAAAGGCGAACCCGTGGCGCCCGCTCACCATGGTCGAAGTCGATGTACTTGGTGATCTTGTGCCAGGTGCGGTAGTAGAAGTGGCGGACCTGCTCTTTGTTCTTCACCATGCTTGCAGGTTTGCCTTTCTTCTTGTACTTCAGAGCAATGTTGTTTTGGATCGCTTCAAAGTCTTTCCCGTGCTGGAAAACAGAGTCCACAGTAAAAGCGCAGGGGTTAAGCCAACACAACTTTCCATACAAGCCGGACCCTTTCCGAGGAGAAAGGAGACCAGCTGTGGACAACCAAGCTGCCCTTCACAGCTCTCGTTTGTGCATGAACTTCAACTCTGATCCCATAGGACCTTAGATTTTAATCAGGATAAAGTAGCAAAGGAAACTCAGGAACAGAACCATCATGGCACATGAATACCAATGAAGCAAGGGCCCAGAGCAGGAGAAGCATACCGCTTATCCTTTGCACAAGCAGCATAATCTCTAGAATTCTTTAGAGACCAGGAAATGGGGCACTTCCATAAAGATCACCGGGAGAGAGGAAACAATGGCATAGTGCTGGCATCTTAAAAATATAAGAGTAGATCAGAAGCACCCTCCTTGCTTCAATCACACAAAATACATTCTACATTGAAACAAAGATAGCAAAACATGAACAGCTAGTAAGAGAAACATACAGAACATGCTGATTATGTCTGTAGGCCAATCCTTCCTGGAATGCCTCCATGAAAAAGCTGAGTATGACTGAGATTTCCAGAACAGAACCTGTATTCCAGAGGACAGACTCACCATCAACACTGTCTCAGGTACTGCCATAAAGAAAACCAACTGAGGCCAGGTGCAGTGGCTCACACCTAAATCCCAGCACTTTGGGAGGCCGAGGTGAGAGGATTGCCTGAGACCTCATCTCTACAATAAATAACAAAATTAGCTGGGCATGGTGGCACATGCCTGTAGTTCCAGCTACTTGGAAGGCTGAGGTGGAAGGATTGCCTGAGTCCAGTAGGTTGAGGCTGTGGTGGCTGTGAACGTGCCACTGCACTCCAGCTTGGGTGACAGAGTGAGACTCCAACTCAAAAAGAGAAAAGAAAACCAACTGCTCAATGATTTTATCAAAACCAAGCTTGTAACAAGTACCAGCAGGGACCAGCAGCGATACATACCCCAACACCCAGATCTTGGTTTCTAAATATCACTTTGTAAAAGGAACCAGGGCTCTTTGGAGAAATGGTTGATTCCAGGGCTAGGGCAAGGAGGGCACCAGGTGAGTCTGGAATGCCTCAAGGGGCCAGAAAATGAGAACTTGCTTAAGAGGTGACAGGAACGTGTTGAGAGGACACAGGAGTCGACCTGAGGAAGCTCCCAGTGGCCAAATCTGGAACCACTGGGGCAAGAAAACTAACAATAACGTGATGGATCAAGACTCACAGAATAAAACAAACATCCATGAGTCCATACAAGTATAAAATTAAATCATAAAACAACTACATGAATGGGGAGGGGAGCTCTTTCCTGGCATGAAGTGACCAATCAGTAAATGTAGAAAGAATAATGGAAACAGGTCCTCACTGAGCAAACATCACAACTACAACCGTTTTGGGTAAGAGGCAGAACACTTGCTAAAATGAGTGGGAGAAAGAATGATGAGAAACAGGTACTTAGCTAGTCTCAGTGAAAAAAAAATGACCTGACAGATGCTGCCTAAGTGCAGTGACCAGGGAGAATACACCAGGACTGAGATGGAGACCTTGGGCACCTCTGGATTGGAAGCACTGAGGCGGTATGTCACTACTGTGCAACTCTTCACAGAAATGCATAATGCATGTACATTTAATCACAAGGAACCTGTAGATTCACCCAAACTGGAGGGCCCTCTACAAACTAACAGGCTGCAAGTCTTCAAAAGTGTTGAGGTCATGAAAGACATACAAAAAAGACCAAGAAACGGTTCCAGGCTGCAGGAGACTGAGCAGTTACAAGAGCCAAGTGTACTGTGGGTTCCTGATCCACACCCAGCAGCTAGCAGGACACCTGCTGACCCTGCCCTCGTCCTGCAGAGGAGCACAAGGGCCTGGCTTTCCTCCTCGTGGGGATTTCCTTACCATGGAGAAGCAGGGTGATAGGGCATATGGAAATTCTTTGGATTCTTCTGTAACTTTTAAAATCTGAAATGTTTCAAAATGAAAAGTTAAAAAATAAAAAACTTGCTATTTGTAGCTACTGAAATACAAAGAGTAAATAAAAAAATAAACTTAAGCCAGGTGCAGTGGCTCACCCCTGTAATCCCAGCACTTTGGGAGGCCAAGGTGGGAAGATCTTGAGGCCAGGAGTTCCATACCAGACTGGGCTACACAGCAAGACCCCATCTCCACAAAAATAATTTTTTTTTTTTTTGAGTTGGAGTCTCACTCTGTCACCCAGACTGGAGTGCAGTGGCCGCTCCCGGCCACCGCAGCCTTGACCTGCTGGGCTCTGGCGATCCTTCCACCTCAGCCTTCCAAGTAGCTGGAACTACAGGCGTGTGCTACCATGCCTGGCTAATTTTTTTTTTATTTATTGTACAGATGAGGTCTTGCCAAGTTGCCCAGGCGGGTCTTGAACCCGTGGGCTCAGGCAATCCACTCACCTCAGCCTCCCAAAGGCGCGGAATTACAGGCTGAGCCACCGAGCCCAGTTCCCAAAAAGAATTCAAAAATTAGCCAGCTGTGGTGGTGTGTACCTGTAGTCACAGCTACACAGGTGGCTGAGGCAGAAGGATTACTTGAACTGGGGAGAGATCAAGGCTGTAGTGACCTATGATGGCATCACTGCACTCCAGCCTGGGCATCAAGCAAGACCCTGACTCTTAGAAAAACCAAAATAAAAAACTTGCCAATGGAGAAGAGGGTGGAGAAGGAGCAGTGAACTGGGGAACTGTCAGGGTGCTTGTCCTCATTGGCAGCTGGAAGCCCCTGAAGCATCCTCAGAGAACAGGGACTCCGCTGGGCACACAGGAGCTCTGCTGGGCAGCACTGGATGCACTTCAGGATCTGTAACTCCTGGAGACGAAGGGGCTGGGGAGTCAGAAAGGAATGGGGGTGGAGGAGGTGGATCCAGAAGCCAGTGCGAGCTGGGGCATGGGCTGTCTAGGTGAGAGGCTAGCAGGCGGTCACTTCAGCCTAGGTACCATCAACAAATAAATAACAATATTTTTAGAAAATTAATTTTTAAAAGTAATGGCAGATAAAATATGGGACTCCTACGCCCATGTTCTTAAGACTATGCTCCTCCTGTAGTCTGGGGCATTCTTGGCATGTGCCGGCTGTCTCTCTCCAACAAGGTGGCAAGCCCCATGCGGGAAGGGGCTCCTCTGCACCCCTTGGGAACTAGATAAACAAATGGTAGAGGCAACAGAAAATAGGCAAAGTTGAGAGCAAGAGCATGCTATCTGGAGGTAGAGAGACTCATAGTATTTACAGAGTCATGGAGATAGTAAAACCAAGATGCCCTCCTGACAGCACTTGCAGGAGGAAGCAGGCCCAACAGAGGCATGGATGAGACCACTCCGAAGCACAGAGCCGTGACAGGCCTGCAGCAATCCTGGGCACAGGGGCATGAGCACAGGCTGCTGGCTGTGCGCCTGTCAGGTGGGAAATCAAGAACTCTATGGCCAAAACCAACAAGGACAATGCCAGGAGGAAAACGAAGTGAAAAGTCAAAGCTGGCTTTGGCAGAGACACTGCTAGAAAGGAAGGGCATTCAGAGGCAGAAGGGAGAGGAGGCCCAGGTGTGAGCCCCCCTCCGCTTCCTGCCCAAGCCCCTGGCCACAGTGAGAACTCTGGACCGGCTGGAAGGAGCTATGACTTGAGAGAGACCAACCTGAGTTTGTGTCCAGGACTGTCCTCGCAGGGCATGCTCGCCTCTGCAGAGCATCGGAAGCAGAGGAGAATTCTCAACAGGATGGCGAATCCAAGGAGAAGAGAATGAACTAGTTCACCTGAGAAAGGGCTTTAGCAGAGGAAACCTTCCTCTTGAATTGGACAGCCACATCTCTTGCACCTGGGGAACCAGACCCCTGAAGAGCCTGCGGTCTCCCCAAGAACAAAGGGCCACAGTGCGGTAGTAATTGCTTCAGGCAAGAATCATGCCAATGGCTGTTGGTTCTGAAACATTCCAGGAATCACAGTCCTCTATGCCTAACAAACAGCTTAGAGAAGGCTCAAGTTGAGGATTCAATCTACACAAAAGCAGCCTCTATGCTTTCTTCTAAAACTCTCCAAGGGAAGAAAAGGATCACATTTGTATTTGGTTGAATGACTTCATGTCTACTGAAACAAGACTCAGGCAAACACTTCATTCTCTTTGGACAACCAGAAGTAAACCACAGCCCTGTCCAACTGGGACAGGCAGAACAGAACCATCACTCCCAAGAAGGGAGCAAAACCAGTCATGGGAATATACTGCAGTCAAGTTAGATGCCTGTGTTGAGAAGCATCTCCTTTTCTAATCTCACTATAAACACTTCATGGTTTAAATTCCAGAGCTTCATTCCTTTTTTGAGCCTTCTGTTTCCCAGATTCGACAAGACTTTTTCATCACACCAATTAATTAGCTATTGAAAGAACAAGGCTCACTAATCGAGTAACCTACTTCTAATGCTTGTGCCAAAAAGCAGTCTAAATATGAAATGTGTGTAAAGATGTTCACCACAGCATTGTTTATAACAGCACAACCTGAAAGGACCTCAACAGTCAACAATACAAGAATGGTTAAGAACAGCAGTAACTGGTCAGAGGGCATATATTTAAACCTTGGAGCCAACAGTGTCTGTGGCAAGTAGCACTGCAGTCAAGTCAGCCACAGACAACACAAAAATCAATGGGCATGGCTGTGTTCCAATACTTTTTTTTAAACAAAAACACACAGTGACCATACACACCATAGTTTGTCTACAGCTGAAGTGCAATATTTATAGACATGAAAAAATACTGAGCAGAAGAACTATGAAACACCATGAAAAATGCAATTACTATTAATTTTTTTAAAAGTATGCTCATGATAATTACAAGGATTTAACTAGGCACAGAGGCTCACACCTGTAATCCCAACACTTTGGGAGGCCAAGGCAGGAGGTTCACTTGAGTCCAGGAGTTTGAAACCAGCCTGGGCAACATAGTGACACCTCATCTCTACAAAAAATAAAAAAATTAGCTGGGTGTGGTGGTTTGCATCTGTGGTCCCATCTACTAGGTAGGGTGGGTGGAAGGATCATCTGAGCCTAGGAGGCTGAGGTTGTGGGGAACCATGATTATGTCACTGCACTCTAGCCTGGGTAACATAGTGAGGACCCCAACTCAAAGAAAAAAAATAGATGCTGATATAAGGATTTAAAAATAATACGCAAGTAAAAACGGCCAGAAGGGAGCATGGCCATTCCCTGGACAGTGAGACTGGGGAATGGCTTCTATTTGTAGTACTTTCCACTCTGTCCCAGCTATCTCTTGGGGTCTTGCTGCTACTCTAACTGACGCAGCAAGTATCCCCTTGTCTCGCCCTAACTTGGGGAACACCCCCACCCCCAACCCACCCACTCAGCTGTAAATGGAGGACACCAGGAGAGGAGGGAGAAGAGCATCACTCTTCGGTCTGGAACATCAGGGATATCTTTAAGAGACAATGGGTAAAAGAACGGAAAGGAAATGAAAGGAACAGACCAAAATGCTTTCGGACAGCTGCCTCACCAGAAATGGCAAGGGTGGGAGCTGGTCTCCCACACTGTCCTCAGCACCGTCGGGGCTCCTCATGGGACAGCTGATGGCCATGTGGCAAGGGACAGGGACACACTGTCGTGGAGAGGTGCAGGCCTCTGGGGCTCAGCACCAGCAGCCTTTTCTCACTTTCACACTCACCCACCTCATACAGCCCCTCGAAGAAGGTGTTCTTGTCCTCGGTGCTCCATGACTCCCACTGCCGCCGGACCTTTTTGCCTTCTTCCTTCTCGCCACCGGAAGACCCTAAGTTCCGGGAGGAGGCACGTGAGCCCCCTGCAGGGGCAACAGAGGCAACCCCAGACACATTTCCAGATGATGATCCACCACCTTCGGTTCCTAAAAGAGAGAGAACTATACAGTGATCTGTCCCAGAAAGTTGGAGGGTGGCAGGACAGCATGGGTGAAGGGAGGGAGGCCGACTGGCCTGAGTTCCCGTTCCACATTCCTCCTAGCAGACCAGCACTGGGATCACTGCACCGGCAAGACTGCTCAGTGCCGAGAGCATCCTCACCAGACCAAAGGACTCCACAATGCCTGTAGAGCGGCAACAAGGAGAGAGTTCACGAGGAACCTTCAACAGCATGATGCTGCTGCAGCACATGACATGCCATCACAGTGGAGACAGATCCCAGCCTCTCTGCAGATGGAAGCCTCACCTCACGTGCCACTGCCCTTTTCTCTTTCAAGTGAGGTTTTTGGCTAGAATGTTCTTATTCTTTTCAAATAAGCAGGTTGAGATCGAAACTCAAGAAAACATTTAAATGTATGTAAAACACCACTTTCTTTTAGATAGAATCAATACTTTAGAATATGAACCATTTAATGTCTAAGAATCTTTAGTCTTAAAACTCCTAGGCCAGGTGTGGTGGCTCATGCCTATAATCCCAGCACTTTGGGAGGCTAAGGTGAGATGATTGCTTGAAACCAGGAGTTTTGAGACCAGCCTGGGCAACACAGTGATACCTTGTTTCTAAAAAAAAGAAAAAAAAATAGCCTGGGTGTGGTGGCACACACTGGTAGTCCCAGCTGCTTGGGAAGCTGAGCCAGAAGGATCATCTGAGTCCAGAGTCCAGGAGGTTGAGGCTGCAGTTAGCTGTGATGGTGCCACTGCACTCTAGCCTGGGCAACAGAGTGAGACCCTGATTCAAACAAAACAAAAAACCAAACTCCTTATCTTATCAATTACCAACAACAAAGTCTGGTGTTCTGAGAGTAACCTGATAACTTTTGCAGATTCTATGAAAGCATCAGGTCCTGATCTCAAGTCAAGTCCTTGGGAACACTACTAAGGGGGAAAGGCATAAGAAAACCCCAAGGAAACTTTGCTCCCAGCTGAGGACAGAGAACTCGGCTCCTGAGAGAAGAGAGGCAGTGAGGAGAGCCACAGCCCACAGATAAAACCCTGATGGCCTAACATACTCCTCCCACCGGGCTCAGTGCCTACTCTCAGAGGGAAGGATGCCCAGCAAGTCCGTGTGACAGACAGTATTCTCTTCTTATGGAACTGGAGGACCATAAACTGTTGAGAAACCCACAGACTCTGAAACAATCTTAGAACAAGGGTGAAAATGAGAACACTAAAACAAAAATGCTTTAAAAACAAAAGCCAAATAAATGTAGATCATTGTTAGAATGCTTTCGTAATGAGATAATCATAGGCTTTTCCGCAGGGATCCACTTCCTGCTCACAGCCAGGGGGCTCACGGACTCCTCCCCCACCCCCCAGTAGGGTCTATCTCCAAAGGGGGTAATGAAAGACAAAAGAGTTCACAGAAGGTCATGAAAAATAAAAGAAACAACAAACTTAAAGTTCATGCACTCACATAGATTTGTAAAGACTATCTTTGGAAAAATTCCCAGAAACCAGAGCAGGAGGGGCCTGGGAGCCTGGGGAAAGTAGAGACGCGATCCCCCTCTGTGATGCCTTTCTGAGCCTGTCAAAGTGTACACCATGGGTGTCACTTCTTCAAACGAAGGAGTACCAGAAGTAGTCAGTTCTGCAAGCCCGCTATCAGAAAGCAGAACGTGTTTACTCACATGCAGAAAAATGGACTCAGCTCCGGGAATGGGCTTGAGTCTCTTGTTTGGAAAGGTGTGTCTCTTTAGGGATAGGCTGACGTCATGAGACTCTGTGACAATCATGCAATCTGGGTATATCAGACCTGCACTGTCCTGCTCAGGAGTCACTGACCACATGAAGTTATTTTAACATAAATATGAATTCATTTGAATTTAAAAAATAAAAACTCAGTCACACTAGCCTCATTTCTGGTAGTCAACAGTCACATGTGGTCATGGTTCCTATGCTGGGCAGGCAGCACAGAACATTTCTATCATTGCAAAAAGTGCCACGAGACAGTGCTGCACTGGAATGTTCTGCATGCAGTCCTAGACATGCTGCTGCAGAATAAAAGCAAGGCTCTGCTTACGTCTCTCCCACCTGCCTTCCAGCTGCTCCATCTCACCCTGCACGGGTAACTCAGGTGTGCTTGGTGCTGACAATCAGGCACAACTCTGGTCATTCCTCACCCAACCAAGCCTCAAGAACCAAGATATATTCCCCAGGAGTGGCAACTTTCGAGCAAGTTTCCAGAAACTATAGGTTTCATTCCATTTCCAGTAGGTCAGAGATGCTTTTGTTGCAAACTGAAGGGCAGATTACTGAAGCCACTTAAACAGAACTCTTAAATACTAGACAATCTGGCTCATGTGGAGTCTGTGACTCTTCACATGGTCACCAGAGGAAGAGTCACTTGTCCACCTCTGTGCCACCCACAACAAAGGATTTCAGAGTCATTTTCGGTTTCCTAAGAAACATTTAGTAAACTCTCTTCTTCCAAAACCACACCTTGCTAACCAGCCCTACCATCATAGCTCTGGTTTATTTTTGCCAGCCCACGCTGGCATTAGGCATACTTGAAAGTAACAGCAGACGTACACTTCCTAAAATTCCATAATCCAGATGTCTTGCTTAATTTTGTGAGACTTTATCACAGCACTGGTGATCCCAAACAAGGAAAATGCACAGTAAAGGATGACAGCGGAAGCGTGTCCAAGCTGGGTGGGAGGCTGGAGGCAGAGAAGAGGACAAAGCAGACTGGCAGGCACGAAAAGAAGGTACAGCGATAAAAGCGGCTCTGACAAGGCTCACAAGGCAGCAACCTCTCCTCACAGTAGCAAGCTACTCTCCCAGCAGCCAGAGGTCAGCTGCAGAAACATGGCCTTTCCTTCTCATGATTCAAAAATGATATAGCCTCAGTAGAGGAAAGTGAAGCAATATGAGCAGCCAAAAAAGAAAGCAATCACTGGGCATGGTGGTGTGCACCTGTAGACCCAGCGACTCAGGAGGCTGAGGTAGGAGGATCACTTAAACCCAGGAGTTTGAGACCAGCCTGGGCAACATAGCAAGACCACAGCTCTAAAAAACAAAAAAACAGAAAAGAAAGCAAATCACGCAAGTAACATTTCTAACATTTGGTGCCCATCACTCCAGACCTCAAATACCTTTTTTTTTTTGGAGTAGAAGTCTCACTCTTGTCATCACCCAAGGTGGAGTGCAATGGCATGCTCACGGCTACTGCAGTCTCAACCTGCTGGGCTCAAGACATCTTTCTGCCTCAGCCTTCCAAGTAGCTGGAAGCACAGGCATGTGTCACCATACCCAGCTAATTTTTTGATTTATTGTATAGATGAGGTCTTGCCGAGTTGCCCAAGCTGGTCTCGAACCCCTGGACTCAGGCAATTTTCTTGTCTCAGCCTCCCAAAGTGCTGGGATTACAGGCTTGAGCCACTGTGCCTGGCCCTCAAATGCTTTTTAAAAGTTGAGCAGAATCACAAGCTTAGGAGCAGAAAGAGAGTGTGGCCTCCAGTATACTCCCAAGACTTTAGATGAGGAAGTGAGGAGTGGCTTCACAGCTTCACTTGTGGCTCACTTGCAGGGAAAGAGGGTACAGCAACAGACCCACCCCCCAACAGTGGGCTCTTTGAAAGCAAGAGCGATGTCGGACACACACCGCAAATGCTCAGTGACAGTGCGGGAGCCTACAGAGCCCAGACAAGGAGTCTCTGGGCTTGCTCTGCCCCTCACCAGCCTGGACAGCACACCCAGGCCCCTGGGTCTCCCAAGTTGAACCCCCCTTCCCTCTCTGCCCACTTGGGTGCCACAATTCTCCAGCGGGCCCACTGCCACCCACTTCTCCCCCTACTCATTCCTGCTGATTTCCTAGGCCAGCTCCAGACTGTCTCTGAATAAGACAATGTCAACAGCCTCCTCTCTGGTCTCCCAAGTCTCTAACCTCTGCACAGCCCACTCTGCAAAGCGTGCACAGGAAGGACACAGTCAGGTGACTTCGGCATACCTTTCCTGATGCCCGCCCTGCCCCCTGCTCCAGACGTACTAGACTATCTGCTCTGTCCCACATGCTGTCCTCCCCGTCCCACATCTCGGGGCTGGCCAGGAACACCATTACCCGTACGCCTTCACACTACCTTAAGACGACAAATCAGCCCCATCTTTCAACTGGGGAAGATGAGGCATAGGGAACAGCTGCTCCATGCCCAGTGGGCCTGGAAACAACACACGGTGTATTTAAACAGCACCTTCAGAACACGTGCAAATGCACTGCTTCTTCTTTAGACAGGGAAACTGAGACTATAAAAGCCCCAAGGTCATGAGGCAGCAAGAACCAAGTCAGAGGGCAACCTTCTCATTCCCAACCTGGGCATTTCCCCTGCCATGCCATCTGAACAGCTCTGAACGCTGAGCAGCATACACCCTCCTGATGCTCTGGGCCAGAGAGACATCTTGGTGGCACCTTCTAGAGGAGCGGAGTTTTATGGCAGAGAAAGCTTGACCTTGAGGTCCTTCCCTCAGTATATGACAGGTGAGGAGTTCAATGACTCTCCCAAAGGCACATGGCTCACAAATGGCAGGAGCTAAGACTTTGGAGGTGTCTACCTCTTGAAGATACAGAAGATTAACTACAATCTGTTGTACTTTATAGAATAAACTCACTGTCCTGGAGCTTGCTTCCTGTGGTTCAGTGAACTTCCTTTGAGTGACAGAGACCAACTGTGAGGGAGTCAGCAACTGTTGCAGAGGCGTGAGGACTCTAGTGAAATGCGTGCCTCCACCACACTCTGTCCATTCTCAGCTAGGTATCTTTAAGACCAGTTTACAGAAATGTGTCTCAAGCCTCAACTGCCTCCAACTCTGGCACAGGGAAGCCTCCTCGTGGCTGTCTTGGCTATGTAAGAGCGTAGGGAGCCTTCCTGGGAGGCCGAGGATGGCACAAACTGCCAGGGTCCAACATGTCCAACTCTGTGTCTCCTGGGGTATTCTGTGCCTCTCCTGACACAGGACCCTGCAGCAGGTGCTGGTGTCAGCACTTTGCACTCAGAGCCACAGGTGTGATGGAGAGGACCATCTCCACTGTGGACCCATGGGGGATACTTCAGGCAAGCCAAGTCCCTGTCAAGGTGTCACCTTAGTAAATGAGTCCTGAGCCTCCCACTACATATCCTTGCTATCTCACCCATGCAACACTGCTGCTCTATCCCACACAGCAGGTGTTCAACAGGCGATCTGTCCCTAAAGGTCCAATCCATGCGCTCCAGCCACGCCTGAGAGAGCCTTGCCCAGGAGCACCAGCCTCCAAGATATCCTCTCCCATGGTCTGGAGATGACCTGAAGCCTGGTCGTCCCTGGGACACACTCTGGGTGCTCCCCATGCTGTGTCCTTCACTCCACCAGGGCGTCCATCCTCAGCACCTGCAAGGCTCGGCGCCCTGCTGCACTCTCTGATCAGGACCATCACCCTCGAAGAGTCTCCCCTTCCTCCTGCAAATATCTGTGAGAAACCCCACTGGAAGTCCAGTGTTTCTCTCAAAGTGGGTGCCTTCTTCGTTGGATAACAGGAAGATCTTCTTGTCTTCTGTAGGCCATTCTTGATATTCCAGCAAAACCACAAACTCCTAGGAATATGACTCCTTTATTTGGTATTTCTTATATGGTTCTTCAGTGTTAAGAACACCGCAGTTACTTAATGTGACAAAATGCTTTTATACACCACCTTATATGACAATGTTAAGGTTCACATTTGGGACTCTGCTATCTGGAGTTATTTCTCTGTTATCTTCATAAAGCCCCAAATAAGACATAAACCTAAAGTATACCTCATTAGCAAAAAACAATTCCACAAGAACAGACACCACAGAAACATCAGTTTCTAACATTAAAAGTATGTAGGCATTTGAATATTAGTCCGGCTAATTTTTTTTTTTTTTTTTTGCTGAGAAAGCAGGAGTTTATTAAGAAGACAGAAAAGCTCCCCCAGCAGGAGGGGACCTGAAAAAGGGTTGCCCTCGTCCAGCTAATTCAAACATTCAAAAACTGCATCATTTACTTTACCTCTTGATGTGAAGCAAATGCAACTCGTACAACTTTGAACTTGGTAATTCACCAAGAGTCTTTTGTGCCCATTTTCCTCTCTGTCCTGTGCAGCCCTGTCATGACCCATCCCCAACATGGCTTGGGCCACAGCTCTGACCTGAGAGCACAGGTGGGTCTGTGTCACACAGTAGGACCACATGCCTGGCTTGCTGTATTTTCAACTGCACAAAGCACCACGGGGGATGTGTAGCTGTGTGCTGGACAGTCAGCAGAATAGCCCCGCTTCCTCCTTCTCTCCCCATCCAGGTCTGTGGGCTTTGGCCACAGCTTGATGTCACTGATTCCTAAGTGCAAGCAACCACAACTTCAGACTACACTACCCAACTCAAGATGGTGCACTTCCCCATCCTCAAGGGAACTAAAGTTCTTGGGAGTGGAGGTTGGGGGTGGGTAAAAGAAGTGGAGGGTCTCGTCCCCACTCCCAGTGTCCTCCCAGCCAAACGACCCCAACAGGGCTCCCGCTCAAGGGCATTCCTGGGACCTCCACTTCCCTGACAGGCAGGGCCCCCCGCCCCCCCAGTCCCACTGGCCTGTACAGACCCTCCTGCAGTCGAAACCTAGAAGATACGCATATTTTTCCGTAGAAGCACCAAGAGTCTGATAACTGCCTTGTGGCTGGTTTCACTGCGCTATTTATCAAGAGGAGGCAGGAGCTTTTATCATCTGAATGATATAAGCTGCCCAGGGCCAGCCAGACCATGAACTGGCCAGACAGCGAAGGGCAATGGGACTCTGCCTCCTGTCCCGTGTTCTTACAGAGCACCTCTAAGAATCTGAGTCACAGTCTCCAATGCACCCAGGGCCACTGGGTGGTGTGGCACGGCTACAGGAACATCTTTTGCGATTAAGCTGATCCCCTGACTTCTGGCTTGCAGCTTACCTGCTGTAGGTTGAGCGTGTGACTTAAACAATAAACTTCAGTTTTTGTACTCATTTAAAAGCAAAGTTACAAAGATGCAAGAGGTACTAAATCTTAGCTACCATCTCTTTATCAATTCAGAAAGATTTTAATTTGAAATTGTACTAGAAAAAAATAATTTTCACTGGAGTTGACAAAAGGGTCTATTTTGTTCTGTTTTGAGTTGGAGTCTCACTCTGTCGCCCAGGCTAGAGTACAGTGGCACGCTCACGGCCACCACAGCCTTGACCTGCTTGGCTCAGGCGATCCTTCCACCTCAGCCTTCCAGGTAGCTGGAACTACAGATGCGCACCACCACACCCGGCTAATTTTTTGATTTATAGTAGAGATGAGGTCTCGCCAAGTTGCCCAGGCTGCTCTCGAACCCGTGGGCTCAGGCAATCCTCTCAACTTGGCCTCCCAAAGTGCTGGGATTATAGGTGTGAGCCACCGTGTCCGGCCGGGTCTATTGTTATAGAGAAAGAAAATACAGTTGTATGAGGAAAAAACCAGACATGGAGGATTTTCCTTTCCTCCAGACTCACTGTACAGGTTTCAGGCCCACTAAGATTGAAACTGGCAAGAGTGGCAAGTTACCAACCAAAGGAACTGTCAATGACTAAACTGCTTATTCCTCACACGTGACCAAAATTACATCTTTTTCAAGTGAAAAATTTGAAAATGAAATATCGATCATTTCCTGATACATGCTCACCACCACGGGTGCAGATTTCTCAGTCTGGAAGGGAATGCTCCAAGTGTCAGTCAAAGGTTAGCTTGAAATGTGCACGGGGCACCCTGGTGCAAGCTGGCCATCTTTTCTAACAGGTGATGGAGGCAACGACTGAGCAGAGGTCCCCTGAAGACTAGGAGACGTCCTGAGCACGTGAAGAACAGCCAGAGGTCCCATGGAGCCCGGCAGCAGGGAGCAGCCATTGGGAAGCTTCCTGGGAAGCCCACGGGCAGATGCTGGTTGAGAAGTTCTGGGAAGCAAGGAGACATGCTCCTGCTCCTCTCCTAAAAGCTGCTACTGAGGCCTCGCTTTCTCACTAATCTAAAGAAATATTTGCTTGCTAAAGTAGTAAAATGGGTAAGTCACAAGGAGCAAAAATTCTAATAAATTTGCATTTTACTAATATGAAAAACAATGAAAAGCCATTCTCTGCTCCAAGCCACACACTGGTCTAAGAATCAGGGACAGACACACCAGTGACCTGAACATGAGGAGAACCCAAGAAACTTCCTCCACCTCAGCAAGTCACTCCCAACTATGCAAACAAAAGCAACCTCCCCTCATTGCCCCCTGCCAAAAATCTACCCTCCCACTGGGTCTCAACACCACTTCACCTCACACTCAGGTAGCCATGTGCATGTCATGGAGTGCTTCACATCAGCACCCTGCTTCACTGCAGCAGCCACACTCCAAGGGGACAAAGCAGCTGCTGTTGCTTGTTTCACAGGAGCACCTCTCTGAGGGTAAAGCAAATTCAAGAGGACAAACAAGCAGAACGAGGTTAGAGGGCCAGGTCATGGGGCTTGAATGCTGGCTGGACTTTGGGCTTTGGGTGCCATAGAAAACGAACCCTTGAAGGCACCCAGGAGCTTACATGAGCTTAGACACACCTGTAAATAGCAAAACAACCTACTTTTCACAAAGCAAGCAAAGTCAGTAAAACGAATTAACGGTTTCCCAATCAATCAGCAACCTTCACACCAAAATAAACTTACACAAGGCAAATTTCACATTCTGAAACACACAATGCCACCTTCCTTTTACATCTTTCCATAAGTATACTTACATCCACATCCTTCATCCCTCAGTAAGGCCGTGATGGGGGCCAGTCCTCCCAGGTGGAGAAGCAGGTGGGAGAGGCAAGCTCAATGGGACATGCGTGGCACAGACCTCCGCAATGGGTTCTCCATCAGCTCATGGGATGTTTCCCTTTTAAAACTACCAGGGCCGTTTACTAAATGTAAACCAATGTTTCCCAGGAAAGGAAGGGGAAGAGTTTTTTCCATGTGGAAACTCACTGGAAATTGATGCTTTATTTGCTATTTATTTGTATAAAGTGCTGCAAGCATGGTCTGAAAGAGAAAGAACACGAGCAGCTCACCTGTGTAATTAAGGAACAGCACCACACCGAGACACAAATAAACGAAGACGACCCTGAAGTACAGGCAAGCGGAGAGCGAGGCTGGCATTCGGCTTTCTTACTGTTTTACTAGGGGCTCCAGCTAGGAGGTAATTTCTCAATCACTGAGGAAGGACAAACACTGCAGACTGCTGCTCAGTTGTGTTAGGCTGCCAGGGTCCCACAGCCTTTTCCCTTCTGTGGTGCAGAAGTAAGCCTTAGGTGCAAGTCACAGGACACCATCTCTGTGCCCTTCATACTCCAAGCCAGGAACACTTGAGGGAGGGACAATGAGCCCAAGTCAGACCCCTTTCTCCCCTTATCAATCTCGACCCAACAGTTTCAAAAGCCTGCTCCTTTGTTGCGTTTCCACCACCTGATGTCTGGGAAAGAGACACAACAGGTACTTTTTTCTCTTCCCACTTCTAAACTACTGTCTGCTGTTTGATAAGACAACCACAGAAAATCTTCAGTGATCCTTCGGGAAGAAAACCACCTTAGGGGAACTCTCTTACTTGCCCAAAGGAAGGCTACTTACTGTCTCTTCACACAGTTTAAACACAGAAAGCAACAGCCTCTTGGGAGAGACGGAAACATCCTCCGCCAAAGCGCCAGGGAGAGCGCGGGCTTCCCAGCGCAGGCCTGGGGAGGGTGAGCTGGGGAGGAGTTCGGTTGGGTTGGGGGCTTCCTCTCCTCCGCCGAGGTACACCCCGGAGAAGGGCTGGGGTCTCCCGACGGGCCAGGCCACCCTACCTTTTCCGCGGGGCCCCGAGCTGCCCGCGCCGCTGCTCCCCACCGCGCCGGGCGGGTCCTTCCTGGGCCTCTTGCTCTGCGGCCGCACACTGGACCGGAGGAAGTGGTGCTGGTCCTGGGGGCTGCCCTGCGGCGGGGACGGCGCCTGCTGCGCGCTGGGGGGCCCGGGGGTGCCGTCGGCGCCGGCCCGGGGAGTCTTCTCGTCCCTCTTTGTGCCGCTGCTCTGCTCGGCCGCGTCTGCGCCGCCGGCCCCGTCTCCTTCCAGGGACTCCTCATCAGCCGCCCTTTTCCCCAGCTTCTTGAGCCCGTCCTCCCCGCTGCCGCCGTCGCCCAACTTCACTGTCATCCTGCGGCCGGGAGAAGGGAGGCGGCGGGTGAGGCGGGCCTGGCCGGGAAGTTTAGCGGCCCCGACGCGCTCTCAACATGGCCGCCGTTGTTTGTTCCAAATCCCCTCTCGGCGGCTCGGCCCGGCCCGCCCGAGCCCGCCCGAGCCCGCCGCCCCCGCTCCGCGGCCCCCGGCCCTGCCTGCCGGCCCGGGACCCTACGGGGCTTCCCCGGACACCGCCAGGCCGAGGCCCGCGTCCGGGCGCCCGGGCCGGCCGCGGGGAGGGCGCGACAGCCCAGTCGCCCGGGCCCGAGCCGGCCACGGGGGGCGCGGTAGGGGTCCCGGCGTGGGCGCGGGTCCCGATGCGGGTGTGGGTTCCGCTGCTCGCCCCCGCCAGCAGCCACCTACCCCGCGGGGCCGCAGCTCATGGCCTGGCCCTGCGCGCCGGCCTGGCTCCCTGCGCCGCCTCGGCCGACCGGGCCACAACCCCAGCCCTCGCCCCTCGTCCCACCCCCTCCCCGCCCCCCGGAACGCGCGGGGCTCCCGGGCCCCGCGCACCTGCCCCGAGCGTCGGCCCCCAGAATGGGCGCCGGAGGAGGGCCCAGGAGCCGAGATCGGCCCCGGGACGGGAGAGGCGCGGGCCTGCCTGCCCGCGCGGGGAACTCCATGGTGGCCCACTGTCGCCAGTCTGCCTGCTTATTTTAAACCAGACATCGAGAATAATAAGCTCCGGGTCTCGGGAATTCTTCTTCCCAGGGTGGGAGAAATGTGCTGCTGCGGGGATTTACCAATTAAAAATGCTTTTACAACAAAGGAGCCTGTTGCACGGAACAGGTGGGAGCTACCCGGGAAAGCGACAGCCCAGCTCCGTCCTGGTCCAACTGCAGGGGTCGAGGGAGACCGGCGTTCAAACTCCCGATGGCAATGACCACAACTCTTGCAGTCACTTTGCTACCCACTGCCCTGCAAAACGTCAACCACAAAACGCAACGACTAAAAATGTCTGCAGCCCTGAAAGCATTGAAACAAGCAGAGAGAACCAGGGGCCCGCCGACATCTCCAGCCACGACACGGCGGGCAACGTGCACCCGTGACGAGGCAAGAGAGCATCCCAGACACCCCAGCAGACACTGACTCCCACTCAGCGGCCGGGGAGGGCACGTTTTCACTTGGAAGGAAAACAAGACCAGGCACCGATAGCAACAGGAGGTGCAGAAAGCCAAGAGCCTCTCGGAAAGCCAGTGGGCGTGGGCGAAGGGGCTCGAGCGCCACTCGCGGCTCCGAGGCACAGGTCGCACGACGCCCTGGGGCCGCTTCCATCTGCTGGACGTGACCTTACACCCCACTGGCGTTCGCGCCACGGGCCCCAGCCCGGAGGACTTCACGGTAGAGGCCTCCCCGTCCTCCTCCTCCGTCATCCCCTCTCACCCGAGTCCCAGCGGCCGCTCTCGGGGCCCGAGAGCGAGGGTCCGCATAGGGCCGCCCGAGGGCAGCCCCGGACCCGAGCACTCAAACGCCCGCCGCGTCGGAGCCCACCCGCCCGCCGGGGCGGAGGCCCGGGGTGCCTCGGGACGCAGAGGCGGGCTCTGCAGGAGCGCAGGGCGCGGACGCCGGCCCGCCTTCCCCGGAAACGCGGGGATGCTGTCCATCCCCGAAAGCCTCCGCGGTCCCGGACCGTCCGCAGAGGGGCCCCGGAGCCAGCGCCGCCGCGGCGCGACCCCGTCCCGTGCTCCGGGCCGGGCAGGAGCGCCCTCCTGGCGCGACTTCGGAGGCACCCGCGCTGCCCGCGTCCCGGGGACGTAGGCCAGAACCCCCGCGCGCGGGACACGCCTCGCAGCCCGCCCCACCACTCCCCGCAAGCCCTCGGCCGGGCGGGCCTCGCCGTGACAGCGCGACCTCGGTCACCTTTTTCATCAACGCTTCGCGGCAGCCTGGCTTCCCGGGCCTTTCCCCCGGGGGCCTCCCCGGGCGCCCGCAGGACCGGCCGGGCAGCCCTGGTCCCCGAGCGCCGGCAGCAGTGAGGCCGCGACGCCGGCCTGGCCGTCCGCGTCGGAAGCGGGGGCCGAGCGGCGAGGGCCCCGGCACGATCCCTCGGCCTGTGGCGAGCGGCAGACTGGGCTGCGGGCGCCGGTGCTGCCGCCGCTCAGCCTCCCGAAGCTGGCCCGCCGCGCTCAGCAGTAGTTCCGGCTACGGCGGCCGGCGGGGACAGCGGAGCGACGGCGCGCCGGGGCGGGGCGACGCGCACGGGCACGAGCGCGCACGGGGTCTCCGGCGCGAGCGTCCCCCTCAGCGGCGCTCCCATTGGCCAGCAGCGGGCGCGCGCGCTCGCACGCACGGGCGCGGGGCGGTGGCGGGGGGGCGGGTCCGCGGGGCGAGCAATGTTGTGACGCCGGCCTGGCGACCTTGCGCGCCGTGCGTCTCTCCGGATTGGCGAGGCGGCAGCCAATAGCTCAGCGCCCGGGCTGGGATTGGCCGCAGCCGTGTTGACGGATGCGTGAGAAGAAAACGCTGCAGAGCTCGGAGTCTGGAAACGAGCGCGAACGCGATTTCCGAGGAAAAAGCGTGAAGCGCGTCCGAGAGGGTGGATGCCGCTCTCTGGGCGGAGCGGGCGCTTCGGGGTGTTTCAGCAGCCCACGGTGCTGGGCGCTCAGTCAGTATTCTCGTCTTCGTGACGAAGTGCTTTAAAAACGATGGTCTATCAAAGGGGGTCTCGCTCTGTGGCCCAGGGTGGAGGACAGGAGCGCGATCGCGCCTCACCGCAGGCTCGACCCCCTTGGGCCCCAGGCTACCCTCCAGCCTCAGCCTCCCGAGTCGCTGGGACTCCGGCGCGCGGCCCCACGCTCGGCCGAGTCTTTGATTTTGTGGAGAGACGAGGTCTCGCTATGTTGCCAGGCTGGTCTCGGACTCGTGGGCTCAAAAGAACTCCCTCCTCGGCCTCCCAAAGTGCTGGGATGACGGGCGTGCGCCACCGCGCCCGGCCTCCCCGGCGCTGGCGATTCTCTCGCTCCACACTGCCGGGTCGTTGCTGCGGCGTCCGGGTGGGCGAGCCTGGCCTCCAGCCAGGGCCCCGGCGCGGATGCGGGTCCTGATGGCCTCTCGTCGGCGGAGCCCGGGGAGCGGAGCGGCCTCCCCTCAGCGCATTCTCCCTCCGGAGCCCAGACCCCGGAGGGCGCGGGGCGGGGACTCGGCGCCGGAGCGCGCGGGGCGAGCGGGCGGCCGGTTTTCCTGGCTAGTGGGGTCGCAGGCCTGAGAACCGTGCTCCCCGCCGCCTCGGAGCGGCGAGTCGCTCGGCGCCGCGCGGACACTCCCGATCGCCTTCGGCTCTTTCCGGCCGCTCGCTCGCGGCGCTCCGGGCGGCCTCGGCGTCCGCGGCGCTCACCTTCGGCTGCTTCCGCGTTCCGGGAGCGGCGTTGTCCCGGCAACGCGAGGCGGCGCAGAGGCCGGGCGGAGGTGAGTGCGCTCCCCTGCGAAGGAGGCCGGGGCTCCTCTGGGGCGGGGATCCCGGGCGGCGGTCCGGCGGGGCCGGGCCTGCCGAGCCCCTCTTGCGCCCTCCCACGGCCGGCCGCCGCCCAGGCCGCGTGACCACTCGCGGGTCTTGTCGTAGCCGGAGCGTGCTTGGCCTCGGGTCCAGGTGGCCCGTGGGACTACAGCTGCCACCTCGGGCACCCCCAGGTCCGCGGCGGGTTCCCCGTTGCTGTGCCGGCCCCGAGGAAGGGACGGGGTGGGGCGGTGGCGCGCGCCGCCAGACCCCCCAGTAAAGCCGAGCGGGGGGAGAAGAGCAAAACAAAAACTTCCTGGGCTCCGTCGAACGCGGGTGGCTCTAGAACTCACCTTCGGCCCAGGTTGCGTCATGCCCGGCGCCAGCACGTGGCTCTTCTGTAACGCGCGCTGAGTACAGCCGAAGACCTGCGCTGGCTGGAGGCTCGGGACCCGTGGCCTAGAGGGGGGCTTGACAGGGTGGCCGCTGGGGCCTGCGCGAGAGTCCACCACGGGGCCCCATTCCTCGGGTCCCTTACGCGAGGCTCCCGGAGAGTGACGCCGCTCGAGGCCCTGTTATGGCACCCACCTTAGCTGGATGAGCTTGGCGGATTCTTTCCCAGCTGCGGGCTTAAGGGAGCCATTTACAGGGGCCCCCGGAGGCGCTGACGCCCGAAGGCTCGCGGGCAAATCCGTCAGAATAAATGCAGCTGTTTTCGGGGGGGGGGGTTGTAAGGAAAAGAAGCGTACCTTGTTTCCGAACTGATGCTATACCAGATGGTCACCAAGTATGTGACTATATGATTGCTAGCCGGCTCCTCTTGTGTTTACGTTGGTAACTTTTCAAATTACATAGCTAACACTTGTTCACTGTAGAAACAAGTTAAGATGCAGGTGAAAGTAATACTGAACAATTGTACATTGTATAAAAATGGATTCTTTCTAACTGGCCTGGAACAGACTTCTTACTACTTACAAAACGGCAAGAATGCCTCTCCCTGCTAATAAACTTCTTCCTCCAGGATTTACTTGCCCCCTTTGTGCCAGGCATTGTTCTAGGGTCTGGGAATACTCCTGTGCTCCCCGCCCCAACCTGTAGAGCAGATAAGATGGGGGAGGAAAGGAGTCGTTGATTAAACACACTTAGAGTAAAATCTAAGTGCAGTTGTGGTGAAGTGCAAGATTGTGTGGGGATACTGGGCAGAGAAGTACAAGACTTCCCCACGTGGGGAAGTCAAGTCCCTAGAGCCCCCTGGAGGAGAAGGGATTCTCTGAGTACTCAAAGGAGGGGCATGGGGGGAAAGGGACTCTGGAAAAGGCCCGGGTAGGAAAGAAAATAAAGGACCACTAACATTCATGGTCATTACACAGTGATGTTTGAAATAAATACAGAGGAAATCAGGTTTAATTTTATTCAAGTGCTATTACAGTTTTTTTCTTCATCAGAGCAGTATTTTCGCAAAGTAAATTTGTTAAAATCCCTATAGCCAAGAATTTAGAACCTTGACTGACTGCAATACATTAAAATTCATTTTAAAAGATAATCCCGGCTGGGCATGGTGGCTCAAGCCTGTAATCCCAGCACGTTGGGAGGCCGAGGCGAGTGAATAGCCTGGGCAACTTGGTGAGATCTCGTCTCTACAATAAATCAAAAAATAAGCTGGGTGTGGTAGCATGCATCTGTAGTTCCAGCTACTTGGATGGCTGAGGCAGAAGAATTGCCTGAGCCCAGGAGGTCAAGGCTGAGGTGGCCATGAGCGTACCACTGCATTCCAGCCTGGGTGACATGACAGAGTGAGACTCCAACTGGGGAAAAAAAAAAAGTAATCCTGGCTACTCAGGAGGCCAGGAGTTCAAGACCAGCTTGGGCAACACAGTGAGACTCCCGTTGCTACAAAGAAATTTTAAAAATTAACCAAGTGTGGTGGTGCATGCCTGTAGTCCCAGCTATTTGGGAGGTTGAGGAGGGAGGCTCACTTGAGCCCAGGAAATCAAGGCTGCAGTGAGCTATGGTTACACCACTGCAGTCCAGCCTGGGGATTCCACCTCTAAAAAGTTAAATTTAAAAGGATTTTTAAATCACCTAGGTTTTGATGTGGTGTGTTTTTGCTTTTAATGACTTTGTCTGAAGGTTCACTTAAGGACTTTATTGAAAGTATGCAGGGCCCTGACCAGCATAGATTGCTCCCTGTGTGGTGTGTGTGCAGGAGACTGGGACTTGCCCCTCTGACTCTCGCCTGTCTCCTGTTCCTCCAGTCAGAGGAGAGCCTGGAGACGGGCTGGCTGCACTCCCAGGGCCTTGAACTGGTGCTCATTAATCTGTGGTGGGAGAACACAGCCTCAAACATTGTGATTTTGTTTCGTATTCAGGGCATGTGTTCATAGAATAAAGGTAAAAGCCTTCAACATGTGACGGTTCATTTGTGCTCGTGTGTCTTCCGGTTTCCCACGGAAAAGCGTCCTTCTCCAGATCCAAACTGAGTCCTCCCAGCTTCCTCTCCTGTAACTGCTGTGTTGCTAAAAGTGGACAGCATGGTCCCTTATGCTCTACTCTCTTCATAGGACTTTGGGAGTCTTTAGTATTTTTGAAAAGTCTTTTATTGTAACTAAATATGCATAATGTAAAGTTTACCATCTAACCGTTTATAAGTGGACAGTTCATGGCATTGACTACATCACGATGTGCAGCCATCGCTGTACTTGTCTCCAGAACCTTCTCATTGTCCCAAACAGAAACTTGGTCCCCAGTACCCCTCTCCTCAGCCCCTGACTGCTACTCTTCTACTTTCTGTCTCTGTGAATAGGACTACTATGAGTACCTCACATGAGTAAACCATGTAATATGTGTCTGAGTTATTTCACTCAACATATTAAGGTTTATCCGTCTTGTTCATGTGTCAGAATGTCTTTCCTTTTTAAAACTGAGTAATATTCCATTATGTGAATAGACCACATTTTATCTGTTCATCCAGCAACAGAAATTGGAATTGTTTCTGCTTTTTAGCTATTGTGAATAATGCTGCTGTGAACATGGGTATATAAATTCCTGTTCCAGTTCCTGCTTTCAGTTGAGTATATAGCCAGAGAGGAATTGTTGGATCAAATAATAATTCTGTTTAATTTTTTGAAACTACCAGACTTTTCCACAGTGGCTAGACCATTTTACATTCTCACCAGCAATGCACAAGGGTTCCAGTTTCTCCGTATCTTTGCCCATATTAAGTATTTCTTCTTTACTCATAATCACTGTGAAATTGAATAATTTGTAATGATGGCAAACCAACTTGCAAATACTCTCCTGCCAGTAAACGTCCCTAAACTGACTCTAGGTATGAAAACATGGGCAGCAGTCAGACTGCCACTTCATTTACCACCCAACTCCTCTTGAAAAGGCCCAATATGTTTATCTCTACCAGTTCTGAGAAGAAGAAGAAGGGGGGGGGGAGAGAGAGAGATTGCTTGATTAAGTCCATGTAACTAATCAAGTTTAAGTTCTCTGCATTACTAAGACTTTTTCTCCTCCTCCTCCTCTTCCTCTTCTTTTTTAGATTGGATTTTGCTCTGTCACCCAAACTTGAATGCAATGGTATGATCATAGCTCACTGCAGCATCTTCGAACTTCTAGGCTCAAGCCATCCTCTCACCTCAGCCTCCCAGGTAGGTGGGACTACAGGCACATGTCATCATCACGCCTGGCTAATATTGATTGATTGATTGATTGATTGATTGCAGAAATGAGGTCTCACTATGTCTCAGAGAGACTGAGGCGGGAGGATTGTTTGAGCCCAGCCTAGGTAACATAGCAAAACTTTGTCTTTAAAAAAAAAAAATTATCCAGTTATCCACGCATGGTGGTGTGCACCTGTAGTCCCAGCTTCTCAGAAGGCCTGAGCCCAGGAGGCAGGAGGAAGAGGCTGCAGTGAGTTGTGATGGTACCTTTGTATTCCATCCTGGGTGACAGAGTGTGACTCCGACTCAAAAAATATGTATACTCCCTCTATAATACATGCTAGAATCTACTCCACAGGAACTGGGCCAGCAGGGCTTGCTCTGGTGTGGGTCTGGCCACGGACAGGTGTGGCTCTTGCAACGCTTGCAGGGGATGTAGGGTTGTGATGCTTCTGTTTTGTAATTCTATATGCAGTTTTTTGTTTTTTTAAACCTACTGGACTTGGTTATTTTTTTCCCCTGCAGGTTTCAGCCTTTACCAGGTCTGAGTTTGGTCATGGCCCTGTATTTTGACCACAAAATAGAAGCCCCAGATACAGCCGGGTCACCATCACACATCAGCTGGCACCCTGTCCATCCATTCCTGGCGGTCGCCTATGTCAGCCCAACCTCGGGAGGCAGTGTGGATATATACCTGGAACAAGTGAGTGCTCAGAAGCAAGGAGTCTGACTTCAGTACCTTCCAGTCCTTGTTTTTCTTTTGTGTGTATGTGTGTGTGAGAGAGAGAGAGAGAGAAAGAGAGAGAGAGAGAGAGGTCAAACCAGTTCTACTGTAGCCTTTTCATGAAGAAAACAAACAACATCTGTTATCAGCTCTTGCTGAGGTAAATTCCCAATATCATAAAAACCCGAGTGTGCGAACAGTTATTTTACCCCTGCTGTTTGGGTTTGGGAACATGTTGAGGAGTCCCTAGGCCCCACCTACTCTCAGCTTTCAGTTGTCAACCCGAAACGTATCCCGATGCATTCCCCTGCCAGGACCATCGTCCACACCTCACCTGGCCACTTGGAACTGCAGCAGCTTCCTGTGGCTGCTATAGCAAGTCACCACAAACTAGGTGCTGCTCTGTCTTGGCTTCTGCTGTTGCCAGTGAGCCTTGTAGACGCATCACTCCAGTCTCTGCCTCCAGCATCACATGGCCTTCTTGTGTGTCTGTCTCTTCGCCTCTTCTTTTTTTTTCCTTCCTGGGTGGGAGTCTTAGTCTGTTGCCCTGGCTGGAGTGCAGTGGCACAGTCACTGCTACTACAGTCTCGGCCTGCTGGGTTCAGACAGTCCTACCACCTCAGCCTTGTGAGTAGCTGAGACTACAGGCACATGCCACCACGCCTGGCTAATTTTTTAATTTATTTATTGTAGAGACGAGGTCTCACCAAGTTGCCCAGGTTGGTCTCTAATTTCTGGGCTCAGGCTCTCAAATCTGCCTTCCAAAGTACAGGCGTGAGCCGCTGCGGCCCAGCTCTTCTCCTTTTCTTTTTCTTTTTTTTTTGAGATGGAGTCTCTGTCACCCAGGCTGGAGTGCACAGGTTCGAGATCAGCCTGGGTAACTTGGTGAGACTTCATCTCTACAATAAATCAAAACCAAAATTAGCTGGGCATGGTGGCATGTATCTGTAGTTCCAGCTACTTGGATGGCTGAGGTGGAAGGATCACGCTCACGGCCACCACAGCCTCAACCTGCTTTGCTCAACCATCCTTCCACCTCAACCATCCAAGTAGCTGGAACGACAGACACGTGCCACCATGCCCAGCTAATTTTGTTTTTGATTTGTTGTAGAGATGAAGTCTCACCAAGTTACCCAGGCTGATCTTGAACCTGTAGGCTCAGGCAGTTCTCTCATCTCCACATCCCAAAGTGCTGGGATTACAGGCATGAGCCACCACACCCAGCCTCTTCTCCTTTCCTTAAAAGGACACCAGTTATATTTGGTTAGGGCATACCCTCATGGCCTCATCTTAACTTGCTCACATCTGCTAAGACCCTCCTTCCAAAGGAGGCCTCATCACAAGCACCAGGGGATAGGACTTCAGCATATCTCTGAGGAGCACACAGATCAACCCTTGACTGAAACCTTCTCCAAGCTCCTCAAACTCCCATAGCTCCCTGCCATTCTCAGTGCCCACTGCACCTCATGTGAGGGGGTCCCAAAAAATCCCAAATTTATTTATAAAAGGTTGTTTATTTATTCTTACATGTTTAAACTTCAGTCACCTTCAAAGTACTCTCCATCTGATGCAATATAGTTATCAAGATGCCTTTTCTACTGCTCAACATAGTTTTTTAACTTGTTAGTTTTGATGCCTTTTAGTGCTTCTGCTGTCTTTTGTTTCACCTCTTCCACATTGGCAAAATGTTTCCCTTTGAGGACTTTTTTCATCCAGGGAAACAAAAAAGTTACTTGGGGTGAGAACAGGTGAACAGCGAGGGTGGGACATGGGGTTCATACCGGTTTTGATTAAAAAGACTGCTGAACACTTAGTGCACTGTGGGCAGGTGTGTTGTCATGGTAGAAAAACCAGTTACCTGTTTGCCACAACTCAGGATGTTTCTTTCACAACACAGCTTCTCACAACAACGCTCATTGGTACACTGCTGCTGATGGCTTCCTAGAACACTTAACCTAGCGAGGGAAGCCTGTACTACAAGGGGCCCACTCTCCAAAATATAATTCTGGGTTTTTTGGGCCCCCCTCGTACTTCACAGAGGAGATGGAATTTTGTTTCCCTCTCACTTCTCAGCCCTCTATCATCTTCCTGTTGCCACCTTAACTTCTCCCAGGCTGCTGTGGTCATCAGCAACCCCTGGGTGGTTTGGGATCTGCATTTGCACAGCTCCACACTCCTGTGGAGTCCTCCAGGAAACGTGGCAGAGCTTGGGCTAGGGCGTCCCTCCACCTGGCCTCCCGTGTGGGCTTCACCAGTTCTTCCTCCTGCTCTACAAGTGCTGTTGACATTTCTCCGTGCTTGTGCAGGGCCTCCTCTGCCTGTTCCTCCTCCTGTGACCTTGACTTCCCCAGTGGCTTCAGTTACTGTCTCAATGAATGACTTACCAGCACATCTCCTGCTAGATGTCCCCTGTTATCTGCAAGCTTAGAGATCCATCTGCCTTTGTGACATCTTTGTGACATTTCAAAGAAACCCAAACTCCACAAGTTCCAACCTGAACTGAAATGGACCCTTCTCCCCTTCCCCCTGTCACCCTGCAAAGGTGGTCATCAGTACCTCTCGTCTCAGTGGAAGGCACCTCCCTCTGTCCCAATGCCCAGGATGGGCCTGGGAGCGACTGTTGACATCTCTTACTCTCCTGCCTTCTAATCCATTGCCAGATTCTACCCATTTTGCCCCAGAGCCTCTAGTGATCCTGATACTTCTTGCTGCTCTGTTGGGCCTTCCCAGTTCTCTCCAGGGTGCCAGCGCAGCTTCCTAGCAGGCCTTCTCCACCTCAACTTGGCCGCCAGGGCTGTCTTCTGGAATTGGAGATGGAATCACTCCCTACTCCTGCCTCTTCACCCTGCGCCGCTCTTTGGTGAGAGTGGAATCCTTGACGTGGCCTGCAGCGCTCCCCAAGCCTGGCCCTGTACCTGTCACATTACACTCCTTCCTGATGCTGGCACCAGAGGACTGCACATGCTGTGTTGTCTGCACAGAAGACGTTTCCTGGACCTTTCACTTAATCAATGCATCCAGACGAAAGTGCCCCATACACGCACATGCCCATGCAGTACTGGCACTGGTCAGTGGCTCCCCTCCACAGCCTATGGGCTTCTACATCCCCTGCAAGAGCTGCAAGGGCCACACCTGTCCGTGGCCAGACCCCGTACCAGTGCAAACCCTGCTAACCCAGTTCCTGTGGAGTAGCTTCTAGCATGTATTATAGAGGGAGTATTTTTTTTTTTTTGAGTTGGAGCCTCACTCTGTTGCCCAGGCGGGAGTGCAGTGACATACTCATGGCCACCCCAGCATCAACCTGCTGGACTCTGGCGATTCTTCCACCTCAGCTTTCCAAGTAGCTGAAACTGCAGGTACACACTACCACACCTGGCTAATTTTTGATTTGTTGTAGAGATGAGGATTCTCTAAGCTGCCCAGGCTGGTCTTGAATCCGCGGGCTCAGGCAATCCAGTCACCTCGGCCTCTCAAAGTGTTGGGATTACAGGCTGAGCCACCAAGCCCGACTGAGTATTTTTTTTTTTAAGAATAAATATTATTACATTCCAAAACTATAGCAATTTTAGATAAAATTTTCAAACTTAGAAACTCTAAAACATACTATTGCAAAACAAATCAACAGTGTACTTCTGTATTTCTTGTTGGCAAAAAGACAAGTTTAGGACTTCAAAATAACCATTTTTTTATTTTGGGGGGATTGGGGTCTCACTCTGTCACTCAGGCTGGAGTGCAGTGGCACAATCATGGCTTACCACAGCTTTGACCTCCTGGATTTAGGTGATTTGCCTGCCTCAGCCTCCTGTGTAGCTGGTACTACAGGCATGTGCTACCATGCTCAGCTAATATTTTGATTTTTAGTAGAGATGAGGTCTCAAACTCCTGGGCTCAAGCAATCCTTTTGCCTTTGACTCCGAAAGTTCTGGGATTACAGGTGTGAGCCACCATGCCCTGCCCAAAATAACAATTTAGAACAATAATAATCAAAGATTGCTAGTAAGCTCAGTAGAAGAACTGAGAACAAACTGAGTTGATGTCTGAGAGCACATTTATACCCCAACGCTACTTCTTTAGAAAATTCTAAAAAACACAAGAACACACAGCACATTTTCCATGAGCTGTCATCGATGATATCACATGTCACACAGTCTTGGGAAGGCACTGTAGACTTGTGAGACAATGAAACTAAACATGGCATGTAACTTCTTAGTATCATTCTGAAGATAACTTCAGATTCCCTGAAAGGAAATTGGGGTGGGGGGTGTCTCGGAAACCACAGTTTGAAAATGTTGGAGTGATAAACCACATGGGCTGGCCTGCAGCCTGTTTTTGTTAAAAAAAAAAAAAAAGGTTGCCTTGGAACCCAACAGCATCCATTAAAATGTATGTTAGCCTTCCAGCAGCCATGAGAAGGTTGCGTTCCTTATAATGCTTTATAAGCTGGTTGTGGTTGTCACTTGTGTGTTCTTACTTGCTGCTTTGATAGTCAGGGACAAGGCTGGTATGCTTTTATAAAAATGTAAGAGCCTACCAAGAACATTTCTTTAATAAACAGCTCTTTATATCATAGCCAATGTCAATTCCATGGATTAGCCAGAATTCTTTAAAGTGACTGCCTTTCTCTGAACTATGGGATTCTGCTTCTTGTCTGACAGGGTGAGCATTTGCCCGATTCACACATTGAGAGGCCGTTTCGGGTCGCTTCCCTGTGCTGGCACCCGACACGACTGGTCTTGGCTGTTGGCTGGGAGACTGGAGAAGTGATAGTGTTCAACAACCAGGACAAGGAGCAGCACATGGTGCCCGCAACACACACTGCTGACATCTCCGTGCTTGACTGGAGCCCCCGTGGGAACTGCCTCTTGTCTGGGGACAGGGTGAGTGGACACGCACTGGATGTTGGTTTCTGAGCTTTGTGTTCCTGACCATGCTCTTATACACAGGGAGGATGTTAAAGACCAAATTATTTGAAGTGTGTGGTTGCCAACTGATCCTGTCTGATGTAATCATAGATTTAATTTACTATCAGAAGCAAGGTTTGAAAATGTCATTCTAAGATCCCACTCTATGGCAACTGTGTGTGTGTAATTTTTTAAATGGACGTTGTTAGGAAACTGCGTTCGTAGGCATGGGATAAGCTCCCAGGAGCTGTTGCTTTATGGCACCCAGAACTCCTGGTGCCATGGACACTCTCCCTCATCGCCCAGGATTCCCTAGGCCTGTTTGTTCTGGCTCAGGGCTTCTTAACTAGGGTTGATTCTGCTGCCCAGGGGACAGGTGGCAGTGTCCAGACATACTTTTTGTTGTCACAACCTGGGGCGGGGGCTGGATTCTCCTGGCATCCGGTGTGTGGAAGAAGTCAGGGATGCTGCTCAATATGGACAGTACATAGGACAGACCCCACAGCAGAGGGATGCGGTGCAGACCTGACTGACCCACAAACGTGTGGCAGATATTTTACAGTGTGTTTGTTTATTTTAACCACAGGTAATACATTTACATGCTTCAAAGTTTAAAAAGTATAAAAGGCATCTGGAGTGGAAAGACTCTTCAGCCCTCCAGCAAACATGGCTTCTTACTATCTCTTCAGTTTCTTCAGACACACAGGCACATACAAATAGATTCCTTCCCTAACTTCTGATGTTGAAATTTCTACACTGTCAGAGGAGTTGAAGGCCTAGTACGAGGAACATACCCATCCATACTTCCTGTGGATTCACCAGTTGTTAAAACTGACATGTCTGCTTTCTCTTTCTAGATGTATTTTCCTGAATATTTGAGAGTTTGTCTTAGATATATTACTTCACCCCTAAATACTTAAGCATTGCTCTCCTAAGACCTAGGGCATTCTCTTCCATAGCCATAATAGAGGTATCATACTCAGGAAATTTAACAGTGATACAGTGCTACTATTCAATATATATACTGCATTTTCTCCACTTGTCCTTTACTCATGCAGATAGTTTTTTCCTAATCCAAGATCCAGTAAAGGATCATGTGTTTCAGCTGGGTGTGGTGGCTCATGCCTGTAATCCCAGCACTTTGGGAGGCCAAGATGGGAGGATCACCTGAGGCCAGGAGTTGAGACCAGCCTGGGAAAAATAGTGAGACCCTCTCTTTACAAAAAATTAAAAAATATATAGGCCAGGTGCCATGATTCATGCCTTGCAATTTGAGAAGCCAAGGGAGGAGGATTGCTTAAGTCCAAGAGTTCAAAACCAGCTTGGACAACATAGTGAGACCTCATCTTTACAAAAAATCAAAAAATTAGCCCGGCATGGTAGTGTATGCCTGTAGTCCTAGCTACTCTGGATACTGAGGTGGGAGAATTGCCTGAGACCAGAAGATCCAGGCTGTGGTGAGTTGTGATTGTACCCCTGCACTCTAGCCTGGGTGACAGAGGGAGCCCTCAACTCAAGAAATAAATATATAAAATAAAAACATAGCTCAGCATAGTGGCACGCACTTGTAGTCCTAGCTACTTAGGAGTCTGAAGCAGGAGGATCACTTGAGCCTAGGAGGTCGAGATTACAGTGAGGTGTGATCCCACTACTGCACTCCAACCTGGGTGACAGAGCAAACCCCTGTCTCCAAAAGGAAAAAAAATACATACATATATATATATATATATATATATATATATATATATATGAATATATATGTATGCTTTATACAACATATTTTTTTACATATAATGACAATTAAATGGAATATATTTATAGGGAATATATGCATATATATATTCCATTTAAGTGTCAGTTCGCTTTAGTCTCTTGTAATCAAGAACAATTCCCTGGTCTTTCCTTCCTTCTTTCTTTTTTTTGTCTTTCATGACAGTGGCATTTTGAGGAGTGCGTACTAGTTTTTGCAGACCATAATTCAATTTAGATATGTTTGGTTGTCTCCTCATGTTTCAGATTAAATATTTTTGGCAGAAATATCACATAGAGGATATTGTCTCCTAATTTTCCTCATTTTTTCCACATAAGCAATGCTTCCTATACCCGCTGTCATGTTGCTTGCTTTTTGAATATTACAGTATATCTTGGTGATCTTTCTGTATTGGTAGGTAGCAGATTTCCTTGTTTCTGGCTTTTATTATACAAGAGGAGACCCCCCCGCTGAAAAATTGCAATTTATTAAAAAATTGTGTATTTCTTCTTACATATTTAAACTTCAGTCACCTTCAAAGTACTCTCTGTTTGATGCAATATACCTATTGAGATGCTTTTTTTACTGCTCAAAACAGTTTTTGAACTCATTCATGTTGATTCCTTTTAGTGCCTCTCCCTCCCAAAATTCACTCAACCCAAACGCAAACTCTTGGGACAATGCTAGCCGGTACACTGATGCTGATGGGTTCCTAGAATGCTTACTTGGTGGGGGGAGCCTGTACCACAAAAAACCTGCCCACCAAAGGATAATTCTGGTGTCTGTTGGGTCCTCCTTGTAAGAATGTATTGCAATGCATCGAACCAGCTCCCTGTTGATAAACATCCCAGTGGCTTCCATCTCCCGCTGCACAGACAGTGGCACAGTGGGCAGCCTTGTGCTTTTGTCATCTTGCACATGTGTGTATTCAGAGAAATTCCTGGAGAGGGTATGGATGGGTCCCAGGGCATGTGCCCTGTGGCTTGAGGGATGTTCCCAAAATACCCTCTGTGTGGCATGTGTCAACTCATACCAACAACCTGCACGTGTTTCCCCACAGAGTGTTGTGTCAAGATATCACAACTTTGCTTAGACTAGTAGTGTCTCAGTGTGTTGTAATGGGCATTTCTCTTGCTATTGAGGGTGAAAATTATTTATGGGAGCCATTTATATTTCCTTTTCTGTTTATATTATTTGCCCATTTTTCTATCAGGTTGTTCCTTTTTTCTGGATGATTTTTCTAACCAATTCTCACCTAATGACATCAGCCTGCCCCTAAACTTCTACTTCCTTAGTGACCTTTCTCACCTTCCTGCTGTGGGACAGTCTGCAGACCCCCTATTAGAATAAAATAATTCAAGATCATTGAATTTCTTCATTTTCATCTTGACCACATTAAGCTGGGCATGATCGTGTGCACTGTAGTCCAGCTACTTGGGAACTTGAGGGAAGAGGATCCCTTGAATCCAGAAGTTTGAGTCCAACATAGCAAAATCCAGTTTCTAGGGGAAAAAAATAAGCAACTAACAAAATAAGATTATCCAGACATAAAATTAAACCCAGGTATGAGTGGATCAAGTCCTGTGAGTCAGAATATTTAAGAGCAGAAATACCTAATCCTTCTAAGAAAATTTAGGATTGTGCTAGAACTAATTTCATCATGAGCTTAAGCAGGAGGAGAAGTAGTAACGAATGAACAGACCCTTGGAGCCCCACACACAGATGCATCTCCTGGCCAGGCTTGGTCCGAGGGGTGTCTCTGCTTTTCCACCAGATACCCTTTCCTGGTTACCAGTAGCATCAACCCAGACCAGAGGAAGCAAGAAGGTGTACTTAATCTGGGGCCAACTGGGGTGTCCACTGTCTTGGAGGAGGACACAGCTGGCTCAGGACGACCTGCTTCTCCTTGCTGTCCCAAGTCCAGACCCGGGATCCTGAAGCCCAGCTCGGGACAAGCACCCACATGTACACCAATGAGCAGTGCCCAGGGACATGGGTGATCCCAAGAAGAGGGCACTGGGCGGGCCCCTGACAAAGTGTCCCTTAGACATCCCATCAGGAGGGAAGAGGAGAGAATGTTACACAAGTCAGACACTGGCTTCCTCTGGGAAGCTCGAGTGGAACCCATAGTGAGGGTCGTAGAAACCTACGCCCCGGTAGCTAGCGAAACTTTTCAGCGATGCACTGTGAGAACCCACCATTGCACCTGGACCTTTGATGCTGTGGTGTGCCACTGAGATATTTACCTAGTGCACGCTAACTTTGTAGTAGTCCCTCAGACTTTGCTCTTCATAAATGGGGCTAATTTCTCACCTTAGGAGGTAGCTTTTCTTCAGGGTCTTACTGCATGAAACTCTGTTGTGTGAAATAACCTAGAAGGAATTCACGGATAGTGAAGAGGCGGCCCTGGACTCAAAAGATTGCCTGCAGTAGGGATGAGAAGTACAGTAAACTGAGCCAGAGAAGAGCCGTTCATGGACCGGGCAGTTCAATGTTAGGGCTAGGAATGAGGAGTGGGAGGGCACAGCAGCAGTCAGAGGTGGCTCAGACTGGGTTTCTAAGTTAGGTGATTCGTGCTTACGTGTCTAGCTTGTTGGGCAGAACCCTGGGCAATGCGCATTGGACCACTTGCATCCGTGGCAAGGGGTGGAAGTTGAACTCTTGGTCATAGTGGGCTGCACCTTCCCTCTCTGGGGATGAGGGCAGATGTTCATCTGACCGAGTGGAAATCACGGCTCTTGCAGTACAGGTGCTCTAAGCATTTTTGTCCTACAACTTCTTCCCCAGAGCACCAGCTTGGAAATGTGGACATGCTGTGTACATAAGATTATGTTCAGGAGCCTGGCTGAGTTGTCAACTGGAGGCTTGTTTGTGTTCGCAAAGATCTCCAAAGTCTTTATGAAAAAAAAAGGTCCTGGCTGATTGCATGTGAAGGGCACAGCGATGAATGTCTGAAGATGTGAGTGTGTGTAAAACGCTGTGCAGACACACGGGTGCCACTGCAGTGCTGGGCTCTAGGGAGGAGTCTGGGCAGGGCAAGGCACCACTTCTATCCTTGTGTGTGTGCCTCTCAGTATGCAAGCCTTTTTCCTTTTAAGAGTTACTGAACACAAAGATGCTGACAGTGTTTTTCTTCTTGTGTTCATCAACGTGTCAGAGTCAAGAAGGATCACGTGAGAATACACGCTCTTCATGTGATGTGTACTCATATGTGACACATTGTTTTAGGTTTCACAGCTCTTTTCTCAGAGGCTTATTGTGTAAATTGCCTTTAAACCTGACATTATTTGAAAATCCCATTCCTATGTGCAAGAAACATGATGCTATCCAACATTTGGGGCTATTGGCGTCCATGCTGACTGAAAGGCAGGTGGGATGAAGAGTGGGCTGTGTGCGCAAACGTCCACGAGCCTTGAGCCAGGAAACATCCCCTGGGGAGCGCTTGGGCATCAAGGCAGAGAGCCACACACATGAATCTGGAGTGAGACACTGCCTTTCAACCAAGCCTGCCCGCATCTCCTGCCACGAAAGTCCCTGCAACCAGTTCTGATGCACCATCTTCCCCTCCCTTGAACTTCACTACTACTTGTCTGTACTGTTCATCGGAGACTGTGATAACTTCAGAATTGAACAGACAGTGTACCTGGTGCCCAGATTTTTGTTCCTGATGCCATTCTCCAGTAAAAGGAACCAGGGCTTCTTGGAGAAGTGACTGATTCCAGGACTGGGATAGGAAAATGAGCCTGGAGAGTATTAGAGTTCCAGGAAATGGGGAAGTGCTCACAAGACCCGTGTGGTAGGGGCACGCTGAGGGCACCAGAGGCCAACCAGAGAGCTCCCGTAGTCAGAGCTGGAACGACCCATGTGGTGGGGGCACGCTGAGGGTTCCAGAGGCCAACCAGAGAGCTCCCGTAGTCAGAGCTGTAACAATTTGGGCAACAAAATAAGAAAACAGCGTTGGATTATAACCCAAAGTAGAAAATAAATATCCATGAATTCACACTTACAGAAATAAACGATGGAATGAATAGGAAGGGAAACCCCCCCAAAACCCCCACAATTATCTTTCAAAGGGCAGGCCCCTTGTAATACAGGCTTCCCCTACTAGGTAAATGTTCTAGGAGCCCGTCAGTTTTTGTCTGGAAGTTTTGAGAAGGTTGCATCACAATTTGCAGAAGAAACCGCCTGAGTTATTGTAAATAGATGACTACTAGTTCTCCCACCATGACAACGTACCTGCCCACACTGCACTGAGTGTCTAGCAGTTTTTGACCAAAAATGCATGACCTCTGTGCCTCCCATCCACCCGATCTCACCCTGAGTGACTTTTTTTATTTCCCTCAATAAAAAAAAAAAAATCCTCAAGGGGAAACGTTTTGCTGATGTGAAAGATGTGAAACAAAAAATGGCAGAAGCACTAAAAGACATCAAATTGATGAGTTCGAAAACTATTTTGAGCGGTGGAAAAAGTATCTCAGTAGGTGGATTGCATCAAATGGAGAGGACTTTGAAAGTTTAAACATGTAAGAATAAATATACAATTTTTAATAAATAAATTCCATTTTTTGGGTCCCCCCCTTGGATGTAGATGGTGAACAGACAAATCTTCCTTGCTGAAGAATCCCAAATAGTTTGTATACATATTCTGCCCTTGGGGAGGGAGAGCATAACTCCCCAGTGCTTCAGTGTGGGGTTGCGCACAGCAACTGCTTTCCGAAAAGGATGGTCTGGAGGTGGGGATACAGGGCCCCTTTGCAGTCGAGAATCCCAACAAGCACAGCCTCCACCAGGGATCAAGGTCAACACCAGCTGTGTGGGCATGGCATGTGGAAAAGGCACTGCACATCTGTGCTCTTCCTTCCCAAGCCCACAGCCCCAGGCAACTATGAGAAGACAATCAACGAATCCCACTGGAGGGCACCCAGCCAACATACCCCAGAGCTTACAGGTCATCACAGCCCGGGGGAGCCTAAGGAGACGTGATGAGTACATGTCAGGATGGATCCTGGATGGGGCCCTGGAACAGAAAATGAACGTGAGGGAAGAACTGAGGAAATCTGAATAAAGTATGGGTTTAGCTACTAGTGATTTAACAGCATTAGTTCATTAATTTTAAGAACTGTAGTGTTGCTCATGTAGGCCTATTAATAATTAATAATAGGGGGCCTGGTGTCGTACATGGGAACTCTTTGCTGTCTTCTCAAGTTTTCTATAAATCTGAATCTATTCTTTTTTTTTTTTTTGAGTCAGAGTCTCACTCTGTCACCCGGGCTGGAGTGCAGTGGCACGCTGCTCATAGCCACTGCAGCCTCGATCTGCTAGGCTCAGGTGATCCTTCTGCCTCAGCCTTCCAAGTAGCTGGAACTACAGGCGTGTGCTACCATACCCGACTAATTTTATGATTAGGTCATAGAGATGAGGTCTCACCATGTTACTCAGGATGGTCTCAGATCCCTGAGTTCAGGCAATCCTCTCACCTCCACCTCCCAAAGTGCTGGGATTGCAGGCGTGAGCCACCACAACTGGCTAATCTGAGTCTATTTTAAAATTAAATGTTTGTTTAAAAAACCTGAATATATAACAGTTGCTATCTTTAGGGACTGAAGATGGGGAAGGAGTCATAGAAGAGTTTCCAGTTCTTTCTTTAAACACTTGAATTATTTGAAGTTTTTGTGGTGCATGTGTAGTAAGTGGTTTTGTAATTTGTTTAAAAAAGGAAGAAGCATATGTTCAATTGCACATTTAACTTTTGCCTTCTGGCAGTCATTCTGTAAGAGCATGTGTCCTCTACACGTGGTGTTGGGTTTTCCAGCTTGGCGTCCTGCTCTTGTGGAAGTTGGACCAAAGGGGTCGAGTACAAGGGACGCCCCTGCTAAAACACGAGTATGGGAAACCCCTCACACACTGCATCTTCCGGCAACCCCCTCCTGGCGAGTAAGTGGTCCGTGCGAATGTTGACATGGGGGAAGGGGTGCAGAGGGATGTGCCTGGCCCAGAAGGGACCCCCGCCCTGTGTCTCCCTAGATGCAGTGGAAGAATCTTGACTTCCTGTTATGTTTACTTCCAGGGATCTGGTTCAGTTGGCGAAGGCGGCTGTGAGTGGTGACGAGAAAGCCCTGGATATGTTTAACTGGAAGAAAAGCAGCTTTGGAAGTTTCCTGAAGCTGGGGTCTCAGGAGGGGCAGTTGTTCTTTGTCAGTCTGATGGATGGTGAGGAACTTGGCTTGCGTGGTAGGGCACCAGGTGCCTCAGGGGTGCGGTCAGGATGGGAAGCAAGCCATGTTTCTGCATGAAACAGCAGGGGGCGCGTGTGTGCGGTCTGTGTGCCGTCTCCGCCGCCTCCCTGCAGCATCTGCCCAGTGTTCCAAGGCTGACTTCACTTTGTTCTGATAGACAGGTTGTGCTTTCTCTGTGCTTGGATGGTTTTCACGAGGAAGCTTTTAATTAGCAGTCACATGCCAGCTGCATGGCATGAGAGACGGCAGAGGCAGTTTTGAAAAGATTCTTTGGTGGCACCACAGTATTCAATCTGTGTAGCTATCAAGCGCCTACTGCATGCCAGGTACTCGGCTGGAGTCTGGGGATGAGGTGTGAGCAGGATGGAGGCTCCACTCCAGGCTGCAACCATAGCCAGCCCAGCCTTCTTGGGTGGCCAGCACTGGGTACCATGTGTTTGGTCTTCCCTCAGCTCCTTATCCGTGTACTCGGAGGGCCAGGCTGCCCCAGCCATGGCTGAAACACAGGCAAGATGAAGTTAAAAGGAGAGCCTTTTCCAGGCTCATGGGGTAGTCACGGATGTCTGTCTGTTGCTGGGGAGACCAAGGAGCCAGGAGCTGCACTTGGCTTTCATGTTGGCCTCACCAGCAACTGAGTAATAGAAATTAGTAGGACGAAGAGAGCAGCCGTGGACTTTTCATAGTTTTCCAATAAGAGAAACCTTTCATTTTAGAAGGCAAAGAGACAGAGCCGATAGAGGGGGTATTGAGACAAGTCTAGAAGGGACATCTGTTTGGGCACAGAACTGTGGGGTAGCAAGGAGGGGGCATGCCAGGATGGAGAGTGAGAAGGTGGTGTGGGGACCAGGCACACAAGAAAAAGACATGTGGGTCACCTGGTGGAGGGGTGCACGGTGCAACAGATGGGTGTGAATCTCTGCCCGTCTGTTGCCTGGAGCTGTGGGCTTTGCTCTGTGGGCCTCAGCTTCCCTATGTGGAAAATGGGGTAATACTAGTATCTGCCTAGTAATTACCTGTAAAAGTGCATAGAGCTGAACCTGCCATGTAGTATGTGCTTACTAAATACTAGTTATTGTTATGATTGGTCCCTAGAGATCCTTGAACCTTTCCATTTAATAAGAACTCATTATCCCCTGGGAGTAGGATGGGAGGAGCTAGGAGGTGAGGAGGCTCCTGCGGGGCTGCCGAGACGAGCTGAAGAATCCCTAAAAACTTGTGGGCTTCACCCCACAGCCCAGATGCCCAGAAAGGAACAGAGTGGACGGCCAGGGCTGGAGCAGGGTGGGAGAGGGGCACTCTAGGCTCGGTGCAGCTGAGTCCTGTGGCTCAGAGCAAGAAGACCCACAGAGAGCCAGGTGGCACAGCAGCAGCCCCCGGGACAGAAGGGACAGGGAGCGGTGGCAGAGCGAGGTTGTCACTTAGGGCCTGAGCGTGTGGAGGGTGTAGGCACTGGGACAGACCTGGAGTCTCAAGGCTGTGGCGTCAGAAGAATTGACAGTGTGGACGTTAAAGTCCTCCAGGATGGGAGAAGGCAGTCAACGGAGGCAGCTCATCGAAGACTGATGAACCATGACCTGGAGGTTGCCTCAGGGCTGGCAGCCTGAGGCTGTGGCATGCATTTCACTTTTGCATTCTTGTAATGAAGATGCTTTGTTTTGAACAAGTCCTAAGGAGACAGAAGTGGCTGCTCTTGCATCTCATGAAAACTGACAACCCAGGGGCTGCCTGGCATAGTGACCTGACCCGCCTTTGCCCCCAGGGACAGTGCACTATGTGGACGAGAAGGGTAAGACCACACAGGTGGCCTCCACAGACAGCTCTATCCAGGCGCTATTCTACATGGAGCAAAGACAGGTGCTGGTGGTGGTTACGGAGAATCTCCTGTTGTCCCTGTACACAGTGACTCCCGAGGGCAAAACCGAAGAAGTGATGAAGGTGAGTGGGGGAGTGGGTCTGGGGTGCCCCGAGGGGCCCGTTCATAGCCGCAGGCTTGTGCATGCGAGCTCAGTCCAGGTCCCCTCTGGCCTCATTTGACCATACTTCCTCTGGTCATCTCTGCTTATGGCAGCCAACATGGCTGCCTAATATCCCTATTTATCATATGGCATTCAGTTCATAGGTGAGGGAAACAAAAGAGATGGACACTCTCCTGCATCACTGGGAGGATGTGGGTGTGTTGGGAGGGAGCTGGGAGGGAGCCCGGGCTTGTGCCCAGGCCATATGCCTCACAACGTGGGGTATGACAAAGAATGACACCCTCATTTGGCAGCCTCTTGGTCCACAGGACCACACAGGACCACACAGGACTCAGTGGGAAGACCCTTCCCATCTGCTCTTGCCCATGTGTGCACGTTGTTTTACCCTAGGGATGTGTGTTAAACTTACCCTCGTTGGGCAATGGATGCTTTACTGTGTCTACTGAAAGACACCCTGATGTCCTTAGACATCTCGCAGTGCCAGCTCTGGGACTAACCTCCCAGATGGGAGACCCGCGGCGAAGGCGTTGGGCACCGTGTGCTCCTGCCTGCGGGTCCTGCCTGTCACTGCCCTCCTACTCATTTCTCGGTTTACACTCAGGAGTCCATGCTCCCTGGAGAACGCTGAACTCTCTAAAGACATCCTTGTAGATTACAGAGCTAACTTTTCTGTTAGTCAGTGCTTATTTGGTCATACATTCATCCTGTAACAGCAGCTGAGGACATGGGCCCTTATCATGTGAATCTGGTGTCTTAGCCAGTCCGGACCACCGTGACAACCTCCTGCAGACCGTGTAGTTTGACAGCAGACACTTAGCACTCACAGTTCTGGAGGCTGGAAGTCCCACATCAAGGTGCTAGCTGATCTGGTTCGTGGGATGGGAGGTACCCTTCCTGGCTTGCAGACAGGTGGGGACTTCTCACTGTGTCCTTGCATGGTGGGAATGGGGAGAGAGTGTGGCACATGAGCAAGTGTGGATTCTCTGGTGTCTCTTCCTGTATCACAGTCTAGCAGGTCTGGGCCACCCACCCTTAAGTCCTCATTTAACTTTATCTCCTAAAGGCAAGTACAGTCACTGGGAGTCAGGAACTTTAGTCCATGGTACGTGACTTCAGATCCTCTGCTCGGCTACCCACTGACTGCTGGGCCCTGTGCAAGTTTGTTCTCTGCAAAAGAGGGATGGTGACACCTGCCCAGAGGGCGTGGCCGTGGCTAAACTGGGAGCTTAGCTATCAACTAAGCTATCGCTCTAGAGAAATGCCTCTGCTGGCAGGTGCTTGCTCCATATGTTATTTAACGTCTAAGAATAACGGTCTGCTTTGGCCCATGTCTTGGAAACCAAGGCCACCTCTCAGGGCTCCATTCTTCACCCTGCCTTCTCTACTTGGTGAGTCTCTGTGAGTCTTCTGAAGACCAGACTCCAGACTCACGGCAGTAGGTAGTCTCGGCTAGGGTGACTTGTTTCTTTCTGGTGGCTTTCTCCTTGTCCAGGTCAAGTTGAGTGGGAGAACAGGTCACTGGGCAGACATTGCTTTGATTGAAGGCAGCCTTCTGGTGATGGCCACAGGGGAAACCACCCTTAGGTGAGTTTGTCTTTCCTGCCCCTTCTGAGAACTCTGTCAGGAGCACGTTCTTGTAAGGGGAAGCTTAGCCCTGGAACATATCGTATACACAGTAGGTGCCCATATGATGATGAAGTTTCTGACCTGGTGTGTTGGCTTAAGTCTGTAAGCCCAGCACTTTGGGAGATCAAGGTGAGAGGATTGCCTGAGCCTATGGGTTCGAGACCGGCCTGGGCAACTTGGTGAGACCTCGTCTCTACAATAAATAAAAAAACTAGCTGGACACGGTTTCACATGCCTGTAGTTCCAGCTACTTGGAAGGCTGAGGTAGAAGGATCACCTGAGCCCAGTAGGTTGAGGCTGCGGTGGCAGTGAGTATGCCACTGCACTCTAGCCTGGGTGACAGAGTGAGACTCTGACTCAAAAAAAAAAAAGACATTTCACAAGTGGGACAAGTCATGTAATCAGCTCCCGGATCAAGAAGCAAAACATTAGAGACCTGAAGGCCTCACTGGCCTCACCCCTTCTCCCTCTGGGTTCCCACCCCAGTGAGCAACACCGCCCTGATGTCTGCCTGTGGAATGTCTTTGCCTGGTTTGTTGAGCTGGGCATAAATGGAATAATTTGTTATGACCTTTCTACCGTTCAGCTGCATAACTCTACATGTTCCTTGTGGTTCTCTGTGCCACTGCACTGCAGTTCCCACATTTTCATTGTGACCTAACGTCATATACAAACCATCTTTCACTAATAACTGCTTTCTTTGGTTATAAATAGAACATAAAATTGTCTTTTTTTTTTTTTGAGTTGGAGTCACTCTGTCGCCCAGGCTGGAGTACAGTGGCACCATCATGGCTCACCACAGCCTCGACCTCCTGGGCTTGGGTGATCCTTCCACCTCAGCCTCCCAAGTAGCTGGGACCACAGGTGTGCACCACCATGCTTGGCTAATTAAAAAAATTTTTTTTGTAGAGACAGGGTCTCACTATGTTGCCCAATTTGATCTCAAACTCCTAGGCTCAAACAATCCTGCCTTGGCCTCCCAAAGTGCTAGGATTGTGGGCAAGAGCCACCACACCTGTCCAAACATTTAGTCTTAAATGTAACAATAGCATTTATTTTCATACCAGGAGCCTGATGAATCATGTCTTTTTCCTGGTTTTTAATGTTTACTCCATGGCTTCAAGAAAACCCTAGGAGCAGAGGAAAATGCCACTAACACAGCTCCTTAATGAGGCTTGTTTTCTTCTGTTGCAGATTCTGGGATTTAGAACGAGGAGAGAATTACATACTGAGTCCAGATGAGAAGTTTGGGTTTGAAAGAGGAGAGAATGTAAACTGTGTTTCTTACTGTAAAGTCAAAGGTGAGGCTCCTTGGCCGGGCATGAGAGACAGAACCAACTGCAAGCATTATGTGCTCAGGCAACTCAATTGTGACCAACAGTCATTTGAATAATGTCAGTTAAAGACAAGCAAGGAACACTAAAGCTTTGTGATCCCACGTAAAGGTCAGAGGGTTTGGTCAAAAATGTGACAGACTGACCACAAGCACATTGGTCTCTATTCCCTCCTGGAATGCCCTAGAAAAGACAGCGCAGGAAGAGTGTGTGCGTGTTCACATATATGCATGTGTGCATATGCACACATGTGCACTGACACATGGAGGACAGAAGGGATAGGAGACGTGCCAGAGGGCTGTTTCCTCAGTGTCTGCTGGTGAGCACTGGGGAGCCACCCTAAGCCAGGCAGGTGGGTCTTGAGGAAAACGGAAAGCAGCGTTCCCAACACCTGCACTAGCACCATGTGGCTAGGGAGTGTACGAACCGTGGGAAAGGTGTGGCCAGGTTCGAGGCTTATTGGAGAGTTACTGGACTGGGCAGGGCTAATATTTTAGAGAAGGTGATCAGAGAAGGGAGCTTGTTGCTGTTTTCAGCCCCTTGCAACTCAGTTCACATGCACTTTGTTTTTGCCTGTAGGTCTTCTGGCAGCTGGCACTGATAGAGGGCGAGTAGCCATGTGGAGAAAAGTACCAAGCTCTCCATGCAGCCCAGGGGTGGAGGGCAGGGACAGGTGGACCCTTCAAACCCCCACCGAGCTTGAAGGAAACATCAAGCAGATAAAGGTACAACTCTGCAGGGAGTGGTACACTCATTTTCTGCTGCACTAAAATGGAAGAAGTCGTTGACTTTGAACCTATGTATTATTCAACTTATGACTATATGAAAATAAGAATAAAAACATGTTAAAGACCTTTTGGATTTCAAAATTGCAGACAAGAGATTATGAACCTGTTTATCTACCTACCCATCCCTCTATCTCTGTCTATTAATATTTTTCTATCTGTAGATATGAGGGGGACCCTCCAAAAAAGGAATTTGTTTATTAAAAAATTGTGTATTCAAACATAGTTAAGCTTTAACTACTTTCAAAGTACTCACCATTTGATGCAGTGCGCCTATTGAGATGCTTTTCTCACTGCTCAGCATAGTTTTGTGAGATTTTGTTGTTGTTATTGTTGTTGGAGTCTCACTCTATTACCCAGGCTGGAATGCAGTGGCATGCTCACGGCCACCGCAGCCTTCACCTGCCGGGCTCAGGCGATCCTTCCATCTCAACCTTCCAACGAGCTGGAACTACAGGCACATGCCATCACGCCCAGCTAATTTTTCGATTTGTTGTAGAGTCTTGGTCTTGCCATGTTGTTCAGGCTGTTCTCAAACCCGTGGGCTCAGGAAATCCTCCCGCCTCCGCCTCCCAAAGTGCTGGGTTTATAGGCATGACCTACTGTGCCTGGCTCAACACAGTTTTTGAACTCATCAGTTTTGATGTCGTTTAGTGCTTCTGCTGGTTTTTATTTCACCTCTTCCAAATCAGCAAAACGTTTCTCTTTGAGGACTTTTTTCATCCAGGGAAACAGACAAACAAAAATGTTGCTCAGGGCAAGATTGGGTGAGTGGGGAGGGTGGAATGTGGGGGTCATTTCATTTTTTGGTCAAAAACTGCTGAACAGTCTGCTCAGTGTGGCAGATTGTATAAGTCATCAACCATCATGAAATGGACAAATACATTGAAAGAATCTCCAAAAATATTCACTGAAGCTGAACACAGCCTCTCACAACAATGCTAGTTGATACACCGATGCCCATGGGTTCCTAGAACACTTGCCTAGTGGGGGAAGTCTGTACTACAAGGGGCCTGCCTTCCAAAAGATAATTCCAGTTTTTGGGGTCTCCCTTTGTATATTAAAAAATAGCTTTACTGAGATATAATTCACACACCAGGTGATTCCTGGTATCTTTATAGAGTTCTTGCAACTACCCCCACAATAAATTTTAGAACAGTTCCATTACACCCGAAAGGAATCTGGGCCAGGCACGGCGGCTCACGCCTATAATCTCAGCACTTTGGGAGGCCGAGGTGAGAGGATTGCCTGAGCTTGAGGGTTCAAGATCAGCCTGGGCAACTTGGCAAGACTTTATCTCTACAATAAATCAAAAAATTAGCCAGGCATAGTGACTCATGCCTATAATTCCAACTTCTTGGAAGGCTGAGGTGGAAGGATTGCCTGAACCCAACAGACCGATGCTGTGGTAGCTGTGAGCGTGCCACTGCCCTTCAGCCTAGTACAGCCTTTTTTTTTTTTTTTAAATCTGTACTTTTTAGTGGTCACTCCTTTTCTTCCTCGACCCTATACAGCCGCTAATCCTCTTTCTGTCTTTAAGGATTTGCCTATTCTGGATATTTCATATACATGGAATCACATATTAATGTAGTCTTTTGTCTTCTTTCTTTTTGTTTGTTTGTTTTGAGTTGGAGTCTCACTCTGTTGCCCAGACTGGAGTGCAGTGGCTGCTCCCGGCCACCACAATCTCGCCCTGCTGGGCGCCGGTGATTCTTTTGCCTCAGCCTTCCGAGGAGCCGGAATTACAGGCATGCGCTACCACGCCCAGCTGATTTTTTGATTTATTGTAGAGATGAGGTCTCGCCAAGTTGCCCAGGCGGGTCTCAAACCTGCAGGCTCAGGCAATCCACTCACCTCCTCCCAAAGCGCAGGATTACAGGCTGAGCCACTGAGCCCGGCTTGTCTTCTTTCATGTAACATGATGTTTTCAAAGTTCAGCCATGTTACAGCATGTGTCAGGCTTTATTCCTTTCTATGACTGAATAACATTCTCTTATATGGACAGACTGCATTTTGTTTATCCCTTCACTACTTAATGGATATTTGGCTAATACTGCTATGAACACTGTGTACAGATTTTTGTGTGGACATATGTTTTCATTTCTCTTGAGCATTTGGTTCTTTTTATAATTTTTATTTATATTCTCTGCTTGAGGAAATATTGTCATCATACTTTCCTTTACTTAATTAAGCATGATTCCTTTAGTGTTTTCAACATATTTACAGTGGCTACTTTGAAGTCTTTGCTAAGTCCAACATCTGGACCATTTCATAGCAGTTTCTGATGCCTTTTTTTTTTGTTTTGTTTTGTTTTCCCTGTATGTGGGTCATAATCTCCTGTTTTGCATGGCTTTTAATTTTTTGTTGAAAACTGAATATTTTAGATATATTTGGAAGTTTAATATAAAATTATGAAACTGACATTTCACATCAGCAGAGGAAAACTGGATAATTTTGTATATTATGTAAATTGTCTATCCATTTATAAAAAAGTAAACATCTCTATATCACACTCAGAAAAGCAAATTCTAGAAGACGCCCTTCCAGTGAGAACAGACACACAAGTGTCTACCTGCCAATTCACAACTCTTTTTATTCAGTTATTTTAGAGTTGTGGGGTGCATGTAAGGATTTGCTACATAAGTAGATTGTGTGAAGGTGAGGTTTGGGCTTCTAGCGAGCCCTCTCCTCTGGTAGTGGACATGGTACCCAGTGGGTGCTTGTGTGCCTCTTATCTTTTCTCCCTCCCTCTTCAGCAATGCCCAGTGTCTGTTGTTTCTGCTTTTGTGCCTGTATGCACAATGTTTAGTGCCCACTTATGAGTAAGAATATGTGGTGTTCAGTTTTTTGTTTCTGTGATATTTCACTTAGAATGATGGTCTCCAATGGCATCCATTGCTTTGAAGGACATGATTTTGTCCTTCTTTATGGCTGTAGAGTATTGCATGGTATATACAAAGGGGACCCCAAAAATGAAATTTATTTATAAAAAATTATACATTTATTCTTATATGTTTAAACTTCAGTCACCTTCAAAGTACTCTCTATTTGATGCAATATACCTATTGCGATGATTTTTCCATTGCTCAAAACAGTTTTTGAACTTGTCAATTTGGATGCCTTTTAGTACTTCTGCTGTTTTGTTTCACCTTCCACATCCTTAAAATGTTTCCCTTTGAGGATTTTTTTCATACGGGGAAACAAAAAAATCAGGGTGAGATTGTGTGAATAGGGAGGGGGGAGCATGGGGGTCATGCGTTTTTGGTCAAAAACTGCTGAATACTCAGTGTGGTGTGAGCAGGTTATTTGTGTAAAGCACCCATCATGAAATGGCAAACACATTGAAAAAAATCTACAAAACAAAATTCACTGAAGCCAAACACAACCTCTCACAACAATGCTTAGCAGGTATATTGATGCCAGTGGTGTCCTAGAACACTTCCCTAGTGGTGAAGCCTGTTCTACAAAGGGCCTGCCCTCCAAAAGAGAATTCCCCCCTTGTATGTACCACATTTCCTTTATCCAATCCACTTTTGATGGGCATCCGAGTTGGTTCCATGTTTTTGCTATGAATCACAGTTCTTAAAGTATCAGTATTTTAAAATATTTCTACAAAGCACACACTTGCCTTTATAAGAAATTTTTCAAGTCTTTTTAAACAAGAAGAATAAATGGTGCTTGGGAAATGGTTTGTGAATTCTTGTGTGTGTAAACATTCCCTGACTATATCTTTCTTCTGCACTGTTCGCACATTTGGCTCTTTTTCTCCCAACATGGGAATGAAGTGGGGCTCCAGGAAGAACCTACTGGCAGTGAACAACGTCAGCTCTGTGGCTATCCTCAGCGAGCGGGCCATGTCATCACACTTCTACCAGCAAGTGGCTGCTGTGCAAGTGTCCCCAAGCTTGCTGCATGTGTGCTTCCTGTCCACAGGGGTAGCACACAGCTTGCGCACGGACATACACATCAGTGGCGTGTTCGCCACCAAGGTGACTGCCGAGGGGACCCACGGGCCGAAGGAGGGGTTTCACCTTAGACTAAAGCCCTGCCTAGTTGGCGGGTAATTCAGGGCAGCAAGGGGCCAGGATGGCAAGTTGGGCCACACTCAGTTACATCCAGAGTTATCTTATTTTCTGAGTCTCCATATACATCCTATTCTTAAAATAGCAAAAACCCAGAGGTATTTTACGTAACATGAAAAACAGTCTGAACCTGTGTCCACTGAGGACTCAACCATCTGATCTTGTCAGGGTAATGGAATGGCAACATTTGGGACTATTTAAAGCAGAAGAAAGAAGGCTTTGGAAATGTGCAGGGGGTCTGCTATCTGCATCTCACTTTTCCTGACCTTTGCTTCTGGATACCTTTATAGGATGCGGTCGCTGTCTGGAATGGAACACAGGTGGTGATCTTTGAGTCTTCTGGGTCCACGATGCAGAGTGCAGGTGAGAGTCTTCACCCATCAGAGGCACTCACAGCTCCTGGCTTTATGTTCTCACCACCTAATGAGGGGGTGCTGGTGCCTGTGGTGTGGTCAGGGGCTGGCACAAGGGCTGGGGGGACCCTCGTGTCAGTACTCTTGCCTGTGCCTGAGCCAGGACTGCAGCTAGGGCTGCCAGGGCCTCCTGGGGCTCTAGGGCTGCATGCTGAACCCAGTCAAGGTGGTTGAGACTTGAAGCTGGATCTGGGCCCAGCACACCCTCCTGAGTCTTCCTGCGTAGTGTAAACAGTCACCATACTTTCGAGAAGAAGGGGTGGTGGTTACCTTCCAGAGAAGGGGTGGTTACCTTCTGAGGTGTTTCCAGACCACGCATAGCAGTGCCTCATGGTATCTTGACCATGGCCTGCTTCTGAAAATTTCAGAATGGATCTTCAGAGACATTCTGTCAGTCTCAGACACCCTTCCATGTTCCTTAAATCTCTCTAGCTCTGTTCAATTTGGCCACCTTTATTGTCCTCTCTTCAGCACTTGTCTACATGAGTTTCCTGGGGTTGCTGTAACAAATGACCACAAGCTCAGTGGCTTAAAACAACAGAAATTTATTCTCTCATAGTTCTGGAGGCCAGAAATTCAAAATCGGTTTCACTGGACCAAAACTAAGGCATCAGCAGGGCCGGGCTTCCTTTGGAGTCTCTAGAGAGAATCTCTTACTTTTTCAGGCTTCTGGTAGCTGCTGGCAGTCCTTGGCTTGTGGTCAGAAAACTCCAATTTTTTTGTCTCTGTGGTCATATTGCCCCTCTGCCTGAAATCTACCTCCCTCTTGTAGGACACTTGTGACTTTATTTAGAGCCAACCTGGAGAACCCAGGATAATCTCCCCATCTCAAGACCTTAACATCTTTTGGCATACAATATCCACAGGCTGCAAGAATCAGGACCTGATGTCTTTGGGGGACATTTTCCAGCCTATTACAGTGCTCCAGTCATCAGGGTGTACTCTCAACTTGCTGTCCTCCTCGGTTCTTACCTTTCCCCATCCTGACCTCCAGACTCTCCTAACTCACAAGAGGACTTTTTGTTGGGGTGTTCCAGTCATTGGGATGTTTGTTTGAACATCCCCTGCCTTTCTAGGGAGGCTTTTCTCTAATTATCACCTCTCTCTTAGATCTTTCACATACCCCCATTTTTCCCCCGCCCTAACACTCTGTTGCCTAATGTTCTCTTATAACATTTTTTTGCACCGTACCCAGTATTATGCCGATAATTTGTGTCTTCTCCCCTCTTTTATCTGGACATCTTAGGAGCAAAGGTCCTTATTTCCTTCAGTAGGACCAACACAGCAGGTGCCAAGCTATTTTCTGTTTTGTGTGTGTCATCATCTCCCTAACTAGATAAGGACCTCTTTAGAGCCAGAGATGATGGCTCCAAAGTTCTACATAAGATAGGCAGACACCTGCTTAAATGCTGTGCTGCTGGAAGCACCAGCTACCAGATGGGAGAAAAGGGGAACCACCTCTAGGGAGAGCACAGGGCAGGAGCCCAGCACTGAGTCTCCATGCCAGGCCCCAAGCCTACATGGGCTGTCACTGCTGGCTGTGCCTAGGGAAGTTCCCTGTGCTTCAGAGCCTCACCTTCCTCGTCTGCCAGGTACAGATAATGCATCCTTCATGAAGCTGTTGTGAGGCCAAGATGAGTTAGGGATCATGTGTGGGCATGCTTCTGAAACTCTGGGTGAGTGTGTAAAAATCTGCTGCTGTTCTGATGTTCTTTTTTTTTAGGGACCTTCCTGTGCGAGTCTCCAGTGCTAGCAATGCACGAAGAAAGCATTTATACGGTGGAGCCGAACCGAGTTCAAGTTCGAACCAGGCAGGTAAATTGCCACTCAACAGTGAATGGGCTATGATGATAAAGAAAATTAGAGCAGGGTTTAAAATGCACAGGATGGGCCAGGCATGGTGGCTCCTGCCTGTAGTCCCAGCACTTTGGAAGAACAAGGCAGGAAGATAGCTTAAGCCTAGGAGTTCGAGACCAGCTCGGACAATGTAGCAAGACATTGTCTCTACCAAAAAATCAAAAAATTAGCCAGGCATAGTGCCATGTACGTGTAGTCCCAGCTACTTGGGAGGCTGAAGTGGAAGGATCACCAGAGCCCAGGAGGTCGAGGGTACAGTGAGCCATGATTGTGCCCCTGTACTCCAGCCTGGACAACAGAGTGAGACATCAACCAAAAAAAAAAAAAAGTACAGTATGGAGTTGATTTTATGCAGTTATGATTTAATCCTGCATCTTTACATGTGATTACATTTATCATGACCGTGAATGGTGCCATGTCTATGTGTATATAAGTCTTGATAAAATGTTTATATAGATTTGTATCTGATTTTCTGCCCCCACTTGGAGGTCCCTGGGGATGTAGCAGCACTTCCTAGCTCAAAACCCTGTACTCTTCCAGTTTTACTTAGAACAAAGTCTAACTCTTGCCCTCTCCTGCAGTGATGCTGCTTCTGTTGTGCCAGCTCATCTGCCCACCCTTGGTGCATGCCACTCCCACCATTGCTCACTTGTTCCTGCCTTATTGGCCTCAAGGATCCTAGAGCATGGTACCCTTTTCCTGCTTCAGAATGTGCTGTCTCCTTTTCCTGGAATGATGGCCCAGACTCTCCATTGCTGGCTCCTTCGTATCCTCGGTCTCCATTTAAGCCTCAGACAAGACTTTCACTTCTTAAACATTTTACTGAAGTGTAACACATGCAGACAGAATGGGCATGCTGTGCTAAGTGTACAGCACAGTGACTTTTCACAAAATGGGACCTACCTAGGATGTACCTAGCATCCTGGTAAAGTTCCCTTCCTTCCACTAGAGTTTCCATCCAAGGGTCACCACTCACATGACACTTACAACATAACAAGTATTATTGGGGGCTTTAACATAATACCTCTGCAGACAAGTCCTCCCAGACCCACCCTAGTGAATGAAATTCACCCTCTCACCACTTCTGGCACTTTTCTCAGCCCCTCTTCATTACCTACATATCACTTGCTCAGCTGAGTTTATATGCCTGTATGTTTGTTGACTAGCTGCTGTCTGTTTTCCCATCGAGATTGTAAGCACCAGGGCTCTCCTGAGGACAGACCCCCATCGCTCCCCCTGTAGCACTAGAGTCTAGCAGAGTACTGTGCCCATACTAAACCATCAGTAAATAGTTATTGAATTAATGAGTGGAACAAATAAGATTATCTGTGAATAATGTTCAATTACAAGTGAAATGCTATAGAAGCTGCTTTCCTATATTTCTTGTGTTTTTTTTTTCCCCTCAGGGGACTGTCAAGCAACTCTTACTATTCTCTGAGACTGAGGGGAACCCATGCTTCTTGGACATCTGTGGAAATTTCCTGGTTGTAGGGACAGACTTAGCTCACTTTAAAAGCTTTGATCTTTCCCGAAGGTACAGTCTTTGTCCAAATAAAAGTATTACATTTTAAAAATTAGTAGGAGACAATGCGGTGAGTATAAAATGGATTAGAAGCCAGAAAACTCCTTATGTTCTCATTTCAACATTAATAAGCCACTTCATGTTTGAAATGTTATGACTTGGCCTAAATTCTTAGTCCTTGCATGGTGGTGGAGCAGAAGAGGGTCAGAGGAGGGTTAAATAGGTGAAGCAGAGGGAATTTTGGGGGTGGCAAAACTTTCCTATATGATGGATACCTGATACTGTACATTTGTTGAGTTTCATGGAATTTTATGTTACAAAGTATGATCCTTAATGTATGAAAAAAATTAAAAAATTCTTTAGAATGTTAGAGGACTCCAGGATAGAATACAGGAGGTAACAAAACAATCTAACTGTGTTACATATGTATGAAACAACTTCACTGAAGGGTGTGGGGGGAAAGGTGCTGGCCTAAGTAACCCTGGGAAGGGGTGAGGACTCTAGAAGGAGCTGCACGTGAGCGCAGCCCTTTAGTTGGTAAAGGTGTCTCCCATAGGAGCTCATACTCTTATACGCGTACACTGGAACCGAGCAGAGAAGTAAAAGATGGTACCTTGGGAGCCAACCATCTCACTGTTGGAGTGGACAGTTACAGATAAGCAAGGGGAGGGTGCTAGAATTATCCGTGAAATAATGGATTAGAGAGGAAGACATCCATATGAACTCTTGTTTTGATTAACACAGATATGGTTGACCACACATACAAGTAATTGTAGGCATGTGTCTGTGTACCAGTTAGAACACATACAGAGTTCCTTGCTCTGCCGGCTGACAGGGCCTACAAGCAGCAGCAATCCCATAGCAATGAGCACACCGGGTTCCCAGATGTTGGTTTCTAATACCATTCTCCATTAAAAGAGCCAAGGATTACTGGAGAAATCAGCAAACATACAAATGAGGCTGTAGCATCTCATGGTGCCAGAAAGTGAGGAAGTGCTTAAAAAAGCCCTCACAATGACTGGGGAACACAGACCCATTGAAAGAGCTCCTAACAGCCAAAGTTGGAACAATTTGAGCAACAAATAATGAAAGCAGTAGTGAATTATAACCGAAAGTAAAAAAAAGTCCATACTGATATAAATGAGTAAGTCAAAAATGGAGGTGCTCTCCCATGCAAAAGAGTTCCACATAATTTATATAAATACCCCATTCTCATGGAGAGGGAGCGTAACTAACTCCTACTCCTTAAGTGTGGGCTACACTTAGTGAATTCTGGCCAAAGAGCACAGCATAGGAAGTGGGGACTTCACAGTGGAGAACTGACAGACTCTCCCCTGCCAGTGATCAGGTCAACATAACATGGATAATTCGGGTTGATAGCATGCACCCTTGAAATGATGTGATGAAATAGCACTTTACCTCTATGGTCTTCCTCTCAAGCCTAACTCCAGTCTCATCATGAGAAAAACACTAGGCAAATCCCAATAGAGGGGTACCAGCATACCCCAACATTGGCAGGGTCATCAAAAACCAAGGGGAGTCTGAGAAATGGTCATAACCAAGAGAAGCTTGAGGAGACGTGATGACTAAATGTCATGTAGGTTCCTGGCTGGGGTCCTGGGACAGAAGAAAGACATTAGGGAAGAACTGAGGAGACAGGAATAAAATTGTAAAAAATTATAATGAACTACCAATACATACCTAGCATCGTTTATATCAACAACAAACTAGAAATAACTAATATCACTGGCAGGGGACTAGTTAAATAAGTTTTAGTTTATATGATGGAAAACTATGAAACTGTAGCAAAGTACAACGAAGCAATCTCCATTTTGCTATGAAAATCACCAAAACATAGTGTAGAGGGAAAACTACAAGGTGCAGACAGCATTTGTAATAAGCTACTTTAAGAAGAGGATTAAGAATATATATATTCCTATTTGCTCACACCTGTGATCTCAGCATTTTGAAAGACTGAGGTGGGAGGATTGCTTGAGACCAAGGGTTTGAGATCAGCCTGGGCAACATGCAAGACCTCATCTCTTCAAAAAATTTTAAAAAATAAGCCAGGCATAGTAGTGCATGTCTATAGTCCCAGATATTCAGGAAGTGGAGGCAGAAGGATTGCCTGAGTCCAGGAGGTGGAGACTATGGTGAGCCTTGATTGTGTCACTGTGCTCTAGCCTGAGCAATAGAATGAGACCCCAACTCAAAAAAACAAGAAAGCTCACCCCCTGTATTCTAGTTTGGCCCATGTCATGATGCACACATAACACCCAGGGTGAGAAGCAGTCGAGCTGCCCAGCAGACCTCAGTCTGTGAACAAAGGTTTTGGGGAGGTCAGAGAAATGGGTCCTTAGCCTGTGACTAGCCTGTAGACAACAAGTGCTTAATACAGACAGGAAGGAAATGAACCCTTGCACTGAGGCCATTTCTTTCTCCCTGCAGAGAGGCCAAAGTGCACTGCGACTGCAAGAACCTGGCTGAGCTGGTCCCCAGTGTGGGGGCCATCACGTCCCTCAGATGCAGCGCCAGCGGGAACAAGATCAGTATCCTTCTCAGTAAGGTGAGGCCCACTCCCTGCTGTGGCTGCACCAGGAAGGCTGCTCCGCCCTGCCTCCTCACCCACTCTGGAGTCGCAGGCTCTGCCCTTCTTGGCTGGGCGTCCGTCTCGCCTTGAGCTCCTCTCCTCCAGATGGGTCTTTGTGTCCAGCTCCTCCTCCCTTCGCCACTTCTCTCCCAAGTCTCTCAAGTGCTTCCGTCCTCACCTGCCTGCACACTTCCTGCCTTTCCCTTTCTTCTTTTTCTTTCTTTCTTTCTTTTTTTTGTCAGAGTCTTACTCTGACGCCCAGGCTGGAGTGAGTGGCATGCTCACGGCCACTGCAGCTTTGACCCGCTGGGCTCAGGTGATCCTTCTACCTCAGCCTTCCAAATAGCTGGGATTACAGGTGTGTGCCACCATGCCTGGCTAATTTTTGTTGTTGTTATAGAGACAAGGTCTTGCCAACTTGTTCAGGCTGGTCTTGAACCTCCGGGCTCAGACAGTCCTCTTGCTTCGGCCTCCCAAAGTGCTGGGGTTACAGGTGTGAGCCACTGTGCCCAGCCTTCATTTCTTGTTCATCAGAAACTGTTCTTTCTTCTTCAGAGAGCCCCTCACCTCTTCTCTTTTCTTCATCCCTCAACTGAATTCCCTTTGGCAGGAGAGGGAGTGGAGAGAACTGTTGAAGGTGTACCTTTAAGCATTTCACATAGAGAAACAATGATGTTGCCCTGTTTTGGAGTTGGTTGGCCCCCCACAGCCTGCCAGTGTTGGTTCATTTGTTCAAGGGACCGTGACTGGTTGCTTGCAGTGGGCCAGGCACTCTGCTGGGCACTGCAGACTAAGGTGCTCTGTACCAGGAGGCCTCACCCCTCCCAGTGGGTGAGCAGACATCAGTCATGAAGGTAGTGAGTGAGTGAACCTCCACAGCTCGTGAGAGCTGTGACAGAGCGGTGTGTTGTGCTGGGATAGTTGTGCTGCTGTGGAGGCTGGGAAGGGTTCCTAGGGAGGGGAGTCCAGCTGAGACTGAGGCAAGAGTATGAAATTGAGGGCCTGGTCGGGAGAGCCTTCTGGGTAGAGGGGTAACAAGTACAGAGAGCTACATGTGGCCTTGGCCTTGCTGAGAATCCACCTCCTTGGTGGAAGGACAGGCTGAGGCTATGTGGTCAGTGAGCTAACAGTGACCTCTGGGCAAAGGGATAGAGGATAACGTCCATAGCGTCTTTCTGGAGGATTGTTTCTAGAAGATGGGTTAAATTACAGAATCCACGTGGTCCCTGGCATGGCTATCCTGGAAGGTCTGGCTGGATTGTGCTGACTGTGTGGTGGGAGGGGCAGCAGTGGGGTCTGGTGATCGTTGTCTGTGGCATAGGAAGGGGCAGGGGCTGGAGGAAGACCTCCCCTGTTGCTCACCCCCACAGCGGGTGGGGTGGTAAAGGAAAACACGTGAAGGGCCACTTGCCAAGAAGGCGGATGTGTTGAGTTAGAAGTGCCTGAGAGGTGGTGAGTGGGCAGTTCCATACTTGCGGACCCCAGGCCTGGCTCTCTGTGAGGGGGTGGGGCTAAAGGACAATCTCATCCTTGAGAATCACTAAATATTGTCATGCAAGTGGGTGCAGGGCAGAGTTTCTCAACTTTGCACTTTAGGTTTTCTGGTCAGCTCTTAGACCGCCTGAAGCCTAAGCCACCCCAGGGCATCTTGGTCAGAATCTCTGGGGCTAGAAACCAGCATCCACTTTCCCCCCAGTTCAGCAGGTATTTATTTTTCAGTTTCAGTGTGAAGGTGCAGTCTCAGGAGATCGACACATGGAAAGACCCACACACTTGTCCCCAGGAAGTTGCCATTGTACTGCTGCTGCCGCCGCGGGGATAGGGCCCAGGGCACTTTCTTCCTCCTGCTACTTGAAACATTTACTTTAGTTAGTAAAGGCCCAAGGTGCTTTTTGGGGTACTAACATTTTTTTCTTAAAATAGGTTCTCTAAAAAATTAAGTGGAATTCACGTAATATAAAATTAACCACCTTAAAATGAACAATTCAGTAGCATTTAGTACATTCACGGTGTTGTGCAATCGCCACCTCTATCTAGTTCAAAAACATTTTCGCTACTCCAAAAATGGGCTACTCCTTGCCCATTAAACAATCATTCCCCATTCCCCCACACCCCAGCCCCTGACAACTCCCAATCTGTGTCTGTCACTGAATTTTCTTATCCTGGACATTTTATAGAAATGCAGTACGTGGCTCTTGTTTCTGGGTCTTTTCCTGAACACAGTGTTTTCGAGGTACATCCACTTCGTAGCAGGTATCAGTGCTTCATTCCTGTTTATGGCTGGGTAATAGTCCTTTGTATGGATAGACCTCATGTTTATCCATTTGTCTGTCCATAGACTCCTGGAGGCCTCGCACTTTGGGGCACTTGTGAATGTGAATATTGCTATGAGCATATGAATATAATGCCATCCTTTAAAGTTCCCAGGAATTCCACTGGGCTGCTAGGGCTGAGGAGCGTGTGCAGAATCTGACCTTTCCCCAGCATGTTGGGTGCTGCTGGACCTTGTGATGCCCCCTGTTCCTGGCCTTCTTTGCTGTGAACAGCACATACCCCCTCATGTGCCAGCCCCAAACTGTGATTGCCAGCCGCCCTCCTTCTTTATGGCCTTCATTTCGTTTTTGCTCACCTGTATGAGAACTGGTTTATCAGAATCTAGGTTCCTTCTGGTTCCCTTACTTAACCTACCTCAGCTAAGATGATATCTCAAGTCAGTACTGAAAGCAGCTGGACATGCTGTTTTAGAATTTGTTTTCAAGTATCTGAAAGTATAGAGTAGTAATTCAAAACATGTTCCATTGAAATAAAGGGCAGTTGATGTTCAAATCATGAATGCTGAAAGTATGCTATTCCTTGGAAGCTCTGTGGCCTGTGGCCGTGGTTGACACCAGGGTTGTTTTTCTCAGACATACACTGCATAGGCCACCAAGCACAGCCCACAAAACTGCTGGTCCAGGCAACCAGGTGACCTTCTGGCTTTCTCTTCCCCTAGGCTGACAACAGCCCTGATTCCAGAGTCTGCTTCTACGATGTTGAAATGGACACTGTGACCATCTTCGACTTTAAGACTGGACAGATTGATTGGACAGAGATGCTGCCCTTTAATGGGCAAGAGACTAATAAGTAAGATTGTGGCTTGGGAGAATTTTGTTGAAAAATGTTTAAAAAAATGAAACAACATTTGGTTACTTCTCAGCTTCTACACAGCTTGTTGCTAAGTTTCATTTCAAAACGTTAACAGAATTGAACATTTACTAGTAGTGAGAATAAAAAGTAAACCAGAAACATACTTGGGCAGTTGGGATAGATCTGAGTCTTGAGTCTTTGTTTCCCAGGTTTAAGGTCAGAAATTAGTTGAGTAGAAACTTGAACTTCTGTAAGGGCTACGGCTGAGTGTCTGTGAATCACAGGGAACGCAGTAGACCTCAGAACCATTGGCATCTCTGATGGCAGGGAGGGCATTTGTCTTTGAAGAGAATGTATTTCTAGGAAAAATAATTGTCTTTTTTTTTGAGTCAGAGTCTCACTCTGTCATCCAGGCTGGAGTGCAGTGGCATGCTCACGGTCACCACAGCTTTGACCTGCTAGGCTCAGACGATCCTTCCATCTCAACCTTCCAGTTAGCTGGAACTACAGGCATGCGCCATTGTGCCCAGCTAATTTTTTAAAAAATTTATTGTAAAAACGAGGTCTCATTGTGTTGCTTAGGCTGGTCTCGAACCCGTGGTCTCAGGCAATCCTCTTGCCTCCGCCTTCCAAAGTGCTAGGATCACAGGCTAGCCACCATGCCCGGCCTGTTGTCTTTCTTCAGGAAGTTAATATAACATGTATTGGTAGTTCCTTCTGCTACTAAGAAAGCATTCATGGAACTTTAAGTGCTGATATTTCACCCACAGTTCATGTTCGATTCCCGTGAAGCCACGTAGACATCTGCAGAAGGCCGATGAATGGAGTCAGCCTGCTTGTCACTGGAGATGCAGCAGCTGACACTCAGTGTGGGTCTCTATGCAGCGGAGTATGCTCAGAGCAGAGAAATAAAAGTGGGACCTTCAGGCTTGTACCAGTGGCTCATGGAGGAGAAATGTGACTGATGGATTGGGCCTCCTGTTTTGTTCTACTGTATTACTGCGCCATGACTTTTGCTAGCATTAGCAGGCCCCTCCTTTCAGACACACCTCTGTCCAGCCTCCCACTGAGTTCTCCCTGCCTCTTTATCACACGCCTTCCTCCCAGATCTTTTTCCAGAACCTACTTTCACCTGGTGGACTTTACCATACCCCTCTGTTGGTGACTCCCCCCGAACACATCCATCTTCACTTCTCACCTTCACTTCTCACTTCTCACCTGGTTCTCCTTTGACCTCGCCCAGCCTCAGACATTGATACCTGACTTGGCCTGACTTCCAAGCTCCAGTTCTCACCCCGACACCACTTTTCTTTGGCCACCCAGGTTTAAAACATTGGAACTAACCTTTCCTTTAACCCCTGCTTCCTATGACCCAAGCCCTTGGTTTTTCTTGGTCAGAAATGTCTTTTAGCTCATGCTTTTCTCTCGTAACTCTGTGCCCATGTGTGCAGCTTCTCTTGGGTGAGCCACGGGAGTCTCTGAGTCCTTTCCCACATCCAAGTCTCACCCACTGTCCTTCTGTTTATTCTCTTTTCCTTGCTTCAAAGGAACCAGCTGTGTCCCTGGCATGTTGGACCCTCAGCAGACGCCCTGCCTGGGGCACCTCACTTGTCTCCTCTGCCCTGCTTTCTGCAGTGCTACTGCCAGACATGGCCATGGGGACATCTCCAGTGTTGGGTGCAGGTGGCATCCGTAAGGGGTGTTCATGTTGTGCAGGACCGGGTTCTGTTCTGCACATGCACCATGGATTATGCTGCCTGGCAGCGCCCCACCCTGTACCCTGAGTGTGTTATAGTCCTGGGGTGGCGGATGAGACTCAGGGGCTGCCTCACTGCAGGCACCCTCCTATGAGGTCTTATTTGTTCTTCACCACCCAATTCATTTTGTCTCCCTACAGTGCTTCATTGAGTTCTGGGGCCATAAAACTTTAGAAATGGGAGGGACCCAGGTACAGCAGGCAGCATCACACAGGGTCACTGCTGGAACAAGAACCCGGGACCGCAATCCTTGGTTGAGCTAGAGCCTCAACACTGCTCAGCAGGGGGTTCTGTCCACTGTGAAGTCTGCCTGTGAGATCCTGGAGGAGGAAAAAGATCTTTTTTTTTCTTTTGGAAGAATTTGGGACCCTCCATAAGACCTCCAGAGTCAAAGCATCAGGCTTCCATGTCCCTCTCAAACCAGACTTTACTTGGCCTCTTAACCAGTTTGTTAAAATCTGAGAAACTTTGTTCCGACAGGACGCTTGGCACCGTGGGGTGCAGAGGGTCTCTGCAAAGTTGAGACTGTGGCCTGGGGACAGTGCCTCGAGACCCACGAATGTGTGCAGGAGGTTGGTGACAGGAGTATCGCCCCTGTGTTGAGGATGCATTTTCCTTTTCTTCTAGGACCCCCCTCTTTGCAGATGAGAGACTGACAAACTATGTTCCCGTGAGCCATTTCTGGGATCAGGGTGAGCCCAGGCTTTTCGTGTGTGCAGCTGTGCAGGAAGTGCTGGGCGCCCAGCCGCAGGCCGCAGACCAGCAGTCCCTCGCAGACCGGAGCACCAGCCCCACGGTACCACCTTGCCTGTAGCGTTTGTGTTTAGACACACGTAGTGACCACCTGCCAGCCTTAAGATCTTCGTAACATGGTCTATGGGAAAATGATTATGAAAATTCATCCATGTGGAGTGGAGAGTTGGCCTCATGGTTCCCACTGGAAGGATCATCACTGTAGCTTCAGAACCGCTTCTGTGAATTGATGACCACTAGGTTCATTTGGAGCTGGGCACAAAAATTAGGGTGTGGTGTCTCCTCTTTGAGGTTTCCACCCATGGACTGGCTCCACCTTTTCTGTCTGGTCTGGGCCTAATGTCATTATTTGGTTCTCTTGTTACCTTAACTGCCACGTGTTATCCTCCCTCTAGAACAGAGCTCTTAACGGAAGCTTGTGAACTAACCCTTTGGTGTCAGCATGCCATGTGATTGAATCTGAGGCAGCATGCCCGACTGCTCATTCATTCCATCTTTCCACGCCCCTCACACGAGGCAGATTCCCACCAAAGCAGTTTCCTGCCTCTGTCCCTGCCCTCTGCCCTCACCAGCATGCTCCCCAACCTCTATGAGGCCTCCCACTGCCACACTGGTGAACTCTCAGGGCCCTGGAACTGTACCCTGGGGCCCGTCTACCCGTAGCCACCAGTAGGAGCTGGGACTCTGACATGTTCCAAGTCTTGTGTCTCACAAGACCTCGTATGTTCCCTGGGAAAGCCCAGCGATTTGCGTGTGTCTCTCTCTAACTCACTCATTCTTAGAGGAATTTATGTGTAGGATCCTCAAATAAGTCGGCAAAAGACAGTCAGCCCTAAAACTTCATGACTTGTCTCAGCACCAAAGGAGTTTCCCTTCCCAGGGTGATAAAAGTCTGGGCCCTTGAGATAATCTGCAGTCTGTATCGATACCCTGAGATTTCAGAAGCAGATCCAGTCCTTGCTTCTGAATCTCAGCAGGAGAATGTGTCGAGGTAGCATCTTTATCACTGGTAAAGAAAAGGAAGAAACTGCAAGAGGCCTTTTTTTTCCAAGATAGAGAGTGTAGTGATGACTCCAGGCAGTGATGAAGGCAAATCACTGTGAAGGCCATTTCCTGGCAGTTTGGTCAAGTAGCGCCTTTTGTCTTTTGTGATGAGGATGCCCAACTGCAAGAATTCACACCATGGTAGCAAGGAAGGGCCCACTTTCCCTCCTCTCTTACTGTTTCCTGTTCAGAAGCTACTGCAGGAGAGGGACGTGGTCCTGGGATTGCTCATGCAATTGTGACAGGGCCAGCGGAGCACTCAGTCTGTGTTGTGTAGTCCCTGTTCCGTAAAGCAGAGTAGAGACTCTTTTTTGTTGCTGCTATGGTTGATTTTTAAATCAGAGTAAGGAAACCTAAGGGGAGAACTTTTACAACACTAGAGCTCTTTTGAGTTTCGTCACCAGCTTGGGGTGGGAAGGATTGGCCTTTGCTACAAGACGTCAGTTACTCAGAAGGATCTGGCTGTCACAAACTGCATGAGGTGCGTTCCTCCAAAAGATGTGCTGGTGTTCCCAAGTGGAGCAGACAGAAGGTTGAGAACCCCTGGTAGAGCCTCTGAGAAGAGTTGATGATCTGTGTGTACACATGCTCCTTTCTCTACTTTCTCTAGATATTTGTAAACATTCTGGCAGTGAAAATAGAAAGCAAAAGCAAAATAGAAAACTGCATTGCCAGATTAAAACTGGAGCAATATTTTTCTTTCTGTTCCAGGCCGATGTTTTGATCTTGTCATTCTTCATTTCGGAGGAGCATGGCTTCTTGCTTCACGACAGCTTTCCCCAGCCTCCCGCCTACCAGGCTCTTCTGGGAATGGAAGTACCCCATTATTACTTCACAAAAAAGGTATGAATCTCATGAAATCTACACAGGTATTTTCTCTTCTCCCCCCTGCTTGTCTGGGTTCTGAAATGTGAGTTAGCCCTCAAGGTTCCATGGGGCTCACCTCTCAGTAAATGAGATCAGCCATCTGCTATGATCTGTCACCTGAAATTGTAGCAAACACTGAGGTCTCCTGTGTTGGGAAAAGTGAGGGGAAGTGGTTTTGCTCTCGGGATAGACAGAAGTCACGCTGATGAGCAGCGTCACCAGGTGGAAGAGTTCTTGGTTGTGACTCAGGGGCCAGGACTCCACACTCTTCTCTTTGGCTTTTCCCCTGAAGACTTGACATCTTTCAGTTGTGTGTGTGTGTGTGTGTGTGTGTGTGTGTGTGTGTGTGTGTGTGTGTGTGTGTGTTTTCTAGCTCCTTTCTTAAAATTACATATTCCTATATTCACTGTAAAAAAATTTGGTATCTACAAATAAAGAACGGCCAAAGACGGTACAAATCTCTATGATCCAGCCAAGAGATGTTTGTCATGAATAGGCTGGTGCCTCCTTTCTGGAGGTTTCTGAACCTACGTACATGTATATGAGTCACATGCATGGATGTATTTCACAGTTTTTGGTAGAATGGGATCATTGCTGCACACGTGTGTAGTTACCCCAATAGGTTATTTAGAATGAATTATTTACTTTCCCTGGGACTTAGTCCCAGTATCACCAAGGTCCATTCTAGACTGAAGTCAAATCATTCTCTGCTTCTGGAATGATGTGCTGATTACAGGATCAGTGGTTTATCTTCAGAAAAGTGACACATGTTTGCCCCAAGAGCAGTCTGAGACCAGGCTGGAGTGCTAAACCCTGAGTGAATGGCTCCACTTGCCACCCGGCCAGTTCTCAGCCTCCGGGAACACCCAGAGCATGTATGCGGCTTTCCCACAAAGGAGCCTTGGACCTAAGGACTCAGGATTGTGTCCTGAGCTGACGCCTGTTGATGAGCCCCCACAGGTGAAGGACTGGGGGCCACCAGCTTCTCAGGACCTGGGGTACCGCTGGCTGCTGCTGTTTCCATAAAATGCAGACATTTCTCTCCTGTAGGACTCACACCTCAACGAGCATGTGGTTCGGCTTCCCTGCCATTTTCTTCTTACTGTCATATCAGAGGAAGGACTAAACTGTGTAGATTTTGACCTAGGTTGTTTTTGGCTTTGTGCATAGATGACTTTACTTTTTTATTTCTTTATCTATTTATTTATTTATTTAATTTTATTTTTTGAGAAAGTAAGGAGTTTTGTTAAGACAGGAAAGCTCCCAGCAGTGAGAGGGGTACCAAAGAGTTGCTCTAGGTGACTTTAAATCAGTCTTAAGAATGAACTGTCTCCTTTTACAATTTTGTATAATTAGCATGTGTTACTTTTGCATACAAAGGTGGGGGCACTTAAACTGGCATGGAGGGAGACTAGACTCAGAGGGACATTTAGAGAAGAGGAAGGACAGTCCTGTGTGTGGCTGTGTCTACATAGCCACAGAAGCTAACGCTAACTTCACTGTGTAAACTGCCATCATAGCCAAATCAAGTGTATGGTCTCTACCCAGACCTCCCAGAGCTGGTATTTACTTCAACAGGATTTGGCATAAAGAATATGGGGGTAGTGCTGCTCCTTGATTTGTGGTAGTTATATGACCAGATATGGGCAGGTCTCTGGTTCTCATTCTCCTGGAACTTTGTGTACAGCCAGCTGCACCCAGATGCGGTGTGTGAAACACGAATGCATTGGTGTGCGGTTGGCTCTGTTTTTCCCAGGTCACCACATGACTATTGGCCTGATGGGTCACATATATACTGAATCTTTGCCTGCGGTAGAATGGATTGATCTTTGTGAAGATTGGAAAGTATCGATGTGATTTGCTAGAGTAAGGAGTCCCTGCTACCTGTCAATACATGTTTTCTTTATTCCCTTATTTTAATAGATTAGTATCACCAGAGTGGCATTTTCCTGAATTTCATTCTATTTTATGATCCTTATGCATGTTAATTTTGCTTTGATTTGAAAATTCAAAAGTTATGAAAGATATTTTAAGTTCTTTCTATTGAGTTTTTCACCATTAGTTTACATTATGGATTTCTGTTTCTTCCACGCATTCATGTGTCTTTTCTTCTCTCTCTCTCATTTCTTGTCTTTTATGCACCACTGTTCATAGTTGTTGTTTCAGAGAGGAGGCATGTATAAAGCAGCTGTAAGTACAGACATCCGGGTGGCTGTTCTGTTACCTTCGCTTTGTAGTTTTCCCAGATCCTTTTCTCTCTTTGTGTTAAGCTAGTGTGTTGTCTGTGTCCTGGTACTTTCTGCTGAGCTTGCATTTTCGTTGTAACGAGGTTTGTTGGGAAGTCAGAGATACTTGGTGTCAGCCCTCTATTTGCACATGGCGCCTTGTCACTTAGCAGAGCTTATAAGTGGCTCCCTAGCTTTGGTCCAAGCTTGGACATGTGACACAAGAAGCTATCCCACTGATGTGTGTGATATAGCAAGTACTTAGTTTCCCACATTTGAAAAACAGGGAGTTTGATTAACTCAGCTTTTAAAATGGAGTGAGAAATAGCCATAGGGTGTTTTGCTGCTTTAAAGCTGCTTTCATTCAGATTTTTTTCTGCCTACATTCAACTACTTTCTCCAAGGGTTGAGAATAGTGGCTTAGAGTCCAGCAGCTCTTGGGCCTCAGCCCTTGCACTGTGTAGCCAGTTGGCTGTGACATGGAGTAGATAGTCCCTTACTCCCAGCGCTGCAAGCAGGGTGCGATCATCATTAGAATTCCTGGGTGCATTCACACAGCAAGCTGGGTTCTCGCTAGATCCACATCAAGGTTGATGTTGTTGTGGAAAATTAGGCTGATTCCTCGCAACATATTAAACCAGAGCAGGCAGGAGTTCCTGTTGCATTGTACATGCAAGGGGGACCCAAAAAAACTCAGAATTATCTTTTGGAGGGTGGGCTCCTTGTAGTGCAGACTTCTCCCACTAGGTGGGTATTCTAGAAATCCATCAGCGTCAGTGTACCAGCTAGTGTTGTTGTGAGAGGCTGTATTCAGCTTCAGTGACTTTTTTTGGAGATACTTTTAATGTGTTTGCCCATTTTATAATGAGTAATTTATGTGAATAAGCTGCCTACATAGTGCTGAGTGGTCGGCAGTTTTTGACCAAAAATGGTATGACCCCCGTGCCCTACTCTCCCTATTCATTTGATCTCCCTCTGAGTGACTGTTTTTGTTTCTCTGCATGAAAAAACTCCTCAAAGGAAAATGATTTGCCAGTGTGGAAGAGGTGAAACAAAAAAATGGTAGAAGCACTAAAAGGCATCAAAATTGACAAGTTCAAAAACTGTTTTGAGTGGTGGAAAAAGTGTCTCGATAGATATAGTGCATCAAGCTGAGTATTTTGACAGTGACTGAAGTTTAAACATGTAAGAATAAATACACACTTTTTTGTAAATTCCGGGGTTTTTTGGTCCCCCTTGTACAGCTTCTGACAGTTTCCTACACAATGTAGAATGAGCCCAAACCCTTTATCACTCAGTGGATTGTATGTGGCCCTGCTACAAATATCCATGGACACTAGATTCAAGCTGCTTAGTCCGAGGGCTGCCGTGAGGCCGTTGCCCATGCTCCGTGCTGACCTGGAAGGGCCTCCCCGTCCATGGCTGGGTCTGACAAATCCCATCCATTTTTTTCAAGGCCCAGGTCAGCTGCTGTGTCCTCTGTAAGGCCTGCTCACTGACACTGCAGGTCAACTTCTAAAGGAGATTGGGGAACTGATGGGGCCTGAGCTGGGAAGGCAGGTGGTGGGAGTCACCCCTCAGGAAGTCACAGAGTAGCGGCAGATGCAAGACTTCCAGGGAAGCCTGGCCCAGGGAGGGTGTATCATGACCCCCCACACAGGGAGTATGCAAGCAAGTCAGAGGAATGGGACTGCAGAGACAGAGAAGTAAACAGGGGTGGGGCTCCGCCCTGGGCCTGGGGTGCAGAGCCTCTGACCCAGCAGGGAGAGAGGAACACATGACTGAAGAGAAAATGAGCAGTTGAAAGGGCTTGTCACAGGGACAGCATTCCCCCTGGGATCTCTTTCTTCAAGGTGCCAGATATAAAAAGATGCCCAAGCCGGGCTCGGTGGCTCAGCCTGTAATCCCGCGCCTTTGGGAGGCTGAGGTGAGTGGATTGCCTGAGCCCGCGGGTTCGAGACCCGCCTGGGCAGCGAGACCTCATCTCTACAATAAATCAAAAAATCAGCCGGGCGTGATAGCGCATGCCTGTAATTCCTGCTACTTGGAAGGCTGAGGCGGAAGGATCGCCGGAGCCCAGCAGGCGAGGCTGCAGTGGCCGGGAGCGGCTGCTGCACTCCAGTCTGGGCGACAGAGTGAGACTCTAACTCAAAAACAAACAAACAAACAAACAAACAAACAAGATGCCCAGGCAAGGAGGCTGTCCCCATACACAGTACGAGTTTAAAATTGTGCTTTTATGTTAGGATCCATTGAAATGTTTCTCTTTGTGTGCCTATTGGGTAAGGGTCGTAGTAGGTTGATGACATGTCTGAAAAACACAAATAGAGGGTACACGAGTAAGCCAGGTTATTGTTTTGGAAAATTCTACCTGAAATTATGCTGCTGTTTCTTAATTTCAGGAGAGCTTTTGGCTATGTATACATGTAAAAAAAAGTCTTTGTAGTTGGCAAACATACCCGGGACATGGGAACTGTTACAGTCATTCTTTTTTAATATTATTTTAATTTTAAATTAAAAAAAATTTTTTTTGAGTCAGGTCTTGCTCTGTCACAGTTCACCGCAGCCTTGACCTCCTGGGCTCAGGCAGTTCTTCCACCTTTTCCTTCCAAGTAACTGGAATTATAGGTGTGCGCCACCACATCCGACTAATTGTTTTTTATTTTTTTGTAGAGACGAGGTCTTGCTGTGTTGGCCAGGTTGGTCTCGAACTCCTGGGCTCAAGCAATCCTCCTGCCTCAGCCTCCCATAGTAATGGGATTACAGGTGTGAGCCACTGCACCCAGCCTGGTATAATCATTCTTAACTGTTGAAAATTTGAGATTAGTGAGTTAGAGACTAAAAAATGAGTTTGCAGGGATATAGCCTTTGTTTATCCATTATCTAAAACCAGAACCAAAAGCTCTGATCCTTTACAGTGATGCTAAGGCTTTCAGTACATCTGGCAGGGACTCCTTGGCCTGTTGCTGAATACCCATATCTGTCTGCGGATACATGTTTTCCCCATAACTGAGATAAATCTAGAGGAGGAGCTAGGGTATAGGCACTTGCTTTACATAGGAATCGGCAAACAAATGCGGCCCTTTGTCATTTAGCCTGAAGAAGCAGATAGAGAAGACAAGGAGGATTCTGGGTATCATCATATCCCCCAGATGGTGGCCTGGAGACCCCTGCGAGACTTCGTCGGGCTAGAGGACTGTGATAAACCCACTCGGGACGCCATGCTCAACTTCAGCTTCTTTATCACCGTTGGAGACATGGACGAAGCCTTCAAATCTATCAAACTCATCAAAAGGTGAGGATTTCATTCCCTGAGATGTCTGGAGATGATGTACACACACCTCTTAGGTTCTTTCCTTTCTTTATGCCTTTCTTCTAAATTAGCTTTTTAAAATCATTAACTCTCTTGTACTGTGTCATGGTGTATTTCATGATCTTTCCACTCAATGAAATGCCACCAAGCTCACAGATGCCAGGGCATACCTGGTACACTGTGCTGCACAGCAGATATGTTTCACGATGCCCAGGAGGCTGTGGGCAGCCAGTGAGCCTGGCTGTCAGCCTCAGTGGTGCTGGGAGCCTCTCGGGCTATGACATTGTTTTGGTTTATTTTGAAGTATTCTGGACGCTTCCTAGTCAAAAGTTCTGCAGTTGCTAAATATTTGTAATGCCTGTCTCTCTGGGAGTAATTCCTCCTAAACAGAAAAGGTTTTGCTAAGTAAACACTATAAACAACAAAGCAAAAACAGAATTAAAATTGCTCTAAAAGAAATTATCATTCAAGGGCTGACTAGAAGCACCATTCCTGAGAGAATTCAGAAATTCTTTGCAAGAGCATTTGATGGATTTTTATTTCTAACGGGCCTGGGTGCAGTGCCTGACACTTGTCATCTCAGCACTTAGGGAGGCATGAGAGGATCGCTTGAGCCCAGGAGTTTGAGACCAGCCTGGGCAACATAGTGAGACCTCATTTTTATAGAAAATATAAAAATGGCCTATGTTGTAGTCCCAGGTACTCTGGAGACTGAGGTGGATTGCCTGAGACCAGGAGGTCAAAGCTTCAGTGAGCTGTGCTCATGCCCCTGCACTCCAGCCTGGGTGACAGAGTGCAACCTTGACTCAAAAAATATAAATTCCAAAGGGTAGAAAAAGTATTGAAGAATGAATATAAAATGGGAAAAGAAAGGCATAGAATTAAGTTGCCTGGAGTGAGGACCTCCCCTCATCTGGCAGTGAAGATGCCTGTTACACAGAAAGTGCCTCACAGAATGTCCCAGAGGGTTCAGGACCCCGGCCCACTGTCCTTCTGTAACAGCATGGCCAAACCTTCATTCCCTCTGGGCAGGGCTTATCCACACTAGCTGTGTAGACAAGGACTTTCCACTGTGAATGTGCATCAGAGAGGCTGAGTGCCATAGCCCGGCCTTTCTCTGATTGCTTTTCACTTACTATAATCATGACCACAGATGTAACTGACCATGTGGCCGAGTTCAAAACTTTGATGTACGCTTATAATGTCATGTGCATAATATTAGCAGAATTGTACAGTCTTAGATATTCCATTATTCTTTTAAAACTCTTCTTTTTAGCATATGATTGGAAATAAAAATTCCTTGTAGAAAACAAGTCGAGTGGGGCAAGTCAGGAGCCAACTGTTTGCATCAGTGTGTTTCGTGGACACGAGCCTGTTTATCTGCACTGTGTGCTAGGCATGTCGCAGATGGTCAGTCCATAAATGCTTTCTAATTATCGTCAATTGAAGACAGATTCCTGGAGCAACACGGGCTCAAAATCCAAACTGATCACTTTATGCTTGCTGGAAGGTTGGAAGCAGTAAGGCTAAACATTCAATAGCAGGAGGGTAAACCAGGTGGCTAGGCCCTGGCTTTGCATGCTACCACCAGCTCCATCATGTTTCTCCTTCTGGCAGATGCCAGTCGTGAGCCCTGCCTTTGGATGGCTGTGGGGTCGAGCAGTACAGCACTGGTCAGAGGAGGCATCCAGGCAGGGCCCCAGGACCACGGTTACAAATGTGATCAGGCAACCATGGTCATAGGTTTTGGGTTCTGGAGAGCATGGGTCAGTTTTGGCCCCTGAGGTGCAGATCTTGGATGTTTTTGCCCAACCCAAGGAGTTATGAACTATTCATCTCTTACAGATGTAAGAAACAGGGCTCTTTGGAATCAAGGTAGCCTCATGGAGGTGTTTTGTGGCCCACGAGGCATTCTCCTGAAGAGAGGTTGAAGATTTTTCTTGGGGGAAAAGTGAACCTGTCTTCTTGCGTTTTTTTAAAAAGCACATAGACTTCTTTCCTCTTATTCTACTAGCTGTTAATTGGAGAGTCTGCAAGAACGTGGGCTTTGGAGACTTGGCTGAACAGGCTCACGAACAAGGGCGGGGCTCCCGGGTCTTTGAAAGGGTCGCTTCAGCTCTCAATGTCAGTCCCCCAAATCACAGAAAAATTGGTCAAGTTTTTTCACCCATGTGGCAGTGTGGGTGGATAAAACACAAGCTTTAGGCAGAATTAAGAGGTTTGCATGTATTTTTAACTTAGAAAAGTAATCAGGAGAGAAACATACACGAACATGAGTCTGTCAAAAATCATTACTATCTGGTTATAAATTCAGACTCACTCAAGGAATATCATGGATATTTCAACAAATCTGCCGGGTGTTCTGCTTTACCACAGTGTAAAATATGGCTGGGGATGCCCCTCTCTGAAGATGTCGAATAAATTAATCCCAAACCAAGGTAGAGAGCAGGGTGGCCACGCACTGCCTTACCTGTGCCTCAGAGTCTAGCCTCCACCCTTGAAACGTGTGAGTGGGAGGCCATGTTGTGCTGACTGGAGAAGATCATGGCAGAACAAGGGTGCCACACACCATATGTAGACATATAATATGCTTGTATATAACATAGTACATGTGTATGATACGTACGTGTACACAGCGCACCCAGACTTATCATGCACCTCTGCACAAGCAGTGGAAATGCCTTGGTAGAGTCCCTCAGTTTCTAGATGATTCCATTATAGTGAATATTCACAAAGTCCTGAGAAGGGTGACTGTTAACATGGTGACTCCACATAGTCATTATCTAGCCCACGGCGAAGCCGTGCGGTGAGGGAGCGGCTGATGACAATCACGCGGGGTGCCATGCAGTCCTCTCTCCTGTGAAGAATGTTCCAGATGAGCATGGCTGCTGCCAGGGTGGCCAGAAGGCAGGCGCCAATGTTCAGGTAGCACGACCAGGACAGGCTGGTGTATGGGCCAATCCTGTAGAAAGTTACCAGCCCGATGACCAGGACAAAACCTGCAAATGGAAGAGGAACGTTTAGAAGGCCTTGCCTGAGCTGGTAAGAGGACAGCAGAAACTTCTGCTTTAGAGTGCCATCTCTTCCCCACACCTGTCTTAGAGAGGGTGATGAGCCTGCTTGACGGTGCAGTTGCATTAGTGTTGAGCCACTTTTTATTGGGCCTTCTGTGGGTGCTTAGGACTTTGGGGTCTGGCGGCTGTGGAGGGATGGTGTGTCGGAGTAATTTCTGGGTGGCTCCCGAAGGAAGCAGTCTGTCCTGGGTTCTGTTTCTGTGGCCCAGCCAGGTGTCAGGCCTTTCCTTCAAGTCAGCACTAGCACTTGCAATACCAACTTCCACGCAGGCAAAACAAGCAGCAATTTTGTGTTAAGTTCATCTCTAACTTTTGTAAATGCTCAATTCATTCAAAGTAAAAGCAAACACAGATATTTTCTAAATCTTATCTAGAAACAACTTAGATTGATATTTAACTTCATGAGAACATTCTTGTTCTTAGCTTTTTCTCTCAGAGGAACTAGAGATTTTCTTTCAAAACTCAAGGGAGCCTATAGTCTGACTTAAGAAGGCAAGTAGAAGGTGAGGGAGGCCTTGTCCAGGGCCCCAGTTTGTGTTAGCGCTCTTCTTTCACTTCTCAGACGTCCCTAGTTCCAGACTCTCTCCTCGCTTCCATGGCGCCCGTGCTCACATCCCTGCCCTCTCCTGCATGTTTTCCCTTCTTTATGTCCTTCCCCTCTTTATGCAAAGTCTGGAACCAGAGAAGGGGAAATGGATAATGAGCTCACCCTACTTAATATGGTCTTGTTCATAGTTAGTAATACGACAGTCGCACTTACTTTTATGGTTATACATATTTACATTTTTTTTTATTTTTTATTTTTATTTTTATTTTTTGAGTTGGAGTCTCACTCTTGTTGCCAGGCTGGAGTGCCGTGGCACACTCACGGCCATTGCAGCCTCGACCTGCTGGGCTTAGGCGATCGATCCTTCTGCCTCAGCCTCCCAAGTAGCTGGAACTACATATGCATGCCACCATGTCTGGCTAGTTTTTGTGATTTATTGTAGAGACGAGGTCTCATCAAGTTGCCCAGGCTGGTCTCGAACCCCCAGGCTCAGGCAATATAGTTTTATCTCTAAGGAACTCCAAAGACTTGATTTTCTTAGTTCGTACAACAGGAAAATTGGTATTTCGTGCCCAGAATCTGTCAAATAGGATAATAGGAACTGCAGTTTGATAGAGAAGGCAACACAGAGAGAGTTGCAGTCTTAACCTAGCTGGAAACTCAGACCCCTGAGATGGAAATGAGGCTGCCACTGTCCTGCTCCCTAGAAAGCTGTCCGTGTGGCCCTGCCCCTTCTCACCCCTGCAGCTGCAGGGACACAGCCAAAGATCATCTAGGATGCTGTGAAACTGAGCTGGAACTGTGGCCAGCAAGAGTGAGAAAGACAGGGCAGAAGCAAGGGCCTGGGTGGGCCCAGGAGCCCCTGCCTCCCCTGCCTTGGCCAGCTTTCAGCCCCAGCCCCACTAATGCCCCACCCACCCCCTCCTTCTGTTACAGTAACCAGGGTGAGTCTGTTTCTTGTACTCAAAATGCCAGAGTCTCTCTATAACTAGGACCGGTCCAGATCAAACTCCCCCACCCTGCTTGGATTGTCCACGTCCCTCCCTGGGACTCTGGCCATGCTGAGCCCCACTGCTGCCCTCCACCTGGCCTGCATATTGACACCTATGCATCTGTTCACACTGGTCTTCACTTCCAATGGCCTCCCTTGCCTTCTTCAGGAAACCAAATCTTGCATGGCCCTGTGTGATCCCAGAGCAAAGAACAGCACGGGGTGGAGTTTGGGGGAGAAAGAGAGACAGAGATAAAGAGAGAAGAGAAGACAGAAACAGAGAGAGATGGATAACAGGTTTGATTTTTCTAAAAACCCAGACATTATCATCTTATCATTGTACCTTCCAGAAAGTATGAATTAAATGCTTATCTATCTTTGTTTTGTCCTAAACAATGACAGTGACTAATCTCCATGTTAATTCTTTATAATACTCGTGGAATTTTTTTACATGGAAAGCTCCTGAATACTTCCATTCTATTAAAAATAACATTCTGTGTGTAATGCATACTAACTGATAGAAACTTCTGGCATTTCTACCAGTGACGAATGTATCCTCTGCTTATGATTGTGTGGTACTGATGTTTGCATTAGTGGGGTAAATGAATTAGAGCCTGTGTTTTGCGTAATGAAAATGAGAATACTCTGAACATGTCTCCTCTCATGTTGACGGTGTCTTTGGTCCCTGTGTGGCAGCCAAGGGAATGTATTATACTTGTGTCAAGGCTCAGAAGAGGTGAAATTAGAGGCAGGACAGGTGTGGTGGCGAGCATGCTGGAATGCCAGCATGTGTCTGAGGTGAGACCGGTGAGGTGCAGTATGAGGGCTCTCACGGCAGGGGCAGCAGGAGCCTTTGGGGGAGTCAAGGCCCCACAGGTGGGCAATGCAAGACCAAAAACCAGGGTGGTCAGAAGGAGATTACCCATACAGCAGTGGCTGGCCTTCACAGCATCCACCCAGCCATGGCCAAAGCCCATGGTCTCCCTTCTACAAAGCTTCCTTTCAGTCTGGGCATGTCACAGAAGTATTTGAAAGACCCGTGGCCTCTGCTCTGGCTCTGCAACATCACGCGTCCCACTGGGGCAGCATAAAGGAATTGGGCCCCTGCAGCCTCCGGGTGAACTGCTGAGCAGGGTCGACCCCCTCACTGCTCTGTAGTCTGACTTGGGGATCATTTTTTGTCACTGATGCGTACAGAGAGAGGACCTGGATTTCACTACAAGACATTTTAATTAGAAACTTGTGAATTATGAGAATTTGGTTGAAAGAGCTGACCCTAAACCTGGGATGGACTAATGCACTCACGCCCTGGAATGGCAAAAATGAGAGCGAAAACACTGAGCACTGGCACAGCTGCAGAGCAGAGGGAGCTTACTGACGACATCCACTTACAGGATAGTGTGGTGCTGCCCTGGGACCTGCAATTCCACTCCCAGGAATGCGCACCTTCAAAATGCGCATCCATGATGGATGGGTGAGCTTTGGCCAAGCCAGCAGTGGACTACTGTCCAGCAAGGAGGAGGGACTCAGGAATAGAGGGCATGAGCCACACGTCATCGGGGAGAGCCCCAGAGCTGTGGGGGACCCAGGATGAAGTCACAAGGGACACACTAGGGACAGCTCATCTGTACATAGTTCAGACACCGGCTCAGCTCCACAAGTGGCTGTTTAGGGAAACTGAGGGAATAAAACTATAAGAAGAACACAGGCATGACTGGCTCACACAGGAGAGTGGCCACCTGTGGGGAGGAGGCTCCTCAGTGTTGATCATGGCATGTTTGCAGGAGTCCACACAAGTTGCATCAATTCCTTTGTGTCTATAGTTCACAGTAAAATATTTTAAAGGATTAAAGTGCAGTTTATTTTAGATTCTTCAGTTAGCAAGCCCTTCCCAAGCCTGGGCATGACAGTAGGGACATTTCTGGGTTTCTGTGACTATGCTGGGTAACCTCGCTGAGGACATGATGCATTTGACAGTTGGCTCCCACAGCTGTGCCGTGATCTTTACGAAACACGCAGCATTTCTCCCCAGTGCTTAAAACACCCCCCTTCCATGGCTTCCCCTGGCCTTAGGATATTGCTTGGACTCCACGGCTTGGTTCAGTGGCCTTACCTGGTCTCCATCTCCTCCCTGGCCACCTGTGGTTCCTGTTTCCACTGCACTGTGGCCATGCTGGCCCCTCTCCGTTCCTCTGAGATGCTGAGTCACCCTGCTTTGGGTTTGTTTTTGTGCTTTCCCTTGCCTTCAACAGCCCTGCAGAGGAGGTGCTCCCTCCCTGCTCTTGGTCCTTGAGGCTCAGTTTAAAGTCATGCGCATCCTCGCCTGACTTACAGCACTGGCCCTCCTCCCGCTGTCTGTCGTGATTGTGTCTGTTTGCCCACATGTGTTCCTCATGCCTCCCCCTCCAGAGGGCAGGCTCGGGGGTTGGAGCTTGCCCCACTGTTGACCACAGCCTCCCCGAAAGTTTCTGTGTACTTACTTGTTGAGTGAATAATTTGAGGCAAATCAAAGCAATGTGACACAGAATAAAATGCACATGGATCTGTGGGAAAGGAGATGGAGGAATGCCGGCCTAAACTTTTTAGTGACCAGAACACTTGAGAGGGAGAGGACCTATTGGCCATGATTGCATAGATGCTGCACTGGGGTTAGCGCCTCTATACTAGTGCCTCACAAAGTTCGTAGAAGGCCACACTGAGCCCAAGGACCAGGTGCATCAGTTCCCCACGCCCGTATTCAGCGGCCCTGTTCAGTCTCTACTTGCATAACGGGAGCACATCCGGCGTTGGCGTCCGCGCACAGAGATGGCTAAGGAACGCTGACTTGCCCTTGGGGGATGGAGATGAAATGAATCGTGGTGCCTGGGGAAGCAGGGACCAGGGGGATGGGCACACCCTCCCAGAGGGTGGCGTTTGGAGGCCCTTCCACACCCGAGGGGGGGGACAAGCGTGTGGGAAAACACCCCAAACCTAAATAAAGGGTGGAGAGAGTAAGGCATGGAGCAGATCAGAGTGTGCAGGCAGAACAGCAGCCCAGTGCCATCCAGAAGAGTTTCTGCTGGTCCTCTCCCTGGTTGCAAAGGACGCGTTGTCCCAACCCTGAGAGGCTGGGTCCCTCCGGGCCCACAGAAGAAGCATCACAGGGTACTTAACTGGTTTGTTGTTTTACTGTTACTTATTTTCTCAAGTACTTTTGGTAACACGTGAGTGTTGCTTGTTTGCTTCAGATCCGTAGCATGTGCTTTTGAAAGTAGGGTAGGCTATTTGAATGTGTTTATTACTTTCCTGTGGCTAGTTGTGTTGCTTACCACACATGCAAACTTAGGTTTCAGAGTGTGTATCTGCTTCTGAGAACACTACTTTTAAATATATAAGATGAAAGGACATTCAGAGTATGGATAAATTGATTAAAGAAGTACAAATTCGCATGTCCACAAACAACCTGGGTAGAGCCCTTGAATGTACAGGTTGGAGAAATGATCAAGATGATGGACCAAGTATAACTACTGAGCCTAACAGGCAGATACTGTTACAAAGTAAAAAGGAACAGCAGAGGTCTCCCTCATGGTTAGTCCTGAAAACTATTGAAAATCTAGCAGTTTTCAACTGTATCAAAAATCTGACTTTGATCAGAGTTCTGGGGACCTCACATCTCTAACTGGTGGTGCAACTTAAGAGGCTGTACCTTACTAGGCTTTTTTATCCCCAGAGAAGCAGAAAGGAAACTTCTATGTATGTACTTTGTGTGAAAAAACAAAAAACGTTAACTAAATTTACATTTAGGTTACTTATTCCATGTAAAGGCCAGTGCTGGCTTCTGTTTTGTTTTGGTTCAGCGTAAAACACAGCTAGACAGAAAGGTTTATAAGTTTGGAACTATCTTCTCATACACCAGTGAGATGCAGGGGACCCACCAGGATACTGGTCCCAAGCCCTGGACCCCATGAAAAACCTGAGTGGCTCTAAGTGCATGGGCGGAGACTGGAGGTGTGATGACAGGGCTGGCCCAGAGACACATGTCATGCAAAGAGGGGACTTTGCCTTTGTCCCGGCACAAGGAAGCAGGCGGGACACAATTGCTAGGGTGTGCTGTGTGGTTCCTGCAGCTGACAGCCATCCAAATCCTGCACTGACCAACAGAAGTGTATGTACAAAGTACATGGTACAAGGGACTCTTGCATGTGTCCTGTGTGTCGGCAGGAGAAAGCAAACGGAGACACAGAGGTGAGGGCAGCCACACACCTCTCTAATCACCTTGACCTCCCAACACTGGTGAAAGGCTGACGGTTAAAAGTCAGCTGCGTAGGCGCATTGTGCACAGGCATGCTGCTGAAATAAAAGTAGACTTTTACTTCCATAAACTTCTCTGCTAGGGGGAACTCAGAAGGGGTGGAAGAAAACAGAAAAGGGAAGGCTGGGGCTGGCCTTAGACGTTGAAGTTTCCCATTTCCCCTGAAGGCTTTTCTCCCTAAACTTTTCAACGATGTTAATCAGTTTGTCTAGAAACAAATCTAAGGGAAACGTTTTAGCAAACACACGAAATTCTGCTCATGGAATCAATTCTGTCTCATAAAGTTGTGTTGCCAAAGCAAACAGTCTCTTTCTGTGAGTGGCTGTGGGCGGTACGAGGTACAGCCCAGCCGCCCTGCCGGCCCCCTCCTCCCTCCTTTCCTTCCTGCTTGATTCCTGGGGCTTCGGCTTCTGTCACAGGCCTCTTTCCTTTCAGGACGGCTGTCAAACATGCGCACAGATGACATGAGTGGACAGGCCCTGGGGCTTATCCCTGACCCTCCACACAGCTACAGAACCAGTGCCTGTGCCCCTGAGCCGGCATGGTTGGCCCTGAAAAGTCTTGCAGAGCAGACACTCAGACCACCTCAAAGCCCTGCTGAGCTGGCATCCTCTACTGTGAGCAGCAAGATGGTGGTGACCCAAGGGTCCTCTCCAGAGGGAAAGGTTCTGGGAGGGGAAAGTGAGAGTCAGCAGCAGACATCCCATGCTCATGGCTTCCATGGAAGCACGGTACTCCGAAGCTCCCTCGGCAGCTGGAAAAGATGGTTAGGAAGGAGAACTGAGCGTGTATGGCGGGGATGGAGACTGGTGCTTGGGAAGTGGGTACAAGAGGTGCAAAGTGAACCATCTAGACCCAGCAAAGCACTGCTTTGTTGTCAAACAAAACAAGACAGAAAATTGTATATTTCCACAAGAAGATCCCCAAGTCTGAGAAAACAATAGACTTCCCCACCAGTTCATGAGATACCACCTTAGTATTTATCAGCTCTACTGATACTTTAAGGACTGATAAAATCTGCATCTTCAGGGAGGTAGACTGAGGGACCTTTAGTGCATGTGTAAATTTTGCCCTCACAAGAACAAATCTTATGATTTCCAGAAGTAGAAAAAGGAGGCCAGTAGGCATGAAGTTGGGTAAGGTTTTTAGGAGTGTTTGCAGATTGTACAGCAAGCTCCACTTTTGAAGCATCCTACTTGGACTTGAGAGGCTTTCTGTCATGATGATAGAACTGGCCCAGCTGGGAGACAGAGAACGACCCAGAGCCTGATGTCAGAAGTGGCCTTGGTGAACATTTGTGTCCACTAGCTACTGAACATGTGTGCAGTGAGACATCTCAGTTTGCAGATGACACTGCACTCTGCAGTGCCAAACTATAGAAACCAAGGCGTAAACGGTCCGAAGATGGACAAGTGCAAGTCCGCCTACGTGGCAGAGACAAAAGCCCATGTAGCCCAAGGGCTGGGGCCTGTGGGCTGGCTTCCAGAAAAGACTTTTAATTGTGGGGGAGTGTTCCCAAGGAAAACCTAAATGCCATTTTGAAGGCAGTTAAGAATAAAACAGTCGACTTCTACACGTCATCTTCTTAGAATGCCACTGGGTGTCATGGAGACAGGCTGGTGCTGTCGGGAGCCCTTCCTAGAGTCCTTGATGTGCTGGCTGGGACTTTTTTTGTTATATGGCACCATTTTCCAGAAAGGATTGGAAGCTGGTTACATAAGTTACAAGGGTAATGGGGTAAGGAGGGATTGTTTTAGAGGAGGATGCAGGTGAAGAGGCATGGCCTTCAGCCTTACCTTACAGGATTGCCCTCCTCTGCTGGGCCCTGGCGCCCATCTCTGCTGCTACCAAGACAAAGGGGAAACCCTGTCAAGCCCATTGTTCTTTATGCAGAGGATGCCACCGGTCCCTGCACAGACCTGAAGAGGGCGTCATGTGGGCACTGACCAAGGGCATGGAGATGACTTCACTGGTTTGACCCCAGTGCCTGGACTGAACAGCATGGCAGGCCTGGGGGCTCCAGTGATGCCCGAGGAGTTGCTTCTGGAGATGCAGCTTGACCCAAACACAGAGCTCTGTGAGGCTGCTAGATGGTCCCACCTGAAAGTTCTCTTCAGGCCACACCTAGTTAGTCCTGAAGAGAGGAAGTGAGGTCCCGCACATCATGTGAAAACCAAAGGAGCTGGCGGGGGTTGCTGCTCCAGGAGCAGAGCCTGGCAAAGTCCTCACCAGAAAGGACAGCTTGCCCATCCAGAGAGATAGCAGGAGTGCCTGGGGGCCTCCCACATCTCAGCGCTCACCCAGGCCCGGTGGAGAGCCCAAGTTCTGCATAGAGGGCACGCTGGACATGCTCCGGGACCATTTACTTCTCAGCGTGGATGTTAACTGACGGAATTCAGAGGAAAGCCAGAATAACAGCAGTAAGTGCCATGACGACTGCACACCAGTGGGTCAGAGTGGTCACTGGGGATGGAGGGATTCGTCCAGGGATGACAGGGGGCAAAGCCAGGAGCAGAACCCAGGTGGCCTGCTCTGGAGCCAGCGCTGCAGCCAGGACATGTCTGAGAGCTCAGCACATCCTCTAGCCAGGGGAGCGCTGGAGCCTCTTCAGTAGGCTGCCTGCAGAACCCCGTCCCAACTCTGTGTTGCTCCAGGGTCACACAGCGGCTGAGAGATCAGAGGCTGGATGACCTTTCATTTTTCACAGGCCACTTCCCTGACTCCCTCCAACACTCCTTTCCCTCTCTGCCTGTGTTAGCTGCACAATCAACAAGACCACAGATCATGGAAGAACAGAGATGCGATGGAGATGGATGGGGAGAAGCCACAAGAAGGAGCGAGGAAAGCGAAAGAGTGGGAAGAATGGGAACTCTGTTTGGCACTTGCTGGAGGAGGCTGAGGGTGGCACACATGCCTGGACAGCAGGGGCTCCGCACATTTCACAGCTTTCTCTGGGCCTCGGAGGCAGGGAAGAGGGGCCCTGAGGGCCAGAGGGTATCCTTTCACACACCCGGGTGTCGTGCTGAGCATAGCACTGGTGCCCAGAGAGGGGAATGACTGAGCAAAAGCATGGGGCCCGTCGCCTCTCTTCAGAGTAAACGCGGAGCCTCCTCCCAGTGTGGTGCGCCTCTCTGGTGGCTCTGTGGACATGTCCTTTCCTCTTTTCATGAGCATCCCTTCTCCCTGTGCCTGCCCCTACACAGCCTAAGCACTGGGATATGGGTTCGCTTGCATAACAGGTAATAGCAGGCGTTTCCTCGTCCTGTGACAGGACATCCTGGCGCCCTTCAGTCTCTCCCGACTGTTTAAAACAGGCCTGAGCACAGGAAAATAACCCAGCTCTAAAATTAGCAGCTGATAGAAGAAGCACATAGCCGCTCTCTGTCCTGTTTGTCAATGAAACAAGTCTAAACAGGGCCAAAATGCATTTCCTTTTTGGGCAAAACAGACCTGTCGGGGTGATGGTTGGACACCAAGGGGGAGAGGTGACCTCTGGGGACAGGACACACCATTCAAAATGCCCAGGGCCCCTGCTTAGCGCTTCTGGTTTTCTCTCCTGGTCTCCACCTGCCTGATAATCTTTGAACAGAGTCTGGTCCAACCTTTTCAGAGGTTGTGTGTGCTCACCTAGAAGCAGTGAGGAGAGGGGAGCATGATACCCCTCCTGTCACCACCCTTCCTGACCAGGACAGGCCCTCAGGGACCTCCAACTGCACCCATGGGGGTATTGCCAGGCAACTCGATTTTAGTTAAGTGGTATGCTTTCTCCTATTTCAATTTCTAAAAATTGTATTATTTGAAACAACACTGTCTTGTCCTGAAATAAGAAGTTTGCGGGAAGTGAGCTGTCATTTTTGATATGCCAGATCCACAGTATTCTCATAACAATTCCAAGTAAGAGCCTTGAGATTTATTAAGAAATATATGATCAACTTGATTATTCCGCTAGAAGGAGTTATTTTCAGAATCAGAAGCTAATGCCTTTGCATAACAGGTAAAATAGGCTTGATTTAACCCAGCGTTTCCCATCACATTTTCAAAATCTTCCATTTCCTCCTTTAAGGGATGGAATTTCAGATAGTCACGTGTGATAGCAATTGGTGGTTTCAGTAAGACTAAGGAAAACTGTTTCTCTGTTTTATGACCCTAAGGTCAGCAGAAGGTAACACCAGTAACTTTCCTAAACCAGTGCCATCATTGGGAATGTTGTGTTTTTACCCATAGTAATGGAGGAGGGGAGGAGGCAGAATTGATCCCAGGTCACATTTCATCTATCATTAATTCACATAATCACCTGGGGAGGGGGCAGAACTTATCCCTGATCAAAGCTGGGTCAGCTGAGACTCTCGTAGGCTCAGTACCCTACCAAGCTCCCCTGATGGTGACAGAGCCAGGACACAGTTCCTGTCCTCTGGTCCTTGAGATTCCCGCCCTTCCTGCCTCTGCCCAGCTGCGGGGAAGTGACTTGCCCAGGACCCTGCTGTGCTATTAATAGTGCTCAGAGAGCCTAGTGTGCTGCTATCTGCCCTCCCGGCCTCCCCCAGGACACTTTCCAGTACATGAATACCCGCCCCCGCCTGCAGCCTCATTCATTTCTCAAGGGAGATTAAGAGCCTGGGTTCCATTTTTCCTAGAATGATTCGTCCCAGACTTCCTGCCACTTCCCTATGGTAGCTGCACATCCAGCGTGGGAAATGCTGCCACTCTGCACCGAGAAGAGGCTGACAGGGAGGCTAAGCAGGGCCGTGCTTGGCCGTGGGCTGCTGCGTGGTCCCTTCGCCTGTGCTTCTGTTGCATGGACTCTGGGTTGCCTTGTTGTAGTGAGCAGCAAAAAACCTGAACTTGCCCCAGGTTCTTAAAACAGTCGGCCAGATGGGGCAGCTGGGGGGAGGCAAAAAACAATCAGAGATACCCTGCCGGTCATGGGGGTCATGCTGGACAGCCACCATGGTGTCCCCTACTTGTCTGGAACTCTCCAGAACAATTCCACAGGTCACTTATGACAACTCCATCACTCTTAACCTTCTGAGGATGCAAGGTGTGCCCTTTCCCAGGTGGCCCCAACCTGGCAGCAGGTGGTGGGGTCAGACTGTCAGAGAAGGCTCCATGCACCGATGGCCCAGTACCCATGAGGCCAGACCTCCTGGCCTCCCAGCAGGCCCTCCTCCCACCGTAGTGGCTCAGGGAGCTGGGCCCTCATTACAGTCTGGCCGTCTGCATCTGTGTCCAAGCAGGCAGAGGTGTGTGCACACGGGTACAAATGCAGGCACCTTACTGTCTACCCAGCAGTGTGGAACATGCAAGTTCTCCTCACTGTGGCTTGCACTGCTCACAGGAGGGAAGCTGTGTGTATGACAGAGTGTGTACCCTGATCCCTGTCTATACTCCTGGCCTGTTAGCTGGGGAAGGGGTGGAGAGTGGGGCCAGGCTTAGGCTTTCCTGCCTCTGCTCCGTGCCGACTTCCCTGGCCGAAGCATCTAGGCAGGTGCATGACCTGGGCTGGTCCACATTGGCTGCAGAGAAGCCGATCAGATATCAGGCCCCACAGACTTGGAAGAGCAAAGCACAGCACACTAGTGTGACATCTCAGTGTTTAAAGTGGAAAAGGGTGTAACAGAGACACGAAGCCAGGTGGCAGCATCCTTACTGCTCCTTGGCGTACATGTGCTTGTCTTACTCTTGCCCACAGGGGCAGGTGGGGAGGGAGGATGCCCCATGGGGTCTCCCAGCGGCCGGCGGCCACATTCAGAGGTAAAGCCTGCAGCTCTCTCTCAGGCCACCAAAGGCTCCAGGCTTCTCTCATGACCCCAAAAGACCACACAGGCCCACAGCCCCTACAGGGTGAGAGCGTGGCTGCCCTGACTGCCCGGGTACTTACTTGCCAGTTGGAATGCAGCAGCCATGGCCTCCTCCCAGCACAGGGAGTCGGGTGACATCAGGGACAGGCCCGTCAGCCCCAGAAAGAAGGTGAGCTGGCCTGCGGCGAGTGCTGCTGTGGCCACCAGGTTGCAGGCACGCATCATGTCGAACTGCACTGCAGGTGGAGAGGGAGAGAGCAGGCAGGTGGTCAGTGCAGGGAAGCTCTCGGGAAGGTGGATTAGATGGCCCTGGCCTTGCCGGCCTGCCACTTGCTTTCTTGGTCTCGGCCACACCTGTGAAGAGACACTTGGCACGTGCAGTGCCTTCTCTGGGCAGAGCCTTCCGGAAGCGCCGTGCTCCCCCACCCCTGCTGGCCCGCGAACTGAGCCCTAGTGCTGCTGTCCTACTTGTCTTCCTGACCACAAAGGGCTCATCACAGCCCCTGGTCTTGGCTGCAGTTGTCGCGTCCTCGTGGGATGGGCCCTTCTCTGTGGTTTCTGGCTTCCTGGAATAGCCACTCCTCTCAGTTTGACACAGTCCATGAAGGCACTGATGTGGGGGGCTGGACACACAAAGGGAGAGCCACAGTGACAGCACCTGTCTTCCTCTGCACCTCGCTGGAGTTCCTTCTGCCAAGTATTACTTTACATTACTTTACAACTTCTAATGATGGGGCACTGCTCGGGCAGGCCCCCCCGTGGGCCTAGCTCCATGTTAGCTGCTGTTTAGTGTGGTTAGCTTTCTGATCCCCAGGGGGTTAGCATGGCTATCCCCACCCTCCTGACAGGTGACGGGCTTGGGCCCGTGAGGAGATGTGGCTTGTCTGGGCACCTCCCAACAGCAAGGGGCAGAGCAGGAGCCAGACCTGAGTCTGAACCCAGTGCCCCCCGCCCAGTCCTTTTCAATCCTGGGTCCTCCTGGGCATCCCTGCTTCTCCTGCCCCGAATCCCTCACTGCCTGTGGTCAGAGCGGATGCCTGCATTTGCACCTGCAGGCAACCTGCACCCAGCCTTCTCTGCTGCCCACCCACACCCTGGTCCCAGGGGCCGGGCAGGCAGGGGGTATGAACACAGGTCAGAGGCAGCCAGCCTTCTGCGGGTGAACCACAGGGGGACTGTCGCCACAGGGACCGGGGCAGGTCATGCCTCTGTTGCAGAGAAGTTTTGTTCTCCCTCAAATAACATCCTACACGGAAGCCTAAACTAAGCAGTGGCAGAGCCAGCGTACACTTATAATCTTCAGTTTACTCCAGAATAGAACTACACAACTTTGAAACCAGGGCTATACCTGACAGTAACAGCTTCACATAATCTTCAGCCTCTGTCGTTTATGTATCTTGTTTTGATTAAACAATGTTTAGGAAATTCATAAAGTTAAGTTGATCCAAATACTAACGCCTACCTTCATTTATGTGTTTATTTAGAGGTGGGGGTCTCACGCTGTCTCCCAGGCTGGAGAGCAGTGGCTCCTGGGCTCAGGTGGTCCTCCCATCTCAGCCTCCCAAGTAGCTGGGACTACAGGTGTGTGCCATCACACCTGGCTACGTTTTTTATTTCTTGTAAAGAAGAGATTGTTTCCCAGGCTGGTCTCAAACCTCTGGGCTCAAGCCATCCTCCCACCTTGGCCTCTCAAAGTGCTGGAATTACAGGCATGAGCCACTGTGCCCAGCCAGTAACACCTTTTTAAACAGCTCGCCTTGAAATCTCAAGGTATTTTTCAGGTCATTCGATGAAGGAGTGTAAGGGAGAAGTCAGGCCTTGACTTTCAGGACTGGGTCGCTGGAAATGCTTTAATCATTAACGTAAGAATCAAGCGGGAAGCAGCAGACTCTCCTGAGAGCCCTGAAGGTGTCAGGCCCCTGGGGTGACTGCTGCACTGTCCCAGGCAGTGGCAGAGGTGGGCACAAGGCACTCTGCCTCCTCCTCAAGGAGTGTCTGTGGGAAGCCCGAGTGGGCAGAAGCAGCAGGGCAGGGCCTGCACATGCATGGTGGATGGCGCGTGGCTTTGCTGCATATTGGGGTGCAGGCTGCTTCACCTTTCTGAGTCTTTAAGAGGTTAGAAGTCCTTGTTGGAAACACTGCTGTCAGTATTGTCAGTTACATATGGTTCAACCTAATTGTTTATTGAGATACAATTTGGATTCATATACCAGTTTCCAGGTCCTGAGCAGACACGTGTGCTCCCACCTGGCCCTCCAGCCCATGCCTGCCTTTTCCTGCCACTTGCTGGGCTCTGCTCCCTGCCCCCTGCATCTGCCTCACCCTCTGCTCAGCTGACATCCTCAGAGGCTGTCTCCCACCCTCCCTGAGGGATATCCTGGTGACACATCCTATGACAGTGCTGGGCATACCACAGGCAGCTCTGCCCTGGGGCCAGTGGTGTACATCCCTGGCTCATGCTGTTGAAGTCCTTCTCAGCTCTTGCTCTGTCTGTGCTCCTCTGCAATCCTCTTAGTTCCTGAAGCCCAGCCCTCCCAGACTTCCCATACCTGCAGACCAGGGATGGACTCCTGTGTTCCCCCATCCCCCTGATGAGCCGAGCTGGTGGGTAACCTAGAGTGGAATGAAGCTGTCCGGGTGTCACGAAAACTTCTTCCAGGGCAGCAACCTCTGTGTGCTTCCTGGTTTGTGGCTTTGCTGTTGGGAGTGACTGTGTCTGGGGTGTCCCTCTACATAGGTGAGGGGCCAGCGGTGGTCTCGTCAAAGGACCCTTGGAGGAGAAGCAACTTCCCATGGGCCAGGCTGGCAGAAATGGGGGATGGTGCTGAGTGTCTGCCTAGCATGTCACGGAGTCACGGAGGCTTTTGGAGGTGTTGTGCTACCTCCTGCCACCAAGGGTCGGCCTGTCCTGCCCATTGTATTTCTACCTGCTTCCCTCCTAGGCATTCTCTCCTATCATTCGGGGCAAGGGAGCTCGCTTTTCCAGGATCACAGGTTTCTCCAATGTGACGACTCCAGCCTGGGCTGGCACCCCAACTCTGAGGCCTCCTGGCCTTGTCCACATGCTGTGCAGACACCCCTAGGCTGACAGGAGCTATAAAGAGCTTGTGCACAGTGGCCCAGTGAGCTTTCCAGAGAGAGGAGGAGGGCACGCGCCACTGGACAGGACAGTTATCACTGACGGGCCCCTTGTACCCTTGTGGGTCCCGGTGCCTTTGCCTGGCTGGACGGGGTTAGGGGAGTGGTTTGGCACTGCTGTGGGAGCTCCTCTCACTTGCCCTTCTCTCAGCGAAACAAGCACCCTGGTGGGCTTGATGGCCAAGTTGCTGAAAGTGCGTGTCTTTAAAGTGACCTCAAAGCATACCCTCTGAAGTTGCTGGAAACTCTAATACTCCTATGCGGCACTTTACAGAGAGGAAGCAAACAGGGTGCCGGGCAGAGCTGGCCTGCTGATGGGGGCCTCCTGGCCAGGAGAGGCTGGGGAAGGCTGACTTGGCATGGATGTATATGGCGTGAATACAGAGGGACTTGGAGAAAGGAGCAGAGCCTGGGGTAGCTGGAAATGCCAGAGTGCAGCAGAGGTGCCCTCAGTCTTGGCGTGGCATCACATGGCCTGCTGAGCCCCAGGGCATGGGGCACAGGGTCCCAGGTGTCCTCTCCTTTCCCAAGGTCTGTGTGGGTGGGTGAGCTGGAGCCAAGGATCCCACTGATGCTGTCCTGGTGCTCTGGTGACCTAGCTTCACAGCTGGCCTGGCCAATGACCACATGCAGTCAGCTCTGTGCTGTGGGACTAAGACTGTGGGAACTAAGGTCAGCCCTGCTGTCCACGTGTCTGGGATGGGCATGTGCTCTGGAAGTTGCCTTCCAAGGGTGATTTGTCCTGTGGAGTCTGGTGTTCTTTGTGATGTTATGTCATCTTAAGCTTAACTATTTCTGTAATTGTTTTTACCATTCATATGACCATCCAAAAGCCTCTGCTGCTCTACAAGACTGCAGCATGTGGGAGGTGTTATCATGCAGAAGGGTAACAGTACGAAGGGGTGGAGCAGCTGAGATTCAGGGTCCCTTGACTTTTGGCGAGGAAAGACCTGAATGAAGGTCAGGGATGTGGGTGGGCAGGACTGAACTGGAGGAGAGTGGTCGGAGGGGGACTGCAGTGTCAGCACAACTGCAGCTGCACGTGTTGGTGCAGGGAGGTTGGATGACCAAGGCTCTCAGGAGCCAGGTGCGGTGAACAGATCGACCCCTGACCTGCCCTCGGTCCTCAGCCTGTCCTCCCAGCTCCCGACCTTCCTGGCAGCTCCTGGCGTGCAGCCCCATGCCATGTACCTGTGCCACACTCACCCCTAGAGCCACTGTGCAGGCTCTGCCCCTATCCCCAGGGTGCAACCACCGGCCTGCCAGGAAGGAGCCCTGCTACTGAACCGCCTTCCTCTGAGCCACGCTCCTGCTCCCTGCCCCCCCACCCCCACCCAGGGAAGCTGTCCAGAGCTGGTGTAAGCTGTTGCCGGGTGCTTGACCTGCTCTTGTGCTGTTCGTGTGCATGGCCCTAGACGGTCGCTCCCTGACTACTGAAGGTGTCACATGGGTCACATGGCATCTGGACAAGCCCAGGTGCTCGGTTGACTGTCTTTATTAGGGTGGGATTGTATGTGTATGTGCGGTGAGTGGCATCGTGTGCAGGGTGTGGAGACCCTGGGCCCACCCAAGAGCAGGGGTGGGCCCCTCCTTAGGGAGCACCAGGCTCTGGCTCCTCTGCCCCAAAATCAGCTATCCATTCTTCTATTCATGTGCTACCTTGTTTCAGAAAAGGAACTTGGGGACAGAATGCACGAAACATGGAAGGATGAAACAATATGTAAAACGAGACAGAGAACGCAAGGACCGGAAAGTGAGATTCATCCTGGATGTAGGTTGTGAGGGGACCTCAGGTCTCACAGGGAAAAAGAGCCCCCGATTGGTAGGTAAAGTTCTGACTGCTGCAGGCTACAGAACAGCTGGCTGGCAGGGAAATCCCCATGACCCCCTCGGGGAGTGGCACAGTGGAGGGGCCTGAGCCAGGACTGGTCCCCCCAGCCCCAGCCTGCTTGGGATGCCCAGAGACACAGGGTGCCCTGACCAGAGTTCAGAGCATCCCACATGCTTGTCCCTCGTCCCTCAGGCAGGTCCCTGCTGATGTTTGCAAGTGACCAGAGCTGAATAATTTTGATTCCGTGTGCTCCACGGGGCAGGACCTCAGGGCTCAGAGCTGGAAGGACATGTCCACACCAGCCTGCAGCCACGTCTGGAGACCCTAAAGTTAGCCTGGCGCTTGCATGGAAGTACAGGGTGTGACGTGTGATGCATGTCCTCTCCTACTCCAGACTGGCCTTGGGATGGAATTGTGAGCAAATCAACACTCAGACCCAAGACACAGACAGATGTGGGCCCATCGCATGTGTCGGATGACTTTACAAGGAATGATGGCCTGGGTGTGAAGGAGGATGCTAGGAGCCGACATGACTCCTGGGACGGCCCGGCCTGAGCTGCCGCCTCCTCCCCAGGATCCTGACATCCAGGCCCACTTTGGTTGTAGTGTGATTTTGCAGGAGGGGCCATACACTGGGCTCCATGTGAGGTGGTAGCAGGTGGCCGCTCTTCACCAGGTTTGGGCCACGCTCTTCACCAGGTTTGGGTGCGTGCCAGCTGGAGTAGCAAGTGTGTTGCTGGGCTGTGTGGACAGCGAGGCTGCCCAGCAGGGAGGGCAGAGTTGAGGCTACTTGGAGAGGCTGGGACTGGTGCGAATGAGCTTCATCAAGGGGAGGAGGTGAGAGGCAGGAAGAAACCAGCATGGCCAAGAGAGATGCCAGGTGTGTCCCCAGCTTGGAGCCTCGGGGGATGGAGCCACAGGCCCGTGCTCACTCCTGTGGGCAGGATCTGCAGGTTCCTCTCAGGAAACGCCAGCTTAGTGCTGCACTGCTCGTATCAAGTTGGGTCACACAGAGCTTGTTGGACATTTTGTTGGCAGCCACAACTGCCCGTCGAGCCTGTTCATTTTCCTCAATTCCATCAGTCTCTTTCATGAGCAGCTTCCCACTGACATTTCCGTTGTTTAAACAAATACTCGCAACTCAGATTTACCAAGGGTCAGCCACCTGTATGTGCTATGTTAATTGCAGGAAGATATTTACAGCATTGTCTAGGGAGCTGGCCAGGTGGTCAGGGAGGAGTAGCAGATGCAGGGCAGGTGAGCAGGAGGCAGCCCAGGGTGCTCTGCAGATGGGCCCGGGAGTGTCCTGCTGGCCTGGGGTGACCAGGCCTCAGCAAGTGGACAGCAGGGGAATGAGACATGGCTGCTCCTCAGGCAGTTCCACTGGCCCGTGACTAGTCCACTGCAAGAGGCAGCAAAAGGAAGGGTGCCAAGGCTTCCAGCTGCCCAGGGATCTGGGCCACCTGGACACCTTGGGCGTTGCAGGTGGAGTGGACACACAGTGTGGTTTGGAGGCCTGGAGGCTTGGAGGCTCAGGTAGGAGGCTGATGGGGGACTCTTTCCCCAGGAGGGTGCCCCGTGGGGCCGCGAGGCCAGTGCTGGCCCTGGAGGACAAGAAAGCCCTTGCCCCACCTCAAGGGCCATGCAAAGCTGCAGCCCCCATGAGAGGCCCTGGCACAGAGCCGCAGGGCCACTGGCTCTTGCTTGTCATCAGAACAACACAGAACTCAGAAAGAGGCTCTCTGCCAACTGGCCATCCAGAGACCCAAGCTCAGCTGTGTTCACCTGACTTTCCCTAAGACACCTGAGTTCTGGAAGCTCATAGAAAATTTGAAATTATTCATATGCATTGGTCTTTTAAAAATGAGGGCCGTTACTCTCTGCTTCTGAGGTACACAAGAGGAGGTGACCTGTCCAGGCTGTGTAGTGCAGCCAGGAGATGTGAGCTGGACAGAAGGGGCTGGATTCCCCTGTTACGTTGGCCAAGCCATGTGCTTTCTGCAAGCCTTGGTCATTTCTTTGCCTGTGAAATGGGGACGATGTTCCCCACCCGGGGTCCTAGCACAGGCAGGCCAGGAGCAGGGCTGTGTTGTTGAGTCACCCCAGCCTATGTTACTCTAGGACTTCCAGGAACCCTCTTGAAAGCATCCAGCAGAGCCATTGCCTAAGCCTCTTGTTTTCTCTAGGACTGGTGTTGTCTTCAGAACAGAAGGACAGGTCCGACACCGAGACTCTGTGAGGTCTCCGGTAGAGTGTAAGGTGCCTGTGAGTTGGGCCCTTGCCAGGCATTGTTTGGGGAGGCCTGCTTAGATGACATGTGGGAGCAAGTGTCTTCCTGGGCATTCCACCTTTCCCTCCTCTATGCTCAAAAGTGTCTGTGCTTTTTTTTTTAACTCCTAAATACATGAGTTTATTTTTAAATATAGAGATATTCTCTTACGTACCATGGTACGGTCATCAACTTTAGGAAATTTAGTGTTGATATGTCCACACTTTTATTTTTTTCTCTTTTTTTTGTTTTTTGTTTTTTTTTAGTTGGAGTCTTACTCTGTTGTCTGGGCTAGAGTGCAGTGGCACACTCACGGCCACCGCAGCCTCGACCTGCTGGGCTCAGGCGATCCTTCCGTCTCAGCCTTCCAAGTAGCTGGAACTACAGATGCACGCCACCACACCTGGCTAATTTTTGTGATTTATTGTAGAGATGAGGTCTCACCAAGTTGCCCAGGCTAGTCTTGAACCCCCCGGGCTCAGGTAGTCCTCTCGCCTCGGCCTCTCAAAATGCTGGGATTATAGGCTGAGCCACTATGCCTGACCTGTTCACTCTTCTTGAGTCAAGCTCCCTACTTCAGGGTAGTGAGTAGACCCTGGCAACGTGCTGTGGCCATGCAGGCCCAGACATGCAGAGGGGGGGTTGCGTGGTGGAGCTCCACCCAAGTCTTCTCTGCAGCCACTCAGTGCTCCCCATCCCCTTCTGAAAGTCCTGTCTAAAGACAGCCCCTGGGAATCTCCCCCAGGCTGCTCTCAGCTCTAAGACCCTGACAACCGTGGGAATGAATTCTGGATTCAGCTGCATATTTTTAAACTTCTTGTTTATTTTGCTCATTGATAGTATTTATTTCAGCCAAGGAAAGTGCCTTTCCTTGATTTGGTTAATATAGCTGTCCTTTAGTGATGGGTAATGGGGTGGGGAAGCCTGCCAGCCACCTCGGCTGAATTCCCTGTGTGAAGGAGCTGGAGGCAGAGTCCACATTGAACAGGAGAGAGGTGTGTGCCCTTGCTCACTGGGGAGAGGACAGGCATGGAGCCTGGGTTCCCTGGAGACCTGCTATCCCTCCTCTCGCCTACCCGGAAGCCACCCTCAGAGGAGAGCAGGGCCCAGGCCTCGGCATGGCCTCCCCACACCCACCCATCAGGCATGTGTCTCGTGTGTGCTGTGTGCTCCCGAGCCCGGCCACATTGAAGGGGAAAGACGAGCGAACTTACGTTTGACGGTGCCTCGGGACTCCTGGAAGCCGGCGGCCTCAGAGCCCCAGCCTAGAGCCTCACAGTCGTGTGCGTCCACCTGGCCGGCCCTGGCCCCGGCCCTGGCCCCAGCTCCGGGGCGCGGCCCTCCCCGGGCCCTGTCCAGCAGCCAGCAGGACCTCCACAGCCCCACGCTGCGCTTGCGCCCGTCCTCCAGCGTCTGGCACACCCAGTTGGGCGTGAAGGCCGCCGCGTTGTTGAGGATGAGTGAGACGAGGGCCACCAGCACAGCCGCGGCCACGAGTCTCTGGACAGTCATTGCTGACCGCTGGTGCTGCTGCTTCTCCGGAGAAACCCCAAGTCCCAGTCAGCTGCCGCGCATCCAGAGAGAGCCGAGACACTGCTAGGGGTGGCTAGAGAACATCACCGCTCATCCTCGGAGCCGCCAGCGGCTCCACCAGGCCAAGGGGTCATGCGGAGGGGCAGTGTGGGGAGAAGCCCATAGGACGGGTCCGGGCGGGCCGCCTGGCCGCCGGCCTTATCCTCCCTCCTGCACCTGGAGCAGGGCCCCGCCTGTGCTGAAGCAGGCCACCTCGAGGCCCATCCCTGGGAGGAGACAGGCGCCGGAGAGAATCCAGAGTCGTGAGCCCGCCGTCTTTCTGGGAAGCAGAAGCCAGAGAGGCCGCTCGGCTGTGCTTCTTCCCCCCTGCAGCGATGGGCAAACAGAAAGCAACTCAGGAGGCAGGCAGCCGCGCAGGAGTTGGGGCCTGGGTCACGCTCTCGCGCACCAGCTGGCTGTGAGCACTGGGATCCAAGCAGGGTAGCTGGAGCAGAGTGTGCCAGGGCTCCTCTCCGCTGTTGGACCAGCCCAGGTCAGGTGCTGCCACCGTGGAGGGCAGGTCCTGGAAAGCAGAGCGAGTGCCTGCGGCAGCGAAGTGCGCGTGCCAGCTCGCGTTCCGTCTCTCAGCAGAGAGGAAATGGTTGTTTTTGAGGCTGTTTTTGGTGAACTGGAGGGCGTAGCCAACTGCAACAAATAGCAGCCCTGCCACCCAGCCAGACACTAACAGGATGTGTTTCCTGATGGGAAAGGCCGGGGAGACTTCTGAGGCCCTGCTCCAGGCCCACCCCTCTACCGCCCCTCCCACCTTCCTGTCCCAGAGGAGAGGCCAGGGATGCCAGGCACGGGACAGCGTCTTGCCTGTTGCTTTTTAGCCTGACTAGCCACAGAGGCAGGTTCCCGGACTGGCCCCAGAGCTGGGACATACTGCAGACGCCTGGGGCAGGCGGGACCCTGAGGGACCAGTTGCCTACCCCAGGGTCTTCACAGTCACCCAGCTGTCAGCCACCCCCCAGCCCGATAAGTACTGTGAGCCCATGACGAGGACCTGCCTCGTCACAGGGACCCTGCCCTCAAAGCGGGGACAGGCAGTACAGGGGTTGCTGGGAGGGCCTGGAGGGAGCGAGCACACCCAGCCCTGGGGGCCAGGACCCACACTCAGAGAACCTCCAGGCCCAGCACTGTCCCTGAGATGGCAAGAAGGCAGAGGATTCTGGGCATGCTCCCGTGGGGCCTGGGCCACGTCTGCTGCTGATGGAAACTGTCTCTCCCACAGCTAGAGGAGGGACCGGCACAGGCAAGCGGAAGGGTCTGATCCTCTGTGTCTCGTCTCCAGAGTCCCTGGACCCAGCACCCCCAGGGCTCGGAAACTTTGTGAATGCATAAAAGCATGCAAGTGTCACACCTGTCCCCTCGTTCAAGGGCACACGCTCATGGCATTTGGACAGAGTTCTATTACCAGCCAGTGCTCTGGGACAACAGCAAAGCCTTTGGCCGTTTCCTGTCTCACATGCTACCTCTGCATGGGGCCCTGACCCAGAGGCCACCTGAAGGCCCTCACTTCCCAGGATCGGTCCTTTCAGCCACACATTGGCCTGCAGCTCTGTCTGTCCACATGTGAAGCGAGGGTTCCCCTGCATACCACACGCGTTCCAGTAAGGCAGGAACTGTCCCCAGTCTGTGGTGAATCCTCGGGCCTAAGGAAGGTTTGCCCAGCAAGCTCCTGAGAGTTCTGCCTTAGGGTTGCCTGTGGGAGTTGGTAGTAGGTGTGCCGTTGCGTCCCATCTTACTTGCCCTTCTTCCTTGGCTTGTGTCTCAGACAGGTTGCCGTCTCTGTTCTTATTCTTTCGCTCCAGCCCCTGTGTGAGTGAGGATTCTGATGGAGTGCGGGACGTGGTGGTGCCATGTGCCCTTGGCTCTCCCCGATGGCTCCAATGGCTGTGATCTCCGGTCCTTCCTGCACAAGGCCCCCTTCTCTGAGTTGGGTTGGGGGTGCAGCATCTCACACACTCACCATTCCTGAACAAATAGAGCCTCAGGTTGCCTTGAAAGGGAAGTTTTCCCAAAAGTTCCCATTAGGAGGGAATCGATTTCCCTCCTTGATTAGCTAAACTGCCGAGTGTGGTGGCTCATGCCTGTAATCTCAACATTTTGGGAGGCTGAGGCACGAGGATCACTTGAGGCCGAATTTGAGACCAGCCTGGGCAACAAAGTGAGACCTCGGCTCTACAAAAAATAGAAAAAATTAGCCGGGTGTTGTGGAGTGTGCCTGTAGTCCCAGCTACTCTGGAGGCTGACGCAGGAGAATCACTTGAGCCCAGGAGTTTGAGGCTGCAGTGAAATGTGGTCGTGGCACTGCACTTCCACCTGAGTGACACAGTAAGACTTTGTTTTGGAGAAAAAATTGACTAAGCCTTTTACCTACAGGTAGTCTTTAAATGGCTAATTTCCAATAAAGGCAAGCGCACAGTTTCAAAGCCCAGAGGACATATTCAATTGTCCCTGACCCCCAAGAGGCTCCTTTTGGTCATTTCCTCAGGCTGAGTGGGGAGGAGGCCACAGCCAGGCTCCCACCCCCAGATGGCAGCACCCCCGAAGTCCTGGGTCATAGCTGCCAGCATCACCCCTACCCTCCCAGTGCTTCTGTCGGGCTGCTAGACCTCCATGCCCTCAGCTATTGCCCCAGCTTCTAGCTCCTGGCGGTTTGGGAGGCTGGGCACAAGAGGGGTAAAGCCTGAGAGCAGAACTGGAGTCAGGAGTGACCCTCCTAGGAGGTGACACTGTCCTCAGAGCCTCTGGAGCTCCCATGGGGGCTTCCACTGGGGGGACTTCAGCCTCCAAGAGGCCCTCCTGACCCCCTGCAGCCTGCCGTCTTTAGTCTTCGGGTCTGGCTGCAGCTCCCACGTGTGTCTCTGCCTTTCCTGTCCACGACAGACCAGAAGCCTCTGCACATAGGCTGTCAGGAGAGTGGCCACACAGGGTCTCCACGAGCATGCTGTGTGGGGAAAGTCCAACCGCGAACCCTTCAGGTGCCCACCGTCCCAACACAGAGAAGTCCCGGCAGAGCTTCTGCAGAGCACAGGTCTTTCCATAAACCAGGACCGTTCTAAGGCCGCTTCCTCTGCAGCCTGTCTTCTTATTTCAGGACCTCTCAGGGCTAGTGAAGTGCAGATGTGAGTGCCTTTCCACAGACTGGCCCAGACAACAGGAAATTCTTGGCTTGGACGGGGACTAGGAGGGTGTTTACTTCTTGGAAATTGTGTCAGTTGCATGAACCCCAGTGATGTCTCATGGAAGACTGAAGCTCATGCTCTGGATCTAGCCGCTTCCAGCAGGTCTGAGCTCAGCTGGGCTTTGCTCACCACAGCCCCAGCCCAGCAGGAAGGGGCCTGTCGGGTCACCCTTAGCCTGCACGTCCAGCCCATGCTTTCAGAGCCTCCCAGGGGAGGTGTACTTCCCAGGATAGAGGGCCCTATGGAAGGAGCAAGGCGTTTGAGGTGCGTGTTAGACGGATGCTTTGTCGCACGTGTGCCCAGGCAGCCAGAGTACAGCCAGTCAGATCCTGGGCCTGTTCCCTGCTGCCTGCGAGCTGTCTGACACCGGTGAGGGCACACAGCCTTCTGTGGGGGGAGCCAGCTGGGCCGCGGGCCAGTTGCCAGGGTTCTTGGCTTACCAAGGTCATTTCTCACTGTAATTGGGTGCAGACAGGAACCATTCATTTTTAAGACAAGGCAGAGGATAGGGAGCCTCACCTGGCAGGTAAAAGGCGGGTCCCACCCCCGTCCAGCCCTTCACACCTGGGCCTCAGGAGAGGGTGAAAATAAACATAGGATATCTTTTTAAAGGTTCCACTCATGTGAAATCATTTGGAACAGGAAAATTAAAAAGATCTCATGTCTTACTAGCATTTTGCTGTTTACGAAGTAGCCATGACATCTCACATGCTGAGCCCTGAGCACCGTTGCCACCTAGGCATTAGATGAGATGTCTCTGGACAGTTGTGACGTCTCTTCTGTCCAATCTGTAGAACTTATTAGAGGCTGTGTAGCGAGAGCAAAGTGATGCATGGAGACTCAGCAGCATCTTAGAGCGCCCTAGTCCCCAACTTGATATGTGCCCCATGAGAGCCTGCGTGGGGCTAAGAGACCCCCTCAGCAGGGGGCTAACTTTGTCTGGGCCACTTTCCCCCTGCACTTAGGCAGCACTGCAGGATAGAGGAGAAAGACCAACTTTGGTTTTCTGCTTTTTATAAAGAATTTTAAATGTGGAGAACATGATTTCTTGCCTGAAGCCCCTGGATGACCAAGTGTCAGAACTGCCCCTGAGGGCAGGTGGGGAAGGAGCCAGGGCTGCCCCATGTGTGCCCAGGGTGGGCTCAGGCATCTATGCCGCACAGCTCCTGCCAGCGATTGGACTTCTGGAGCCAAGCGTGCAAGGAGAGCAAGCTGACTTCCTCAAGAGAGAAGATGGGATAGCGCTGCGGGGGCGCACCCCCACGGTCCCTGTGGAGCCATGCATCACCTTTGCCACAGCTCCAAGTGTCCCAGACACTGCCGAGGGGTGTGTGCATGGGTGCTGTGAGGCCCGGGGTGAGCCCTTGAAGGGTGCTGAGTGTAGGTGGTTTTGAAGGCAGCATGCTCATGTCTAGGGCCTGAATGGACGCTCAGAACCCTCCCCTGGGGCCTGCTCCCTGCATAGCCACACCAGGCCACAGGTGCCCTAGGCTGGGCAGGCGCATGTTGCTATCTCGAGCAGGTCGCTGCTAGAATACACGAGTCTTCCCTGCCCTTTGTCACTCAGTAGCACGTAGCCATCAAATGAACTAGCATCCTAGCAGGCCCCAAGGAAATTCAAAAACATACACAAAGTATACATTGGCTTACAGGAAGGAAGGGCCCTGGACACCCAGCTCAGCCTCAGATTCCCACACTGACATCTGTCCCAGGGGACAAACCCCAGCCTCCCCCAGGCAGCGTGTCTGTGTGAAGCCGTTTTCTCTGTGATTCCGTCTGAGTGGGGAAACTGGGGTGTGGGTTGCCCACCCATCAGGGCGCCACTTGTAGCGGGACTGGGTGCCAGCTGCTCACAAGACCCCTCCTTCCCCCCGGCCTTCTCCTGGGATGGGGCCCCTAAGAAAACACCAGCAGCACTTGCCCCGGTGTCTTCCCACTCACCAGGATGGTGGACCGCTCCGGGCAGCTCATCCCTCTAGGTCCCTCTGTGCTTCTCATGTCTGACCTGGCGGTGGGAGCAGCCTGTCTGCCTCCCACAGAGGCTGCTGTGGCTGTGGCTTATCCGGAGGGAACGGCCTGGAATGTGAGAGGATGGCCCAGCGAGGATCCTCTCCAGGCTGTGGGGGGTGCTGCCTATGTGCTTGTGAGTGGGTATGTGTGTGCTTTTGGGTGTGTGTGCTTGTGAAAGTATGTGCTCACGAGAGCGTGTCTGTGCTTGTGGGTGTTCTTGTGAGTTCTCTGAGGGTGCGTCTGTGTGTGTGCTTGTGAGAGTGCATTTGTGTGTGTGCTCATGAGAGTGAGTGCCCTGAGAGCACGTCTGTGAGTGTGTGTGCTCGTCAGTATGTGCTCGTGAGAGTACATCTGTGTGTGTGCATGTTCATGAGAGTGTGTTTGTGCTTGAGAGTGTGTGTGCTCATGAGAGTATGTGTGTGTGCTCGCGAGAGCGCATCTTTGTGTGTGCTTGTGAGAATGCTTGTGAGTGTGTGTGAGTGCTCTGAGAGTGTGTCTGTGTGTGTGCTTGTGAGAGTAGGTCTGTGCTTGTGTGTGTGCTTGTTTGAGCGCATCTGTCCTGCCGTGGTCATCTTGGAACGAGAAGTAGAACATGGTAGAGGAGAGAAGCTGCACTAAGTGCACATGTTTCCTTGGCTTTGTCACTTCTCCGTAGTCACACTGCGTTGCTGGTGTAAAAGGGTGCCGCTGTCTAAGGCCTGGGGCCCAGTGTCCCCATTCGAAGATGCAGGCTGGCCAGGGCCTGTGGGGGCTCTCAGGAGGGCAGGCTCATGGTGAACAGTGGATGGCCTCAGAATGAGTCGCCAGAGTCTCCTGCCCAACCCTGCCTGGAGGTCTGGCTGTGAGTGCAGTGCCCAGGGGCAATGCCAACCAGTCAACTCAGTCATGCCAAGACTAGCGATCTACCAAGGAGTTGAGGGTGGAAAGCTGAGGTCAGCGTCAGGAAGGACAGAACACACTGGCAACACTTAAGAGGCTGAAATAACTTCTGCTGGTCTGTGTCTGTGCTCTGTAGAGTGGCCCAGTCGGCTGCTGTGTTCCTTCAGATGCAGGAAAGTCACCATGCAGTGAGGGCCATGGTGGTACTGGGCCAAGAGGAGCTGTCTTGCCTGTCCCACTCAGGAGCTTGCTCTGCAGAAACTGTCCCCGGGACCCTCCATCTGGCAGGTCTCTAGAATGGGTCATTCTCTCCTGGAAAGGCAGGCCCTGCTCCAGGTCCCAGGGTTGAGTGAGGGTCTGACCTCACCTCCCCCACCTTCTGGCTGCCGGAGGGAGGCCACCTGGGTCTGTGGGCTCCTCCTCAGCTAAGAGCCAGTGGCCGTCTGTGACTAGGTTGTGTGTGCATGTGCGGTAAAGTGGAGCCAGTGTTTGTTGGGCAGACAGATGGACAGAGCGGGGGGAGTGAAGCCGGAGACTGGGACCCCACACGAGACCAGTCTCTCTCCATGGGACCCCGTCTCCCACCTCCCTCACCCTCAGGGTCCAGAGAGTCTTTGCGACGCAGGCATGGCCTCTCGCTCTGGAAACCCCTGCCATGGGACTCGAGACACCTGTCTCTTGCCGCCTTTCCTTCCAGATGATGGCAGGCGGTGCCTGGTCTCGTCTGTGGTCTTGGGTGCGGGCGGAGGCCCCTCCTGCACATCCCCCTTGGTGGCTGTGCACACCGACGGATGCCAAGGGAGGAGGGCCAGTGGGGCCCAAGGTACTGGGCATGAAGCTCGCAGAGCCCCTCTTCTCTGCCCGCAGTGAGGCTGTCTGGGAGAACATGGCGCGCATGTGCGTGAAGACCCGGCGGCTGGACGTGGCCAAGGTGTGCCTGGGGAACATGGGCCACGCCCGTGGGGCCCGAGCACTGCGTGAGGCAGAGAAGGAGCCAGAACTGGAGGCCAGAGTGGCTATGCTGGCCATACAGCTGGGCATGCTGGTGAGTCAGCGCCACCCTCGGGGAGGGACAGACTGATGGATGATGCCTCCACTGCAGGACAGAGGCAGGGAGGCCCTCACTCCTGTCATAGCTGGGGCTCCCTTGGGGATGAGGGGGTCCGTCCACTGCCCTGAGCCCGAAGCGCAGAGGGCAGAGGGGTGCCAGCGAGGCCCCTTCTCAACTGGGCTCTGGTGGCCCCAGGAGAGCTAGGGAGGCAGGCAGGCCAGGACCAGGAGACTGCAGAGTTGCTCAGCCCTGCTGGGGGCTTTGAGGGGAAGTGGCAGTGTGCCCATCGGGCCACTTGGTGGCATGGAGCAGTGCCAAGAAGGCCTCCTTGTGGGCAGGTGTGAGCACAGGACTTCTGTGGGGCCCTGCAGGGGGCCACCTCTCCTTGACCGTGCATTGGCCTCACTCTCGGGCCTTGGGCAGGAACATTGCGTGGGTGTGTGGCGTGCTGTCTTGGCCATGTCACTCTGTGTGTCATAAGTTTCCCAGCACAGGAGGTCTCAATGGGTCATGGCACCTGCCGGCTTCCCGCCTGGAATGGGCTATGCCTGAAGTGTCAGCGTGGAGGCTGTGAGTGTGAAGATGCCTGCCCTGCTTTATTCTCCAGGAGGACGCTGAGCAACTGTACACAAAGTGCAAGCGCTATGACCTTCTGAACAAGTTCTACCAGGCCTCAGGCCAGTGGCAGAAAGCCCTGGAGGCGGCCGAGCTCCATGACCGTGTGCACCTGCGTACCACCTACCACAGCTATGCCAGGCACCTGGAGGCTAACGCTGACTGCAACCTGGCCCTCAATTAGTGAGTGAGGGGCCTGGATGGGGGCCATGGGACACGAGGCCTCTTCCTGACTCTCCAGGACGGGCCCCGCGGCCTCAGGCCTCTCTGTCTGTGCTGTGGAGAGGTTCTCAGAGGAAGAGTCTGAGTCAGGGTGGGCGGGGTGGGAAGCTTCCTGGGGCCTCGGGCCGCCCCCTTCACAGGCTGGCCTGCTTTGGCTTTTGAGGCAAGTTAAAGAGAGATGTCTGTGACGTCTTCCTTGCTAGTTACTGTAACGTAAGTTGGGCTTGGTGCCTCCTTGAGGACAAACAACCACAGTGTCACCCTTTCCAGAGGAGGAGTGGCTCTCAGATCTATCCCATGGTCTGGATATCCAACCTGCCTCCTGGGACCCCACAGTGCAGAATGCTCCTGCGGCCCCCACCAGGGCGAGCATGGGCCCCACAGAGCTGCAGACTGGGAGCCTACCCCAGGCAGGCCGCCGTTCTGGCTTGTCCCTGCGACACTGCCTGTTGGCCCGTTTGGTTATCATGGGGCTGAGATGGGAGGGAGTGAGGCCCTCTTGTCTCCTCCACAGCTACGAGAAGTCAGACACCCACCGCTTCGAAGTGCCCAGGATGCTCTCCGAGGACCTGCAGTCCCTGGAGTGCTACATCACTAACATGAAGGACAGGCAAGTGTCCCGGCTGGGGCGGGTGGGGGTGGCACTCTCATCGTGGAGGTTGCCTGGGCAGCCCTTGCTTCCGGAGCCTCCGTGTAAGCGTGAGCAGCATCCTTAGCGCTGGTGCCCGCGCGCTTAGTGGGGCTTGCTCTTTAGATAAGATCCCTTCAGACCCCAGGGACCGCACTCTTGGCCCTGTCCATTTGCAGGGCACGTGACATGCTTGTGCTCTGGGGGTGGTGTGGGAGGCAAGGGGTGGGGGTTATTCCGGGTGGGAGGGCCCAGATGGGGAACCCATGGCTCCCGGGACTGCTCCATAGGACCCTGTGGCGATGGTGGGCCCAGTACCTAGAGAGTCAGAGCAAGATGGATGCCGCGCTGAGCTACTATGAGCTGGCCCAGGACCACTTCTCCTTGGTCCGCATTTACTGCTTCCAGGGCAACATTCAAAAGGTACGAGCCTCCTGGTAGGAGTCAGCAGGCAGGTGGGCGCTAGGTAACTAGGTTGCTCTGGCTGTTTTTCTAGGCTGCTGAAATAGCCAACGAGACCGGGAACTTGGCGGCATCGTACCACCTCGCCCGCCAGTACGAGAGCCAGGAGGAGGTGAGGCAGGCAGTACACTTCTACACGCGGGCACAGGCCTTCAAGAATGCCATCCGCCTGTGCAAGGTAACCTGGGCGTGGGTAACCCAGCACTGCCACTCGCTAGCTGAAGTGGGGCTTTGCAAGAATCTGTTAAGAGAGTTTCAGACAGAAAAATGGGGAGAATTGTGTCAGAATTATGTCAGAGAATTATGACACTCACTCTGCCTGGCCACCTGGCTCTGCCCCTCCGCCCATCCCTCGCTTCTTCTGTCTGATGCTGGTAGAGTACTGACTTGTCGCTGTGTGTTTCCTCGCACCTGGGCCTCCTGAGCAGGTGGAGGCTGCCTCAGGCCTGCATCCTTGCACATTGGCAGACCCTGCACAGAATGCCGATGGCCATTCTGCTCCTTGAAATGTCCGGGCTCAGGGGCTCACTCTTGTAAACATTCCCTAGGTCAGGTGTTCCTTATAGTGCTCTGCAAAATGGCACAGAAGGCATCTGACAATCCTGGAACACAGACAGACCCAGGAAGACATCAGCACTTTAAAAACCATAACCACAGCCGGGCTCGGTGGCTCAGCCTGTAATCCCGCGCTTTGGGAGGCTGAGGTGAGTGGATTGCCTGAGCCCGCGGGTTTAAGACCCGCCTGGGCAACTTGGCGAGACCTCATCTCTACAATAAATCAAAAAATCAGCTGGGTGTGGTAGCGTGCGCCTGTAATTCCGGCTACTCGGAAGGTTGAGGCGGAAGGATCACCGGAGCCCAGCAGGTCGAGGCTGCAGTGGCTGGGAGCTGCCACTGCACTCCAGTCTGGGTGACAGAGTGAAACTCCAACTCAAAAAAAAAAAACCACAACCACAAAGATCACCAAGTAACATATCGCATGAAGGGAGGTGGGGTCACACTCGGCGAGTATGGCTGAGCCAGGCGGGAACTGCCCACCTCCCTCCATCCCTCCCTGTAGGAGAATGGCCTGGATGATCAACTCATGAACTTGGCTCTGCTGAGCTCCCCAGAGGACATGATCGAGGCAGCCCGATACTACGAGGAGAAGGGTGAACAGATGGACAGGGCAGTCATGCTGTACCACAAGGTAAGGGGCGACCCCCACAGGAGACCTCCGGAGGGTACAGGCACAAGGCTCCTGTGGAGACCTGGGACACTTGCCCATGCCAGGCCCCTGTTCTCAGGACCCTGGGGCTTGGCTGCTGTTTAGAACCCACTGCATCCACAGGCCGGCCACTTCTCCAAGGCCCTGGAGCTGGCTTTTACCACCCAGCAGTTTGTGGCCCTACAACTCATAGCAGAGGACCTGGATGAGAAGTCGGACCCTGCCCTCCTGGCCCGCTGCTCTGATTTCTTCATCAAGCACAGTCAGTACGAGAAGGCAGTAGAGCTGTTGCTGGTCGCCAAGAAGGTATAGGGTCCGTGGGCCAGGGTCAGTGGGTTTGCTCTGTGAAGGTGCTGCTGGTCACCTCGAAGGCACAGGGTTGGTGGGTAGGCTCGGTGGAGTTGCTGCTAGCCGCCAAGAAGGCACAGGGTCAGTGGGCCAGGGTCGGTGGGCCCCGCTCGCTCAGGTACTATGACTCAGGCCGCCTTTCCACAGGGGTCACAGGAGTGGCTTCACAGCTCTATCTCTTATGATTTCTCAAGAAAGGCCATGGCTGCACCCTGCCCTGGAGGCGAGGGGCCCTGAAGGCAACCTCCCCATGCTCAGCACACTGAGATCTCTACTGCAAGCATAGCCTTGCCACTCACTTTGTGGGTGTCACCAAGTTATAAACAGAGAGTTGCGCCCACCTTCTTGTGTGTGTGTGAACACAGAACATAAAATGGACCGTCTCAGCCATTTTTTAAGTTCAGTAGTGTTAAGTATTTTCACATTATTATTCAACAAATCTCCAGAACTTTTTCCTCTTCCCAAATTGAAGCTCTGTGCCCATGAAGCACAAGCTACCCGCCCCTCCTTTCCAGCCCAGCACCCATCGTTCCACTTCCTGTCTCTCTAAATTTGACTTTTGCTGGTGCTTCACGTAAGTGGGATCAGACAGCTTGTGTGTGGTTGCCTGACTTATTAGCACTGTGTTCTCAGGGTTCATCCATGGTGTGGCGGGTGTCTGCGCCTGTTCCTTCTGAGACTGAGCAGTATTTCATTGTGTACATAGCTCGTGTTCTATCTGTTCGTCATGGATGGACATTCGGTTGTTTCCTTTTGGCTATTGGGGTGAATGATGCTGCTGTGACTGGTACCCAGGTGCCTCTTCAAGTTGTTGCCTTCGGTTCATCTGGGTGTCCACCCAGAGGTAGAATTCTTGGGTCACGTGGAAATGCTACATCTCGTCTTTTGGGGAATTGCCAGACTGTTTTCCACAGCAGCTGTGTCATTTCCCATTCCCACGAGCAGTGGGTGAGGGTTCCAACCTCCACATCCTCACCAACACTCACCGTTTTCTGGTTTTTGGCTCAAAGTCAGTCTGATGGGTGTGTACACGCATCTTTTTTTCATCTTCAGTTGTCCTCTCGTGCCTCTAAAGCCAGCCCTGTTTGTAGGACACCCTCCCCTAAACCGAGAAGGCAGTTTCCATGTGCTCTGCCAGACTATGCAGTCAGAGCAGAGCTGGGTCTTCTAAGTAGAAAACTTGTCCTTGATAGAGGAGCCTAATGAAGGAATAGAAAATTGTTGACCAAGCAAAATGAGTCTGTCCACATTGAAACGTCTTTCTTCCTACAGCCAGAATTATGTATGCAGTTTCTTTTTTTTTTTTTTTTTGAGTTGGACTCTCACTCTGTCACCCAGACTGGAGTGCAGTGGCCGCTCCTGGCCACCGCAGCCTCGACCTGCTGGGCTCCGGCGATCCTCCCGCCTCAGCCTTCCAAGTAGCTGGAACTACAGGCACGCGCTACCACACCCGGCTAGTTTTTTGATTTATTGTAGAGATGAGGTCTCACCAAGTTACCCAGGCGTGTCTCGAACCCGTGGGCTCAGGCAATCCACTCACCTCAGCCTCCCAAGGTGCGGGATTACAGGCTGAGCCACTGAGCCTGGCTTATATGCAGTTTCATTTCTTGCTTCTGAGCAATGAGAGAATTCTGGAACACTGCATTCTTGCTTAGCAAGAACTGACAGGTGCACACAAAGATCCGCTCCAAGGTTGTCTACAGACATAACCAGACCTCAGGAAAGTTCCAGGTTTTCTCTGGATACCTCGATTCTAGTTTCACAGTAGAAACCAGATAAGCCAGGAGAAATCAGGAAAAGCAGGCTAATGAGGGTGACAGATCATCCCAGAGAGTACAGGATACTACATAAAATCTGGCCCATAGATTGGGGGATATTGGGGGTCCAGAAGCAGAGTCATGCACGTTTAGTGTGTGATAAAGGGGTGCTGTGCGGCCTCTGGGGACATGGGCCGCTTTGTAGAGGGGCTGGAGCAGCCAGTAGCCATTTGGGAAAAATGGAATGAAATCCCTCTTTACCCTACATCAGAGAAAATTCCAGATAGGCCAAGATTTCAGCATAACAGCAAAACAGCAGCAGCTGCCCTGTGTGATGTCCTGTTATCCAATCTTGAGGAGGAAAGGCTTTTGCTAGGTATGATTTAATACCCAGAAGCCATAATGGAGAAGACAGATTGATCCAGACAATACACATTTGAAAATACCTCATGGACTGGGTGCAGGGGCTCACGCCTGAAATCCCAGCACTTTTCAGGGCCGAGGTGACAGGATTGCCTGGGCCCAGGAGTTCAAGACCAGCCTGGGCAACATAGTAAGACACCGCCTCTCAAAAGAAAAGAAAAAATTAGCCAGGTGTGGTGGCAGCTACTCATGAGGCTGAGGTGGAAGGATTGCTAGAACCCAGCAGGTAGAGGCTGCGGTAGCCATGATCATGCCACTGCACTTCACAGTCTGGTTGACAAAGTAAGACTCTGACTCAAAAAAAAAAACAACAAAAAAAACCATGAAAAAAATACCATAAACAAAGCAAAGTAAAATGGGGAAAAAAATTTTTTAACCTATATCCCCAAAGGCTAATTTTCTTAAAATGTATCAAATTCCTATAAACCACTTTTTTTTCATCTAAAAAGCCAGCCCTGTTCTTAGGACGCCCTCCCTCAACTGACAATTCAAAGGAAAGGGAAAAGAATAAATTTATTAAAAAGGAAATACAGATGGTTCCTGAATATAAACTGCTTAGCCTTATTCGTAATAGAAGTACAAATCAAAACTCATAGAGATGCTGTTTTTTACTGGCCTAGCAAAGGTGAAAAGGCAAGAAAACCGTCTCCATTGTCATGGGAAGCAGATACACTCAGGCACTGTGGGCAGGAGCACAGCAGGCTGTACTATCACAGTGTACGTATCCCTGGTCCCAGCAGTGCCTTTCACGAGGAGTTCATCCTAACCACACATGTGAGTGACATGTGCATGGGGTGTGCAGCGGGCTCTGGAACAGCCAGGACAGCAGCCCTTGTGTTCATGGGCAGAAGGGGTTGAATCATCAGGGGCTCCTCAGCACGGTGGAATGCTATGTGGCAGTCAAAAAGCACGCACACACAGATGGGCTGACCTCCAAGACACAGTTCTCTTTTTCCTATTCTTAAGTGAAGAATATGTTTTTCTTAAAATTTTAAGAAAATCAAACAACTTATAACGAATTCCAGAAGGAAGTTAATTCCCGGTTTTTTTCTCCCACAACACAATATTCTGAGCGCTGCGTTCCCTTCGTTACATTCTGGAATGTTGACAGCATGAGAGAAAGTAACGTGGATGAGTCTTGTGCTGTAGGTTGGTGGGTGTGGAGCGTCCTCCCCCGCACGTCCACCTCAGCCAGAGACCGTGCCGAGCCACGGGGCCTGCTTTCCTCTGAAGGGGCGGCAGACGCGAGGGACACACTCTGGCCCTCGCCCTCTCAGCAGCCCTTCTTGGTTTCCATGGCAACTCTGCAGTATCACGGAGCCCTGCAGCTGTGCCTGGAACAGAACATGACCATCACCGAGGAGATGGCCGAGAAGATGACTCTGCCCAAGGACTGCAAGGACCTATCTGAGGAGTCCCGGCGGGAGCTGTTAGAGCAGGTCGCAAACTGCTGCATGCGCCAGGGCAGCTACCACCTCGCAACAAAGAAGTACACGCAGGCCGGGAACAAGGTGAAGGTGAGCATGGTTGCTGCTCTCGCTGCCGCCCAACTGCGGCATTCCAGTCATTAGGTGGTGTGCCTCCTGCACATCTTTGCGTTTACCCCTGGGCTTTGCTGCAGCACGGGCAGGCTTCTCCAACCAGGAGGAGCCAGCAGACGAGACCTCTCTCTTCCCCAGAAACCCTGAGCCTGCTTCTCCTCTGGTCCCTTGCGGAGGCTGGCCCCGCTCACCTGACCCTGGCTCTCTCTCTGCCTAGGCCATGAGGGCACTGCTTAAGTCCGGAGACACGGAGAAAATCGTGTTCTTCGCGGGCGTCTCCAGGCAGAAGGAAATCTACATCATGGCTGCCAACTACTTGCAGTCCCTGGACTGGCGGAAGGAGCCGGAAGTCATGAAGAACATCATCAGCTTCTACACCAAAGGGCGGGCCCTGGACCTCCTGGCTGGCTTCTATGATGCTTGTGCCCAGGTACAGACCCTCTTTGGCATTCTCAGGGGACTGGGGGAGGAGCGGGGAGCCACTGGGTCTTGACGGGTCTCATCGGTGCAGGTGGAGATTGATGAATACCAGAACTATGACAAAGCCCACGGGGCACTGACTGAGGCTTACAAGTGCCTGTCCAAGGCCAAGGCCAAGAGTCCCCTGGACCAGGAGACCAAGCTGGCACAGCTGCAGAGCAAGATGACGCTGGTGAAGAGGTTCATTCAGGCCCGCAGGTGTGTCCCCCTCAGGGGACAGTGGGGACAGGGAGATGCAGACGCAAGGGCAACGCAGGCAGGCCGGCCTGCAGACCCTCCCCTTGGCCCACGGGAGGCTCCCTGGCTCCTCTGAGCCCCTTCGTTGGGAGAACGGAGGCTGGCCAGAGGAGACCCAGCTGAGCTTTCATCTCTGAGGACATTTTTAAGGGGTTTCCTGGGCAACTAGGTGGGGCTCGAGGGGCATCATCATTGCTTAAAACACCTCCGAGCTCCTCTTAGGGAATTCCCTCAGAACCTGGGCACAATCTTGGGAGACTGTTCCGGAGACACCCAGAGACACCCAGAGAGAAACCTGGTTGGGGAGGGGAGGAGAAAGAGGCAGATTTGGGGCAGCAGCTGGTGTAACTGAGGGGGCCCTGGACCTGATCAGGGCATCCTGGGGGCCTGCCGTGGGGTGGGGCTGTGGGAACCAGCAGCTCGCCCCTCTCCACGGGCCAACAGCCATTGAGGCCTGGGCAGCACATTTTCTCAATTTTTAGAAGAGGCCAAGGATCTACATTTTTTGTGATACTTCCCAGCTTTTATCTGTTGGCAGATCTAATTCAGCTTTTCAGAGCGCGGCTCTGTGGGTCGACACATGTGAGCAGACATCTGTGGTTCAGCTTCTGCCTCAGCTATCAAAAGTGTTCTTATCTGGGGGGTGTTTTTCGAAAGAAGAGTTCCAAAGCTACTCTGAACAGTGTTGTACCAATTGGGGCTCTGTGGAAGGGCTTTATCCACTAGGACTTGTGGATTCTGGAATGTCTGCATCTGGGAGATATGCTGAGCCTGGGCTGCGGGGCAGGAGTGAAGAAGGGCAGCAGGTGGTGGTCAGCGATAGGGCGAGGCCTGTGGACGGAGGGGACAGGACTGTGAGGGTGGGCAGACAGCTCTCTGGGCCAGGAGGCAGAGAGTGGGCCAGACACCTGCCTCAAGTGCTCAAGTTGGTGCTTGGCTGGGTGGGCCGTGGTGCCTCCATGTGTGGGGGCCTGAGACCTGTGGCTCTAGTCACCTGCCCTGGGCTAAGTCTCAGCTCTGCAGGTTCCCGGGCAGGCTCGCCCCCCTGGTCTTACCCCCCATCACAGTCACACATGCTGTACCACGGATCCCTGCACCCGGTCACATGTGCAGCCTCTGCTCAGGCCGAGCCCTCTGCTTGGAAGGATCTCGAGTACCCTGGGCAAGGGGTGGCATGCCCCTTTCCATCCCACCCCATGCGCAGGCCCTGTGTCCCCTCTGAGTCCTACTTAGCCTAGAGGTTTCTATCCCCCTCCAGACTGTTCCCTGAAGCAGAAAGTAGGGGTTAGCAATCTTTGAGCTTGGTGTCCAAAGAACCCAGCTTTTATCTGTTGGCAGATATAATTCAAGTGATCAATAAGAGTTTGCTAAATGAATTAATTTATGAACAAATTAAGGAACTAATGGATTAATTCACGGGGATTAACTTCACCAAAAATATCCTCCCGTCATTCCCAGAGCTCCTCCTGTAGGACAAGGGTTTGACCTCTGACCCACAGCTCGTGTTCAGGGGTTGGGGGCTCAGGCCTCATCTTTGCTCTCAGCAGAATATACACGGAGGACCCCAAGGAGTCCATCAAGCAGTGTGAGCTGCTCCTGGAGGAGCCAGACCTAGACAGCACTGTCCGTGTTGGGGACGTCTACGGCTTCCTGGTAGAGCATTGCCTACAGATGGAGGACTTCCAGACGGTGAGGCCTAGGCACTGCCCACTGGGCGCATCCATCACTGAGGCTTCTGAAACTCAAATGTTTGGGAGTTCAGATTTTGTCAGTAGTAGACTGTTTGAAGTGACAGGCGTATACTGCTTATTTTTGAGAAACTGTCATTGCTAGTGGTCTTTCCTTGGTTTAATTTTTTTGTCGAGATAAGGTCTTACAGTGTTGCCCAAGATGGTCTTGAACTCCTGGGCTTAAGCAGACCGCCCACCTTGGCCTCCCAAAGTATGGGGATTATAGGTGTGAGCCACCATGCCCAGCCCTGTTCATTATTTTATATCTTTCTTTCCTCTCTGTCCTTTAGATTAGATAATTCATATTGATCCATCTTCAAATTCCACTTTCTTTAGCTACCTTCAATCTGCTGTTATCCTCTCTAGCACAGTTTTCATTTTAGATTTTGTATTTTTCAGCTCTAGAATTTACATAGTTCTTCTTTGCTAAAATTCCCTATTGGTTGAGAACACATTTTTGTTTATCTCCTTGAGCATCATGGTGATCCTGGCTCTTACATCTCTGCTGCTAATCCTGTGTCTTGGTCATGCAGGTCTGATCTCCATTATTTGCCTTTTCTCTTGAATTTTTGTTTGTTCTTATGTAGTCATTTTTTAATATCATAGACTTTGTGGATAATATACTGTAGAGACTCTGGATTCTGTTATGCTCCTTCAAAGAGTATTAGTTTTTTGTTTGTTTTATTAGGGTGTCACCTTTGTTCAGCTCAAAGTCTCAACCCTTTCAGCCATGGAGGATAGTAGTTGAGATCTCTGCTCAGCACTTTTAGCTTTAGTTGGATATCTTGACATCTGCCCCTCACCCCACCACATGCCTGGTGCAGAATCAACTAGCAATTAGGGCAGAGTGACATTCGGAATTTGGGCACCCCTCTATTCCAGCTGCAATGGTCAACAAAAATTTTGATTCTGGTTTTTTAAGTCAGTCAGAGTGCAGGCTTCTGTGTGCCTTTTCAATGTCCACATTGGCCCTGACCAGTGCCTGCCCTGAGCAAAAAGTTCTGCCAAGCAGGGGACTGGCCCCAGCCACCCTCTTCCAGCTTCTGCCTGCGCGCAGCCATCCTCCCATGCTCAGAGTGTTGCTAATGCGGGTCACGCTGCCATTGCCAGAGGCTGCGCTCGTCATTCGTGTTCAGCCGTAATTCTGCTGTAGTCAAAGAGTTCCTCCTGCCTGCACTCTTCTTTGTGTCCCCAAGGACGCTTACAGACCTTGCTACAACCTGACACTGCCTGTAGTGCCTCCTCCACTCACCAGCTGTGCTCCCTGCAGGTAGTTCTGGTGGAATACAGTACCCCAGGGTCTCTGCTCACAAACTGGACAGCGACAAATCAGTCGTTGAGACATGCTGGTGAACAGCGTCAGCCTCACGGGGCTGTGGCCTCCCGATTTCACAGGAAGGCTGTTGTCAGTGACTTCTCCAGAGGCTGAAAGGTCACGCCATGAGACTGACTTCCTGATCCGGTTGACCATCCCCCTTTGCCCCCTACCATTTCCAATCACTGACGCTTTATGTGGTTTGGGGAAAAACAACTCAGTCTGATCCCAACAAGATTTCCTTTTTTTGGTTTTTAAGACAGTCTTGGTATGTTGTCCAGGCTGGAGTGCAGTGTCTGTTCACAGGTGCAATCACAGGTCACTGCAACCTTGAATTCCTGGGCTCCAGTAATCCTTCCACCTCAGCCTCCCCAGTAGTTGGGACTACAGGCATGCACCACCAGGCCCAGCTAATTTTTAAATTTCTTTGTGAGATGGAGCCTCACTCGGTTGCCCAGGCTGGAGTGCAGTGGCACGATCATGGCTCACTGCAGCCTCCAATTCCTGGGCTCAAGTGATGTCCCGCCTCAGCCTCCCGAGCAGCTGGAATGACAAGTGTGTGACACTGTGCCTGGTCCCAACAAGGTTTCATTTTTTTGGGAGAACTACAATAATGTGCATAAAGGCAAACTTGAACCCCAGAGCTGCCCACTGCGGTGTCCTCAAGATGGACATTTTAAACACTTCGTCACCTTTTTCATCATCTCTATGCTTGCTTGAAGCCGATGGGATTAACTCTAAATACAAAAAAAGAGAAAATCCCAAGTTACAAATAGCAAAGGCTTGGGTCCACACACACCTCCTCCCAGTGGGGAGAGCCCCCTTGTTGCTCCTTTCCCGCTCAAACTCCTTGTCCTGGCCTCTGCCTCCTCCTGTCCACTGTGTTCCTGCCACCCTGTCATCAGAACCAAACCATGTGACAGACTCCTGATCCTGCATGCCAAGTTTTCTCCACAGTCAAGCTGGCCAGTGGCGTTTGTCTTGGTTGTGTACCACTGTCCCTCGCTGGCTTTTGGTGACTGTGCTTTCCTTCTGGAAACCACTTCCTCTTTATAACGCCAGCTCTGTTCACAAGGCAGTCACATGTGCCGGGCCCAGTGTTCAGGTGGGCACGACTCTTTCTGACCACAGGGTCCTTTTCCGTACGCGATCAGCCACTCGCTGCCCCACTCTCCCCATGTTGATCCTTCCCTGCATTCTGCCCTGCAGAACCTCAGCCTGGCTCGCCGCAGCTCTCACTGTCCTGAGCCTGCTCCTTGATCCTCATGTTCTGTGGGCCCAGCACGGCAGCTGGTGCGTGGCAGCCAGTCTCTAAATGCCTGAGGAAGCATCTCTGACCTGTGGATGACGGCTCTCGCCCCTGCTGGAGAGGGCAGAGAGGCTTGCACTCCCCCGCCCGCCACCCAGCAGAGGCCTTCTGTAAATGTGGGCTGGTTGCTGGATGACACCACTAAGCCATCCAGAGAGCATTATTTTATATCTTTTATGATCTTTGTAGACACATTCATATCTATTTTATTTTCATATCCAAGTTAGATTGTCCAAAGTAAAATTGCTCTAAGATTTTCATTATCTCTAAGAAATGCTAAGATCACTTGGAAGGCTGAGGCGGAAGGATCACCGGAGCCCAGCAGGTTGAGGCTGCGGTGGGCGGGAGCGGCCACTGCACTCCAGTCTGGGTGACAGAGTGAGACTCCAACTCAAAAAAAAAAAAGAAATACTAAGATCTTATCATTATTACTGATTCAAAATATTTTAACTGCTAGAAAGTTTGGTCACATTCTGAATAGATGTGTGTACCTTGGTGAGGCCTGGGGGCCACATAAAGCCCCATTCCTCTCCCTGTGCCTGTGTTGGCCTCCTCAAGGATGAGCAGGTATAGACATGTTCAAGCAGGTGTGAGCAGGTATAGACAGGGGTAGACATGTGAATAGACATAGACAAGTGTAAACAGGTGTGAGCAGGTATAGAGTGAACAGGTGTAGACATGTGTAAGCAGGTATAGACGAGACATGCGTAAGCAGATAGGTAGACGCGTGAACAGGTGTAGACACGTAAGCAGGTGTGAGCAGGTATAGACGGGGTAGACATGTGAATAGACATAGACAAGTGTAAACAGGTGTGAGCAGGTATAGAGTGAACAGGTATAGACATGTGTAAGCAGGTATAGACGAGACATGCGTAAGCAGATACAGACAGGTAGACGCGTGAACAGGTGTAGACACGTAAGCAGGTGTGAGCAGGTATAGACGGGGTAGACACGTGTGAGCAGGTTTAGACAGGATAGATGTGTGAGCTGGCTCCTGCACTGGGCGTTCAGCTACAGCACTGACTGCAGCTTCGTGTCCACACCAAAGCGTGTGCTGTCCTTGGACACCGTGTCCCCTTGACACACTGGGAAGGCCCTCTGCCCACTTGCCTCCAGAAGCAGGGGTGTGCATGGAGTCGGGCCCTGTGGGTTTCAGGGACCTCCCCATGAGCTGGGATGGCTGCGGGGCTCCTAAGGACACTCCTCCTCCTGACGGCTGCTGTTCTGCTGTAGGCCTACAGGCACCTGGAGGAGATGCGCCGGCGGCTTCCCTCCGCCAACCTGTCCTACTACGTGAGCCAGCAGGCTGTGGAGGCCGTGCACCAGGGCCTGGGCCTCCCCCTGATGCGTGCCACACCTGAGCGGCTCCGCCACAACAGCTTGGAGGACCACAAGGAGGTGGATGAGGAGGTGGTGGAAGAGGTGGACAAGGACCCCTGATGGGCGCAGCCCGGGCTGACTAGGCGGCACACTGCTGCTGGGAAGTGTCTTCTGGCGGTTTCCGATCATCGGTGGCAGCAAAGGCAGCTTTTTTGTTTGTGTCAGAATCCGTAAGCAGAGCTGTGCGGGGTCTGGCGAGTAGCTGCCTGCACTGCCGCCTCCCGCTGGAGAAGAGAACAGTGTGCTCGGCAGCTCCCTGAGCTTCTGGATGAGTGCCCTTAAGGGGACTTGATCCGTCTTTCCCACGAATTCCTCCCAGCTGCACACCGTGAAGCCTCACGAGCCGAGGCTGCATCTGGAGGGCTGGCGGTCCCTGTTCCTTGGTTCACCACATATCCCACGGTTACCTGGCAGTTCCCAGCAGGGCCCGGTGCTCCCAAGCAACAGGCGGTGCCTTGGCCAGGTATCCAGGGCCCTGAGCCCTGAGGGCTCTGCCCTCTCACCAGAGTGGGGAGGGGGACTTTAGACCCTGCCCACCAGCCATTCCTGTGACTTCAATAAAATTTATTTTCTCAGAGGCCTGGGCCCCTCACCCTGCTCGAGCCCACCCAGGAGCTGTAGGCCCTGCCCAAGCCAAAACCACAGAGAGCGTCAGCTCAGCACTGCGGCTCCTTTTATTCTTCTGGGGACACAGTGCTGTCCTCTTGGTGTCCTCTCACAGGAGCACATTGGGGACTGTGAGTGGCAGTGCCCTTTCTCCCCTCCCTGTAGGAATCAACCCCTGCTGCTGCGCCCTGGCTCCAGCCCTGCACTCAGGCTGCTCTATCCTGCAGAGGCGGTGCCCAGGCCCTTGGATATTTTTAGCTGGACGCTCAGACTTGCCAGCTATTAATAGCAGCAAGGGCGGCGTGGGCTTTCCTCCGTCTGCACACTCCGTGCCAGATGTCTCTGCAGACCTGGCTGTGCCATAAAGCCCAGATGTCGCCGGCGCCGCTCCTGGGGCCTTCTGCAAGGCCCTCGGCCTTCCTTGCTTCCCGTGGGGGGTGGCCCTGGGTGGGCTGGGATGGGCACGTCCCCAGGTGCCTACGGAGAGGAGCGTGGGAGAAGCCTGTCCCTGAGCCTCTCCAGCAGCAGCAGAGCCTTCAACGCCAGTGTCCTGCAGTCCTCGTCTGGGTCCTTCTCGGCCACATCTGCCACAGGCACCAATGGAAACAAAACAATGGGGCAGTCCTGAAGGGCCAGCCATCTTCTTTCTCTCACTTCAAGTCTTCCTAAATGAGCCACTTGGGCACTGGCACTGGAACCCTCACTGAGGCCTCACCGTGGGTGGCTGGCACAGGCCAGCCCCAGATGGTGGCCAGTGGCACGGCCTATCCAGCCCCCAGCACCAACTTAGGATAAAGCCAGATCCAGGAGACAGGCAAGCCCCTCCCCAGCCCTCAAAACTGCCAGACACACACAGGTGAGCAGATGAGGTGGGACAGTCTCACCCACCAGGCCTGACCCATGGAGGCAAGGTGGTGTGGCCTGCACCCAGAGCCAGAATCTCCCAAAGGCCTGCCCTCCCTGTGCACTGTAGGCTCCAAACAGGCTGCACTGGACACAGGACTGTCCTGCTGGTGGGGGGTGGGTGGCCACCGGGCTTGAGTTAGGGGCTATCCAGCCTGGGCATACGGGCGAGGCCTGCTCTGTGCCATAGCTGTGCCTGGCCCACACAGTCGAGCTGCGCCAGTTTGGAGATGTTGAGTAGAGAAATACAGGCCTCAGCCACAGAAGACCCTAGCAATTCACAAGGGGCCGCCTACTGCCTGGTGGGGTCAGAGTTGCCACCCATCCACAGGGGAGGCTGGGCGAATGGGCCCAGCGGTCTGGAGTAACATACTACCCCCTGGGATGGAGCTGAATCTCGTGGCTGCCCCCAGTGCACCAGGGCCCTCACCAAGGCCTCAAGCCTATGACGCCGATAAGCCTTGGGGCTCTGACAACAGCAGTCACTCCACAGGGCGGGCTGAAGCCTCACTGAGAACCCCACTGGCCAGGGCTGGGCTGTGGGAGCTGTGCCACGGCCTGGATGGTGTCCTGCCCGCCCCACACTCACCTGCCAGCCAAGACCCAGCTTCCAGCAGCTCGTCCGGCAGGTCCTCCAGCAGCCGCTGGGCAGGCACGCTAAGCAGAACAGAGGAGATGGCAGACAGCAGGCCCTGGCGCACGTAGCTGCCGAGCAAGGAGGTGAGGGGGTTGAGCCCCATGGTGCCAGGGGGCACTGCCGGCACAGCAGGAATGACACCCCAGGTCAGGGACCCCCTGCTTCTCCAGCGTAGGAACTGCTGCAGGCTCCGGCCCTACCCAGCCCCCGCCCAAGGCAGCACGTTTCCTGCTCGGATGGAAAGTGTCGGGCCAAGCTGCCTCCCACCTCCTGGGGGCTCTGTGGCCTCCCCTGTCAGACCGCGGAACCCACTGTGACGCCCGCCTCACCCTGCAGGCCACTCACGCGTCAACGTGGAAGCGCAGGCCCCACACAAACTCCAGCAGGGCCTTCCCCATGGGCGCAGCCACCTGGAGACCAGCAGAGGGATGGTGGGCAGGGTCCTCCACGCCCGTGCCCATGTCCAGCACCCGCAGGTGGGCCTGACGGCTGAGGGAACGTTTCACACAGGCAGCCCCTCCCTTGGACACTGTCCCTGGGACTAGGGAGGCTGAGGAATGTGCTACAGGCACGCAGCGCTTCATACCCAGTACCGCAGCCACCCCTGCCCACGGGCCGGGCAGCCCACCCGGCACTCGGGCACCTTCAGCTCCCGTCTCCCAACTCACTGTGGTATTCACAGCCAGGTACATCAGGGCCCCTAGGGTGTGGGTCAATCTTCCAAGAACCAGATGGTCCTCTCCCAAGAGGTCAAAGGTCACCAGAGGTCTACAACACAGTCAAGCAAATGCTGCTGCCTGGACACCTCAGGCCGGCTCTGCAACCTTCCGGCCACCAAGGGAGACTACGGGCTCTGGGACGCTTCAGAGCCTCTCCGTTTCACCGCCCGACCCCACATGGCACCAGGAAAGTCCCAAGAGAAGGTGTTTCTGGACGCCTGGGGATTCTGCAGGGCTGCCTGGCACCAGCCTAGCCTGGGGTCGGGAGCTCATGAGGCCAAAGCCCCTGCCCCTGCTGCGCTGTGAGCTGGGCTGGGGCAGGACGAGGGGAAGGAGGGCGGCAGAGCAGGTGGCATCTGCAGGCACGAGGGTACCGCCAGCCCTGCCTGCCCCAGGTGGGAGCAGAGACAGCAGTGAGCCCAACACCCTCCCCACAGAGCCCAATGGCAGAGGAGCCTGGTGGAAAACACCATGTCATTTCACATCAGCCACAAAAAGCCCTTGGCAGAGGTCACAACCCTGCTCATGCCATAGCCCCACGAAGGCCCCACCTGGGGAAGCTTTCATCACAGGGTGTCCTGGACTTCTGCTCCCCACATACCTGTCAAAGCGCTGAATGAGGGGGAAGAAGAAGTAGCCAGCCACAGCGTTGAACTCGTTGGGGTCGCCTGCTGCTCCCTGCCGGGGAGGGCCCTGCCAGAAACACAGTGCACACGGGGGAGAAGGGAACAGGTGGCTGGACAGACAGCTTCTCCCCGCAGGCAGCCCCCAGCTGCTCCGCCTCCGCCCAGCTCCAGCCCATGTGGACGGTGACAGCACTCAGGCTTCCACTGTGCCCAGAACCAGACCAGGGATCCCAACCTCACAGGCAGGACATTGGGGCCGCAAGAGTCTCGTGCCGGGGGCCAACCTGGACACTGCGGGGCGCCTCCAACCCACTCCCAGTGACAGCCAAAACCGTCTCCAGACATTCCCAAATGTGCCAGAGTGGGGCAAGGCCGCTCTGCCTGGATGACTCGGAGGACAGCATCCCCCAGGTAGTCTGTTCCGACATGGCGTTCGGGACCAGCCTGACTCTGCTGTAGCAAGCCATGGCCCTCCCTACAAGGAACTCCAGCGTTCCTCCACCTCTCAGTGAGGAGAGCCCGGAGGGACCTGACCGCTCGCTGCCTCCAGTCCCCGGGCCGGCCAGGACCTGGCCAGGGTCCCACTGACCTTGGAGAACCGCCGGGTCTTGCTTCTGATCCTCTCCTCCACGACCAGCCGCCAGTCGGGAGCTGCTGTGCTGCCAGGCCGAGAGGCAGCCTGAGCCGGCAAGCACCGGGTACCAGGGCTGGGGGAGCCAGGCTGGGGAGCCCGCCCTGGGCGCCCAGGCCGAGACAGCTCCTGGGCAGCCAGCGTCAGGACCTAGAGGGGAAGAGCGACCCAGGACAGCTGTTGTCGTGCTGGAGAAAACATTTCCCAGAAGTCAAACTACCAACCAAAGCCCAAGCCCAGAAGCAGGCTCAGTGGCCCTCGCAGTCTGGGGAAGAGGGTGTGTTCACGAGCAAGGCACTTCCCCGTGTCTCCGAGTAACTGCGCAGCAGTGGGAGGAACAGGTGGGTAAGGGAGCTCCATCGTCCCTTGGTCAGAGCGCCTGGGGCCCAGCGAGCTGCTGCTTCCGCAAGCCCACCCCGTCCTGCTGTGCCGAACCAGCTCCCTTCTCCCAGGAACCCAGCCTCCCGGTGAAACAAGTGCTGTGCGAATGCGTGCTTCAGGTGACAGGCCAGACACATGACATCAGCGAGGGGAGCCAGACACACAGACTACACAGGACATGACTCCACCTCCATGAATGCCCAGAGTAGGGAAGCAGACAGGTGGCTCCCAGAGGTAGGGGGGTCAGTGTCTGCCGATGGGGATGGGGCTTCCCTTGGGGGATGAAAGAGTACTGGAACCAGAGGTGGAGGCTGGCCAACACCTAGTGGTCCAAGTGGCACCGAACTGCTCCCTTTAAAGTTCTTTTTGGTGTTTTTTTAGACTTTCTAATTTTATTCTGGCAAAATCTTTTATTATTTTAGCCATTTAAAGGACATGGTTCTGTGGCATTAATAAGTACACCCATGGTGGGCATCCCTCTCCAGAACTTTTCCATCTTCCCAAACTGAAACTGTCCCCACGAAATACTCTCTCCCCATGCCCTGCCCCAGCCCCAGCCCCACAGTTCTACCGTCTCTATGAATTAGATGCCTCTGGATGTTTCACACAGATGGAACCACATGATTCTCAAGCCTTTGCGGCAGGCTTGAACATGTTGTATTCAAAGTTCAACCATGATGTATACAGCGTGTATCCTAATTTTGTTCTTTTTTATAGCTAAATAATTCTATTATATGGAGGGCCCACGCTTTATCCTAAAATGGTGAATTTTTTTTTTTTTTTTTTTGAGTTAGAGTCTCATTCTGTCACCCAGACTGGAGTGCAGTGGCTGCTCCCAGCCACCGCAGCCTCAACCTGCTGGGCTCTGGGAATCCTTCCGCCTCAGCCTTCCAAGTAGCTGGAACTACAGGCGCGCGCTACCATGCCCGGCTAGTTTTTGAATTACTGTAGAGATGAGGTCTTGCCAAGTTGCCCAAGTGGGTCTCAAACCCACGGGCTCAGGCAATCCACTCACCTCGGCCGCCCAAAGCCCTGGGATTACAGGCCGAGCCCGGCCTAAAATGGTGAATTTTATGGAGTGTAAATCTTGTCAGTAAAGCTGTTATTTAGAAAGTAGCAAAACTCAGCCACAAAGTCCTAACTCCCCACTGCTGAATCCTATATATCCACACCCTCCAGAAGGCAGCGACAGATGCCCGTTCCAGCCTCACACCCAGTGACAAGGAGAGTTACAGATTCCCTGCCCCCTCACACTAGAGCACCTTGGGCCTGATGGGGCGGACAGAGGGGCCCTGGGCACTTACGTCCAGGATGTCCATGCGCTGCCGCAGGCTATAGTTGAGGGCATAGAACTGCGAAGTCAGATACTCGGTGACCTGAGTGGGCAGGGAAGAAGCCACTGTGGGCCAGGACCCCGGAGGGCCAGCCGGGCACAGCTCCCAGCCCCTGCACAGCCAGCCAGCACAGGATGGAGCCTCGAGCACCGTAACTGGGCACTCCCACTGCGCCTGTGCCAGCTGAGGCCACCCACGCTGGGACTCACCCGGGCCGGGTCCATGATGGTGACAGCCACCAGGGTTCTCTGGCGTAGCCCCTCAAATCCTGCCACACACGTCCTCTCCTCCAGGTGCAGTAGCACCTTGGCTAGCTCCACGCTCACCTGTACACAGGGGTGGGGCAGGCGCTCGCAGGCTCTGACCATCTGCCCCATGAACCTACCCAGCCATGGCTCCGAGGGCCCATGCCACTTACCCGCTACCCACCCTGCAGAGGCATGGGGCTCAGGCCTCCCAAGAGAGGCAGCAGTCCCCAAGGCGCACACACAACCCAGATGTCACCGTCCATGACCAGGACACGGATGGCATGGAGAAGCTACTACCAAAGGCCTCCCAGTCCAGCTCCACTTGCTCACCTCCCGAGTGGCCGCCGGGCTCCTGCAGACCAGGCCCTCCAGAGCCCCCAGGGCTGCTTCCCAGCGCTCTGCATCTTCAGATGTGGTCAGGGCTGCAGAGAACACAGACAGGCCTCTGTCAGCCTTGACTCCAACCCTGAGTCACCAAGAGCTGGCAGCCACAGTTGGTGCCCTGGGTTGAGGGCCTCTTGACACGTCAGGTGAGGATGTCAAGGGGCTCGGGGTCAGCCCTGGAGTAGACAGCTGCGAGCGAGACCTGCACACAGCCCCAGCAGGGCCCGCCTGGCACCCGCACCCACCTTCGATGCAGTCCCGGAGGTACATGGGAGCCTTGTTGCTCTTCAGCTCCCTGTCCCCCGACATGTCATGGGGGACGAACTCATCATCACTGTGGAAGGGGCAAGACAGACACACAACAGCCGTGAGAGGAAGCGCCGAGAGCTGCAGACTTGATGCCCCCTCCCCTCTTGCTGAAGATGCTGCTGGGCTCACACCCAGGGACCTGAGTTCAGGAAAGTGCTAAGGGCTGAGGCTGTGGTGGAGTTTGGGAGCTGCAGGCCCTTATTTGCAGACGACAGAGGAAAAGGGTGCCGGCAAGCGAGCCCCTGGGTCCCTGGAGCGCAAGCGGCTTGTCCCCACCCCCAGTCCCTCGAGCACTCTCCGCACTGCCTGCCCTGTGCCTCGGGGGAGGCAGTGCCTGTGCCGTGCCAGCCAGTGCCCACTGGCCACCTTCTGTAGCCCATCAGAGCCAGGAAAGCCTCCCCACCTGTCCAGCTCTGAGACAGAGTCCTCTGGCCGTGACGGGGGGACAGCACTAGCCACAGTCTCCGCGGGGGTCTCTGCAGGGGTCTCTCCAGCTGCTGGCATGAGGGACGTGCTTTTAGGAAACAGGAAGGCGCAATCATGCGGACGTGCATGAGCTGAAGAAACACCCTGTCGCCCCCACCCATGCAATTTAGCTCCTGTCCAGCACCCGCCATCCAGAACAAGGCACACACAGACCCTCACCCTGCCTCTGTGATGCCATCACCCGCAGGCCGGAGGGTGGCCAGGGCCAGCAACTCCAGGCTCAGTTCGTCCTCTTCATACTGCAGGGGCAGGGAAGCCGGGTCAGCGACGTCCAGCAGCTGCACACCCTTCCTGAGACAGGGCAGCTGGTGCCTGCCCTCCTCTCCTGCAGCTGGCCTCAAGGCCCGGACTCGCACAGTGGCCCTGCCTTGGACAGCCAGTCAACTTTTCCAAGGCGACTTTCCAAATGTTCAACTCAGGCCTAGAAAGCACTGAGCTGCTGAAGGCTAAGGGGTCCTGCCCTCCTGAAGGAGCCTGGAGCCCTCCGGTGGGCCAGTGTCCCCCCGAAAGCATCCCAGGGACTCAGCAAGGCAGCTGGGAGTACAGCCGCAGCTAGCGAGCCGTCCGTGCCACACAGCAGGCAGCAGAAGCCAACTTCCACCACCCAGAGTGGCCTTCCTGCCCCACTGGGCCCCCAGGGCCAGGGGCCCTTGGCGGAAAGCCCCCAAGGCAACAGCTCCCTTCGCCCCAAGCCCCACTCAGATTCCTGTCTAGAGAAGGTCTTAAACACATCCAGGGCTCTGCCCTGGGAGGGAGTATGTGCTCAGGTCCTTAGCCCTAACCCTATGTGGCCCCCAAGGGCTACACCCACCACGCCTCAGCTCTCAGCGTGGTCGATACAGACACCTGGACCCAGCCACGCAGAGGGCATGCGGAGGGACACAAAGATGATGACCCTGCTCACCTGAAATTTCAGGGCAGGCCCCTCAGGGTGGATCCGGGAGCTTATGACCTCGGCCACGATCATGCCCAGGCGGCGCACAGGGGGCAGGCTGCTGTCCAGGTGGCACTTCACACCTGCCATCATGCTGGCCAGCAGTTCTGGAAGCACCGGACACACAGCCTGAGCACCTGGGGGCACCCGGGTGGGGAGGCGCTGGGGTCACCTGCTCACCGTCCCGGTTGTCCTCCAGCTCTCGCTCCCCCAGATGCGCCAGGCAGATAAGGATGGCCTTGCTGACGTAGCGCTGTTGTGGCAGAGGCGCGTGTCGCATGGCGCTGCTGCTGCCCCACGTCTCCAGCAGCTCCCTCAGCACCTGGCAGGTGGCACAGCCCAGGACCGTGCGGGCCTCAGTGCTAGGCTGTCCTCGGCCCCCGGCCCCCAGGGAGTTTCCAGTACAAGCTGAGCTGGCCCTGCCCTGCCCCTCCCACCAGAGGGAGGGCCCCACACGCACTTCTTCTGGGACCCTGTGGGCACAGGAAAGGGGGCGCTTACCTGCACGAGGAGCGGGCGCCGCTGGCTGTCCATGGCCAGGTGGCCCAGCAGGCTCTGCAGCATGGACACCTGCAACAGGAACCGGCATACTACCGACCACGCAGAGGCCAGGTGCTATGCTGCAAACCCAGGACTGGGAACGGGTCTGGGCTGACACAGGAGACGGTGAAGTGGGGCTGCTCCCACCTCCTGGCCAGTGGGGACCCGCTGGGAAGCTGCAGAGTCCCAAAAACCCAAGTGCTGAGGTTTCTCAGGCCCTGGGTCTGGGCACGTCAGTGTGGGCACAGAACTTTTCTGAGGAAAGCTTCCATTTCATACACACTCTCCCACTGATGACCACAGAGTCATTCATAGCCTTTCAGGTTGGCAGGGTCCCTCTCGTGGCAGAAGCCACACTCAGCACCATGACTTGGGTCTTCTTAACCTGCTTCTGATTCTCCTCACCCTAGTGTGTATTATTATTGACAGGATCTCAGTGTGTTGCCCAAGCTGGTCTTGAACCCCTGGCCTCAAGTAGTCCTCCCGCCTCAGCCTCTGAGTAGCTGAGACTACTGGTGTGCCTGGACTTGTGACTGCCGCGGTCCCTGTGCCCGGGAGCCAGGCTCTGATTCTACTCAGGACTCCATGCTCATGAGGCTTTCTTGTTGTCTTCTCTGGTTCCTTCTTCCAATGCAGCCCCTAGATCCGTCACTGGCCTCGCCACACTCTGCCTCCTTCTTCTTCACTCGTTAGCGTTTTTAAGGGGAGAAGCGAGACAGCCCTCCTCTGCTCGCACGGCTTGGCTGCATCCCACAGGCTGTGTGTGCAACTTTCACTGCATTCCGCTGCAAGTTCTCCCACTGTGATTTCCTCTCTGCTCCTTGTGTTACTTTATTTAAGAGCGTGTTGTGAAATTGTCACGTCACTCACTTGTGCTGCTGACTTCCTGCAGGTGCACGACCGCCAGGCTCCCCCTGGCACTGGCAGGCCTTGCTCTGTGGCCTTGTCTTGTGGGCTGTTCAGTGTCCAGGGGGCTTGAAAGACTCAACTCGGCCAGACTCAAGGGCTCCAGTGCTCTACAGAACCACCTGCCATTCTTTCCTCAGGTCCACTCCTGTGGCCAGGTGGGAGTGAGTCTCTTCCCACCCTGGCCCCACACCTTCTGTCCCCTGCACAGGAGCCAGCCCGCATCTCAGGGACACAGCGGGGTCTGCTGCCTCTGCTGAAACCCTGAAGGCCCCCTCAACGCCTCGCTCTCGCCTCCTCCCTGCCCACCTGCTCACGGCAGCCACATGCCAGCCCGCCGCCAACACAGGCCAGTCAGGCAGATTGGCCCGGTGCTCAGAGGCCGCCTGCCCATCCACACCTCAGCCGGGCCCTGCCACGCCCCCTCCTTCGAGTGTCTTTGCCAACCCCCCACAGGACCCCCTCTGTCTTCTGGGCCCTGCTGGCTCCTGATGTCACACTGTGGCTTGTGTGGTGGCATCTGCCTCCCTCCCTGAAATGGCACTCCATGAGGAGAGGCAGTGACTCTCCTGTCCACGGCCGGGTGTCCAGCCCCTAGAAAGAGCTTGGCTCTTACTGGGCTCCCAGCAAGCATTTGCCGAATGGAAAGACGTGTCCAGGATGCCATCAACCCTGGGTCCACCCCCGACTCCAGCCGGCCAGGATGCCCACCTCTGCTGCTCACTCTTTGCAGCCTGAGACACCAGCTATCCCTAGAGTCAGAGCCTGGCTCCCGGTCACAGGGACAGCGGCAGTCACAAGTCCAGGAGGCAAATGGCCTCTGTGTCCTGACCTGCCCCCCCAACCTCGTGCACAGAATGGTGCCGGCGAGGGCAGCTTCTGGGGGCGAGAGGACCGAGGGGATGAGAAGCACTCACTCATGCTGGGTCTCGGCAGGGCCCATCAACGGGCAGGGCATCAACCGTTGTGTTGATGCCTTGATGATGCCTGCAGGCTGCCGCCAAGTCACGGGCCACGTTTCCCGCAGCAGGCTAGTGCTCTCCCTTCATGGTTGCTGTCATCCTTCCCGTGCCCGGGGCAGCCTGCGGCCTGTAGCCCGCACCCTTGCCTGGCACTCACCGGGTGTTGGTACTGTAAGAACAGAAGCTTCCGGGTCATCACAAAGTGGGCTTTCTTGTTCTTCACCACCAAGTTTCCCAACAGTCGTGACAGGACTTCGGGCCTGCGAGGCAGAGTCAGGAGGGGCCAGAGTCACAGCCCGGCCTCAGAGGTGGGGAGGCAGGGAAGCAAGTGAGCTCCAGCACCACAGATCTGGGCTCCATCCTGGCCTGGTACTAGCCAGCTGGGAGGCTCTGGGTCCGTCCTTAGACAGTGAGTTGAGTCTTGATTCTCCCACTCCAGGCCTAAGCACAGAAAGCTGGCTAGAAATGAGAGGTCCAGAGAGTATGCTCCCTTTGCTGACAAGGGTGGTGCCTCACCTTGAGCAGGGTGGGAGGCCTTGGTTGTGTCAGGCCTGGAAGCACGTGTTTGGGTTTCTGGGTCAAGCGATCTCCAGAGCACCACTCCACTCTGCCTTTGCAGCCAAGAGCAGCCCCGGGCAAATATGTAAATGAGTAAGCGTAGCTGTGACAGGTGTACTGTTTCTAGACATACATTGTGGGCCAAATTCAGCCCAAGTAATTTGCAGATCCCTGGTCTAGACTAAAACACCTGCTTCTTTCAGTAAGTGACAGGATGCTAATCTTTAAAAAGAGGTTGATAAGGCTCTTATCCACAAGTGTGGAAAGAGATGTGGCTGGATTTCTCCCTCACTCGCCACTTACAATTTCACATAAAGACATAAAAGTTAAAAAAAAAAAGATTTGGGAGACCAAGGCAGAAGGATCACTTGATGCCAGGAATTCAAGACCAGTCTGGGCAACACAGCAAGACTCCCCAGCTCTACAAAAGAAAAAATTAAAAAATGGCCAGACGTGTCGGCACATGCCTTAAGTCTCAGCCACTTGGGAGGCTGAGGCAAGAGGATCACCTGAGCCCAGGAGCTCAAGTCTGCAGTGAGTTATGACCACACCCCTGCACTCCAGCCTAGGCAACAGAATGAAGTCCTCTTTAAAAAAAAAAAACTACTAACGGACATAAAATGATTAAATAATTCACATGGGGAAAAATACAAATGCCTCAAACACACACACACCCTCACCCAGAATCAAGAATGCAAAGTCAAACATAGAGGAGGGAATTTGGGTGGAGAGACAGGCCCATCCCCAGGTGACCGGGAGACGTCTGTCGGAAGGCATTGCTGGTGAGGCCTGTGAAGACCGAGTGGCCCAGCAACCCTGCTTCTGGGTGTGCGTCCCACAGGTTCCCCTCACAGGTACACAAAGATGTGAGCAGAGAGTTGTGGTGACAACCCTGTGTCGCAGCCGCAGCCTGGGGTGCCCTGGCGAGCCAGCAGGCTGCGCGAAGAGACGGGCGGGCCCTGCGCTGCAACTGTCGGAGGCCCACGGGCCCTCTCCACACACCCTGGCCAGCTTGAGCTTTTTACAGTGTCCATGCTACTTTCACAAGAAGAGAGCCACAGCCTTGGCACAGGGTACCCGGTCAGCTCTGGTCAGCAAGTGGCTGTGGGGGACCCGGCGGGCTAGAGCTGGTTCGGCAGATATGGCGGCTCCGGGACCAGCTGGGAGGCCCCGTCAGAAATGATGCCGGCAGTCACCATACACAGCCAACAGCGGCATGAAACAGGACCTCTGGGGGATCGGCCACTGGACAAGGGGGGCTGCCACTCATACACCACGGCACTAATGCAGGGCCGTGGCAGGGTACAGAGGAATGGCATCCTGGGGGAGCCCAGCCTCCACCCCAGGAGAGAAGCGTCAGCAGAGTGTGTGGCTCTTACCCGGGAGCGGCCTCCACGAGGCCTGTCAGCACAGCCTCCATGGCCCGGTCCGGCACTTGCTCCACCAGGCGCCAGCAGACCCGCTGCCAGAGGCAGCTGCCCTGAGTGAGTGTGGTCAGCTGGGGCACCAGCACCCCCAGGATCTCCCCTGAGGGACACAGAGGCCCAGGACCTTGGGATTTGCACTCGCCAGAGCAGTTGGGGGGCCCGTGGGGTCCAATGTGGAAAGTCCTGCATGTACCCAGGCGGCGCAGCCAAGTCCCAGACCCCAGGACCAGGGGAGGGAGCCCCACAGGCAAGGGTGGGTGGGATGCGTGACCTTCCAAGCAGTCCACGTGGGACAGGGTGGGGAGCTGTACTCACGCTGTCTCCCACGGACACAGGCTTTCCCTAGGACTTGAGACACAAAGGACACAGAGCAGTCCAAGCCGCCTGGGCAGAAGGGAAGGGGAAGGCTAATTTTAAAGGAGGGTGGTGGGAGGGCATCACAGAACACCTACGTGGAGAGGGCTGGGCCTTGGGCAGGCAGACAACATGCTGCAAAGACACAGTCCCCTCAAAGCAGCAAGCGCAAGCCAGCCTGACTCCCACTAGTCTACCGGGGCCACCTTTAACTTGAAGCGCCAGTAATGACCGTTTAAAAAGCTTCGCACACATTCACTCCACCACCACCACGATCCGAGGAAGTTAGGCCAACGAGGAAGAGACGCCCAGGGGCTCAGCCCCACGGGTCAGACCCGGGCCCTGAGTCAGGCACGCGACCCACATCCCGGCGCCCCACACCACAGCAGTGTTCTTCCTGGAGCGCAGGAGGAAGCTGGTCCCCTCGTGTGCTGCCCGGCCCCATGTGGCCAAAGCCTGGCCTCACCCAGGTCCCCGCGGTGACCTCCAGGTCCCCTTGTCTTATTTGAGCCCTTGGCGAGGAGTGGGCCCTGAGGTGGCACCGAGAACAGGAAGTAGGCGAGCAGCACCAGCCCCTGGTTGAGGTGGGACGTTGGGGTTGGGGCCAAAAGTAGGCACGAGCTTTGACACAGGCAATGGGGGGGCAGGGGGGTTTGGGAGGTCAGGCAAGGATGAACCCTAAGCAGCCTAAGTGTGAGGAGACGTGTCCCTGGGGATGCTGCGCATGCTGGAACCTCCTTGAGGCCTCAGCCAGCAGAATGGCAGCTCCGGGCCCGGAGCCATGCTCGGCAGACGAGGGGCTGGAGGCTGCCACGGGAACCTGGGTAAGGTCAAGGGCTTGGCCACGTGGGGCTGTGCCAGGGGACCACTTCCTCGTGCGCTCCCAGGAGGACACTGAGAGACGGGACCCGAGGGCCTCCAGGGTGCAGGGAGCAAGGCGGGAGCACACAGAAGCATGCTGAAGGGAGCCAGGCAAGGGCTGTGCGCTGTGGGGGAGCATCTCTCGGAGCCCAGGAAAGGTCCGAGAACGAGGGGGCCACGCTGCAGGAGGGGCGGATGCCCGGCTGCTCTGTGGCCCGCCAGTCTACTCCCACAAGGACTCGCATGGTCCCAGCCTGGCTCGCTCCTCGCACCTGAAAGGCACACTTGGGCAGGCTGGCGTGCCTGTGCTCCAGGGAGGATAGAACTAACCCGCCTTTTCCCCACAGTGCCCGTGCCTGGGGAGGGTCCCAGTCGGCCATCGTGTCTGCCTCCACACCAGAGCCCTGAGCCTCTCCACCTCACTGGCCCGCACAGGGCAGCCCCGATGCAAGCGGTGGCCACGGCTACAGGATGGGCCCAAGCTGGCGGGCCCCAGCCCCTCCGCCTCAGAGCCCACAGGACCTCCCTGCTCACACAGGCCCTCTCCCAACGACTTCACAGAAAGTCCAGCCCAGAGCTAAAGGGATCAAAGTCAGCCCCACCTCTCAAGGTCAAAAGCCAAGAAGGACAGCGCTTCAGTGTGTGTGCGACTCACTACTGTCCAAACCAGGGGATGTCATCTGAATGGAGGCCGGGAGACGCTGGACAGGGAGGGGAGGACAGCCTGAGACGAAGAGGCAGCAGAGGGACACTCACCTCGGAGAGAGTCCACGACCGCCTGCAGCACCCGGACAACCTCCTCGCCGAGCAGAGAGAAGTAGTTCTGGGGAAAGAACTCATCCAGATTCTCCCGCTGCAGACGGTTGCCCAGCTGATCGGGCAAGCCCACCACCCTGCTGAGCAGCGTTTCCCAGAGCTGGGGGAAGCCGGGCTGCCTCTGCCGCCAACACTGCCCCTCCATCAGTGCTGCCAGCCGGCCCTCCCTCAGGAACTGTGCCAGCAGCCGCGCCATCTTCATCAGACGGAAGCCGGGGCTGGATGACGGGAGGGCAGAGCCCCAACCCCTCCTCAGTGCCTCCTTCCAGCCACAAGAAACCCCAGCATGCTTAGGGTGGAGGGCACAGGAGGATGGCGGGTGCCAATTGCCCACCCATGCAGGGTGGGGCAGCAGAGGCTCAGCGTGGAGCTGGCGGGCTATCTCTGCTGCCTGGGATGTGCACACTTCCCACATCCTCCTCCCACATGGAAGGAGAGGGAGGGGCAAGGGCTTTCCCCTGCAGGGGGGAGGAACGGAAGCCACTGTTCACATCTGGGATTCCATGTGCAGGTGCTGTTCTCAGAAGCTGGTGCTGAGCCCACAAGTCCACAAGAGGACCGGCTGGTTTCCGGGCCTGAGGGCCATCCTCAGGCCTCTGAGGTTGCCCTCACCCGATGAGACCCTGACACTCACCCAGCAATGCCCTCAATGGACTCCATCAGCACCAGGAAGGTTTGGTCGGCTGGGCCCTCCAGGAAGAAGCTGCCACATAGTTCCTCCAGCCGGCCGTCAGGCACCAGCTCCAGCCAGTCTGGGCTCAGCTTGCTGGCGAGACATCTGAGGAAGGCGGCGAAGTGCCCCGTGGCAAACTCCTCCCTCTCCCCCAGCGGGGCTGCATTCTCCATCTCACCCAGATAGCGCTTCAGGGAGCCCAGGGTGGAGAGGATATGGCCACCATCCTTGGAAGATGAAACGGTGTGAATGGCTTCCTGGACCTCAAGTCGGACCGGCGAGGGCACCAGGTCCATCCTGCAGAACAGCCTGGGGCCACAGGGCGGCACAGAAGCCTGTGGCATCAACAAGGACTTGACCTGGGGGTGAAGAAGCATTTCTTCACACACGCCCTCAAGACCTCCACCCTGGCCCCTGCGCAGTGGTCTCCCTGGGGACCCAAGCCCCTCCGCCTTGGTACCACTCAACACAGTCCTCAGCTCCTTCCTGTCCACCCACCTCATGCTGTTTTCACCCAAGGTCCATTTCTCAGCGTAAGGACCTCCACACTACCCCTCACAGCAGGGCTCGTGCTCCCCGGGGACACTCTCAGATGTCCCAACTGGGATGCACTTGGCACGAGCGGGGGCTGGCGACCAGGGATGCCAGAAACATCCCGCAGTGCACAGGGCAGCGCCCACACGACCCTCCAAACCAAGTGTCAGCAGCGCCCACCGGAAACCTGGGTCAGGCCGCGGTCGGCGCTCCCGGCTCCCTAAGCAGCGACTGTGGCTCGCGTGGCCGGTCCATTTGCCTCTCAGAATTCGGACCATTTAAGGGGAGCACGGGTTCAGGGCCCTGCGAGACCGACTCCCTTCCCCAGGACCGCGTGTTCTGTCGCCGCGGAGCACCAAGGCCTGGACCCCGAGCCCAAGCCCCCACCCGGCGGGTAGCCGGGGGACCCCACCCCAGCCCAGGACCCTGACATGACCTGGACCTGGGCCGACCCGAACCCAACCGACCCGGACCTGGATCCGGACCCTACCCCAACCTGGCTGCCCCGGCTCCCGAGTGGCCAAGGCGCGCTCAGGCGCCGCCCACTGCCGATTCGCCAAGGCCGCTGCGGCCGCGCCACAAGCTCGGTGGCAGCCCAGCCGCGCGGCCCTAGGCAAGAGTTCCCGGGAGCGAACGGCGCTTCCGCGGGCTTTCTGGAGTCTTTGGGGCGGGACCCCGAGGGCCGCTGGTGTCGAATCCGCAGGGGACGCCAGACATCTGCGCCTGCGCCTGCGCCTGCGCCTGGACGGGGGCGGGCCCGCGGGGGAGGCAGGACCTGAGGGGCGGGGCCGGCGCGTGGGCGGGGCATGGGGACGAGGCGGGGCCGAGGGTGTGGGCGGAGTCTGCGGGGCGGGGTCGAGGGTGTGGGCGGGGTCTGCAAGGCGGGGCGAGTGTGGGGGCGGGGCCTGAGGGGCGAGGCGGCGCCGCGTTTACCCGCAAGGTGGGGAGCCGGCTCACTGTGGCTGAGGGCTGACCCTTGTCTCTCTGGTTCTTGCCTCTGGTTTCTGATTCCCCTGGAGTGAGGTCAGCCACCCCTCCCTCCGCCCGGAACCCACATTCCCTCCAGAACGCCTGTGAGGGAAACGCGTGAGAAACAAGAAGGCAAAAGAACTGCTGGAAACACTTTAGATGTGAATGAATGCAGCGTGTAAATGAGGTGGGGTCCTGGGATGAGAACTGTGTCCAGCACGGACCACTGATCTCACGGGGCTATGCATCAGCTGAAATTTAAAGGTCCAGTTCCTTGGTGCACTAGCCACATGTCCCAGCTTGGTCCCAAGCTGTGGCTAGTGGGCACCACCACTGCACAGCACGGACAGGGAACATTGCATCCTGCAGAGCATTCTGTACCCGCCCTGAGAGTGGGTGGCCTCACCTTTGAGGGAAGGGTGACCGGGGAGGACCTGCTAAGGAGAGGCCATTTCAGCAGGGACAGTGTGGGAACATCTGGGAAACGTTTATACGCTCCGCAAGCCTTCGCTACACGCCTACCTGGCGATCAAGCTCTCTTCCCGGGCAGCCAAGGAAGTCAACTGCTTCTGCTCACACATCAGGGACACTAAAGAAAATGTATAACACGCCAGGTGACAAGTCATGGGGAGAAAAAACAGGCAGGGCAAGAAAATGAGCGAGGGTGGGGGGTGCCACTGAGCTACAGGGAGAGCTCTGGCGACACTGGAACAGCCCTCACTGTGGCCACACTTCAGGAAAAACTCTGATGGGCGGAGGAAATCTGCAGTACGGACGAGGAGGCACAACGGTCGCCAGGGTCGTGGAGCTGAAGGAGGCAGTGGAGGGGTGAGGCCTGGAGGAAGAGAGGCCATGGGCCGGCCACAGAAGGCCTGGCAAGGACTGCAGGTTTGACTCAGCAGTGGTCTGCTCCTGGAGGCTTTGAGGGAATGGGTGTCAGGATCTCCCCTTCGTGCGGAAGGTCCACGCTAGGTGCACTTGAGAGGTAGGGGGCAACCCTGGGGGACCGAGGAAGCCTGGGCTTGGGAAAGAGGAGGGTGCTGAGAAGCGGTTGAACTCAGGGTGTTTCTCAGGAGGCAGAGCTGATGGGGGGTGTTGGGGAGCTAGGATGCCAGGGGGTACCTCTCTGGACTGCTCCAGGGGTCCCGTCATCCCGGGAACTCTTCCAGTCTGCCGCTTCCAGTGACCATGGCAGCTTCACTCCTTTAACCCACGTTTCACTGAAGACCAGCATCCAATCATGTCCTAGTAAAGGGGGCACAGACCAGGCACAGTAAGGCAGGAGGATAGCTTGATCCCAGGAGTTCCAGATCAACCTGGGTCACAGAGCAAGACCTCATCTCTACAAAAAAGAAAAGAAAAGAAAAAAATGTAGCTGGGTGTGGTGGTGAGCACCTGCAGTCCCAGCAACTCAGGAGGCTAAGGCAGGAGGATCGCTTGAGCCCAGGGGATGGAAGCTGTGGAGAGTCATGCTTGTGCCACTGCACTCTAGCCTGGGTGACAGAGTGAGACCCTGACTCAAAAAAGGAGGGTGTGGCACGGAAGATAACTTTCCCCAAGCCTTTGCATATCGGAAAAAGTCTTCATTCCTTGCTCCTGATGGTTTCTCCCTTGAGCTAGACACACAGTCTCAGGTAGAAAGCATTCTCAAGCAAACATTGCCAGGTCTGCTCCTGTGTTCTGGCACCCCATGTTGCTGTTGAGAAGGCCAGCTTCTCTCACGGGAAAGTCTCAGTCCTGTCCAGGTGACCTGACTCCTCTCTCTGGATGCTGTTAGTATCTTCTCCATGTCTGTGGTCTTCTGACATGACCTGCTGAACCTTGGGGCCTGGTGTCCTCTGGCCTTGTGCCATCTTGGGAATGGTGGAGGCCCCTGTTGGGGACACCATCAGGGACTATGTTATGACCACAAGCTGGTTGGCTCAAACAACAGCATGCACCCTATCACAGTTCTGGGTGCCAGAAGTCTGAAACCAAGGCGTCACTGTCCCTGAAGGCCTGGAGAGGGCTGTACTCTTCCTCTTCCTACCTCAGGGACTCTGGTGCTCCTGGCTGCGGCATCCCCCACTCTCTGCCTCTGTCTCCATACGGCCTGCCTCTTGGTGTCTGTCCTGTCTCTTATAAGGACACTTGTCATTTGATTGAGGGCCCACCTGGATATTCCGGGCCTCATCTCAAAATCCTCCATTGCATCGGCAAAGACCCTTTTCCATGTAGGCCACGGTCATAGGTCTTGGGGTTAGGACTTAGACATGTCCTTGGGAAGGTGTCATTCAATGCACTCTATCTCCTGTGTCCCCAAATGAATTCAGGTTGTTCCCAATCACATTTCCATCGCCTTGCTGAGACACAGAGAGATGGGGCCTCCCAGGATGAAACTGTGCCTGGCCTGGATGCTGGATGCCCATGCAGACCTGGCTGGATGCCCATTGACCTCCCAGGCCCAGCCATGTTCCCTGTCCTGTTGGGGCTTCTTGGGAATATCGTCCATGTCCTCCTGTTAAAGCCATCACCCACATCTCCCTCTGAACTGACCAGACAGCAGCTTAAACCTAGCAGAATGATTCTCCAGAGAAACTGTTTGCGTCTGTTTTGATCTTGTTTCCTTGGGAACGTTCAGTTCTGAGAGCCCATGAGCCTGAAGGCAGATGCCTGGGACTAAGGGGGCAGGAAGTGCCTGATGTCCAGCCAGGGCTGAATAAGGGAAACCACTTGACTAGAGGGCTGGGGAGCGTGGCATGAGCTGACTCCACCTTGATAGCTTCTCTGTATGGCAGGAGACTGCTGGGCCCCCCGACTCTCAGGATGGGTTACCTGGGGAGGAAGACCCTGCCTTTGTTCCTTATTTTTGTGTCTATATATTTACATGGGGTTTTATTGCAGAAAGCTGCCTTAACAGGGCCAAGAAGACCGTATTTTGAGAGGCTCCATAGACTGGAAGAGCAGGCAAGTACACCCGCGACTTGGGGTAGTTGGTTTTTAAAACAGGTGGCAGACAGAGAGGACAGATGTTACGGAAACCGTAAATATTGGTCCTTGGTAGGCACAGACGTGGAGTCGGCTAATGTTGTTTTCTCCTGTAGTTGGAAGCCAACTGCCAGGTTTGCTGGGCTCTGCCCTGAAGGCCAGCCAGACGACGTTTGGGGACCGGGTGGGGCAGAGGCTGGAAGGCGACCTGAAGGCCTGAGGAGCACAGCTGCAGGTGCTGGGGTGCTGAGGCTGAGCTGTGTTGCCAGGTGTGGGAGATGCTAGGTCATGGAGGGTGTGGCCCGCTCCCAGACTCCCGTGTGAGGTCTGTGGACGGTTCCTGAGTGCCCTGTTTGTGTCTGAACTGAGCCCATCCCTTCCAGTTTCCATAGAGCACGCCTGAGGCCGCCTTGCCGGCCCCCTACTCACAGGCGGGGCCTGGGATCACAGTGGTGAAGTGACTGGCCGGTGTCATCAGGGCCTGGGGCAGGGATCAGAGTCTGGGCTACAGACCTGGAATCCACACCCCACATGGTGCAGCTCCAGACCTAGGGTCAGCCACCAGCCTCCCTGTGCCTGGCCGGGTGGAGCTGGTCGTGGCCACGTCTCAAAGCCCTGATGAAGGTCAGACTGGTGGAAAGATGTGAGGTGTCTCCTGGGTCAGACAGCAGCGGGCACCCCAGCAGTAGGAGGAGAAGCTTGCTCTCGCTGCTCCCTGCACTGCAATTGCTGTGTGTTCTCTTTGCAGATTCGGAGATTCCAAGAGATGACCTTGACGCACCTGCAGAACATTGCCAGACACTTCAACATGTCCTATGACATGGACTACCAGTTCCAGAGTCTGGTGAAAGAGAACCAGGCCATGGTCCTGGCCATCAACCGGTCCCAGGCGGCCATGCAGGGGCAGCTGGCAGACCTCAAAACTTGGATGAGGAAGACCCAGCACAGAAGCCGGAAGGTGGAAGCCAGGCTGCAGTCCTTGGACCTGGCCCTGAGTGAGAAGAGCAAGCAGCAGGCCCAAGAGAGCAAGGTTGGGCAGGAAGCCCTGTGGGACACACTGGATCGCCTGACACACCTCGCCCACAGCCAGGCCGCCAGGCTGGCCACTCTCGAGCAGCAGCTGCAGATCACCAAGCTTGGCACCACAGCTGCGGGGCCGACCATGGCCCCAGCCACAACCCTGGCCCAGTCTGAGTGGCCAAGTCCACGATGTCTGATGCATCAGGGGGGTGGGCAGGTGCTCAGAGCTCCTGCTGAACACAGGAGCCCCTCTCAGGACACTGCCTGTGCCTGTCTGCAGGGGACGCAGGAGGTCACAGCCCCACGGGGTCAGGAACGAGGAGAGAGTAAGTACCACAGCCCCTTTGGATGGCCAGGTTTCTCTTTTGGTCCCTTAGGCCAGCCCCTCCTAAAGACTTCTCACCCTTCCCATTCCACAGGGAGGGACTGGTCTGGCCCTGTCACTCATGCTAGGAACAGCCTGTCTGCGGGTCCCCGGGAGGTCTGGCACCTATGTATCTTACGTGGGCAAAGGGATACTGCAGAAGGATTGAGTTAGGACCTGAAGATGGGGCCAGGATGCTGGGCTGTCTGGTGTGACCAGTGCCATCACCAGGTCCCTATGAGGGGGAGGCAGGAGGGACGGTCAGAGAAGGACACTTGATGCTGAATGCGGAGGTTGTAGGGTTGCAAGGAAGGGGACACGAGCCGACAGACACAGGCACCCCTAGAAACCAGAAGGGTAGGAGACGGCTTCTCCCCTGGGACCGCCAGAGGTAACCAGCCCTGCCCACATCTGGGTGTGAGACCCATGAGCCCCGGGTTGGACTGTGACCTCCAGAAACGTAAGATAACAGACCTGTGCTATTGTAAGTTGCTAACTGCATAACTAGAGGTGACCCCTCTAGTGTGGGACCCACAGTGGCAGGAGACTCGTGCCGGGGCTCCCTGGCAACGAGGAGTTCCGGCTCAACTGCGCAGGTACAGCCCTGGCCTCCAGTGGGACCCAAACCCTCCCTAGTAGGACCCTCGTCCTCTTTCCTCTTGTCTGTGAAATGGGGCAATCACATCATGAAGATGAATGAGATGCCACCAGGGAGCCCTCAGCAGCATCCGCCTGGATTTGGTACTCGGCAAAGGTGGGCAGGGGGAATGTGAGGCTAGTCCCTCCTGTTCAGGGGCTAGAGCCTGCAGCATGGATGTTTTTGGATGCTTCTGCATGGCCTCATGGCCCAGGGCCAACTCTTCCTCCTCTGTTTCCAGTTGGCATCGGGGGTCCCGTGCTCATTTTCCCGAATGCCTCTATCGAGAACGTGGTCTTCCTCAGTCCGAGCTTCCTCACGACCCTGCGAGCCCTGTCCATCTGCAGTTGGGTGCGCACAGATTCTGGCCGCCTGGGCACCCTCCTCTCCTATGCCACAGAGGACAATGACAACAAGCTAGTGCTGCATGGCTGGGACTCCATGTCACCTGGCTCCATCCACTTTGTGATCGGAGACCCGGACTTCAGGGTGCTGCCCCTGCATCCACTGCTGGACAATCGCTGGCACCACATCTGTGTCATCTGGATGTCTGTCCAGGGCAGGTACTGGCTCTACGTGGACCGCAGGCTCTTGGCCACTGGCTCCCACTTCAGGGAGGGCTATGAGATCCCTCCTGGAGGGTCCCTGGTGCTGGGCCAGGAGCAAGATAGTGTAGGGGGTGGGTTCGACAGCTCTGAGGCCTTCGTGGGGAGGGTGTCTGGCTTGGCCATCTGGGACCGGGCGCTGGTCCCTGGGGAAGTCGCAGACCTTGCCACTGGGAGATCACTCCCAACAGGTGCCATCCTGACACTGGCCAATGCCACGTTGGCGGGTGGATTCGTGCAGAGGACCTATTGCCTCTGCCTGGAGTGCTGTCCCTGAGTCCAGACCCCTGCTCAGTCACCCTGGCATATTCCACCAAGACCCTACCACCCGTGCTGGCTGTGCACACCTGTGTCCATCGTAGGGGTGGCTGTTCTGTCCTGGAAATTCGGAGGTGGGCCAGAAAAGAGGGAGTGGAGAGAGAGGCCCACGACTGTGTTCTTCTATCCCCGCTGCATTGTTACACCTTCAAAGTGTGCCCCTTTAAAGCCACCCACCGCCTCGGTGGTTCCAGTGTGATGTGATTTCAATATGGTCCGATCCAGAGGGACCACAGTGCTGGACTCTGTCTGGTCTCTCCTCTGGACGTGTGTGTTTGCAGCAGTGGAAGTCTCCTTGCCTAAACATCGGTTCCTGGGGGAGCTTTCTTGAAGCTGCGTGGACGGCATTTGAACTTTCATTACTTCCTCTCAAGGAGACTCGTTAACATTTTCCTCTGGGTGACCCTTGTTCCAAAATTTCTTGTGGAAGACCCTGAGTCTGTTTCCTGGCTCTCAAAAAGATGGCTCCTTCTCCAGTAGCCCTGGAGGATCACTCGAGTCCCCGAGCCCATCCTGCTCTGTGGTCCTTCGGTGGGTGGTGAGCCCTCTAGTGTGGGACCCACAGAAGGAGCTGGCTGTCCCAAAGTAAGCAGTCAGGGGGTCAACGATGCTCTGAAAACACCCTCATTGTGGGGAAACTTGCACATGACACAATTTATCTGTTTTAAGTGTTGTTCGGAGATTTGTGGTAAATTTACTGAGTTTTGCTGCCATCACCACAATCTAGTTTCAGAACATTTTTGTCACACACCCCCCAAACATATTGTGCCTGTTACCAATCACTCCTGTCCCCACCGACCCCCTCCCCAGCGCCTGGCCACCACTCATCTGTTGCATGTGGCTATGGATTTACCCGTTCTGTTTTGAACACTTCCTGTAAATGGAATCATACAGTAGGTATCCACTTGCATGTGGCTTCTTTCACCCTGTATGGTGTTTTCCAGGTCTAGCCATGACATAGTACTAGTCAGAGCTTCTTTCTATATCACAATCAAGTCATATTCCTTGGTACGGACAGACCACATGTTTATCCTTCATCTTTTGATGGACATCCAGATTGTTTCCAGTTCCTGGTTTTTATGAATAAAGCTGCGTTGAGCATTCTTATACAAGTCTCTGTGTGGAGATTTATATATTTATTACGTATTAGATATATATTATATATGTAGTAGAGATAGGGTCTTGCTGTGTTGCATAGGCTGATTTCCAACTCTGAGGCTCAAGCAGTCCTCCTGCCTTGGCCTCCCAAATAGCTGGAATTACAGGCATGAGCCACCACACCCAGCTAGGATATGTTTTTATTTTTCCTGGGTAACTACACAGTAGAATTGCTGGTCATGTGGTGAATTATTGTCTGGATTTCAGAAAAGCTGCCAAACTGTTTTCTAAAGTTGCTGGATCATCTCACATTCCCAAGAGCAGTATATGAAAAATTTCTCAACATCCTTGTCAACACTTGTAATTGGCTGTCTTTTGACAACCTTTTTTTTTTTTTTTTTAAAGAATTCCAAATTAGCTGGCCTCGGTGGCTCAGCCTTTGGAAGGCTGAGGTGAGTGGATTGCCTGAGCCCGCGGGTTCGAGACCCGCCTGGGCAGGCGAGACCTCATCTCTACAATAAAATCAAAAAATCAGCCGGGCGTGGTAGCGCACGCCTGTAATTCCGGCTACTCGGAAGGCTGAGGCGGAAGGATCGCCAGAGCCCAGAAGGTCGAGGCTGCGGTGGCCGGGAGCAGCCACTGCACTCCAGTCTGGGCGACAGAGTGAGACTCCAACTCAAAAAAAAAAAAAAAAAAAAGAATTCCAAATTATGGCAGGTTGAAAAAAATGTACTGACAATTAGAGCAAACTAGTATTTACGTTTCAGTGTGATGTAAAGTGACTTTTTAAAACTGGAGATTCCTAAAGACTCGAAGACAAATCCAGAATGACAGAAATCCAGCAAAGCCGACAGAGAGACAGGACCCCAGGGGTTGTGGGGGTGGGTGAGGGGTTGAGAGCCCAGAGCCTCAGAGCTTGGGAAAAGGCCTGGCTCTCAGAAGTCACCAGCCCTGCCCACTCTTCTTCCGGTTTTAGAAGTGACTGAGCAGACTAGAGAAGTCCACGGCCCAAACCAGCGGGTTCACAGGAGACCCTTGCTCCGAGCACAGGTGGGTTCAGCTCCTCCGAGGCCTGGGCTCACGTCTGGCCACCTTCACCCACAGGGAGGCAACCGAGAGCACAACCCTGCCCGGTTGCCCCCATGGGGAAGGTGCTCGAGCCCCTCAGCAGCATCTCTGCAGAGCTGTCTGTGGACCCCAGCAACTCCAGGCCTCCAGCTCCAGGTGAGTCCAGCCCAACTCCCCAAGGTCAGAGAAGGCATTTAAGAACTGGACGCCATGCCTTAAGAAATAAGATTGACAAGTGGAATCTTATCAAACTAACAAGCTTTTGCAAAGCAAAGGAAACCATTAAGAGAGCAGGGAGACAGCCCAAAGAAGGGGAAAAAATATTTGCCAACTGTATATCTGACCAAAAGGCCTAACATCTAGGATCTACAAGGAAACCCATTGTCTTAGACTGTATGATCAGATTTCAGGAAAGGTTATGTAAGAGACTATGGTACTAACATGTCTCCAAGAAAACTGAAAACTCTCTGCATGATAGAGTGGCCAATGTTACCAAGAACTGGCCTCCAGAGGGAACTCTGGATGTAATCAAGATAAAGACTGTGTACTGGGTGGTAACTAGGAAGCTGGGCCACCCAGATCAGTTCCCATATAAAGATTCCTGGCTACAAATTGCATTAACTCAACCCCTTGGATAAGGTTTTGTGCTGCCAGGCAGGGACACAGTATAATTCTCCTAGCCAAGACTCCACGTCAACCAAAAGATCAAAAGTGAGACCAAGCCAAAAGTCCACCAGTCATCCAGGGAGACCAGATGATGAGCCTTTGTTGCTACCACCCCCCTATATCACACCACTAATACCAGAGGTCCCCTCTTTGTCACCAGCAATATCAGAACCCTCCCCTCCACCAGGCACACCACTGCCATCTCTGTTCCCCCCACCGCCTGCAGAGCTGGACCAAATGGGGAGGTGCCTTTGCTCAACCTCAAGCCAGTGGTCTACAGTGCAGATCCCTCTGCATGAGATCAGAGGGCCCCAACAAGTGACACAAGAGGGCAATGTCCAGGGTGGAAAATCTATCTTCTATTACCAGCTGTTTGCTAGCATGGACTTGGTAAATTGGAAACATCATACCCGCTCTTACTTGGAAAAGCCCCAGGCCATAATCGACTTAGTCCATCTGTCAGACTCATCTTCCCGCCCGGGGAGATTGCTGCCAGCTCCTCCTAACCCTTCTTAATACTGAGGGGTGGTGATGAGTAGTGACAGAAGCCTGAAAATGGATGGCAGGATGTGCCCCAAGAGACTTATTAGATCCTGAGACCTGGGTAAGGGGCGCTTTCCCAGAGGAGGATCTGCATTGGAACCCAAACTTGGAGGGCAGAAAGACCAACCTAGAAAGATATCTATGAACCCTCCTGGAAGGATTAAAAGCAGTAACTAAGAAATCCATCAATATGTCCAAGACTACTGAGGTACTCCAAAAGTCAGACGAAAGTCCCTGGGACTTTGATGAGAGACTTTGTGAGGTATTCCGGTTATGTACCCTCTTTTACCCTAAGACCCTTGAGAATCAAGGCATAGTGAATGCTGCCTTCATGGACTCAGCACAGGGTGCTATCCAAAGAAAGCTACAGAAGTAGGAAGGGTTTGCCGGAATGAACAGCACCCAACTACTGGAGATAGCCAACAAGGTCTTCATAAACCGAGAACAAACTGCAAAGAGGGAGGCTGACAAGAAGGCTGACCAGAGGATGAGGCAAAAGGCAGCTCTCCTTGCTGAAGCCCTAGGCCAACCAACTGAATTCAAGTCAAAGCAAACAAAAGGAAAGTCCAGGACCCATGTCCCCTCACAACGGGATCAGTGTACATATTGCAAGAAAAACTTAGTGGAAAAAGGACTGCCCTGATAGACCTCAGAGAGAAGAAAAAAAAATCCAGGGACAGAAACGAACACTGCCCCATACAAGACAGAACCCTCTGCTGCTGGCTTTATCGGGTTAGCCGGCATTGACTCGGACTGAGACGGACAGGGCTCAATCGACTTAGGTGCCTGTGAGCCCATGGTCAAAATAAAGGCTGGGGGCCAATCAATGGACTTTATGGTGGATACTGGAGCTGAGCATTTGGCTGTAACTAAACCAGTGGGGCCCATGTCAAAAAGAAGAACAAAATTATGGGGGCTGCCAGAGCCCAAATCAAATGTTTTTTTTTTGTGAAACCCGCAATTGCATCATGGGGGGACACCAAGTAAAACCTAATTTCCTGTATGTCCCAGAATGTCTAGTACCCTTGATGGGAAGGGACTTGCTGTCCAAGCTGGGGATCCAGATCACCTTCTTGGTTGATGGTCCCACCCACCTTGAACTGCTGGGACCCACGTGGCTGGTACCCCAAAGGACACCTCCTTAATTTTGTTGGTCACAATTCCCTGAGAGGAAGAATGGAGACTCCATTCCCAGCCTGCCACAAACATCAGCCCGGCCCTGGAAACGTGGAGCTCCCACTTTCCCGGAGTCTGGGCTGAGAATAACCCACCTGGGCTAGCCGTCAACCATCCATCAGTAATAGTTGACCTACTGCCCAGTGCCCACTCAGTAAGAGTCCCACAGTATCCCTTATCTCAGGAAGCCAAGATCGGCAACCAAGTTCTCCTTCCAAGACTACTAAAGTTCGGGCTACTCAGAAAGTGCCAGTCTTCATGGAATACTCCTCTGTTGCCTGTGAAAAAACCAGGCACCAGTGATTACTGACCTGTGTGCCATCAACCAAGCCACAACAACCATCCATCTGGTGGTCCCTAACACACAGACCCTCCTAGGCCTCATACCTGCAGAGGCCCAGCGGTACACCTGTCTGGATCTGAAGACTGCTCGCTATTGCATTTGCCCGGCACCTGTAAGTCAGCCCATGTTTATCTTTGAATGGGAAGACCCCCCACTGGCCAAAAGGAGGAATTAACTCAGACCCGGTTGCCCCAGGGGTTCAAGAACACCCCACCATATTTGGAGAGGCCCTAGCAGAAGATCTGGCACACTTCCCCAATGCAGAAGTCGAGTGTACACTCCTGCAATATGTGGATGATCTCCTCCTGGCAAGCACAACCTTGGAGGACTGTACTAAGGGAAAAGAGACAATACTAGACTTACTCCAGAAAGCTGGATACAGGGTGTCCCTTAAAAAGGCCCAGATTTGCCAGAAAATAGTCAGGTACTCAGGGTTTCTCATCTCAAAAGGGCATCGGACCTTGGGGCCTGAACAGAAAAAGGCAATTTGGACCCTTCCAACCCTGAAGACCGAAGGCAAATCTGAGAGTTTCTGGGGCCTACCAGATTCTGTCACATCTGAATCCCCTACTACTCATTAATAGTCAAACCCCTCTATGAAGCCACAAGGAGGGGGGGAGTCATTCCAATGAGGGCAACAGCAACGGGAAGCCTTTCTTACCCTTAAGAAGACTTTGCTAGAGCCCCAGCCTTGGGACTCCCTGATGTAAATCAAGAATTTAATCTCTTCCTTCATGAGAAAAAGGGAATGGCTCTGGGAGTTCTAACTCAGAACATAGGACCCTGGCAATGGCCTGTGGCTTATCTGTCCAAACACATAGACACAACGGCGGCTGGATGGCTACCCTGTCTGTGGGCCCTGGCTGCTGCTGCTCTCTTGGCCAAAGAGGCAGACATACTTACCATGGGACAAATACTAAATATCAAAGTCCCTCATTCAGGCATGGCCCTAATGGACCACCGAGGGGACCATTGGCTCACCAATCCATGCATGAGTTGCTACCAAGGCTTTCTGTGTGGAAACCCCCACAAAAGGCCAAGAGATTGTCAGAACGTTAAATCCAGACACTTTCTTACCTTCCGAACCAGGACCCCTGGACCATGACTGTATTGAAATAAAAGATCTCCGCATGCCACCCAGATCTCACAAATCAGCCTTTGACTTCTCCGGACTGTGTCCTCTACGCTGATGGAAGCAGCTTCCTGTCAAATGGGAAGCGTTTGGTGGGATATGCGGTCATAACTGAAACAGAAGGTAATAGAATCAAGGCCCTCCTAATGGGACGCTCAGCTCAAAGGGAAGTGCTAATGGCTTTAATCGGGGTGCTAGAATTAAGCACAGGACAGAAGATAAATATCTAAGACTCAAGGCATGCCTTTGCCACACTCTATATACGTGGGGCCCTCTATAAAGAAAGAGGACTCCTACCTTGGGAGGAAAAGCATCAAAACTCAAGCTGAAACCCTATGCCTCCTAGAAGCAGTCTGGGATCCCACAGCTGTTGCAGTCATTCACTGCGAAGGCCACCAAAAGGGAAAGAGTTCAATAATCAAAGTAAACCAAAGGGCAGACATGGAGGCCAAACGGGCAGCCATAACAGTGACCCCTCAGGCCCCTCCTGACAAAAGTTTAATGATCTCAGCCCTGCCCAAGTGCCCAAGGTATGCCCCGAAAGAAGAAAACTGGATAAAAAGGGAAAAGATTACCAAGGGCTCAGACGGATGGTGGCTTCTCCCTGATGGACGGCCCTCTGTCCCAAACCACCCGGCCTATCCCCTGGTTCACAAACTTCACGAAGACACCCATAAGGGAAAAATGCCACTAGAAACCTTAGTTAACCAGTAGTACTATATGGCCAGACTCCCCATGCTTTGCAGAAATGTAATCTGGAGATGTCAGACATGTACTCGCAACGATGCCAAACAAGGGCCTTCCCAACCACCAGGAATACAAAGAACTGAACAAAGCCCATTTGAAAGACCTAGAAATAGACTTCAGAACTACCACCCAGCAAAGGATATAAATACCTATTAGTCATTGTATGCACATACTCAGGCTGGGTTGAAGCATACCCCACCAGAACTGAGAAAGCCAGAGAAGTAACAAGAATCCTACTGACTGAAATCTTACCTAGGTCTGAAATACCCACCTCAATTGGATCAGATAATGGACCTGCCTTCATGGCTGAAATTACACTAGGACTAGTAAGGGTCCTACAAAACAAATGGAACTTGCACACAGCTTACAGACCTCAGAGTTTGGGGAAAGTTGAGCACATGAACCAAACCCTAAAGCAAATTTTAAGTAAATTTTGTTAGGAAACCCAACTGCCCTGGATCTCTGTACTGCCTGTGGTTCTCCTCTGTGTAAGATGCTCTCTCCAAGCAGAAATCAAGCTCTTCTCCTATGAAATCCTGTGTGGTAGACATCCTCCCCTTGTAAGTGTCCCTGGAGACAGGAAAGAAATAGGAAATCTAGATATTCATTCCTAGCTACAGTTCTTAGCTACCACCATATTCCAGTTACACCACTGGGTGCTGGAAAGACTTCCCCTGACTGAAAGCAACCCAGTTCAACCCTATAAGCCAGGAGATTTTGTCTGGGTAAAAGACTGGCATAAGGCACCCCTAAAACCCACATGGACGGGTCCTTACTCCATACTCCTAACAATTCCCACAGCTTTGAACGTTACAGGTATGCTGGGCTCCAGTGATCCTTCCTCCTCAGCCTAGCCTGAGGAACCAACCATCAAAACTGTAAATAAACGTTTTCACTGGTTGTTAATTCACTAAATGTATTGCTATCACTCTTTAACCCTCGCTCTTTTCATCTCTATTGTCTTGGCTTTGGGTGTGGGCCTAATTGCTGTAACCCCCACTTATTGGAAATGTGGCAAGAAGGCTTTATTGCAATTTCTGTATTTCTCATGCATAGGATGTAATACTGCTTTATTATGTTTTCAATAGGAATATATACGTTAATCAGTCTCAGAAACTGCGCAATGCGAAATTTTGACCCTAAGACACAATCCAGACTCACAAGCAAAGGTAACTGGATCATCCCCTCTCCACTACCGACATGTTCACTGTACCAGATTTGCCCCCTTTTGGGCCACGCTAGACCAATGTGTCACCTCATGGCAGAAGAAAGGTAAAGTCATTTTCTGTACTTGTGAAGTGTCATCTGCCCTTGTAACCTACCTTACTGCCCTGGAATGCTATATTTGTTAAGCCACCGGTCTCCTCCAGGGTCCTAGGGTCTGGGTAAGAACCTCCTTTGCAATTCCCCATTGCTTATGAATAAACAAGTGGAAAGGCTTGGCAACATCTTGGAGAGCTAAGGCCAGGGCTTGGTAAGAATCATCTTTAACTGCTGAAACGTTTGTTCCTCAGTAGCAGTCCATTTTAGGGGCTGATCTCCTGTTGTGGCTGTGTATAGAGACTTGGCAAATTTTAGCAAATCCTGGAATCCACAACCTGCCACCCCCAGGAATTCTCGTACCTGTTTTTTTGAGGTGGGCATGGGGATTTGGAGAATGGCTTCCTTTCGGGCCATGGTTAGGGTTCACTTACCCTTTTTTAGCTGGTATCCTAAATAGGAGACCTTGGCTAAGCAGAGTTGTGTCTTCTTAGCCAATACACAGTAGCCCAGGTCCTGGAGAAGCTATAACAAAGCCTTGGTGCCTTTTAAGCAAGTGCCCAAGTCTGCTTCTGCAAGCAAGAGATCATCTACATACCGAAGTAAAGTACACTCATAGTATAGGGCATGAAACTCTGATAAGTCCTGTTGTAAGGCTTTCCCGAAAAGTGTCGGAGAGTTTTTGAACCCTTGTGGCAACCAGGTCTAAGTTAGCTGACAGGTGTCCCCCGAGTCAATGCGTTTGTCCATTTAAAGGCAAAGATAGGTTGGCTGACAGGGGCAAGGGAATGGAAAAGAAGGCATCCTTTAAATCCAGCACAGCATACACCTGATGTCGAGGGGGGGCAGGCTGAGCAATGTGTATGTGTTGGGAACAGCAGGATGGATTGTCTCAACCTGCTTATTGATCTCCCTCAAGTCCTGAACTGGCCAGCAGTCAGAAGTTCCCGGTTTTTGAACTGGTAGTAAAGGAGTGTCTCACATTGACTTGCATGATGTTCAAATATTAGCTGCTAAGAGTATTTTAATGTTAGGGGCAATTTCTTTCTTCACCTGTCAACTCATAGGGTATTGACAAACGTGAACAGGGGTGGCTGATGCCAACAGACTCACCATGACCAGAGCATGATGCTTCGTCAGTCCTGGGGGGTTAGTCTCCGCCCATACTGAAGGAAACTCCTGCTGTAGCTGTAGAAATAAGCTTGATGAAACATTCTCAGTGGGAGAATTAAAAGAAGTTAGGAGGTATTTTTCAGAAAGTGGAACAGTTAAAAGCATCTGATAGGCAGTGGGAACAAACATTTTAGTTTTATCAGGTGAAAACACAATGGTTGCTTTTAACTTTTGAAGCTAATGTCGGTCCATGAGAGGGAATGGGCAGTCTGGAGCTACGAGGAATGAGTGGGTGACCCATTTCTGTCCTAAATCAACAGTTTGGTTAGAAGTGAATTTGTAGTTCATAATTGCCCCTGTTGCACCCTGAACTGAGATTTGTTTGCTTGACACAGGTCCCAATAGTGACTTTAGGATCGACAGTTTTGCCCCAGTGTCCACCAAAAGTTGGACCAGATGGCCCCCAATAGCAGCAGTTACCATGGGCTCTTGGGAGCCTAAGAAAAAGGACCCCTGGCTTCCTCAGTCTGAGTTATTTCCAGTTTTCCCAGCAGAGGGCAGAACCAAAACTGACTTGGGGTCATCTGCTTTTGGGTGACCGTGACGGAATTTTCTGCAATATGCACATTGATTCTTAACTAAAGGGGGGCACTCAGTCCCTTTTGTTTTTTCTTAGTTTTCCCTCTTCTCTGGCATGGTGGTTTTGTATCAGATTGGGGAGCTCAAAGGGCAGCTACCAGTATTCTCCTCTGACATCTGGCTGTTTTATCGCCTCTTGCATTGCTTGTTTCTGTTTCTCAGCGTCATGGTTATGAAAATCTTTTGGGATACTTCAAGTAGCTGAGAAATATTTATTCCTGCAAAGCCCTCAAGCTTTTGTAACTTTTTCTGGATGTCTGGAGCCACTTAAGCCATGAATGCCAAATTGATAGCTCGAGCATGCTCAGGAGCTGAGGGATCGAATGGGGTATAGGTACAAAAAGCTTCCTGGAGGCATTCAAGAAATGCCCCCAGAGATTCCTTGGGACCCTGGAGAATTTTGGTAGTTTTAGAAAGATTACAGGTTTCCAGGCTGCTCCCCTCAAACGAGCTAATAGAGTCTGGTGATACGTATCTAATGCCCTGGACCCTGCCAAAGTGCTAGGGTCCCAATCTGGGTGAGAAGAGGGAAAAACCTCATCTAACATGTCCTGACTTTCTCCCTGTGTACCCACAGTTGAGGCTAGAATAGACTTTTTAGCCTCAGCTCTCGCTCCTCAGAGGTAAATAGTATCAAAAGGAACTGTTGACAATCATCTCAAGTGGGGCAATGAGTGCACATGACTGATTCCATTAGAGAAATCAGAACCTGTGGCCTCTCTGAAAATGGCGGATTTTGGTATTTTCAGTTATACAGATCAGAGGTGGAGAAAGGATAATATACCAAGAAGGGCTGCTCAGTTCGATCTTCCTCCTGTGGAGGAGGATCTTCCCAGAGGGGAAGGAGAGGGGTTGGATCAGCCTGAGAATGGAGACGGGTAGCAAAGGCGGAAATGCAAAGGGAAGGTGGAAGAGGTGATGGTAGGCAAAGAAGCCTGAAGATTATAAGTTGGAGGATTAGAGTTAAAGATAGATGGGTCCTCAAGGGGATCTTTAGTAGAAGGGGGTAAAACAGGATACAACAGTGGAGGTAGGAGTTGGGGAGAGTGAAAAAGGTGGGACACAGGCTAGAGGTTTAGAAACAAGGACATGACTGGGAATTTCGAGGAAGCATTTCTTTAGCCATGGGGGTGGTTTTTGAATCAAGCTTAACCATTGGTTGATATAGAGAAACTGGCCAGGGTGACCAGGAGTCCCTGAACGACCTTCCAAACAGACTTAGTGACTTGAATATCCAGAGATCCCATGGAGGGTCATCCAAAATTAAATGAAGGCCAGTCAATTTCACAGAGGGTCTGGAGCCTGCCTTTTGAAAGGCAGATACCGTAGTCTTCAGTAGCAAATCCAACAGAAAAATTTTTTATCATGCAGTCCAGAGGACAGGAGGGTTTAGAAGTTTGAGATCCCATATTGTTAAAAACCAGTGAAAACAAATCGAAACTGAAATCAGAACCTGAACCAGGCCAACGTCTTAGCTTAGTGAAGAGTGTCCAAGGGACAGCCTCGTCAGGCTGTGGCTCCCTTAAACAGGATTATGGCCACAAAGAGATTCCTTAAACAGAATTATGGCCACAAACAGAACAGATTTTTACCGCCTAGGAGAGTGCAGAGGGACTCAGTTTCTTTTGAAGCGATGGGAAGCCAGTGGTTGTTCCAACTCCCTCTGAGCCAGATGAGAGGTTATGGGGCCCTGGGACATCTTAGGGGGTGCCTCCCCTATAACTTCTCCACCCAGCTGGGGAGAGCTGGAATGAGGCCGCCTCCTGAGGCTGGTGAATCTAGCTGGGGCCTCCAAATGTTATAGCCGAAGTGCAAGAAAGAAGTTGCCAATATGCCAATATGCAGAGAGTTGAACTTGAGTCCTTTATAGCCAGCAGTCAAGAGTAGGATTGTGTCATAAAGAACTCTTGACCCTGAACAGAATAAGCAGAGTTTATAAAGGCAAAAAAAAAAAAAGCTGTCCAGTTATATTAGTTATAGGTTTTATAGATAGATATTTTAGCAGGAAGCAGCACAGAAGAGTAACCCCTGCTCCTCTGCTTCCCATAGAGAGTTATGGGGATCATGTCTATCAGGGGAAAATGAGGCAGGAGATAGAATGGAGCACGAGAGATGAATCTTACAAACAAGAGGCCATGGGAACAGTAGAGAAGCCACAAGACTGACGCGTTGACTACCTTCAAAGACAGAACATATGCAGGAAAGAAGTCATTAACTGAAATCTTAACCAGTCTCCCAGGACACAACATAAGCAACATCCCTTCCTAAGACAACATGAGAAAGTCATAAAGCTGGCCAAGAAAATACTCCAGGTGTGGTACATGTGCACAAGGGACCTTCTTGGACCCTAGTAACCTATCCATGTGGAAGAGATAGTTGAGACTCTTGCATATGGATTGCATCTCACACATACACTAAAATGATGGACTGGTGGTCAGAGACCTGCACAGTAACCTGAAAGGTTACCCCCTCCCTAGGAAGTGCGTTTAATCCCCAAAACATTAGTCAACATGTTTTCTTTCCACATGCTTTGCAAAAGTAGAGCCCATAGTCCCACCAAAAAGAAAACAAGAGGTCCCGGCTTTGTTTAACGCAAAGCTCTTGGAGACTGGTCCAGTTCCACGTTTGTACTGCTCCACTCTTTGGAGTACACTATCGTGTCAGTTTTGCTAAACAAGCTCCTCTTTGCTTTTACTCTCTGTGTGTCTCGTCCCATTCTTGGTTTGTGGCCCCAAAAACCTGGTCACCGCCAACGGGTCTTCAATCACCCCAACACATGGGAGAACAACCAGATCAAAGAGCCTTCTCTCTGCCTTGCCCAATGCTGTCTGGACTCACTTATCGGCCACTTGTTTCAGGTAATTTGTCTGCACCTCTCAGGTAATGATTCCCCATCTTCTTCTGGACTTGGCGGCTCTGGTACTGAGTGTGCAAGGTCTTCCAGATCTGACTGCTGCATTTTTATACTGAAAACAACGTGAAGCTGACGAGGCAAATTACCATCGGCAGTCTTGACACCCACATGAGTTTCCATGATGGCATGCCATTTTTTTTAACACAGGGCACTTCATCACAGTAAGATCCCTGCCATGAAAGTTGGCCACACAGGTTTTGTTCTGACATTTTCAGTAGCAATAATGAACACCCAAACTGGGCCCAGCTCAGTAGACCAGGACAGTTCTTGGCCTCGTGCAGGAGAATTGAAGGATGAGCCTTAAGTAGAAAAGGAAAAGGAGTTTGCTGAAATGACGGAGAGCAGGCTACTCCACAGGCAGGGCAGCCCACATGCCAGGCTCACCCTGTCGACGACCATCTCTTGATGACATGGGGACCAAGGGATGGATGAGTCATGGGTTTTCCAAGAAAAGGGCGGGGAGTTTCCAGACGTGAGGGTTTCTCCTCTTTTTAAAGCATATATGATAACTTCTGGGAGTTGTCATAGTAACTGTAAACTGTCATTGGGCTGGTAGGAGAGTATTTAGCATGCGAATGCAGTACAATTTGCATATAATGAGCAAAAAGGGCACACAGAGGTCCCTCGGGAAGCCTTCTTGGTCCTGGTTGGTTTTGTCTGGCTTCTGCTGGTCACCACGCTCCGTCTCACCATTTCAGGAACTTTGGTCTGTGTCCTGGGACTTCTGTCTTGGAAAACTTAGTCCTGCCGGATCCCTATCTCAATAATTAGCTTTGATTTTCTAGTGCTATGGAAACCCACCGTTGCTTGTCCCTATTGCCGCAACCCTGAAAGAGCAAAAGAATTGAACGGCCCTGCACGTCCTTCCATTCCTGAGAGACAGTAGAGGAAGGTGTTTCCTTGTATCTTCCACGTTCCCGTCCTGAACCACTTCAGGGCGTTCTCAACTCCCCTGTGGGCTGTGCTCCTATAGAAAGGAATCTTATTCATGTCTTTGTATTATTATTAGTTACAGATTAATACAGTCACGATCACCCTGTATCCATAGGTTTGTCTTGTTATAACTACTGATTATACTGAGTGATGTCTCACTTTGAGATAGGCTCTGGTACTCCCTTGTTCAGTAGTAAAATCCATTAACTCTTCTGATTAAATTACTGATAAGTGGAATTGTGGGCTACTCTTAGTAACTGGTACCAATAAAACGTAGCCTGTAGATGTCATTATCAGCAAAATATAGTTGCCCCTGGACTTCTGTACCACAATCTACAGCCACCCCCAAACCTGGGCTGATCAACATGAACCGTGAGACCAAAGGGCCAGCGGACTTGTGCCAGAAACACCAGTCTCTTATATCCTGAATTTTGAATTCAGAAATAAACCTCGTCTTCTCTGTTCTCTGCCTCTCGCCTTCTCACCGGCTGTGAGAGTTGGCAGTGAGCATTTCTCTGACCATAACATAAGTGCAGCTTCTTCACTCAGTGAGGCTTAATCCAAACACACAGCCTTGGGGGCCAACAGGGCAATTTGGGTCCTTGAGTCCTGGTGACTGTTTCCTATGTTCCTTGTGTTGAACTCGGTGCTTTCACCTCACACCAGTCTCTCTCAGAACACGGACCAACTGCTTTCTCCCTGGGAAAACTCGGGGGCTTCACAGTGAAAGTTGTTGTTCTGGAAAAGCTACTGAGTGTGAGGCAGGTGCTGAACTTGAACGAGCTGATGGATATGAGCCCCCAGCCCAGGAATCTATTTAAAATTTAGGCTTTGAATGGTGACAAATCAAGTCTTGCTTGTAAAAAAGAAAAAAAGCTTAAACCTTGAAGACTCTAGGATGAAAATATAAGATGTGCCCAAAAACCTCTTTCCGCTACCTTTGTAAGACGCCTGTTCTTGTCAACCTCATGGTGCTGCTGAGAACCAAAGGTCAAGTGTTGGCATTTCCACACATTTCCTTCTCTCTCCAAGGGTCTCTGCTACACGTTATGATCATGGCTGGTTTTTGAATTGGGAGAGGAAGTTGCAGTTGTCATATCACAACACTTCTCCTAAATATTCTAGTATCTACCTCATAAGAACAAGGAGTTTTTTTTGACCTACCCAGTAGTGAGCACACTTGGGAAAGCTAGCACGGCAGGAAAACTGTTTGCTGACATTACATGTCTCCATCTTTACCAATTGTCACAATAACGCCAGACCAGTGTGGTGCCTGCATTCTGTCTCCCCAGCCTCCCTTTCTCTTTCAGGACACCAACTTCATGGAAGATGACCCCTGGCTGTGTAGCAAGGTGTCTCTCTGTTTGGGTTTATCTGACTCTCCCCTTATAAGCAGACCCAACAGAAGAATTTTTTTTTTTGCAGGAACATTCCAGAAGCGATGCTTTGTCCTTCCTGGTGCTTCACATCAGGAGGCACATACCAGCTTATCCCATCACCAGCAAAGCTGAGCTCAGTCACTTGGTTCAGCTGCAGTGTACGAGGTTTCCTTTTTTCCCTTCGCTATTAAGAAATAATGACATGGGACAGGCACAGTGGCTCATGCCCATAATCTCAGCACTTTGGAAGGTGGAGGGGAGAAGATTGCCTGAGCCCAGGAGTTGAAGACCAGGATGGCACCATGGCAATACTTCGTATCTACAATAAATCAAAATTTAGCTGAGCGTGGTTGCATGTGCATGTAATCTCACCTAATCTCGGGAGGCTGAGGTGGAAGGATTGCCTGAGCCCAGGAAGGTGAGGTTACAGTGAGCCCTGATTGGGCTATGCACTCCAGTCTGGGCGACAGAGTGAGACTCACACTCAAAAAAAAAAAAGAGAAAGAAAAAGAAAAAGAAATAACACCTGAAAATGACTGAGGCAAAACATATATTTTACAGATTAAAAGGGTGAAGTCACAATGAGTGACTTAACTGAAAGACAGCCATGTGAATACTGCTTTAACTTTGTCATACTTTGCTCACCGTCTGTCCCATTCCCCACTTCCTAATCATTAGCAAAGGACAGACCAGCTTTCTGGAGCTAGTTCCTAATTATCTTGCCTCTCCCAAGTCTGTCTACTCTAGGCCTTCATTTACCAACCATCCAGGACCAAGCTGCCCTCGTTAGAATCAGCCTTTCGTGACCGTCCACCAGCCCACCAGAGGTTGTAGGCCCTGAGGTCACAGGACTGGTTGCCCTGACAACACCAAGGACACAAGACTGGTGTTATACATACTCAGGAAGGCCACTGCTGGGGAGATCCTCTTCACCCTGTCTCCTTGGTTAAAACTTTAAAAACCCTCAGCCAGGCTCGGTGGCTCAGCTTGTAATCCCGTGCTTTGGGAGGCTGAGGTGAGTGGATGGCCTGAGCCCGCGGGTTTGAGATACTCCTGGGCAAGCTGGCGAGACCTCATCTCTACAATAAATCAAAAAATCAGCCGGGCGTGGTAGCGCGCGCCTGTAGTTCCAGCTCCTTGGAAGGCTGAGGCGGGAGGATTGCCGGAGCCCAGCAGTTCAAGGCTGCGGAGGCTGGGAGCAGGCCACTGCACTCCAGTCTGGGCGACAGGGTGAAACTCCAACTCAAAACACAAAACAAAACAAACCCCTTCTTCAAGTCACCTTGGCTACACTGCCTCTTAGTGCTGGTCCCATTTCGAGTCTGCTCTGACTGTGAATCAACTCTTTTGCTTTACCTTTACAAATCTTTGTTTAATTCCCATGGTGCTGGTCCACACTGCCTCAGTTCACCCTAACATGAAGCTTTCAAAATTTCTAGTCAATTCATCTAGTCCCATTCCTCATCGAGGCGACTGCAGTGTTCTCACCCCTTGCCTTCAGTTTTATGAGATTTATTTAGCAAGCTCTCCATTCCTCTAAAAATAACATTCCAAGCAGTCAGAGCGGCAGCTTGTGTAAACACCTGTTTTTATCTCTTTACACGTTGGGGTTTCCTAAACCCATTAGATGTCTTGATTTTCTGAATAAAAGTCATCTTAGGTCTACCTTGTAATTCTAAACTTATTTGTATACTATCAGTGATGTCCTGGGAAGTTTCACATCCTATTATGATATTCACATAAGCCATTCTTGAATATTCTGGGGCTCCTTGCCAGATGGCTTTCTTAGCACCTGCATGCGTGGTGCATTGCAGAGGAGTAGCAAAAATTCCTCTCATAGCATAAATAAACCTTAGGGTAGCCAACTCTTTAACTACCTTAACACCTTCCACCTGCTTTCTCCAATGTAGACTGTTCCCAACAGGGCCCACCTGAGGATAACCCCTCTCAGGCGGCAAAAATCCATTCCCAAAGGGATGTACCTACCTTGGATCCACCAAACTGTTTTTCATGAGATGATGACTTCAGCCTGGATTTTCCACCATAGAGAATACCTGTATCTTCCTTCTCCTGACAGGGCCAGGGCATTTAACCCAAGCCTTCATAGCTTTGGTAACCAGTCCACATCTGTGGTTTGGTCCTGGGGTCAATCCGTCCTAATCTTTTGAAGTTCTGTCACCCAGGCTGGAGTGCACCTCATCCATGATCGGCTGAGCTCAGACCATCCTTCCACCTCAGCCTTCTAAGTAGCTGCATCCAGAGGCATGCGCCACCACACCTGACAAAATTTTTGATTTATTGTAGAGCTGAGGTCTTGCTATGTTGTTCTGGCTGGTCTTAAACCCCTGAGCTCATGCAATCCTCTCGCCTCTGCCTCCCAAAGTGCTGGGATTACAGGCATGGACCACTGCGCCTGGCCTGTTCTAGTATATCCTTATTCATCATTGATTACTATGTTGGTAATCAATTAACGCTCTCCTAGAGACAATTAGCCCAGCAACTGCCATGCCACCAGAAGGGTCACAGTCATCATCCAGGTCCTTCAGATGAAGCTTAGGAATTGGGAATCTAAGGAATTTCCTGACATCCTGAGACTTTTGCTTCTTTGAATCTATTTCTGGGTTGCACCTCACCTTTCTTCCCATCCTGATCTAGATCATTCATAGTTTTTATTAAAATTGCAGGAACCTCATCTTTCTTTGCCTGCGCCAAGATGGGTTCTGTGAGGAGAGACTGAGGAGTCCACCTTCATGTCTTTAGGTACCTGAGAGGAGACCCTCCCCTTTACAATAGTCTGTGTATTTTTTTTTTTTTAAATCCTTCACTCTCGCATATTCCTATGTCTCCTTTCTAAACCTAGACTTTAAATGAGGCAACGGCTGGCTTGGCTGTAGCCTAACTTGACCCTGCTTTAAAAAGATACCAATTAAAAAGAGAATTTCTGATTCTTCAGAGCCACTTGGCTTCTAACTGCTCTGTGCTATTTTAAACTCTTTTAGCAAACCAATGTGGAATCTAAATTAAAAGAGAATCCTGCCGACTATGCCCAAGGTCGTGAGTGAGGACACAGGGGTGTCACAGATGCAGTTTAACAATGCTTGACTCACCACACTGCTCTACAATCCTAATGTCCCACTGACCCATAGGACACTGCCCACCAGAGTGGTTATAGGTCTGTATCTTGGGATTCTTGGTCAGCGTCCCTTGATGCTAGGGCACAAAATTATCTGGGAAATGGCAGCAGCTTGGACAGACCCACTGAGGCAGCTCACATGTTGGACAGCACATCAGGCGAGTGGAGAGTGGGGATGTGGGCGGGACTTGGCGCTCTCTCCCCAGGGCTTTCCACATGAATAACTGTTGGTCTGCCACCCAACGCCTCACAGCAAACTATGTTTATTTTGTCACCTCATCAACATGTTTACATACTTAGGACAAAAACATGTTTCCTCCCAACACATCAAACAAGGGCATGTCTCAGACTCTGACCAGTACACTGTACACATTAACTCAAGGTCACAGACATTCAAGATGGAGTCACTCAAGCTCAATACAGTGCCACCAGGGCACACCATGGGGAAACTGAGGCCTTGTGTTCCCAGATCCTGTCATGGGAAAAGTAAGACCTTCAACAAGGAAACCACTGAATACATGGGCTATATAGTAATTAAATAAAAATAAAGGTCCTGCTCCTTGGTGGCACCAGCCACATGTCAAGGGCTTGGTACCACCTGCGGATAGAGGCCACCACACTGCACAACACAGACATGAAACATTGCATCAAGCCAAGTGTTCTGTACCTGCCCTGTGTGGGCGGCTTCACCTTTGGGGGAGGGGTGACCTGGGAAGACCTGCTAAGGAGGGGCCATTTCAGCAGAGACAGCATTATTCATTCAGCATACCTTCACTAAATGCCTACTCGGTCGGCGACCAAGCTCTCTTCCTGAGCTTCCAGGAAGTCAACTGTTCCTGCTCACACATCAGGGACAATAAAGAACACACACAGCATGCCAGGTGACAAGTCATTGGGCAAGAAAATGAGAGAGGGCAGGGGTGCCACTGAAGTACAGGGAGAGCTCTGGCCAACACTGGAGCAGGGCCCTCACCGTGCCCACACCTCAGGGAAGATTCTGATGGGTGGACGACACCTGCAGGGTAGGTGCAGAGGCACAGCTGTTGCCAGGGGTGTGGAGCTGAGGGAGGAAGAGAGACCATGGGCTGGTCATGAAGGCCTGACAAGGACTGCAGGTTTGACTCAGCAGCGGTTGGCTCCTGGAGGCTTGAAGGGAGTGGGTGTCAGTATCTCCCTTCATGTGGAAGGTCCACGCCGGGCGCACTTGGAGAGTAGATGGTAGGGGGTGACCCTGAGTGGCCAAGGAAGCTCGGGCTTGGGAAAGAGGATGTTGAAAAGCGACTGAACTCAGGGTGTTTCTTGGGAGGCAGAGCTGATGGAAGGGTGTCGGGGAGCAAGGACGCTGGGGGTGACTCTCTAGGCCACTCCAGTGGTCCTGTCATCCAGGGAACACCTCCCAGTCTGCCACTGGTTGAGGCGCTCCCAATGACCACGGCAGCTTCGCCCCTTTAATTCTTATTTTCCTGAAGCCCAGCATCCAGTGAGGTCTCATCATAGGGGTCATAGGGTCAGGTGCAGTGATGCCGGATGATTGCTTGAGGTATTTGATACCAGCCTGGGTAGCATGCAGAGACCTCACCTCTACCAAAATAAGAAAAAGAAAGGAAGGAAGGAAGGAAAGAAGGAAGGAAGGAAGGAAGAATTGAGCCAGCTGGGTGATGAGCACCTGCCTTCAAAGCTACTCAGGAGGCTAAGGCAGAAAGATCATATCAGCCAGGAGGTGGAAGCTGCAGTGAGCCATGCTCATGCCACTGCACTCCAGCCTGGGCAATACAGTGAGGTGCTGACTTAAAAAAGGGGTTGTGTGGCACGGAAGATAAATTGCCCAAGCCTTTGCATATCTGAAAATGTCTGTGTTCTTTGCTCCTGTTGGATTCTCCCTCGAGCTATGTGCACAGTCTCAGGTGGAAAGCATTCTCAAACAGACATTGCCGGGTCTGCTCCTGTGTTCCTGGTACCCAGCATCATTGTTGAGATGAAAGTCTCAGTCCTGTCCGCGTGAGCTGATTCTTCTCCCTGGATCCTGTTAGCGTCTTTTCTGCTTCTGTGGTCTTCTGACACTTGACCTGATGAGCCTTGGGGCCTGGCGTCCTCTGGACTCGTGTTGTCTTGGGAATGGTGGAGACCCTCGTTGGGGACCCCACCAGGGACTACCTTGTGACCACAAACTGGGTAACTTCGAACAGCAGACATGTACCCTACCATAGTTATGGGGGTCAGAGGCCTGAAATCAAGGTGTCACTGTCCCCAAAGTTCCCCGGCAGGGTCCTACTCTTTATCTTCCTGCCTCAGGGATGCCAGTACTCCTGGTGGCGGCATCCTCTCTGCCTTCATCTCCATAAGGCCTGCCCCTCGGTGCCTGTCCTATCTCTTTTTTTTTTTTGAGTTGGAGTCTCACTCTGTCGCCCAGACTGGAGTGCAGTGGCCGCTCCCGGCCACCGCAGCCTCGACCTGCTGGGCTCCGGCGATCCTTCTGCCTCAGCCTTCTGAGTAGCTGGAATTACAGGCATGCGCTACCACACCTGGCTGATTTTTTGATTTATTGTAGAGATGAGGTCTCGCTGCCCAGGCGGGTCTCAAATCCACGGGCTCAGGCAATTCACTCACCTCAGCCTCCCAAAGGCGCGGGATTACAGGCTGAGCCACCGAGCCTGGCTCTGTCCTATCTCTTATGAGGATACTCGCCTTTGGATTTGGAGCCCCCTGGATGATCTGAGATGGCCTTATCCCGAAATCCTCCCTTAAATCTGCAAAGACTCTTTCCAACATAAGCCATGCTCACAGGTCCTGGGGTTAGGAGTAGACATGCCTTTACGGGAGGCGCCATTCAATGCACTGTAACCCCAGTTCCCCCAAACAAGTTCAGGCTGCTCCCAATCACATTTCTGTTGTCTTGCTGAGACACAGAGACACAGGGCCTCTCAGGATGTGGCTGTGCCTGACCTGGATGCCGGATGCCCATGCAGACCTGGCTCTGTTGACCTCCCATCCCCAGCCGGGTTCCCTAGCCTGTCGCAGCTCCTTGGGACCATCATCCACATGCTCCTGGTAAAGCATCACCTGCATCCTCCTCTGAGCCAACCACACAGCAGCTGGAGCCTAGTGGAATGATTCTCCAGATAGACTGTTTGCATCTGTTTTAATCTAGCTCCTTGGGAACACCCACTCTGGGAGCCCACCAGCTTGCAAACAGGTGCCTGTCACTGAGGGGGTAGGAAGTACTTGACATCCCACCAGGGAAGAAGAAGGGAAACCACTCTACTGGAGGGCTGAGGGGTGTGGCATGAACTGACTCCACCTTGTTTGTTCATTGGTCTGTCAGGAGACTGCTGGGCCTCCCTAATCTCAGGATGGGCTGCCTGGGAAGGAAGGCCTTGCCTTTGTTCCTTATTTTTGTGCGGGTATATCTACATGGGGCTTCATTGCAGAAAGCCACCCCAGCAGGGCCAAGAGGACCGCTTTTTGAGAGGCTCCGGAGACTGGAAGAGCAGGCAAGTACACCCATGACTTTGGGCAGATGGTTTTTAAAATTGGTGTGAGACGGAGGACAGATGTTAGGGAAGCAGTGAGCATCGGTGCTTGGTGGACACAGACCAGATGTGGAGTTGGCTAAAGTTATTTCCACCTGTAGCTGGAAACCAGCTGCCAGGTTTGCTGGGCTCTGCCCCGAAGACCAGTCAGATGACATGGGGGTGGGGAGGGGGTTGGTGGAGCCAGAGGCTGGAAGGGGACCCGGAAGGCCTGAGGAGCACAACTGGGGGTGCTGGGGTGCTGAGATGGGGCGGGGTCACTGGGTGTGGGTGTAAGGTCACGGGTCTGCCTTGAGGCAGAGGGTGTGGCCAGTCTCCCCAGACTCCCGTGTGGGGTCCCTGAATGGTTCCCGTGTGCCCTGTGTGTGTTCGGCCTGCACACAGTGCTTCCTGTTTGGGCCCCACTGAACACTCGTGAGGCCACCCTGCAGGCCCCTCATTCACAGGCAGGACCTGGGGTCACAGTGGCGAAGTGACTGACTGGTGTCGTCAGGGGCCGGAGCAGGAATCAGAGTCCGGGTGGGGTTCTGAAGTCCACACTGCACAGGGTGCAGCTTGCAACCTGGGGCTGGCCACCTGCCATCCCACAGTGCCCTGGCGGGCCTGTTCGTGGTATGGGCCGTGACTCAGAGCCCACGAAGGGTCAGACTGGCGGAAAAACATGAAGTGCCACCTTGGCCAGGCAAGAGCGGGCACCACAGCCGTGGGAGGAGAGGTTTGTCCCGCTGCTCCTGGCCCTGTAATCGCTGTCTGTCCTCTTCACAGGTGCAGGGAGTCCAAGAGATGGCCTCGACACACCTGCAGAGCATCCAGCAACTTTAATGGGTGCTACAGTGTGGACACCCCGTTCCTGTGCCAGGTGGAAAAGAACCAGGCCATGACTCTGGCAGACAGACGGTCAGAGGCAGCCATGCAGGTGGAGCTGGCAGACCTCGAGACTTGAAGGAAGAAGACCCAGAGCAGAAGCCAGAAGATGGAAGCCAGGCTGCAGGCCTTGAACCTGTCCCTGAGGAAGCAGCTCAAGCAGCAGGCCCAGGCGAGCAAGGCGGGGAGGGAAGCCCTGTGAGACATACTGGATCGCCTGACACACTTCACTCACAGCCAGGGCACTAGGCTGACCACTCTCAAGCAGAGGCTGCCGATGCCCATGCTTGGCACCACAGCTGCGGGGCCGACCACGGCCCTAGCCACTTCTGGGGCCCAGTCTGAGTGGCCAAGTCCATGATGTTCAATGCACCAGAGGGATGGGGAGGTGCTGAGAGCTCCTACTGAGCACAGAAGCTCCTCTCAGGACACTGCCCGTGCCTGTCTGCAGGGGAAGCAGGAGGCCACAGCCCCAGGCAGTCGTCAGACAGCCTCGTGGAAGCTCCAGGGACTAGGAGAGAGCAAGTCTCACAGCCCCCTGGATGGCTCAGTTTCCCTCTTGCTCCCTTTGGCCAGTCCATCTGAAAGGCTCCTCATCCTTCCCATTCCACATACCTACCTCACAGGGAGGGCCTGGCCTGGCCCTATGACTCATGCAGGGGACAGCCTGTCTGCAGATCTCTAGCATGTCGGGATCTTACATGGTAAAGGGGGTCCTGCAGAGGGATTACATTGGGACCTGTAAGTTGCTAACTTTGTGGTGCTGAGTTCAGCCATGACAGGAGACTCCATGGCAGTGAGGAGTTCCAGCTCAGCTGGGCAAAGACAGTCCGGGGCCCCAGCAGGACCGACCCCTCCCTAGGAGAGCCCTCGTCTTCTGTCCTCTTGCCTGTGAAATGGGGCAATCACATTGTGGGGACAAATGAGATGCCTGAGGGAGCTCTGGGCAGAGACAGCTCTGAGTGTGCACTTGGTGAAGGGTAGGTGGGGGAAGTGTGAGGCTCATCCTGCCTGCCCCAGGGTTGGCACCCACGGCATGGATGCTTCTGGATGCTTCGGCATGGCCTTGTCGCATGGGGCCACCTCTTCCTCCCCCTGTTTCTAGCTTGCATCGAGGGCAATGTGCTCATTTTCCCGAATGCCTCCACCAAGAGCGTGGTCTTCACCAGACTTGGCTTCCTTACGGCCACGCAGGCACTGTCCATCTGCAGCTGGATATGCATGACCTCTGGCCGCCTAGGCACCCTCCTCTCCTTTGCCTCAAAGGTCAATATCGACACACTGGTTTTGCACGGCTATGGGTCTCATGAGCCTGGCTTTATCCTCTTAGTGCTTAGAGACCCAAAATTCAGGACGTTGCCCCTACTGCCACTGCTGGACAGTGGCATCACATCTGTGTCATCTGGACATCTGTCCAGGGCAGGTGCTGGCAATATGTGGACTGCAAGCTTGTGACCACTGGCTCCTAATTTAGGGAGGGCTAAGAAATCCCTCCTGGAGGGTCCCTGGTGCTGGGAAAGAAGCAAGACAGTGTGGAGGGTGTGTCTGACAGCTCTGAGGCCTTCGTGGGGAGTGTGTCAGGCTTGGGCATCTGGAATTGGATGCAGGTCCCCAAGGAAGTTAGACGTCTTGTCACTGGGACAGTGTTCCTGGAAGGTGCCATCCTGACAACGGCCAATGCCATGTTGGTGGAGGGATTCCTGTGGAGGAGCTACTGTCCTTGCCTGGAGAACTATCCCTGAGGCCATGCTGCCGGGGGCTGTGGCCACAAGAGCAGCTCAGCTGCACCTGGGCTCAAATGCCCCAGTACATTTCACAAAAGCCCTTCTGCCTGTCCTGGCTGTGCACACCTGTGCCCCATTGTGGGGATTGGCTTTATAACCTGGGCATGTGGAGGTGGGCCAGGAAAGAGCCAGTGGAGAGAGAGGGCCTGCAGGCTGGTGTCTTCCATCACCGCTGTGTTCTTACATGATGAGCTTTCAAAGCCTCCCGCCGCCTTGTACATTCCAATATGATGTGATTTCCACATGGCTTGACCTGGAGGGATGGGAGTGCTGGACTCCGGCTGGCCTCTCCGCTGGGCATGTGTGTTTGCAGAAATTGAAGGCTCCTTGCCTAATCACGAGTTACTGGGGAGCTTCTTTAAAGCTGTGTAGACAGCATTTGAATTGCCACTACCTCCTCTCAAGGAGACTCAGGAATGTTTTCCTCTGGGTGATCCTTGTTCCAGCATTTCCTGTGGAAGGATCTGAGTCTGCTTCCTGGCCCTCAAAGAGATGGCCCCCTTTCCCGGGACCCCCGGCGGATCACTCAGGTCTTCCGGCCTGTCCTGCTCTGTGGTCTCTTGGTGGGTGGTAAGACCACAAGGGCAGAACCCACAGGAGGAGCTGGCTGTGCCAAAGTAAGCAGTCAGGTGGATGGCCGTGCTCTGAAAACAACTTTACTGCAGGGCAACTTATACATGACACAATTACCTGTTTTAAGTGTTGTTCAGAGATTTATGGTACATTTACTGAGTTTTGCTGCCATCACCACAATCTAGTTGTATAACATTTCTGTCACCCCTTCCCACCCCCACACATATTGTGCTTGTTAGCAGTCACTCCTGTCCTTACCCACACCCTCCCCAGTGCCTGGCCACCTCTCATCTGTTGTGTGTGTCTGTGGATTTACCTGTTCTGCTCTGGAACTTCCTGTAAATCATACAGTGGGTGTCCACTTGTGTGTGGCTTCTTTCACTCTGCACGGTGTTTCCCTGGCCCACCCATGTCGTAACATGGGTCAGAGCTTCATTCTATATCACGATCAAGTCATATTCTTGGGTACGGACAGATCACATGCTTATCCTTCATCTGTTGATGGACATCTGGATTGTTTCCAGTTCCTGGTTATTATGAAGAAAGCTGCTGTGAGAATTCTTATACAAGTCTCTGTGTGGAGGTTTTAAATATATATATACATGTGTGTGTGTGTGTGTGTGTGTGTGTGTGTGTGTGTGTGTGTGTGTAGTAGAGATAGGGCCTTGTTATATTGCACAGGCTGAGCTCCAACTCCTGAGTTTAAGCAATCCTCTTGCCTTGACCTCCCAAGTAACTGGGATTAGAGGCATGAGTCACCATGCCAGGCCAGGACATGTTTTTAGTTCTTTTAGGTAGCTATGTAATAGAATTGCTGGTTGTGTGGTGAATTAATATCTGAATATTTAGAGAAATGGACAACTGTTTTTAAAAAAATTACTAGATCATTTTACATTCCCACAAGTAATATATTAAAAATTTTTCAACATGCTTGTCAACACACTGAATCGGCTATTTGATAACCCTTTTTTTTTTTTTAAAGAAATCATGGCAGGTTAAAAAAGATGTACTGACTATTGGAACAGACTTGTATTTAAGAATCAATGTGATATAAATTGACTTCATAAAGTTAGAGATTCCCAAAGACCCAAAGACAAATCCAGGAATGAGAAAGTCGACAGGGAGACAGGAGCCACGGGGCTGTGAGGGTGGGAGGGGAGCTAGAGAGCCCAGATCCTTGGAGCCTGGGAACAGGCCTGGTTTTCAGAAGTCACTAGCTCTACCCACTCCTTTTCTTGTTTAACAAGACTAACCATGATGGATGGACTGCTCCGATCCCCCACCCTGCACAAATTTTGGGGGTCCCCCAGACTGGCCCAGACACAGGGGATGTAGTGGCCCATGTGACCTCGGCCTTGTCCCCACCCACTGCCAAGTACAGTGACCCCTTCCTCTGAAAAAAAAAAGAATTTCAAATCGTGGCAAGTTAAAAAAATGCACTGACAACTAAATTAGAGTAGACTAGTATTTAGTGAGTTTCAGTGAGACATAAATTGACTTGATAAAGCTAGAGATTCCCAAAGACCCACAGACACATCCAGGAATGAGAAAGGCGACAGGGAGACGGGAGTCTGGGGCTGTGGGGGTGACTCTCAAAAGTCACCATCCCTGCCCACTCCTCTTCCTGTTTTAGAAGTGACTGAGCAGACTAGAGAAGTCCACGGCCCAAACCAGCAGGTCCACAGGGGCCGAGACCCTTGCTCCGAGCACAGGTGGGTTCAGCTCCTCTGAGGCCCGGGCCCACATCTGGCCACCCTCACCCACAAGGAGGCAGCCGAGGGCACAGCCCTGCCCAGCTGCCCCGCGGGGAAGGTGCCTGAGCCCCTTGGCAGCGTCTCTGCAGAGCTGTCTGTGGACCCCGTCAGCTCTGGGCCGCCAGCTCCAGGTTGGCCCAGCCCCGCTCCCAAGGTCAAAGAAGGCGTTTTAGAGCTGGACACCCCCGCGGATGCCCTGTGACGCTCCCTGAGTCCCTGGCTTCTGCTTCCCCGTGATGTGTCCGACTCTGGAGAGCCCTCCTTCCCGACGTCTCTTCCTCCCGTCTCCTCTGCTGTTTCGAGACTTCCTCGCCCCTTCCCACTCTGTTTTTGAGGGAGCACAGGATACCTCTCCTCAGGAAAAGTTGCTAGTTCATGAATAACGATGTCTAGAGGGACAGCTGGATCCCCAGCATAGTGTCCTACTCAGGTCCCTGAGCAGGCAGGAGGTGACCCGGGGTAAGGCTTTGAGACAAAGGCTACAGCCACTGACCCCCCCACAATCTTGCACCTGCCATGGAAACAGAGATAGGGCAGGAAAAGATCACCTAGGGTCTTGATTCTCAGCCCCTCCCCACTTTCAGGTGCTTGAACTGCCATGGAGGACTAAGATGTCACACTGATCACAGTGGCATTTGAGTACCTGTTCACAGACTTAACAGAGGCGATGTCCAGGACACCTGGTGGGGAGGGAGTGCTCCAGGTGGAGGAACACTCGAGCAGGGGCTGGGTTGAGGGCCTGGTAGCAGAGTCGAGGCAGTGTTGAGGCAGCATGGTGGGAGCTCAGCAGTCCCAGGGACTGGGGACAGCAGGACTCAAAACCTACCCAGGTTTTGGAGCAGGACACTCTGAGCATCTTCTCATGAGGTTCACCATTTCCCTTGGGATTGGCAACAAACTCCCTTGGGCACTTTGAAGTGTGAGAAACACCCACCTTCAGGGCCACCGACTCCTGCCTTTCATCTGAGTCTGTTCCACGTCTGAGTCTGTTCCACGTCTGGCTGAAGAGGACAAGATGACCCGGAGTGGCCCTCATTCGCCTGGGGGCAGTCAGGGCTGCAGGACCCCCTCCCTATCCCCTTAGGCCATATGTCTCCCAAAACAGCCACTTGCCCAGAAGAGGACAAACTTGGGCCCTGGCCTCACAGGGACAGGCCTTGGGACCTGGCTCCCCCTCCCAGCACAAGCCTTTCATCCCAAGCATTGTTCTCGGGGGTCCCACACACAGGCCTGGCCATGCCCCACTTCAGCTCTCTACTCACCTGGGTGTCTTCATCCAGAATCTCCCCATCTAGGAAGAAGACCCAACCCCATCCATTCAGTCCAATCCACAATGTACTGCCCTCCCCCTGTGTGCCAGGGGCATGACCTGCTCTGATCCCTGGGTTAGGGGCTCCCTGTTCACCCTAGTCTCGGAGCAGGTGCCAGCAAGAGTGTTTATATCAAACCAACCCAGGTTCAGCTCCTGCTGCCCCTTGTAAAAGCCTGATACACTTTTTAGCCCGACACTCTCGTGTACAAAATGGGGGGTCACAATGCCTGTCACCATTCTTGAAGGGACAAATCCAGGGCACACCAATGAGAAAAACACCTTTCTGAAAGATGTTGTTGGTGGTATTTCAGCAAAAGCATTGCAGAGTGATCATGGGGACATTCACACCCCACTGGATCTCCATCCTCTTATTTCGGGCTTGGTTTAGGTTTGATTTTGAACTACACCAGGGAGGGGGTGTTCCATTGTCCTCTCATCTTTAGAGCCTCTAATAAACTTTCTTTTTTTTTTTTTGAGTCTCACTCCTGTCACCTAGGCTGGAGTGCAGTGGCACGCTCACGGCCACCGAAGCCTCGACCTGCTGGGCTTAGGTGATCCTTCTGCTCCAGTCTTCCAAGTAGCTGGAACTACAGATGCACACCACCACACACAGCTAGTTTTTTGTGTGTGTGTGCATGATTTATTGTAGAGGCGAGGTCTCACCAATTTGCTCAGGCTGGTCTCGAACCCCCAGGCTCAGGCCTCAGCCTCCCAGAGTGCTGGGATTACAGGCTGAGCCACCGCACCCAGCCTCTAATAAACTTTTAACATTTTTTTATTTGGAAAATTTCTAGCCTGAAAAATGTTGCATATGAATACACTGAACATCTTATATTTTATCTGACAATCTTCGATGTTAAGCTTTTTTCTTTTTCACAAATAAGACTTTTTCTCATCAAACTGAATTTTTAATAGATTCCTGGGCTTGGGGCTCGTATCCGTCAGTTCATTCAAGTTCAGCACCTGCCTCATGCCTGGTGGCTTTTCCAGAGGGGATACCTACACTGTGAAGCTCCCTGAAATTTCCCCAATTCAAACTCAGGCTTCTGTAGCGTTTTGACTTTTCTCTCTCGCTCCTTTTTTAAATTTTTATTTTATTTTATTTTTGAAACATGGCCTGGCTCTGTCGTCTAGATCAGAGTGCAATGATGCCATCATAGCTCACTATAGCCTTGAACTTCTGGGCTCTAGCAATTCTCTACCTCAGCCTCCCAAGTCTCAGGGACTACAGGTACATGCCGCCACACCTGGCTCAATTTTTAATTTTTTGTGGAGGTCGAGGTTTCACCATGTTGCCTAGGTTGGTCTTGAACTCCTGACTTCAAGCAATCCTCCCACCTCACCCTCCCAAAGTGCTGGGGTTACAGGTACGCGCCACCAAGCCTGGCCTCCATTTTAATTTTTTTTAATAATGACACCATTCTGAAGCAGGCGATAGGATGGAGTCTGGGGGTGAATCACACAAACAAGAAGACATGGGCACAGGAAAGAAGCCAAAGACCGCAACATTGATCAGCCTTCAAGGACAGAACGTAAGCAAGAAAAAAGTCATTAACCGAAACCTTAACCAACCTCCCAGGACACAATATGAGCAACATCCCTCCCTAAGACAATGTGAGAAAGCGATATAACATGCCAAGAAACTCCCCCAGGTGTGGCACGTGTGCACAAGGGACCTCCTTGGAATCCACATAACCTATCCATGCAGAAGAGCTAGTTAGGGCTATTGCATGTGGACTGCATCTCAGACACACAGTTAAAATTATGGGGTGGCTGACAGACCTGTGCAGTAACCTGAAATTTTCCCCCTTCCCAGGAAGTGCATTTAACCAAGAAACATTAGTCAGCATGTTTTTTCTTTGCATGCTTTGCAAAGTAGAGTCCGCTTTCCCACCGAAAAGCAGACAAAAGGTCCTGGCTTTGTTTAACTCGAGGCTCTGAAGCTGCTCTCCAGCTAGGCTCACTCCTCTCTCTGGAGTGTTCTATCCCTGTCACTTTTGCTAACCAAACTACTCTTTGCTTTACCCTCTGTGTGTCTCATCCAATTCTTTGTTCATGCACCAAGAACCTGATCACCTACCAGGTGGTAGCGAGTCTCCTATCACCCCACAACACCTTTGGCAAGCCAGCCAGGAGGTGAACCGCTAACAGGGACTGTTTTGAATCTTTTGTCCTCATGCTTTTTTCCTTAAGTTTCTCTTCCTCTGTCCCAATCTTCCAGCCACTGACAGCTGCGACTGTGTGGGCACGGGACAGGCATTTAAGAGCCGACAGGGCGCCTGCCACATAAAAACAAGTCTCCCATATGGGACAACCTGAAGACGATCCTGGATGCAGGATATTCCAGGCCAGAAGCAAGCAAAAGTTGTGCACCGACAGGCACATATGGGTCTAAGCAAAACCTAAGCCCATCACCTCTGTGGCATCTCCCTTCAGATCATCAGCAGTGGCTCTGTTTTCTCTATTGTTATTTGTTCTTGGCTACTTTTTGCGGCAAGGTTGGACAATTAAAAACCATCAGGGCATCCACCACTAGAGGTCTCCCGTGACAAGATAACCCGGTTTTGGGACAAGTCACTAAGGACTTGCCCAGGCACAGGACAAACCGAAGCAACAGAGAGATTTCTGTGTGTAAGACTAGGATGAATTCGTTTAAGGCTCCTCTATGCCTGACACTTGCTTTTTTGTTTGGGCTCTGGTTGGTGCCGTCCTGTCTGCTTCTGCTTGTGTGCCATCAGCCCCATCTCCTTCGCCAGTGGAGAGTCTGCAGAAAGCAATCAGAAAACCATGGGGTGCAGGCGTGAAGAGCGTTGTGTTTGTGCAATGCTAAAGGGGCATTTACGAGAAAGGACTTGTCTTTGTTTTGGGGGCGCTGACAGCATATTTGAAGTATTGTAGCGGGAAGTATTACCCCACACCATTTCCAGCATCTTCATGTGACTTGTTAATTAAACAATTTTAAGGCCCAACACGCAGACTCTATTAGGCAACAGTCTCACCGAAATCTATGCCCGCCAAGTGTAATAGATCTTTTTTGTCTGTGGGGGCTCTTAGCTTGGACTCAACCCTGTCACTTGCGGTGTCTGAAAACTCTTTTTAATTTGGCTCTCAGAACTACTTGGGGATGAGTTCTATTATGTTTGTTTTAGAAGCTTTGTAGCTTTTCCCGAATTCCTGGTTTGATGGATGGAATGCATATCATGGGATTTTTCCTGTCACCCTGTTAATGTGTGATTCTTTCACTTCTGGCATTCCTCTGTTGGTTATGTGTTTACGCACTAGCACAACAGGGCACTGTGGCTGTTGTGCATATAATGATTCAAAGCTTTTTAGAGAAGACAATCCACATTTCTGGTTTTTTAATGCTGTTTTACCTACAGCATCATAAAAGTTACCTTTGTTCGGATATTTCTTTCGCTGCCCTTTAGTGCGGCACCCTTCTGATGATACAATTTACTTTCATAGGGTCCATATGCTAAAGTGTTATATTTTTGAAACATGCTTGACCTTCACAAGGTATCGACCCAATCCAACCTGCAGGAGGGATGATCCATGGAAACCGTCCACTTTGCGGGGTTTGGCCGGGGAAAGCTTGTGTAATGACATGCGCTCGTATTCTCCATGGTTTCACTCATTATATAAAAGAGGGGGAACGATTTTCCTTCACAGTTAGCTACACAAGGGATATAATTCTGAAGGGTTAATCCCCGAGTGACCCAGGGTCTTCCGCTAAGAGGGGACGGCCAGTGAGTTCTGAAGGAGACGCAGGGGAGTGCTTCAGTGCCTCCATGAGGCACATCCCTCTGTGTGGGAAGCTGAATTTTGGAATGAGCCCTAGCACTAAGTCTAAATCTAAGGATTCTTCCGTTTTCCCCACCGTAGTCCAACATGAGGAATAGCCAGGCTGTTAAATGCATTTTAAACCATCGGGACAAACTCAACCCAGATAATTGAAGGAAAACGCGCCTGATCTTCACTTTTCTTTTTGGAGTTGGAGTCTCGCTCTATCACCCAGGCTGGAGTGCAGTGGCACACTCACTGCCATCCAGTGTCTACCTGCTGGGCTCTAGAGATCCTTCCACCTCAGTATTCCAAGTAGCCAGAACTGTAGGTGCACGCTACCACCCCCGGCTAATTTTTTATTTATTGTAGAGACGAGGTCTCACCAAGTTGCCCGGGCTGGTCTTGAACCCGCAGGCTCAGGCAAACCACTCACCTCGGCCTCCCAAAGTGCTGGGATTACAGGCTGAGCCACCGAGCCGGGCCTAATCTTTTGCAGTGAGGCATGGCCCCAAGATAAGCTGGGAGACCAAGTAAGATGGCCACTTAATGGGACCACACATTATAATGTTGTCTTGAAGGCATCGCATTTTGCCAGCGGTGAAACAAATGGTCAGAATTCCCATATGTCCAGGTTTCATGGTCCTTCATCAAAATCCCTCATTATATGCTAAAATTAAAAAAAAAAAAAAAACCATACTCCGAAAGCCTTAACAAACTCAGGATCTCGTAGATGACTCTTTACTTCAAACCCTGCCTTCAAACCTCAGGGAGAACCCAAACTCCCTCTTAAAATTCTGCCTCTTCTGCCCAATTTCACCTCCCCCTCCGAGGAATAACGCAGAGTTGCTCAGCCCTTCCCACAGAGTGGCACGCTGTATCCAGCCTTTCCCCCTGCAAAACTATTACCCCTTTTGTGAGGTGGCAGGTCCCGAGGGCACTATCCAAGTCAAGTTCCCTTTGCTATTGCAGACAGCCAGCAATGCAAGGAAAGACTAGACAAGGATTCCGAGGACCCAGATACATTGGCACATGATTTCCAAACCTTAACTTTGGCCTGTGATCTCTCCTGAAGAGATGTTTGGTTTATTCTTGCTGCTCGCTGCACCCCGATTGACCAAGAGTGCATTTTGGAAGCTGCTCGAAAAGAGGCTGATGCAGTTTCTGCCAGAAATCCAAAGAAAAATTAACCTGGGGAGAAACTGTCCCTACAGCAGACCCAGAATGGGACTACACCACCCCTGGGGGAATGACTAGGAGAGCTAAATTCCTAGAGGTGCTCCTGGCAGGGATGAAAAAACCAGGATGAATGGAGTACAAAAACCTGTAAATTATGATAAATTAAGACCAGTTGTCCAGGGAAAAGAAAATCTGACTGAATTTTACGACAGGTTGGAGGAAGGATTCAGAAAGTATAGTGACTTGGATCTGGTCTCTCTAGAAGACCCGACACTGTTGGGACAATGTTGCATAAGTCAGTTGGCCCCTGACATTAGATCTAAGCTTCAGAAGTTGCAAATGGGACCCCCAGACAAGCCAAACTTTACTACTAGATACAGCCTTTATGGCATATGATAATTAGGATCTTGAGCAGGGGAAAATGGAACAGAGCCAGGAACAGTAAGAAGCCAGACTTATGGCAGTTGCCATTGGCAAAGCCCTTAGTACCCACAAACAGTCCAAGAGTTTGCCTAAAGATGAAAAGGAAAACCCCCCGGGTTCCTGCTTCAAATGCCAGAAGACTGGACATGGGGTGAAGGATGGCACAACACCACCCCTGGGACCATGTCACAAGAGGACTGACTGCCTGCACTCCTGGAGGGGGAGCAGATGCCCAACCTCCTAGTGAACCAAGAAGAAATCAACGACTGAAGGAACCTGGGGACTTCCTCTACGCCCCGTCCAGAGGGGTCGTCCCAACCACCGAGGAACCCCAGAGAGCTTTGGACACTACAGGTGTCGGGGTACCAGCCCCGACCAAAGAGGAAAGGGTTTTTAATCATCATTATTATTGTTAGCATTGTCTGATATAATCAATTATATTGCCGGTCTTTTTTATCAGTCTTATTAAAGCCTAACAAATGTTATTAGCATTTTTAACAGCCAATTGTTTTACTAAAATTTTTGCTACCTCTTTGTTAGTAATTACTCATTTGACCGTGGTGGTTATTTTAGAAATGAAATTCTCATAATTTTTATCTGCCTTTTGCTTTACCTTAGACAAAGAAAGAGTTTAAGTGAAATTAGTAGGCAACTTTCTGTACAAAGTCTAAAACAGAATTTACTTTATCTCTACTTACATTTACACCTTTATGTTTTAAGGCCTTAGACATAACACGAATATAGGCTCTCCTTTCTTTGGAGCCGCAGTTCCCCATAACTATAAAAACAAAATATCAATATACACAATATACAATAATTTTACAAGGATTAACACACTCGTAGGCGCAAACACGCTCTTAGGCGCAAACACGCTCATAGGCACAAACACGCTCGTAGGCGCAAACACTTACTTGCCTCAACCCGCGCACTCCGGGGTGCTGCAGCACCCTTAGGCAAGATCTGTCCGGAAACGAGAGAAACAAACTGGGAAACATATATATATATACAATTACCGGAGTCAGGTCCCTGGGTTCGGGCGCCATTTCTGTCGGGGTACCAACCCCGACCAAGGGAAGGGTTAGGACCCGCTCCAGAGAATCCGGACAGCGAGAAGAGACCACTCTGAGGCAGTTTCTTCTGGGAACAGTCTGATCAGGACTGAAGCCAAATTTTATTCGGACTCCTTCCAACTTATATACCATTTTTCATACCCTCCAGCAGTGTGATAATCACTTGCTGGGGGCGTACAAACTCCATGATGTATATTGCGATTTACAAACTATGCATCACAAGACCATCACAAGACTTGCAAGCTCCAAGCAGGCATGCTTTACAAATCTCACATCAAGGTGCACAAATACAGTTCGTTTAAAAGTGTCTTCCATAGTGTTCAACAAATCATTCATATTACACTCTTTGTTCTAAACCCTGATTGATACAAAAACTTTCTTAGTTAACTCTAGGTTCAATCCAAGTTCACTGACTCCTAATATTTTTTAACGATCGATATTATCAACTTAACACTATACTATAATTTATAAGTTTACCTAAATGACTTAATTTTTATTTATTCCATTAACCTATTACGATTCAACATAGTGGCCTGTAATTCTACAACAATTAATTCAAAACTTATTTCATACCATGACTTATATGAGTTTCATGATCTAGTGTTTGGGCTTTAGTACTATGCTATATCTCATTAAGCTAATACCTTATCATCAAATCTTATAATCATCATTGACGTATGATTTTAGAATCATAACACTATAATTCTCATTCTATTCTAATAAAACTACGACTTTAACCCAAAACTTAAATCTTTTTTCCTAGTATATTAATACATGACTACGTGTAAAATTTCCTATTGTCATATTAGAAGCAAAAACTACAGCGTTGGGAAAGTTTCGGTATACTAATCAAAGGATCTTAAAATTGGCCTACAGGAACGAACTAAAGTCATAACCTGAAAAAAGGAAACTTAAAAAGCTTAAACAAAACCTAAAAGTTTTCTACGAATGCTTATTACTGTCTAAATCTTTCTGATGGAAATTATATCATCTTAAATGAATGTTTTATCCGAACAAGTCTATTCTAAAAATCAAATAGTGTCTGCCACACTCTTGGATAATGGACTGCACAGTTACTATGGCAATGGCCACGGGCTGAAGCAAACAGAGTTTCGGCGTGTAACGAAACTAGAAAAATGTCCTGAAGAAAAACGCCCTGCCTGGCTAAAAGGCGGGGCAATAAAACTGTTATAATTTAGTTTCTAATCTTAATCCTAGGAGAAACTGCCTTTGGGAACAAGAGCTGAAGAAAAACGCCCTGCCGGCTAAAAGGCGGGGCAATAAAACTATTATGATAATTTAGTTTCTAATCTTAATCCTAGGAGAGACTGCCTTTGGGAACAAGAGCTGGCTCACCAGTCTACCAGGAATAGAAGTTAAAAAATATCTAGAAAGAAGTAAGATTTAGAAAGGACAAGGTCATTCTGCTGTATAACCTTTCATCAGGTGTACAGAGATTTTACTTATAAGTTTTACTGCCATGTATGCACACTGGTCACTAATCACACGCCAATATTATAGGTATAACTGATATCCTATGTCAGAGGCGATCTTCCAGATGGGCCTTTACAGGCCTCAGCCATGTAGCTATAGATGTTGGCTCCCAACAACAGGTAAGCCAATTCCGTTCATTTTGGACACAGGGGTGACTTTGTTCTTCTTTCCTTCACTGGAAAGCCCTCCTCACAAACCACGATAGTTATGGGAATGGAAAGGAATCATGAAGGCAGTCATTTTTCTCCCCCACTGACCTGTCACCTTTGAAGATCAGATAGTTTCAAAAGAAATCCTAATAGTTACCAGCTGTCCATCTCCCCTTATGGGAAGAGATATTCTAGTCCAATTGGGAACTATTCCTCAATGTAAATTCAGGTCTTGGAGGATTCTGGCCCTGCCAACTTCCAGTAATGTGCCAGGTCGTACAGAAAATGAAGCCAGCCTAGGGCTTGGTATACTGGGCAACCTGGAAGGACAGTTACAGGCCTCCCTGCCAAAATACAACTAAAAGACCCTGCCAAATCTCCCCATAGCAAGCAACATCAAATAAGGCTGGAAGGTAATATGGAACTTGAACCCACTATAGAGGAATTTTAAAACATGGTCTACAAAAACCCTGATGATCTTCTTGCAGTCCATCTCTGTTGCCAGTGCTTACATGACCAGGGAATCTAGAATGGCCCAGGACCTGAGATTTATCAATGAGGCAGGAATTCCCACCCATCCCCAAGTTGCAGATCCTTCTACCTTACTGCCAGATCCTAGGGACACCCAATAGTACCTGTGCTTGACCTCAAGGATGCTTTCTTCCCTATACCCCTTCATTCGGACTCCTAATTCCTATTTGCCTTTGAACGGGAGGATCCTAATACTAATGAAAGACAACAATATACTTGGACTATTCTTCTACAGGGGTCTAGAGATAGCCCTCATGTGTATGCCCGAGCCTTAGGAAGGGATCTAAGAGACCTAAAGTTAAGTAAAAGCAGTGTCCTCTAGTATATGCATGACTTGCTAATTTGCAACCTAACTAAAGAGGCTTCAGATACATAGACCATAGAGGTCTTCAGTTTCCTAGCAGAACAAGGCTAAGGTCTTAAGGAAAAAGCTCCAAATTTCAAAGTGAGAGGTACAATAGGTTGGGGATATTTTTACCCACAGAGCATAACTATTAGCCCCAAGCTGCATTGAAGCCATCTGTGCCCTGGGATATTTCAAAAACAAACATCAGTGTGGGTCCTTTTTAGGCATGGTCAGGTTCTGTTGACTATGGATACCTCACTTTGGCCTCATTGCAAAACCTCTTTACAAGGCTACAAGCTACCTAAGCACAAGGACCTAGAGTGGATGGGAGAAATGAAACAGGTCTGTGGTGGGTTAACACAGGTCCTGGCTTTAGGAATCCTAACATGCTCAATCCTTCACCTTGTAAGTGGCTGAGAAACAAGGAATTATCTTGGGAGTCTAAACCCAAAAACTAGATCTTTAACCAAGACCTGTTGCCTATTTTTCAAAAAAGCTGGATGGCTCTACCACAGGCAAGCCCAACTGCCTCAGGGCAATAGCTGATACTGCTCTGTTAGTGGAGGGAGCCCCTGATAAGGCTGACATATTAATAACATACATTTTAATTGGGTATTTCACAGCTCAAGGTTGCAGTGGAGTTATACATGCACACTACAGATTGAGGGCTACATTCCTTTCTATCGTAAATCTTGCTAAGAAAGCTCTTATGGTGCTAGAAGGACTCTTTCACTATTCTGGGAAGGAGTTATCTTACTGTACTGGGAGGGCCCTTTCTCTATCCTGGGAAGGCCTTCATTTTACTAGGCCGGGGGAGCTCCCTTTGATGCTCGAATCCCTTTTAGGGTTAAAGAGCATCACTTTGGTCTAAGGGTTTGTATTTCCATGACAACGTTACATGTGCTGCTGTTTTTCTTTTGACCATGGCCTCAATGAGGCTGGAGGCAGACCTTATAACCAAGGGAGCTAGACAGGGCAGGATTAGACAAATTCCCAACACCTATCAGGGTCTTAAATCCCCTGAAAGTTGAGAACCAACCCTCAAACAGTTCTCTGGGATCTCAGCCTTTCCAGGTTTGGACTGGAACAAGAGCAGCCTTCCTCGTCCAGTTGGTGATTTCTTCTGTGGCCTTTCCCTCATCATCTACTCGCAAGAAGCAGCTGCTTAAATGAAACTTTCCACAAGTCCCTCCTTTGGGAGAAAGCAAGTAAGCTAAAACTAAGCGATTTTGATAAGTGGCACTGCACATTTTAGTCTGCTGTTTGGCTAATATGTTAAGGGCCTTTGCAGTTCCATTAGGTATAGTTTCAACAACCACCTGTAATTGAATTATGCAGTTTAGCATGTACATGGGGGCTCGATAGCCGCAAGATCTATCCTGTGCCCAGGTAGCTGGGCCATAGTGTTGGGTAATACACTCAGGGGTCCATTCACCATCCTTCCGGTCCCCAATTTGTAAAGCATGCTGCTTTCTTTGGGAGTTCCAGGTTTCATATATTTGGACCCCCAACTGTTCTCCTTTTGCAAGCGGGAGTAGGAAAAAAGGAAGGCTGAGTAGACCCTAACACACAAGCTCCCGTCCGGCCCGAAGGAAGTAGAGCGTAGGCTACTTTCCCACATGTTCGATATCATCCATGAGGGGCCTGCCATTTGATGTTCGTGTCAACAGCATTCCATGCCTGTTGGAGGTGGGGGAAGCTAGACAAAGGATGAGTGTTGGGAGCCAGCCTTGGAGGGCCACATGATTGACAGGGCGAGCCCGGGCAGCTGAGGCCCTTCTGTCTTCCACCTTTGCTGTTTGATGCGGCTGAAGAAATTCTGTGCAGTCGTGGAAGAAGAAAATGGCACGTTTATGCGAAGTCCTCACACCTAACCTGAGAACGTCATGGTTCATTTTCCCATTTTCCCACGATGCCGCTTGGCCTTTTCTAACATCTGCAAGGGTTAAACTCTGAAGCACATCAAGAATGCTTTCTTTCACTTGGTTATAAGTTACTAGATATTGCTTGAGTAAAAATGATATAAGTATATTCACTCCTTATTTGATTTAGAATTATGCAGCTTAGTGTTCAGACATGAGGTTTTTTAGAAGCACAAGTTTATGGTAAGTTCATTATGAGCTCATTATAAGTTCTAACACTTATCTAGGAGTTATGCAGGTGATTTACAACACTGTCTTCACAGACTTAGGATAAAGATTAATCGTTAAGGTTTTTACGTAATTCTATAGTTAAATTTTAAGTAAATGTTTATAGAGTGGGTTTTCACTGAATTCATAATATACTAATTAGATACATTTATGATAATTAACTAAATACAGAAAGCAACCATGGGGGCCTGGGAAATGTCATTAAACGCTTCTTTTGAGTTTCCTTTAGAAATAAACACGGCAGGATAAGAGAAAAGTAACGAAGACACCTGGACAAGAAAGGTGATTACAAAAGCTTTGAAGGTCGTAAAAGCCCAAAAGAGAAGAACTGCTACATGAAGAACCGTGCACCAGGGAACTTTCTTGAAGCACTTCAAGGACTGTAATTTGGGACTCTTTTGAAGAGAGTTGCTGGCAGTGCTATTCTAGACATGATAATTGTTTTACCCATGTATTACTCATAATTGGTAAATGTAATATCATACAAGTTTATATAATCAATATACATATGTATGAGGGTTGACAAAAATTATTAGGCTCTGGTTATGTTTAACAAGGTTTTTACTTTGTGTCATTAATTAAGTTTTAGTGCTATAGCTACTTTGAAGATTGTTTTACGTTCATAAGTTTAAGTTCACACAATGATAAAATTGGTACCTCAAAGATAATAATAATTGCCCCACCGCCTATCTTAAGACAAAGATGTTTTCCAGGAGGTTGCCAAGCATAAGGGAAAACAGCCAAATCACCATTATCCTAAACTTAAAAGCTCATTGGCAATTATGTAACCATAATAATTTTAGTTGTGTTAGTTTTATTTCATTATGTTTAGTTCACTTTATATGTTTATTCAGAGTAAAGATTAGTGTATGTATCTTCACAGTAAGTGACTTTCATAGTTATTCTTTAAATGCTAGCCACTGTTGTTTGGTCAAGTTAATGGGCTTCATATTCCTGCTATCACTATGTACAATCTATAGTTTTGTATTAGTGATTTTAAGGCTTTTTTAATCAGACAAGTGATGTGGAACCGAAGTCAAAGTAAACCTTGTATGCATTATGTTTAGTTTAAGTGAAACTCCTTTTACACTTATCTCAAGACTCATTAACTGAAAGTAGATAGTGTTTTTGGCTTATTCGTTTCTTCTAAAGACCGCTAGATGGTGGTAACTTTTAAAGCGTATGTACGTGAAGGGGGAATTTTCTTTGTCTTGCCCCTTTTACAAATCCTATAAAAGCTTTCTGTTAACTAATAAAGGATGTCATCTGCTCAGGAAGCAGGTGTCCGGGTATATTGTTTTCGTCTTTCGCCTATCCGTCTCTCCTTCAGGAGATCTCATGACCCGGCAAAGGGGCTGGACCCCTTCAGATGAGGGTTTGGTTCAGGGTGGTCTGGGGACCCCTCACTACTGGGTTTCATTGGTAGTGATATTATAGAACTTCTGGCCTAGGCAAGTCAGGCTCCCATCAGGAGTGTTCAACTTCTTTCTCCATTGGGCAAGTCAGTTTCTTCCTATAATTGAGGTTTTAAGTAGCCAATTCCGTTGGCAGGGCTAAGGCATCCTGTTTCATTGTGGGGCTCGTGGGGGCCCAGCTCTCTAGCGTCCCATGGCCAACGATCTCACATATTAGTTCCTCCACATACATAACAAGAAGAGACATTTAAAGACTGGGCAATAGTTTCTGCCAAGCCTAGGAACAGATATCTGGTCATGGTGAAGTTGGGAGGGGGACCATTTTTTATTTCTTTATAAAAAGAATAAAAGACCTCATGGTACGAGGCCTGGAGTGGGATTGTGACCCTTCTGAAGTATAGTATGGTCCCCAGGTCAAAACCTTGTCCATGGATGCGTATGCCAAGCCGATGGCCTGTTTTTCATCCTGGTTTTTCCAGTTTAAGGATGGTAAAATTAATGGGGTTACAGGTCCCCGATTTACAATCCAAAATGGTGACCCCTTTTTGAAGGAGAGAAACTTTATCTCAGTCCTTCCAAGTGGCCCATAAAACACAACTCCAGTAAGGACAAAAGAATTCAATATAATCATTACATGGAGGCCATATTCCTGCTGGTTGCTCACACATATATTTGTCATTGAGCCTATATTCTCTTTCCCAGGCTAAGCTTCCACATGATTTAATACCAGTGTTGTGGATTACAGTGAACCTTCAGGTTTCATTTACACCTGTGCAGACATCAAAAAGCACCAATGCTGGCGGATGGGGATTGTTGATCAGGGTTCGGTTAATTAAATACCCTATTTCTTTGGTGCAATGGACCTCTAACCATTATTCACTTGGGAGGTATTGTGGGTTGAAACAGGTGTACTGATTCCCTTCCTGACAAACAGAATAGGTGGTCTTATTATGCCTACGGGTCCCTGAAATTATTCCCTGGCAAGAGAAATGGGTCTGGTAAAGGAGAGTCCAGGTAACTCCTTGACCCTACCCGGTTGTGCGAATACATGGGTTACATGAGACAGAGGGCTTTGAAATTACAAGGGGGAGCCAGACAAGTAACAAGAAACAACAGTTATACATCCTGTCCAAAAGAGGTAAAAGAGTGCTAGCAGTAACCATTCGCCATGAGTTCAGCTGTCTGGAGCAACTGTCGCCAAACCTACAGTGAAAATCAAGGCAAGAACTACAGCAACAGACAATAGCAAGGATGACACTGCATTATAATAAAAACACAGTCCGTTTGTTTGTTTGATGGCCGATTCTTCAAGCTTCTGCCATGCGTAGATAAGTCAGCTTCTGGAGCGACTGAAACAGGGCTATAGTCCTCTAAGCTCCTGGGGTTGCGGCCCGTTTTCTTTGGTGAATCAGTTTCCTGGACTTTGATGGATTAGCAGTGCACGCCCAGTCTTGGAAGGCTGGTTTCACTCTACTGGGGGTGTACAGAATAACAGTAAACGGACCTCTCCAAAGGGGCTTTAGGGGCTAGAGTTTCCTTTTCTTTACCCATACATCATCTCCTGGTTTAAAGGGGTGAGTGTCTGTAGTTAAAGCGCACAGGTAACCACTCTCTAACCCAATGAATGAAGTATAGCAGTGAGGGATGATCCTAGAGCCTGCATTTGCTATCTTAGAGTAAGGTCACCCACCTCATTTAAATCTCCTTTTATATCTTTAACAATGGGGGGAGGGTGCCTGTAAAGAATTTCAAAAGGGGGAAACCCTGTCTGCTTAGTGGGGCTAGACCTGATTCTTAACAAAGCAATTGGCAACAGCTGGTCCTGATGTGGCAGAAAGGGGGGTTGGTAGCAGTTAAAGGTATTTCCTTTTGAAAGGCAAGCTGCAAGCTCTAAAGACCCACCAGGCGCCAGGCGGGTTTTGTTTAAAAAGGCCAAATGGCCAGAGACTGGCCATTTCATGGAAATGCAGAAGAGTAACCAATTCACAGACTTATCCAAAACCCCTCTTCTGAAGTTGATGGTTTACAACCCTGCAGTTCCTGAAAACCATTTGTTCTTTGAAAAATCTGATTTTGCTGAGTACAACCTTGTAAGATTCCAAAGGAAATATGTAATCACTCAACACGACCTCCTCCCTTACCTAAACAAGGGTATAAGTCACACACTTCACATTGCTCACATACTGCATGGGCTATGCTGGAGTCAGGGAATATAAAAGGGACAGCCTAATTTCTCCTGTTATACCCTTCCCATTATAAACCCCACTTCTCCCATTCTGGGGGCCTCAATTTGGACGCATTAGCCCCTCGAAGCCTGCTGGGCCAGCCGGTGTAATAAAGTGCCACTTCCTATAATAGTCTCCGTGTCACGATCTCTCTGTCTTCCCGCTACAGTCCCATTGCAAATGAGTTTCCTGACACAGTTTACTTAGTTGCAGCTTTAGAGTACAGTTCACCTGTTCCACTTTTCCGGAGCTCTGGTGGGTGATAGGTAGTATGTAATTTCCATGTGATTCCTAAGCCCCTTACCACCCATTGTATTACTCCAGCTATAAATGCTGGCCCATTGTCTGATCCTATAGTGACTGGAATTCCGAATCAGGGAATTGCTTCCTTTAGAAGCAGCTGTGCTATTTTATGTGCCTTTTCGGTGCGGGTAGGAAAGTCCTCTACCCAACCTGAGACAGCACACGCAAAAACTAACAGATATTTGCAGCCCCAGACCCATGGAAGCTCAGTGAAGTCCACAACTATGTTTTCAAATAGGGCCCCTCCAACACTCTGTACTCCCAGAGAGATCTTAGGCCCCTGCTGTGGGTTATTTTGGGCACATACTTCACGTTGCTCACATACTGCATGGGCTATGCTGGAGAGTCAGAGAATATAACATAGCTTTTAGAGCTGTCTGACCCGTATGGGTTTCTTGATGAAGACGCTTGACAAAGGTTGAGGCCAAAGACTCAGGGATGGCAACTCGCCTGTCCTTAAATCTCCACCATCCACCTGGGAGATAGTTCCCATCTTCAGTTTTAAACCAAGTTTGTTCATGCTGTGAACAATCAGGGTCCCATTCTCCCAATGAACTTGGGAACAATGTGGCGGCCAAAGTCACCGACGCCGTTGTTTCCTGGGAGGCTGCAAGCTTTGCCTCCTTGTCTGCCTTCCGGTTTCCTTGAGTGACCATTGTGTCTTCCCTCTGGTGTCCCTGACAACGCATAACTGCTACCTTTTAAGGGGCCCATACAGCATCAAGGATTTCTTTACCATGTTTTATGTCTTTACCTCCTGAGTTGGTTAAGCCCTTCTTATACAACGCCACATGTGCATGGAGGGTGGTGAAGGCATATTTGGAGTCAATGCATATATTGACATTTACTCCTGCTGCCAGCTGGAGGGCTCGGCTTAGCACAATTAATTCTGCCTTTTGTGCTGAAGTTCCTTTGGGCAGAGGCTTTGTCTTGATAGTGGACTGCAGGGTTACTACAGAGTATCCTGCAAACCGCTTTCCCTCCCATCTGAAGCTGCTGCTGTCAGTAAAATATTCCACATCGGGGTTCCCGAGAGGCTGGTCCATCAAGTCAGGTTGGCTGGAAAATATCTCCTCCATAACCTCGATGCAATCATGACAAGGTTGACCTGGCTCGGTAGGCAGCAAGGTTGCAGGGTTGAGAGTTGCACCACTTCCAAGTGAACGTGTGGATTCTCACATAACATTCCCTGATGTCTGACCATTTGAGCATTAGTCAACCAGTATTGCCCTTTATCTTCCATTAATGTCAACACCGAGTGTGGCACCCAGACTGTTAGTTCTTGTCCCATAGTTAATTTGTCAGCCTCTGCTACTAGAAGGGCCATGGCAGCGAGTGCCCATAGGCGAGGCGGCCAGCCTTGAGCAACAGAGTCAAGCGGCTTGGAGAGGTATGCCACTGGTCGGTGCCAGTATCCTAGCATTTGGGTCAAGAACCCTACTGCTCTTCCAGTCCGCTCATGTGCACACAGGAAAAAAGGCTTAGATATGTCAGGGAGCCCCAGGCTGGGTGCGCTAATAAGGGCTTGCTTAGTTTCCTCAAAGGCCTTCTGTTGTGCTGTTCCCCTAACATAGGCTCTCGTTCGCCCCCCCTTGTGGCCTCATAGAGAGGCTTTGCCAGCACTGAAAAGTTAGGCATTCAAATTCTACAAGATCCTGTGACCCCAAGAAATTCACGAACCTGACGTTTGGTAGTTGGAACTGGAATGGAGCAGACAGCTTCCTTTCTTTCTGGGCCAAACTGATGTTGCCTCTGGGATAAATAGAAGCCAAGGTATTTTACCTTCTCCCAGCAGATTTGGGCCTTTTTCTTTGAAACTCTGTAGCCAGCCTTCCACAGGAGGAAAAGGAGCTGCTACATTCCTTCCATACAGTTCTCCCATGTTCGCCAGCCAGCAGCAGATCGCCCACATATTGGAGCAGCATACAGTCATACCGATCTGCTGGAAGGCCTTTAAATCAGAAGCTAACGCTGCACCGAAAATGGTCAGGGAAATTTTGAACCCCTGTGGTGGTCTAATCCGAGTCAATTGGCCTTTATTGCCATTTCCAGGATTTTCCCATTGAAAAGCAAAAATTGGCCGACTCTGAGGAGCCAAGCAGATACAAAAGAAAGCATCTTTGAGGTCCAAACAGGTAAAGAAGGCAGCTTCACCCGAGATGAGACTGAGGAGAGCCTAGGGGCTGGGGACAACCAGGTGTAAAGTAACAGTGCTTGATTTACTGCGCATAAGCCTTGAACCAGCCTGCAATCATCTGTCCCTTGCTTCTGAACTGGCAGTAGCAGTGTCTTCCAGGACAACTGATAGGGCCAGAGGCTCCTGTATTTTAAAAGTCTCTCCAAGTGCTTTTGGATCCCAACTTACACCTTGCAAGGGAGGAAATGCTGCCTCTGACGGATGGGCACGGCTCCCGACTTTAGTTCTATTACTACCAGGGGTACGTTCTGGGCTAGTCTGGGGGGATTATCCTCAGCCCATACCCCCAGGCACCTTAAAAGGGAAATTCAGGTCCTTGCCATGGCTTTTCTATGAGACTACAGAGTTGCCACTCTTCCCTCAGGGGACTGAAAAAGTCATGGTCTTAGCTTCAGGATTCCCCAGGAACAAAGCTGCCTGGCCATCGGAGTAGACAGTTATTTGGGCTTGCAGCTTTTCCAAGAGGTCCTGATCCATTAAAGCCACTGGACAATCCTGGAGGTACAGGAACTCACGGACAACTGCATGGCTCCCTAGATTACATCACTGGGGCTGTAAAAGGGGAGATGGGCCTGGCCACCCATGGCTCCCACAATGGTAGCTTGTCTCGGTGAAAGAGGGCCCACAAGTTGGGTTACGACGGAATGTTCTGCCCCAGTATCTACCAAGAATTCAAGACCCCCACAGTCATTCGGACCATGGGCTCCTGGGGCCCTAGAAAAATGGAACCTGGTCTGTCCCAGTCTTCCATGTCCTAGTCTTCCGTGGCAGCTAGGTCAACAAAAGGATTTTCAGGGGCCATGTATGATTGCACATGCTGGTATTGTCCCTGAACCACCCGGTCTCTGCCTCTTCCCTGAGGAGTTGGACAAAAATCTTCTGGCTCTGGACATTCATTTTTCCAGTGCCCCTCTTGGAAACACCGTATACATTGATTCCACCCCAATCTCAACATTGGGTGGGGTGACCCTTCTTGCTGGCCCCCCTGTTTGCCTTGGTCTCAGCTTTGGCCTTGGCCTGGTGGGGCAGGTCCCCAGGTGCGTCACTCTGCCAAAACGGGGCAAGCAGGTCTACTTTCTTTTTCATTTTTTGATCTGCCTCCCTTCAGGCCTCTTGGTCTTGGTTGACAAATACCTTTGTCACGACCTCTATCAGCTGGCTAGCATTTATTCCAGCAAAGCCCTCTAACTTTTGTAACTTGTGCCAGATGTCTCCCTGAGCCCGACCAACAAAGGCTGCATTAATCATTCACTGACTTTCAGCTGCCTCTGGGTTGAAAGGAGTGTAGGGACAGAGCTCCCCGCATAGCCTCTCATAAAACTGGCTGGGGCTCTCTTCAGGGCCGTGGAGCACCTCTGAGATTGTGTGCATATTTATGGCCTTTCTCCCTCCTTCCTTCACACCACCCAAAAAGGCCTCTGGATAACACTTGAGCATTTGAAATTCACTGCCGTTATTAGGATTCCACTGGGGGTTTTCCTCAGGGAACTGATTTTGAGCATAGGCTTGTGCATTTAGTGTCCCTTCAGGGGCGTGTTCCTCTAACTATTTTAAAGCAGCCTGAGTAATGCAGCGGCACTCTTCAGCGTTAAACAAAGTTAAGAGGAGCTGGCAGCAATCAGTCCAAGTGGGCTTGTGGGTCTGAATGATGGGGTGCATTCGATCAATCACGGCCTGAGGCTTCTCAGTATATGAGGGGGTGTGATAGTCCCAGTTCAGGAGGTCAGTGGTGGTAAAAGGTTGATATATAAAAGTACATTGCCCCCTTGAATTTGACCATCTGGACTGTAGTAGAGGGGCCCTCTAGTTTCTCTCAATGGCAGTTGTTGTAATGTCTCTTGACAACCATGACAGGGGGGCCTGTCAGCAAGATTTTCCTGATACCTTCAAATTGTACAAAATCCTGTGGAATTGGGATTTACGGAGTTAACACTGGAGGCACTGGAGTAGCTGCTGCCTGGGGCTGAGTCCACCTTCTGGTGCAGTTTCAGCTGTGGCAGTTGCAGGGGGTGTGGGCGGCAATAAGGGGTACAGTGGCACCTAAGGTGGGAGGGGGGTCTCCTCGGGTTCCTCAGACAGAACGGGCTTTCTCAACCCTGGTTGGCACCTTGTGGGAGCTGTTGCTTGGGCCAGCATGATTCTGTAGCTGTTTTCTAGGCAGACTTTCATCCAGGGTGGGTGAGAGAGGACCACATCTTGCCAACAGTCAATGTAGGGAAACTGGTCTGGGTGGCATGGATCCCCCACTATTATGTCAAACACCTTACTAACTAGTCTCTCATCTGGTGACCCTCAGAGGGCCACCCCACCCCAAATGAAGACCAATCTAGTTCACAGAGGGTCTAAAGCATTCTGGGAATCAACTTAATACCACAATTCTCTGAATATTCCTTTTTGAAATTCTTTACCACGCACTCTCGGGGAGAAGCTTGCTCTGATTGCCACCCATTTCCACCCACTAAAGGATGACAATCATACACAAGATGGGAAGGCATGGGGGTGGTAAAAGGGTGGGACACTTGCTTTGCCCGTCTCCAGTCATACTCCTCACGGGGATACTTCAGGTGCCTTCTGGCAATAGGCGAGTTGGTATAACTCCCCGACCAGGTTTCAGTCCCTCTATAGGACTTACTCCCGCCGTTTAGCCATGTGAAGATCACCACCAGCCCCTGAATCTACTCCTGTCATTTAGCGGTGTGAAGTTCACCACCGGAACCAAATCAGGGCGACTGCACTTGTCTCACCACTAGGTGGCGTCTCACTCACTCACATTCATTCAACGTCTCCAACTCACCACCCAGTGCCTTAGAGTGATGGTTTCATCCCCCTCTGGGACTACTCAGGCAACTCTGGGAGGTGATCAGGCTCCCCTTCTGCCTCCTAGGGACAAGTCTACCAAATCAAGCCTGGGTTCCTACCCATCGGCTGGGTGGTATTCCCTTGGCTGGTTCCTGGACCTCACTGGGTTTCTTTGTGCTTCCAGGGTCCTAGTCCCAACATGCCAAGAGGGCTAGTCTCTTACGGATAAAGTGGTCTGCTAGTACCAGGTGAGGTCACCTCTTCTAGTGTCCTGGAGGTCACACCCCAGTGACAAGGAAGGTGATAATACCATCTCTGCCTCTTGATTCTCGGCCAATGCACCAGAGATGTGGCAGGATTTTACAGAGAGAGATGGGACACCAAAGCAATTATTTCCAACTGACACTGAGTGACTATCCAAACTATAAAGCTTTCCCTAAGCTTCAAAATAGACTATTTCTCTATAATTTTTATACCTGTAGCCCTATTTGTTACACGATCCATCATAGAATTCTCAATGTGATATATACACTCAGATTATAACATTAACCGTTTCTCCAAATACTTACTACTATTTCTCATTACTATACTAATCTTAGTTACCGCTAACAATCTATTCCAACTTTTCATTGGATGAGAAGGAGTAGGCATTATATCCTTTCTCCTCATTAGATGATGATACGGACGAACAAATGCAAACACAGCAGCACTACAAGCAATTCTATATAATCGAATTGGAGACATTGGCTTTATCCTAACCATAGCATGATTTGTGCCGGCACCGGCTCAGCGGATTCACATCCAAAGACTGAGCCCTGAGCTCAGGGGGGCATTGCCTTTTATACACTTTTAGCTTCTTTGTTCCCCCAATAAGACTTACATATTAGTAATATACATTTTAATTAGGTATTTCACAGTTCAAAGTTGCAGTGGAGTTACATATGCGCACTACAGATTGGGGGCTACATTCCTTTCTAACATAAGTCTTGCTAAGAAAGCTCTTATCTTATGGTGCTCAAAGGACTCTTTCACTATTCTGGGAAGGCTTTTATCTTACTGTGCTAGGAGTGCCCTTTCTCTATCCTGGGAAGGCCTTCATTTTATTAGGCTGGGGCGTGGGCTACCTGCCTCACCCTCAGCCACAAAAAATGGCAGGGTGCATTGGAAGGTGGCAGCATTGTGCCTGAGTAATGGCCTAATGTTTCAGAATGAGGGTACCTCCGTGTTGGCCCAACATGCAGAAGTGGTAGCAGCGAGGAAGGTAGTTCAGTTATCTACATTTTTACAGACTCATGAACAGTTGCTAATGGTCTGGCTATTTGGTCTGTGAAATGGAAAGCCGCAGATTACCAAGTAAATGGAAGGGGTATTTGATCCAAAGCAGTTTGGAAGACTGCCCACTCTCCAGCTACCACATATGTGACTCATGTGAGTGCACAGATTAGGACAATTCTGATGAAGCAATATTTAATGATAAGGTGGATAAATTTTCCAAAATAGCTATGGCCAAAGTCTTACAAAAGATGTATGTAACTAATGAATCAGACAAACAAATATTTATTATGGATAGACCTCAGGAGAGAAGCACAACTCCCAAGGTGCCAACACACCTCAGGTGGTGAAATGGTCAATGGTTAGGGAATAACAGAATACAAAAGGCTCTGACAGTTCCTAGGCTTACATTAAAAAGGAGAGAGATCATCAGACCATTGATAGACTACAGCTGATGTGTCAGGAGAGCTACCTGACCACAGGGGTAGCCATGCCTTGTATGAATGGTTCCAATCAAGAAATCTTCCTGTCTCTTGGCATGCCATCAACACAGCATTAAGGCTTGTGCTGAACATTTAGACAAATTGTCAAGATGACCTGAAGTGGAAATATCCACTCAATATAAACCCAATACGTTTAACTTTGTTTTACAAATTTACTTTCTTTAACCTTTGAATTATCAATGTCCTCAAAGTTATGCATGCAGCTTAGTGGCTGTGGACACTGCTTTGGGACTACCTGGGAGCTCTACACCCTGCAACTGCAGCCACTAGACAGGATAGGAATCCTCTTCTGGTGACCTCAGATGATTGAATTTGATCCAGGGTCTCATCTTAGGCGTGGAGCCATTAAGGAGTTGGTCAAAACCTTGACCATCATGTGGGATTGTCATGTGGTTTATAATCCCACAGCACCAGGATCTATTCAAAGATGGAAGGTCTGATACAAAATGAATTAAAATATATCGAAGCTGCTTCTTTTCAAGAGACACGGAATATGGCGCTTTTTAAACTTAATTCAGGAATGTGCCTTCAAGGAGTTCTCCCCGCGAAGTCACTGTCCTCGCTGGCGACAGGCATGGGCCTCAGTTTCCCCAGCGCGCCCCTGCAGCGGGCCCTGCCGGGGCGGCGGCGGCACCACCTCCTCGTCCGTCCCGGCAGCCGCCGAACCACCCTTGGAGACGCTGGCCGGGACCCGAGCGAGGGGATAGGCGGGGAAGCGCCCGGCAGCGGCCACGTGACCCGTCGTGCTGACCACGTGACGGGCGGGATCGGTCCCGTGACGCCCAGCGCCAGTCTCGGGCGAGGCCGCGGTGTCTGGAGTCGTGGTCCCGCCCCGCCGCTCCCGCGACCGTCGTGCTGACCACGTGACGGGCGGGATCGGTCAGGTGACCGCCCAGCGCCAGTCTCGGGCGAGGCCGCGGCGTCTGGAGTCGTGGTCCGCGCCCCGCCGCTCCCGCGAGGCTCCTCTGTCTGCTGCGTCGCCGGCTCGGGCCGGCCCGCGCCTCCGTGGAGCGTCGCGCCCGGCGGGGACCGCGTTGCGCACGCGCGGCTGCGAGGGCGGGCTTGTGGCGCTGAGCCCGCAGCCGGCGGAGTTCGCGAGTGGCCTCGGTGCGGGACCCAGGACCTGGGGTCTGAGAGCATGACGTCACCCGGGATGACAGCGGGAGCAGCCCGAAGGGGCCACGTCGGCCCGTAGGGAGCGTAGGACACGTGGATGGGAACCCTGAGTCACCCAGGGACGAGGGGCGCGTCTTGATAGGTCGCCATCGAGGAAGTGGGCGGTGGCGGAGGCCACCTGTTAGCGCTTTGCATCCACCCTGGGACGGATCCAGGAAGGACCAGTCACCTCCCGGGAGCCGCTGAGTCAGGTCGCTGCAGGCGTCTCCAAACGTCCTGCAGGAGGTGGCCTAGGAGAAGAAACTTTTATTGGAGAGGGCCAGTCCTTCCCATTCTCAGGTGTGGAGAGGCATTGAATGAGATAGCCACGCCCTGCGCCCCTGTGCTGTGTATTCGTCTCTTAAACTGGTGCAGACACCCCAGGGGCCAGGAATCAGCCCAACGATGCGCTAGACGCTATGATCCTCCCCTAGAGCTGAACACTGGATGGAAAAATCACTCATCGGTGTTATTTCTGTCAATCAAGGAGCACTGCCCACAGAACTTTGGGTCAGCACGCTCCCTGCCGGCTCCACTCCCACTTGGAGATGGGGCCTGGCTCTGTGCAGTTGCGGTATCACAACTCACTGCAGCTTCGAACTTCTGGGCTCAAGCAATCCTCTGACCACAACTTCTCTGTCATTGGGACTATAGGTACACACCACCACACCTGGCAAATTTGTCTTCGAAAACCTGCTTGTGTCCAGGAGCTGTGGCTCACACCAGCAATCTTAGTACTTGTTTGAATGGTACTTTGGGAGTCTGAGGTTTGCTTGAGGTCAGGAGTCTAGGCTAGAGTGAGCTATGATGGCACCACGGTACTCTAGCTTGTGTTACACAGCAAGGCCCTGTTTAAAAACAAAAACAAAGTTAAAATGCTAAAAAGACGGAGTTTGAATTGGGAAAACTCAGGGAGCTTCATAGTGAAGGCTTTCTGGAAAAGCCACCAAGCATGGGACAGGTCCTCAACTTGAATGAGCTGATGGATATGAGCCCTCAGCCCGCAAGTCTATTTAAAAATCAGATTATCGAGGAAAAATCTTATTTTTAAAAAAGAAAAGAAGCTTAACACTTGAAGACTCTGGGGTCAAGACATAAGATGAACAATGTATTCATATGCAAATTTTCCAGGTTGCAAATTATCCAGATCAAAACATTTCAAAACTTATTTGGAACCTCTAAAGCTGGGAGGATAACGGAAAACCTCCTTCCCTGATGTAATTCAAAATAAAATTCAAAATAAGAGGAAGAGGAGCCAGTGGGGTGTGAATGTCCCCATGATCACTCTGCAATGCTTTTGCTGAAATGTCACCCACAGCATTGTTTCAGAAAAGGTATTTTTCTCATTGGTGTGCCCTGGCTTTGCTCTTTCCAGGGATGATGATAGACATGGTGACCTCTTTTTGTACACAAGAGTTTCAAGGCTGATGTGAATCTGGCTTTTACAAGGAGTAGCAGGAGTTGAACCCGGGTTCAACACTTGCTGTAAATTGCTCGGAGTCTAGAGCAGACAGGGAGCCCCCATCCCAGGGGTCAGAGCAGGCCATGCCCCTGGCACACAGTGGGAGGGCCGATCAGTGTTGACTGGGCCAAAAAGATGGGTTTGGGTCTTGCTGGACAGGGAGGATTTGGATGAAGACACCCAGGGGGGCAGAGAGCTAAACAGAGAGCTGGAGTACGGTGTGGCCAGGCCTATGTGTGGAACCCCTGAGAACAGTGTCTGGGATGAAGAACTAGTGTCAGGAGGTGGAGCCAGGTTCCCAAGCCTGTCTCTGTGAAGCCAGGGCCTGAGCTTGTCCTCTTCTGGACAAGTGGCTGTTTCAGGCGTTGAATAGCCTAAGGAGGTGGAGGAGGGGCTCATGTGGCCGTGACTGCCCCCAGGGGAATGAGGGCCATTCCTCTTGGCCAGACAAGGAAAAGACTCAAGTGTAAAGTGGAATTCAGTGGCACAAATGGTGGATGTGCTTCACACTTCAAAATGCTGAGTTTGTTGCTGCTTGCAACAGGGATAGTGAACCCTGCAAGAACACGCCCAAAACTTGAAGCAGGTGGCCTGCTTCAAAACTTGGATGGATTCCGAGCCCTGCCATCCCCAGTCTCCAAGACCCCTGAACTCCCATCACAATGCCTTGATCCGGCCTCAACTTTGCTTTCAGGCCTCCAACTCTGGCCCCTGCCTGAATGCCGACTCTGTATACACGAAGTCAAATCCCACTGTGTCAAGAGTGACATTTTAGTTCCCCATGGCATTTCAAGCACCTGAAAGTGGGGGAGGGGCTGGGAATCAAGACCCTGGGTGGTCTTCTCCTGCCCCATATCTGGTCCTATGGGAATTATGATGTGCCAGGGGGCAGTGACTGCAGCCCTTGTCTCAAAGGAGTATCTGGGTCACCTCCTACCTGCTCATGGCCCTGTGTAGGACGCTACGCTGGGGACCCAGTTGTCTCTCTAGACATAGTTACTCATGAATTAGCCATCTTTCTTGAGGAGAGGTATTCTGTGTTCCCTCCTCAAAGGCAGAGTGGGACGAGCAAGGAAGTCTTGAAAGCAACAGAGGAGACAGGAGGAAGAGACATTGGTAAGGAGGAGCCCTCCAGAGTCAGACACATTGCGGGGAAGCAGAAGCCAGTGACTCAGGGAACATCATGGGGCGTCCATGGGGGTGTCCAGTTTTAAAATGCCTTCTCTGACCTTGGGAAGCTGTGCTGGGCCGACCTAGAACTGGAGGCCTAGAGTTACTGGGGTTCAGAGACAGTTGTGCAGAGATGCTGCCAGGGGACCTGAGGGACTCATTTAGGGCCCCTTCCCCATGGGGGAAGCTTGGCAGGGCCGTGCCCATGGCTGCCTTCTTGAGGGTAAGGGTGGCAAGAGACATAGCCGAAGCCTCTGATGAACTGAACCACCTTGTACAGGGCAAAGGTCTCGGCCCCTGTGGATCTGCTGGTTTGGGCCATGGGCTTGTCTAGTCTGCTTTGTCACTTCTAAAACAGCAAGAGGAGTGGGCAGGGTTGGTGACTTCTGAGAGCCAGGCCTGTTCCCAAGGTCCGAGGCTCTGGACTCTCCAGCCCCCACCCCCACGCCACAGCCCCAGGGCTTCTGTCTGCCCTGTCGACTTTCTCCTTCCTGGATTTGTCTTTGGGAATCTCTAGCTTTATGAAGTCAATTTACATCGCACTGAAACGTAAATACACATCTGTTCTAATTGTCAGTGCATTTCTTTTAAGCTGGCATGATTTGGAATTCCTTACCAAAAAAAAAAGTGACCAAAAAAACAGTTAATTCCAAATATTGACAAAGATGTTGAGAAATTTTTCATATACTGCTTTTGAGAATGTAAAATGATCCAGCAACTTTGGAAAACAAGTTGGCAGTTTCTCTGAGAGTCCAGCAATTAATTCAGCACATGACCAGCAATTCTACTATGTAACTATCCAAGAAAAATAAAACATGTCCTGACCAGGCTTGGTGGCTCGTGGCTGTAATCCCAGCCCCTTGGGAGGTCCAGGTAGGAGGATTTCTTGAGCCAGGAGCTGGAATTCATCCTGTGCAAAGTTGCAAGATGCTATCTCTATTATACACATAATATATATTATATAAAATGTAAATATAAAATGCCACACAGAGACTTGTATAAGAATATACAAGCCAGCTTTATTCATAAAAACCAAGACGGGAAACATCCAGATGTCCATCAACAGGTGAAGCATAAACACGTAGTCTGTCTGTATCAAGGAATATAACTTGATCGTGATGTAGAATGAAGCTCCGACCCACCCTATGACATGACTGGACCTGGAAAACACCATACAGGGTGAAAGAAGCCACACACAAGTTGACACCCACTGTATGATTCCATTTGTAGGAAGTTCCAGAACTTCCATAGAGACAGAAACCAGACGAGTGGTGGCCAAGTGCTGGGGAGGGAACAGGTGTGGACAGGAGTGATTGCTAACAGACACAATATGTTGGGGGATAACAGAAATGTTCAACAACTAGGTTGTGATGATGGCTGCAATACTCACTAAATTTGCCACAAATCTCTGAACACACTTAAAACAGATAATTTTGTCATGTGTAAGTTTCCCCACAATGAAGTTGTTTTGAGAGCACTGCCATCCACCTGACTGCTGACTCTGGGACACCCAGCTCTTCTGTGGGTCCTGCCCTTGCAGCCTCACCACCCACCAAGGGACCACAGAGCAGACAGGTCAGGGGACTCAAGTGATCCCCCAGCGCTCCCAAGGAACGGGCCGTCTTTTTGAGGGCCGTGAAACAGACTCGGGCCCTTCCACAAGAGATATTGGAACAAGGATCCTCCCAGAGGAAAACGTTCCTGATTTGCCTTGAGAGGAGTTAGTGAAAGTTCAGATGCCCTTTACGCAGCTTCAAGGAAGCTCCCTGGGACCTTGTATTTAGGTAAGGAGCCTTCGATTGCTGCAAACACACATGCCCAGAGGAGAGGTCAGCTGGAGTCCAGCACTTCTGTCTCTCTGGGCCGGGCATGTTGAAATCACATCACACTGCAGCAACCGAGGTAGGGGGAGGCTTTGAAGGTGCACTGTGTAAGAACATAGCGGCGATAGAAGAGTCTGACCTACGAGCCCTCTCTATTAGCTTGCTCTTTTTAAAATCTACCTCTGAAGCCCCAGGACAGAAAACCTACCTCCTACATTGGGGAGCAAGTGTGCACAGCCAGGACAGGTGGCAGAGCTTTTGTGAAATGTGCTGTGTGATGGAGCTGGGGTGCCAGCAAGTTCCTCTTACCGGCCATGGCTTCCATGTGGCATGGCCTCTGGGACAGTGCTCCAGGCAGGGACACTTGGCCCTCTGCATGAATCTGCCCACCGACGTGGCTTTGGCTAGCATCATGATGGCACATGTCGGGAGCACTTTCCCTGTGGCAAGATCTGTGACTTCCTTGGGAACCAGTGCTCGGTCCCAGGTGGTCAAGCCAGACACGCTCCCAATGAAGGCCTCGGGGCTGTTGAATCCACCTCGCCCCCTCCCCCAGTGTTTTGCTCCTGGCCCAAGACCAGGGACACTCCAGGTGGGATCTCATAGTCTTCCCTACAGTGGGAGTCAGTGATCACTAGCCTGCGGTCCACACAGAGCAAGGACCTGCCCTGGATGTATGTCCAGGTGACACAGACATGGCACTAACAGCCATGCAGCAGTGGCATCAGAGGCCACATCCAGAATGTTGGTTCTGATCACTAAAAGGATAAAGCCAGGTTGCAGGGAGTTTCAGCTGTGGAGCACCAGCATGTCAACATTGTCCTCTGTGGCTCAGAAAAGGAGAGTGGCCAGGCAGCCAAAGGCTGTGTGCACCCAGCTGCAGTTGGACAGGTTTCGCACAGCTGTGAGGAAGCCGGGACTGAGGCACACCCTGCTCTCAGTAGAGGAATTTGAGAAAACCAGCCTGAAGTCCCAAATGGAAAGTAGAAGCTGAGAAAGGGAGAGTTGGCTTTGTGCCACAGGCCGTGCAGAAGCGTGGAGGCTGCAGGCTCCAGCCCTGGGGCAGGCGCTGCGGGGGCCCGCCCCTCGAGGGTTGTGGGAAGTGTTAAAGGAGAGACAGGCGACGGACCAAGTTCATATACATGGACACCTGCTTCTTGAACAGATGACAATTTAATGCTAGTTAATACAGAGCTTTTATACCATTTGTGAAGGGGCAAAACAAAGAAAATTCTTTCATATACATATCTTTTAAAAGTTACCAGCTAGTGGTCTTAGTAGCAAACAAACCAAGATTCCCAGTGGCTTTAGTAGCAAATAAGCCAGGAATCTCATAGGCATTAGACAAGTCCTATTCATAAAGCCAACAATGACACTCTCAGTCCAATATCCCAAATTACAAATGTTTCAAGAAAGTTTCTTTCAGTGTATATTTCTTTATGTGTCAGGAATATTCTCGTCTTAGGCTCTTGTGTTCTTCAGAGTCCTGTGATCACCTTCCTTGTCCAGATGTCCTCATTACTTGTCTCTTATCTTGCAGTGCTTGTTTCTAAAGAGAACTCAAAAGAAACTTTTAGTAATGTTTCTCAGGCCCCTCAAGGTTACTTTCTGTTTTAGTCGATCTGTCATAAAAAGTGTCTGATTATTATATTATGAGTTCAGTGAAAACCTACTCTATAAATGTTAACTTAGAGTTTTAAGTTTATAGTTTTAACTATAGAATTAAGTAAAAACCTTAACATTAATCTTTATCCGAAGTCAGTGAAAACAGTGTTATAAGTCACCTATATAACTCCTAGATAAGTGTTAGAACTTATAATAAATTCATAATGAACCTATTATAAACTTGTGCTTCTAAAAATCCTTATGTCTAAACACTAAACTGCATAGTCCTAAATCAAATAAGGAGTGGATATACTCATATCATTTATTACTTAAGCAATGTCTAGTAACTTATAACCATGTGAAAGAAAGCATTCTTGATGTGCTTCAGAGTTTAACCCTTGCGTATGTTAGAAAAGGCCAAGTGGCATAGTGGGAAAAATGGAAAAATAAACCATGATGTTTCCAGGTTAGCTGTGAGTACTTCACATAAACATGCCATTTTCTTCTTCCACGACTGCACAGAATTCTTCGGCGGTATCAAACAACAAAGGTGAAGAACTTTGTTCTGGGCTTTGTTCTTTGCTTCCTGGGCTCACCTTGCGGCCCGGGGTCTTTGGCCCACCCGGACCCTGTCAATCAGGTGGACCTCCAAGGCTGGCTCCCAACAAGGCGCAACGGGCCTCACCCTTCCTATGCCCATCCTTCACCCAGCACCGACACAAGACTGGAGCAGCCGAGAGCTTCCAGGCAGCATCTCATTCTTTCTCACGTTGTGATCACCCCCACTTCACAGGCAGGAGGACGGAAAATGAGGGCCTTACTAGAAAGTGTTCAGGTCCCTCTGGAGGTCTGGGCTGTCCCTGCACAGCTGAGCCAGAACACCTCACTCCCAGGCACGCGTCTCCTGTCGCTGCCCCAACTCAGCACCACAAAGTTAGCAACTTACAGCAGCACAGGTCTGTTACCTTAAGTTTCTGGAGGTCACAGTGTAACCCGGGGCCCACGGGGTTCACACCAAGGTGTGGACAGGGCTGGTTACTTCTGGAGCCCTAGGGGAGAAAAGGTCTTCCGCCTGTCTGTTCTGGCTTCTGGGGACGTCTCTGTCCCTCGACTAGCTGCCCCTCATAAGGACCACGTGAGGACGCTGCTCCAACTGGATGAGCCAGGATCTTCACCCCATCGGCAGGTCCTAAATCAGACTTTTGATTCCCTTGTGCTATGAAGACACACAGGTGCCCGACCTGCTGTGGCTTGCAGACACACGATTCTGTGCATGAGTGACAGGATTGAATCGTTTCCTCCTTGTGTGGCAGACATGTTGACGTGACTTCTCGGAGGGGCTGGCCTAAGGGGAAAATGGAAAACCGGGATGTCCAGCGGGGCTGCATTACTTACTCTCTTCTGATCCCTGGAGATTCTGGGGGACTGTGGCGGCCCCATCGGGTGCCCAAGGGCTGCCTGGGGCTGGGGCCTGCCGTGTCCCCTGCAGACAGGCAGCATCCTGGGTGGGGCACCTGTGCTCAGCAGGAGCTCTGAGAGCTGCCTGTCTCCCTGGCGCGTCGGGGAGCTCAGGCTTGGCCACTCAGGCTGGGCCGGGGTTGGGGCTGGGGCCGTGTCCAGCGCGCAGCTGTGGCACCAAGCTCGGGCATCTGCAGCCACCCCTGGAGAGCAGCCAGCCTGGTGGCCTGGCTCTGGACGAGGTGTATCACGCGTTGCAGGGGGTCCCGCATGGCGTCCATTTGCGCCTTCCTCCCCTGGGCCTGATGCTTGCTCTTCTTCCTCAGGGCCTGGTCCAAGGCCCCAGCCTGTCAGCCAACCTCCAGCTTCCGCGCTGGCTCTTCCTCGCCCAGATCCTGCGGTCCACCAGCTCCCCGTGCACGGCCATCTGGGACCCGTTGTATGACAGAGGTTTGGCCTGGCTCTCTTGCAGCAAACTCCGGATCTGGGCGTTCACCTTACAGGACACATGGCAGTGTCTGGCCACGCTTTGCACGTGCTTCAAGGTCGCCTCTTGCAATCGTTTGACCTGTGAAGGGGACACACAGACATTATGGGGCCAGGAGCAGCAGGAGCAAGCCTCTTCTCCCACTGCGGCGGCGCCTGCTTCTGCCCGGCCAGGGCAGCACTTCAGCCAATTACCATGACCAGCCCCACCTGACCAGGCATGGAAAGGAAGGTGACTGACCCCAGGTCTCGAGCTGCACCATATGGGTGCACTCCAGGCTCAAGCTCCAGGCTCTGATTTCTCCCCCAGGCCCTGAAGACCACCGGTCGGTCACTTCACCACTGTGACCCCAGGTCTTGCCTGTGAGTGAGGGACAGGCAGGGTGGCCTCATGCGTGCTCTAAGGGGCTCAAACAGGAGGCACCTGGTGCAGGCCAAACACACACGGGACATGCAGGAATGATCCATGGACCACACATGAGAGTCTGCAAGCCTGTCCACACCCTCTGCCTTTAGGCAGACCCATGACCTCACGGCTCCCACACCCAGAGATGACACCTGGCCTCAGCACCTCAGTACCCACAGCTGTGCTCCTTGGACCTTCTAGGACCTGTCCAGCCTCTGGCCCTACCCGATCCTCGTATGCCGTCTGGCTGTTCTTCAAGGCAGAGCTTAGCAAATGAATAGCTGGTGTCTAAATACAGGTGAAAATAACACTGGCCGACTCCACATCTGTGTCTACCAAGCACCAATGTTTACAGCGTCTATAACATCTGTCCTCCGTCTGTCGCCATTTTTAAAAAACAACTGCCCCAAGTTGTGGGTATATCTGCCAGTTCTTCTAGTGCACAGACTCTAAAAATGTTTCCCTAAGCCCTGCTGGAGTGACTTCCCGCAGTGAAACCCCAGGATATAAAGGCACAAAAATAAGGAAAAAAGGCAGGGTCTTCCTCCCCAGGCAGCCCATCCTGAGAGTCAGAGAGCGCCAGCAGTCTTCGGCCAGATCAATGGGCAGTCGAGGTGGAGTTGCCTCATGACACCCCCCCCCAAACCTCCAGTTGAGCAGCTTCCTTCTTCTGCCCTGGTTGGACATCAGGTACTTCCTGCCCCCGCATTGATGGGCATCTGCCTTCAGGTCCAGTCTCTCAGAACTGGACGTTCCCAAGGAGACAAGATTAAAACAGATGCAAACAGCTTCTCTGGAGAATATTCTACCAGGTTCAAGCTGCCATCTAGTCGGTTCAGAGGCAGAAGCGGATAATATTTTCGCAGGCACACATGGATGATATTCCCAAATAGTCACCACAGGCCAGGAAACCCAGCTAGGTTGGGAGGTCACGAGAGCCAGGTCTGCAAGGGCATCTGCCATCCAGGCTGGGCACAGCCACATCCTGGGAGGCCCTGTCTTTATGTGTCTCGGCAAGGCCATGGGAAATGCGATTGGGAGCAACCTGAATCCATTTGGGGGCATGGGAGGTGGAGTGCATTGAATGACACCTTCTCAAAGAGACACATTTAAGTCCTAACTCCAGGACCTGTGACCATGGCCTATGTGGAAAAGGGTCTTTGCAGATGCAGTGGAGGATTTCAAGATGAGGCCATCCCAGAATATCCAGGTGGGCCCTCCATCCAATGACGAGTGTCCTTACAAGAGACAGGACAGACACCAAAGAGCAGGTCGCATGGAGACAGGGGCGGAGAGTGGGGGATGCTGCCACCCTTGAGCATCAGAGTCCTCGAGGCGGGAACAGAAAGAGTAGGACCCTCCCCAGGGCCTTCAGGGACAGTGGCACCTTGGTTTCAGACTTCTGGCCCCCAGAACTGTGACAGGGTACATGTGTGCTGTTTGAAGTCACCCAGCTTGTGGTCATATTGATAGTCCCTGACAGGGTCCCTGACAAAGGCCTCCACCACTCCCTAGATGGCCCGAGGCCAGAAGACACCAGTCCCCAAGGCTCATCAAGTCAAGTGTCAGAAGACCCCAGATGTGGACAAGATGCTAACAGCATCCAGAGAGAAGAATCGGCTCACGTGGACAGGACTGAGACTTTTCTTTGAGAACTACTAGCCATCTCAGTGGCGACGCTGGGTTCCAGGAACACAGGAGCAGACCTGGCAATGTCTGCTTGAGAATGCTTTCCACCTGAGGCTGTGTGTCTAGCTTGAAGATGAATCAACCAGGAGCAAAGAATGCAGACAGTTTCAGATATGCAAAGGCTCAGGAAATTTATCTTCTGTGCCACACACTCCCCCTTGTCTTTGAGTCAGGGTCTCACTCTGTTGCCCAGGCTGGAGTGCAATGACACAAACATAGCTCATCACTGTTTTCAACTCCTGGACTCAAGAGATCCTCCCACCTCACTTGCGCCTGGCCCATGCCCCTTTTTTTGGGACATGACTGCGTGCTGAGCTTCAGGAAAACACGGCGTAAAAAAGAAGTGAAGCTGCCATGGTCACTGGGAGCGCCATGATCCAGCAGCAGACTGGGAGCAGTTCCCGGGATGATGGGACCCCTGGAGTGGCCCAGGGAGGCACCCCCTGGGGTCCTTGCTCCCCGACACCCTTCCCATCAGCTCTGCCTCCCCAGAGACACCCTGAGATTAGCTACTTCTCAACAACCACCTCTTTCCCAAGCCCAGGTTTCCTCGGCCACCCAGGATCACCCCTTCCCATCTACTCTCCGAAGTCCACCCAGCCTGGGCCTTCTACATGAAGGGGAGATCCTGACGCCTACTCCCTCCAAGCTTCCAGGAGCCGACTGCTATTGAGTCAAAGCTGCAGTCCCGGGAGGCCATGCCCTTCCTCTGGGCCTCATCCCGCCATCTTCTCCCCCTTAGCACCACATCCCTGTCTACAGCTGTGGCCTCCCCGTCCACCCTGCAGGTTTTCTCTGCCCATCAGAGTCTTCCCTGAGGCGTGGCCACAGTGACAGCCTTGCTCCAGTGTCAGCAGAGCTCTCCCCGTACTTCAGTGGCACCCCTGCCCTCTCTCGTTTTCTTGTCCTGCCTGGTTTTTCTCCCAGTGACTTGTCACCTGGTGTGTTCTGTATGTACTTTATTGTTCCTGATGTGTGAGCAGGAGCAGTCGGCTTCCTTGGCCACCCAGAAAGAGAGCTTGCTTGCCGAGTAGGCATTAGTGAAGGTTTGCTGAATGAATGTTTTCCAGATGTTCTCATGTTATCTCTGCTGAAATGGCCCCTCCTCAGCAGATTTCCCAGGTCATCCCTCTCCCAAAGGTGAAGTGTACCCATTCTCAGGGCATCAGCAGAACACTCTGCACCATGCATATGTTCCATTGTCCTTGCTGTCCAGTGTGATGGCCACTAGTCACGGGTGGTACCAGGCCCTTGCTGTGTGCCTAGTGCTACTAAGGAGCAGGACTTTTCATTTTATTTAATTTCAGTTAGTGCATAGTGGTTACCTTGATGAAGGCCTTAGTTTCCCCATGGCAGGGCCTTGTGGCCCCAGATTTCCGTTTCCCTGGCAGGCCCTTGTGCAAGCCTCACCTGGCAGTCGTCGTGGGCCGGTCTCCATTCAGCAGCAGCTCAGCCTCCTCGTTATCCAGTCACGACATCACCACCTTCTTGGAGACGTTAGCCATTGCCCGGCACCAGGAGACGCTAGCAGGGAAGGGCCCACTGCTTCATGTTTGTTCTTTTTTTTTTTTTTTGAGTTGGAGTCTCACTCTGTCGCCCAGACTGGAGTGCAGTGGCCGCTCCCGGCCACCGCAGCCTCAACCTGCTGGGCTCCGGCGATCCTTCCGCCTCGGCCTTCCGAGTAGCCGGAATTACAGGCGTGCGCTACCACGCCCGGCTGATTTTTTGATTTATTGTAGAGATGAGGTCTCGCTGCCCAGGCGGGTCTCGAACCCTCAGGATCAGGCAATCCACTCGCCTCAGCCTCCCAAAGGCGCGGGATGGCAGGCTGAGCCACCAAGCCCAGCTATGTTTGTTCTTATGACCCACGCCAACAACCATGTGATCTGAGGCATCTGCCACTAGATTCACAGCAAGGGTCACTCTCCTTTACCATCTCTCAGGAATGTAAGTACGTGCAGGGCCATTCATTCATTTCAGGGTTGTGGCAATATGAACAAGCAGTAGCGGGTCTCGTCACACTAGAAAATCTAAGCTAATTGCTGAGATAGGGATCCAGTAGGACTAAGTTTCCAAGACAGAAATTCCATGACCCAGATCAAAGTTCCTGAAATTGTGAGATGGGGTGACAAAAGAGTCAGGACCAAGATGGCATTCAAAGTGACTTCTGTGTGCCCTTTTTGCTCATTATATGCAAATTTACTGCATTAGCATGTTAAATACTGTCCCACCAGCCCCATGAGAGTTTACAACTACCATGGCAATTTCCAGTAGTTACCCTGCATGGTTTAAAAAGGGAGAAGATCTTAGTTTTCCTTACCTGGGAAATCCATGAATCATACATCCCTTGCTTATCTTGGAATCAAGAGATGGCCGTTGATAGAATAAGCTGGACATCCGGGCTACTTTGCCTGTGGGGTAGCCTACTCACTGTGGATTCAGTAAATTTGTTTTCATTTTCCACTTGAGGATCGTGCTTGAATCCTTCCCTGCATGAAGCCAAAAACTGCCTTGGCCTACTGGGTTGAGCCCCAATTTGGGGGTTCACATGTGTCATTACTAACGAGGGTACTCAGGGCAAAAACTATGTTATCAACTTCATGGCATGGATCTTACTGTGACAAAGTGCTCTGTGCTCAAAAAATGGCAGACCATGAAGGAAACTCACATGGATGTCAAGATTGCTGATGGTTATTTGCTTCATGGATTCTGTGTTGGTTTGGGTAAAAAACTGTGGCAGTCACATCAGGAAGACCCTGCATGCTCAGCATCAGCAGGGCCGCCAAGTCCAGAAGAAGATGGGGAATCAGGACCCAAGAGGTGCAGACAAATTTCTTGAAGCAAGTGGCAATAAGTGAGTCCAGACAGCACTGGGCTAGACAGAGAGAAGGCTCGTCATCTAGGGATCCTTCCATGATGTCTGTATTAGAAGAGTTAAAGTGGGGGCCAGGTATGGTGGCTCACACCTGTAACCCCAGCACTGTGGTAGGCTGAGGCAGGAGAATTGCTTGAGCCCAGGAGTTTGAGGTTACAGCGAGCTGTGATGGCACCACTACACTCTAGCTTGTGTGACAGAGCAGGGCTTTGTTTAAAAAAAAGAAAAGAAAGAAAAGTTAATGCTAAAGAAGCCTGAGTTTGAATTAAGAAAATCCAGGAAACTTCACAGTGAAGGCAGCCATTCTGAAAAAGCTAACAGGCGTGGCACTGAAATTGAATAAGCTGACGGATCTGAGCCCCCAGTCTGGGAATCTACTTAAAGTTGTTTATGAGAAAATGTCTTATTCGTAAAAAAAAGAAAAATTGTAATCATGTGCAACTTTTTTTTAGGTTTCAAATTATCCAAATCAAAAGATGTTATCCTCTGAAGCTCAGAGAATAATGAACACCTCCCTCCCTGATATAATTCAAAATAAAACCTAAACCAAACCTGAAATAGGAGGGATAACCAGTGGGGTGTGAATGTCCCCATGATCATTCTGCTTTTGCTGAAATGCCACCAACAACATCTTTCAGGAAAGGCGTTTTTCTCACTGGTGTGCCCAGGCTTTGCCCTTTCAAGGGATGATGGCGGGCAGGATGACCTCGTTTGGCACACAAGAGTTTTGGGGCTGATGTGAAGCTGGCTTTTACAAGAAGCAGCTAGAGTTGAACCTGGGTTGGTTTGATTTCAAAACTCTTGCTGTCAACTGCTCTGAGACTAGGGTGGACAGGGAGCCCCCAGCACAGGGGTCAGAGGCAGGACCATGCCCCTGGCACAGTGAGAGGGCAGCACATTGTTGACTGGACTGAACAGATGGGCTTGGGTCTTGCTGGACAGGGAGGAATTGGGTGAACACACCCAGGTGGCAGAGGGCTGAGTGGGACGTGGCCGGGTGTGTGTGTGGGACCCCTGAGAACAGTGCCTGGGACAAAGGACTTCTGCTGGGAGTAAAGTATTTAAAGTGTTTTTGCTGTATTTTATGAAATGCTTAAAGTGTTTGCAGTGTATTGGATAAAACCTAAGTTTGTACTTAAAATATAAAACTCCATTTTGTGGCTTGTCTCCATGTTGTTAACTTGTTATTAAACTTTTGCGTGACTGATGCAAGAATTTTAAAATTTTGCTCATAAACAACCCTCACAGCCCTGCACCCCACCCAGTGCTCTAACGGTTTCCCTCTTATCTAAGTATACTGTGTGCCCCTTATCTAAGTATATTGTGTGCCCCCTTATCTAAGTACACTATGTGTCAAACCCCAGAACATGTGTTTCATGTGTTTATCTCTTTAATGACTCAGTTTCCCAACTGCTTTTGCCTATAAAGGCTCCTCCAGCAAATTTCTTTCGTCATCGAGAGTTTGGGAGGGATGAGCCCCCTCTTGATCACTGGCTTTAATAAAGGGCTTACTTATTAATTTGACCTTTAATTGGGCTGGTTATCTGATTTCTTCTTTTTTTTTGAGTTGGAGTCTCACTCTGTCACCCATACTGGAGTGCAGTGTCACGCTCCCAGACACTGCAGCCTTGACCTGCTGGGCTTCAGTGATCCTTCCACCTCAGCCTTCCAAGTAGCCGGAACTACAGGCAAGCACTACCACGCCCAGCTAATTTTTTGATTTATTGTAGAGACAGGATCTCACCAAGTTGCCTGGGCGGGTCTTGAACCCAAGGGCCAGGCAATCCACTCACCTCGGCCTCCAGAAGTGCTGGGATTACAGGCTGAGCCACTGAGCCCGGCCTGGTTATCTGATTTCTAGCAATTTGTGTATAACATTTGGAGGTCCCACTGAGATATCTCCTCCAGCGGGATATCCTCCAGCAGGAGATCCTTCAGTGAGATTCTTCCTCCACTTCAGTCCAGCCAGCTCGAGAGGCAGCCTCTCGCTCCAGCTCTCCCCGACTCCATGGGTAAGTTTTAGGGCAGGTGCCCCCTGCTTTTCCCAGGACCCCATAACCTCCCCTCGGACTTGGAGGGAGCAGGAACTACAGCTAGCCCCTCTCATCTCTAAGAGAACCTATGCCCATCTAAATCCTCCTGGAGGTGAGTATAGCTAGCTTGCCCACTCAGGGCATTTGTAAACAAATCTGTTAAATTTGCATTTGTAAGGGAGCTCCCAGTTGTTGAATGAGGGGGCTGGGTCTTCCTTGGGCTCATTGCCTTGGTGTTAGCCTGCCCATTCAGAGTATTAGGTAACTCTTAGACGTCAGGCACCAAGGAGCCTATAATTGCCAAACTTTGTAGTTTGTTTCTTGCATTTGTAACAAGGTACCTGATTTGTAAGTTAAATGCCAAAGTTCTAGAAAAACTATTCTTGCTTAATATTTGATATAGTCTGTTAATAATTGATGTAATCTGTGAATGATTGCTATAATCTGTTGGAATTGATGTGATCTGTTATTGACTGGTTTGGTCTGCTATTCTATTATTAGCTGGTTTGGCCTGTTAATGGTCAATATAACCTGTTGGTGACTAGTTTTGTCGGTTGGTACTCTTTATGTCATTACCTGTTTTCTTAACTGTTTCTGTGACATTTCTATCGGCGGCAAAGGCCCCCAGGGAAATAAAAAAAACTCCTTTCATATGAACCCAGACTCCAGTCCGGGTGGAAGATAAGAGGCGCTTTCCCTCTGGTCTGTGCAAGCAGAGTCCCTCAGCAGACGGAGGGGCTCTCGAAGGTGTCGGGGATTCATTCCCGGGACGTGCCAGGGCCTCATAGGGGCTGTGCTACACTGTAGTCATAAAAGACTCTGTGGGTTCCGAAAAGCCCCAGCTTGGTCAGAGGCTCAGCGGACCTCATCCCTGCCAGATCCCAGAAACGGTGGTTGGACGAGAGGAAGTCTTAAAGAGGCCGATCCCCTGGAAACGGAAAGGTTCTCTCCGTGTTCCTGAGGGCTGTCCCATGTGGCGGGGATGCATCTAAGGACTGGCCACCCAGCGCCCCAGAAAAGAAAGACAAGAAAGAGGCAGGGAAATGACTGGGGGGTCACAGCCGCCAGGAGCTCCCTCCACAAACAGCACACTTTGACCGGAAACACCTAGTGCTGTCCCAAGTTAAAAATTGCCTGCCTAATCCATCTTGTCTCCTCTCGAACTAACTCTGGTCTGTTTACACTCCTGCCCATTGTGGTACAAAGGTTGTTGTACCTGCCGCCCTAGCACACACCCTGGTAAAACAATTATATTCTGTCACTCATCTAGGAGGTACCAAATGACTGGATTTCTAAATTGTCATTATTATATCAATAACTTAAAAGGCCTGGCTACCTCAACAGCTGAAGCATGACTTGCTTGTGCCCAAGTTAATGCAAAACAAGGCCCTAGAGTTTCTGATGGTATTAGAGCCCTGGAAATTAAGCCTGGGAGAAAAAAAAAATAAAATAAAAATAAACTTTACTAAAGTGAAACCCCCACATGCGGGATACAAATATTTACTAGTATGTGTAGATACTTTTTCCAGATGGATAGAGGTTTTTGCCACAAGGAAGGAAACTGCACTTACTGTTTACAAAATTTTTATTGAATGAAATCATTCCCAGGTTTGGGCTCTACCTTTCGACTGACTCTGATAACCGTCCTGCCTTCACCTCATCCATAGTTCAGCTGGTTAGTAAAGCTCTAAATATCAATTAGAAATTGCATTGTGTTTACCAACCACAGAGCTCTGGACAAGTAAAACACATGAATCAGACCTTAAAATGGACTTTAACTAAATTAATAATAGAAACCGGTGAAAAATGGATAAATCTCTTGCCTCTGGCTCTTCTTCGGGCCCAGTGAAGCCCATATCAAGCTAAGTTTACTCCTTATGAAATCATGTTTGAAAGACCCCCCCTTTGTTGCCGCGATTACGGGACCCTATCCTTGAAGAAATAGCCAACCAGTCCCTGTTCAAGTATCTTCAGTCCCTCCAGCAAGTCCAGGCCGCTGCCACTCTAAGGTCCGTGCTGTTCTGCCGACCCTGTCCTCCACTCCTTGTCATCCGTTCCAGCCCAGGGACCTGGTATTTGTCAAAAAGTTCCAGAAGGAAGGCCTGACCCCTGCCTGGAAGGCACCCTTTGTAGCCATCCTCACCACCTGACGGCACTCAAGGTTGATGGAATACCAGCCTGGATTCATCACTCGTGGGGAAAGAGGGCGAAAGGAACTGACAGTGCTCCTCCAATCTGCCTGACTGACCAGACTGTGGCCAGAGATCCTGAAAATTCTCTCAAGGTCACCTTTCGACTCCCACTGCACTTAACATCCACTGAACCAGCTGGCCCGGAGCCCCGCTGGACTTGTAGTTCTGCTTCAGCATGAACTGACCAACCTACGCTCAGCTAAACCGTGAGACTCTTAACTGTCCCAAAGTGGACTGTTTTCCCTGAACAATAATTCCTTAAATGTGCTGTTACCATCCTTTAACCTTCACCTTAGGCATCCCACTTGTCTTAGCTTTTAGTGTAGGTTTAACTGCTGTAATCCCTGCTGATTGGAGTTGGAAAAAATGCTTGTTAATGTTATCTTATCTCTCCTCTATAGAATGTATTGCTGCCCTACTTTGCTTATGGTAGGTTTAACCTGTGTTTTACTAGCCCCAGCCATGTCAGCCATAAATAACCCTGCCTTATACACCTTTGCCCTAATGTCTGATACATTTAGTAAACTTCTGGCAACCCAAGATTGGTTCAGGCCTCCCAGTATAGTTCACTTTAAAACAGATCTTACAGATCTAATAAGTGCAAGATCTTTTGTCAGCCACCAAGTCTCACATGTTTTCCGACAGGATGGTAACTATTATTATGCATTACAGGGACTACCTTTTTACTTAAGCCTTAAAAATTCCAGAAATGAAGGATGTTATAGCAAAGGTGAGCTTTACTTTTCAGCCTAGAACTGTGTAACTATTGGCACCTATACTGGGGAACTTAATGATACCTCCTTAGTCACTCTTTGGTATGAAACTAGTCCAGATCCTTTCCAAATGTTTATAAAAGTATAAACATATGAAAGTAATTCCCATGAGTCCTGGACCAAAGGCAATTCCTGGGATATCAGACTATATATAATGGGGTATAACCATGGTGCTGCGTTCACCATTCAGCGAGATAAACGCCTTTATACCCACTCGGTCAAGCCCGGACCATTGGCAGAAATAAAAGACCCTTTGTACAATCGCCAAAACATTCTGCCACCATCGCTGCCGCAGATTCCAGCCCAGCCTCTGCCTTCTGCCAACCAAGCCACTACCCCAGGCTCACCTCAACAGTCCTCAAGTTCATATCGTCCCTTCCTACCGATGGGCCATGTGCCCCCGATCTCATCCCTATGCTAACTGACATGCACCATTTACTCAATGTTACCATGCCCAGATTGGCCTCAGATTGCGGCTTGCTTAAATCCTAAACCTTCTTATTATGTAGGTATAGGAGCTGAAATCCCAATCATCGAAGATACTGATAAGACTAAATGCTCTCTGGCAGTTATGCACATGACTCTAGGAGACATAATCGGTAAAACGGCCTACCTTATAACCCCTGGGCTTAATTCGATCGCTTCACCACTTTCTGCTATTTGTAATCAATTGCTTACCCAAACCATGACAGAATCTATGGTTTATACAGCCCCTGGCAACACCTGGTTAGCCAGTGCTACGGGCCTTACAAAATGGGCTTTTACTAAAGAAATGGTCAAACAACCCATGTTATACATTTATGTTTAGATATTGCCTCAAGTGTATGCCTATACTGACCCAAACGAAGCTTGGTTACTCACTCCACCTGAATTTCCACCCACTCATCAAACATGAGCTGTTCCTCTGCTAATACCCGCCATCGTCGGAATAAGTATAGCTAAAACAACTGCAATTGGAACTACTGCTCTGGTTCAGGGAGAACTAGGTCAAAGTAATTTCATGCAACTCATCAATGAGGACCTAGAAACTACTCAATCTACTAATAGATCAACTCCATGATCAGGTAGATTCTCTGGCAGAAATGGTCCTACAAAGTCATAAAGGTCTAAATTTGCTCTTCATGTCCCCAGGGGGGACTTTGTGCAGCAGTCAGAGAAAATTGTTGTTTCTGTGGTAATAAATCCAGAGTCATTAAAAGCTCCCTTCAAAAGCTTCAAGACAGCATACAAAAGTGGAAGGAAGATTTAAACAATAGAAATACATCCTGGTTCCAATCTCTATTCAACTGGAACCCATGGTTAACAACTCTCATTACTGGCCTAGCAGGACCCATAATAATTATCTGCCTTTTTTTTTTTTTTTTTTTTATCAGTGGGACCCTGCCTACTAAATTGGATTGTTTGTTTTGTAAGAAAACAAATATCAACTGTAAAAATTTTAAACATGAGGGTCCGCTATGACCTCTGTCCCATAACATCCAAGACAGGGATTTAACTCATAAAAAACTTAAATGTTTACAGTTTTCTTTAAAAAGTTTGCTGTGTCTATAAATTTACAATGTTTAAAATATGTGCAGTGCTGTGTTTACAATATTTACCACTAGATAAGGTTAAGGCATTAAAAACAAAAGCTATACAATTTTAATTTTAAAAAGTATTTCTAGCTTTTATAGTTACATTTTTCAGATTTCAAATTTCCTCATCATAAATGCTTAAACTGTCATAATTTCAAGGGGTTCTACAATGTTTAATACAATGTGTGCTGTGTTTTAAAAATTCGCAATGCTTAATCTAAGTTTACCTGAAATATCAAGTAATATTAGCATAGAGGGCAGCAGAACCAAAAAGCTGACAAAGCACCCAATTGGCAAACATAACATATACTTTAAAGAAAAGTTAACAACTTCAGGCACCAGACAGAAACCCGGTAACAAGGTGTCCTTTGCCTATAGGTACCATCTATGAGAACAGTGGCAACTATGTTGCCTGAAGCTCTAAAGGCCTAAAGGTCCTGGACTCTGTCCACTATGAGTAGGCCATTTAGAAGCAGGCACATTCCTAAACTCTGTTCATTGGACAGACAAAAAGAGCCCTTTAAAAGCAGGTGCCACCTCTCCTGAAGAGGGGAGGGCCCATCTGACTGGTTGCTTAAGGAGGCTGGAGACCTGCTAAGCCGGGCCTACCAATGGTAATCATTTGCAAAGGCCTAATTAAAAACCTGCTAGACTACCTGGCACTGGTTCACCATCATCCTGGTAGCCCTCCCCCCCATTAAATCAGGACACCTAATCCCAAATTTACTTTTCAATGAAAATAACTGTCAGCCATTTGGTCCTGGCCATGTATGTTAAAATCATATAGTTTTATCCTTAACAAGCAAGTCAATGCTTTGACTTATGCACAAGAAAAGGGGGGAATGCAGTCTTTAAAGTGTTTTATGAAATGTTTAAAGTGTTTGCAGTGTATTGGATAAAACCTAAGTTTGTATTTAAAATGTAAAACTCCATTGTGTGGTTTGTCTCCATGTTGTTAACTTGTTATTAAACTTCTGTGTGGCTGGTGCAAGAATTTTAAAATTTTGCTCATAAACAACTCTAACAGTCCTGCACCCACCCAGTACTCTAACGGTTTCCCCCTTTCCTAAGTATACTCTGTGCCCCCTTATCTAAGTATACTATGTGTCAAACCCCAGAACATGTGTTTCATGCATTTATCTCGGTAATGACTAAGTTTCCCAACTGCTTTTGCCTATAGAGACTCCCAGCAAATTTCATTCGTCGTCCAGAGTTTGGGAGGCACGAGCCCCCTCTTGTCCGCCACCTTTAATAAAGGGTTTACTTATTAACTTGACCTTTAATTGGGCTGGTTATCTGATTTCTAGCAATTCGTGTATGACAGGAGGTGTAGCCTGGTCCCAAAGCCTATCCCTGTGAGGCTAGGGGCCTGAGCTTGTCCTCTTCTGGGACAAGTGGCTGTTTCAGGAGACCAATGGCCAAAGGGAGTAGGGGAGGGGTTCTTGCAGCCTGGACTGCTCCCAGGGGAATGAGGGCCACACTGGGCTTTTTGTCCTCTTCAGCCATTCAAGGAACAGACTCGGGAGAAAGGCGGGAGTCGGTGGCTTGTGGAGGTGATTGTGCTTCACACTTCAGCATGTTTTAGTGACTCTGTTGCTGGTCCCAGCTAGGATGGTGAACCACCCAGAATGTCCTGCTCAAACACCTTTCCCCGCGACCTCTGAGCTCCCACCACGCTGCCTGCCTCAAGGTGGCCCTGAATTCCCCTCTGTACCCCAAATTCTGGCTTCTGCTCAAGTAATTTCCCACCTGGAGTGCCCCCTTCCCACCAAATGTCCTGTATGCTGCCTCTGCTGCCTCTGTGAACACATAGTCATGCTGCTCTGACCCGTCTAGTATCTTAGTCCCCCATGGCATTTCAAACACATGAAAGTAGGGGAGCGGCTGGGAATCTAGGCCCTGGGTGGTCTTTTTTTGACGCCATCTGCTCCCATGATGGGTGCAGGGTTGGGGGTCAGTGGTTATAGCTTTTGTCTCAGAGCTGGGCTCCAGGTCACCTCCTGCCTGCTCAGGGCCCTGCGTAAGATGCTATGCTGGGAACCCGGCTGTCTCTCTAGACATTCTTACTCATGAGTTAGCAATTATTCTTGAGGAGAGGTATCCTGTGCTCCCGCCTCAAAGGCAGAGTGGGCTGGAGCAAGGAAGTCTCGAAAACAGCAGAGGAGATGGGAGGAAGAGACATGGGAAGGAGGGTCTCTCCAGAGTCAGCCACATCACGGGGAAGCAGAAGCCAGTGACTCAGGGAATGCCACAGGGCGTCCACAGGGGTGTCGGGTTATAAAATTCCTTATCTGACCTTGGGGAGCTGGGCGGAGCCGAGCTGGAGCTGGAGTCCGCAGTTGCTGGGGCTCACAGAGATGGTGCTGAGGAGCTCGAGCACCTTCCATACAGGGGCAGCTGGGCAGGGCTGTGCCCGTGGCTGCCTTCTTGTGGGTGAGGGTAGCCAGAGGCATAGCTGAAGCCTATGAGGACCTGAAACTGCCTTGTATGGGGCAAAGGTCTCGGCCCCTGTGGATTTGCTGGTTTGGACCACGGACTTCTCTAGTCTGCTTTGTCACTTCTAAAACAGTAAGAGGAGTGGGCGGGCTGATGACATCTGAGAGCCAGGTCTGTCCCCAAGCTCCGAGGCTCTGGGCTCTCCAGCATCCCCACTCCTACGCCCATCTCCCCTTGGCTTATGTCTCCCTGTCAGCTTCCTCATTCCTGGGATTCCTCTTTGGTTCTTTGGGAATCTCTCGCTTTGTGAAGTCAATTTACATCACACTGAAATGTAAATGTAAATCTAGTCTCATTATAAGTGCATTTTAAAAAACACACTATGATCTGAAATTCATTCTGGTAAAAAACCCAGCTGTCCCCGTCTGGGAATATACCCGGAGAAACTTAAATCACTCTACAAGAGACTTGCACACGCGTTTTTACTGCAGCGCTCTTTACAATAGCACGAACATGGAACCTACCATGCTGCCCTTCGAAACTGGACTGGATTTTTAAAAATGTGGTATATATACCTAACAGAATATTACACAGCCATAAATAAGCACAAAATTATGGACTTCACAGCAACTTGGATAGATTTAGTCTATAATACTCAGTGGTTTCTCACAGAAATAAAGAACTGAGTACCAGCCGGGCTCAGTGGCTCAGCCTGTAATCCCGCACCTTTGGGAGGCTGAGGTGAGTAGATTGCCTGAGCCCGCGGGTTTGAGACCCGCCTGGGCAGCGAGACCTCATCTCTACAATGAATCAAAAAATCAGCCGGGCGTGGTAGCACATGCCTGTAATTCCGGCTACTCGGAAGGCTGAGGCGGAAGGATCGCCGGAGCCCAGCAGGTCGAGGCTGCGGTGGCCAGGAGCAGCCACTGCACTCCAGTCTGGGCGACAGAGTGAGACTCCAACTCAAAAAAAAAAAGAACTGAGCACCACATGTTCTCATTCATAAGCAGACCCTGAACATTTACCATAATACTCTAAGAAAAGGATTGGCAGTAGCTGGAAACTGTCAGGGAAGGGGGAAACATATAATATCAATAAGGGTATCTGATCTCAAACCAGGCAACATTGGGGACCAACGGGAGGCCCAAACTTTATCTGTATGATGACCACTTGCATACTAATTCTGAATTGTATCCCATATCTTTAAAATAAAATAATTTTTTTTAAAAAGGGGATAGTTAAAAAGACAGCCAATTACAAGTGTTGACAAGGATATTGAGAAGTTTTTTCATATACTGCTGGTAGGAATGAAAAATGATCCAGCTACTTTGGAAAGCAGTTTATCTGAATGTCCAGACATCAATTCGCCACATGAGCAGCAATTTCTCTCCTGTGTATCCACCCAAGAGAAATGAAAGCACCTCCTGGTCAGGCATAGTGATTCATGCTGGTAAGCCCAGCTACTTGGGAGGCCAAACCTGGGGTACTGCCGAGCCCAGGAGTTGGGGATCAGCCTGTGCCACATGGCAAGACTCCATCTCTACTATATATATTATATAATATGTTCTCTCTATATATAAAATGCCCACACAGAAACTTGTATAAGAATGCTCACAGCAGCTTTATTCATAATAACCAAGAACTGGAAACAATCCAGACGTCCATTAGCAGATGAAAGATAAACATGTGGTCTGTCCGTACCATGGAATATGACTTGATTGTGATATGGACTGAAGCTCTGGCCCATGCTACGACATGGACGGACCTGGGAAACACCATGCAGAGTGAAAGAAGCCACACACCAAACCCCCCACTGTATGATTCCATTTACAGGAAGCTCCGGAACGGAACAGGAAAATCCACAGATACAGACTACAGATGAGTGTTGGCCAGGTGCTAGGGGGAGGGTTTGGGTAGGGACAGCAGTGACTGCTAACAGGCACAGTATGTTGGGGGTGGGGTGACAGAAATGTTCTGAAACTAGATTGTGGTGATGGTTGCAAAACTCGGTAAATTTACCACAAATCTCTGGGCAACACTTAAAACAGATAAATTGTGTCATGTGTAAGTTTCTCACAAAGAAGGTGTTTTCAGAGCATCACTGTCCACATGACTGCTTACTTTGGGACAGCCGGCTCCTTCTGTGGGTCCCACACCTGAGGCCTCACCACCCACCGAAGGACCACAGAGCAGGATGGGCCAAGGGAACTGAGCGTTTCCTCAGGGCTTTCAGGGAAGGAGGCCATCTTTCTGAGGGCCAGAAAACAGACTTAGACCCTTTCACAAGAGATGTTGGAACAAGGATCACCCAAAGGCAACATTCGCGAGTCACCTTGAGAGGAGGTAGTGGCAGGTCAAATGTGATCTATGCAGCTTCAGGGAAGTTTCCCGGGAACTCGTGTTTAGGCAAGAAACCTTCAATTGCTGCAAACACACACCCACCCAGAGGAGAGAACAGCTGGAGTCCAGCACTCCTGTCCCTCTGGGTCGAGTTATGTAAAATCACATCACACTGGAACCACCGAGGTGGTGGGAAGCTCTGAAGGGGCACCATGTGAGAATGCAGTGGCAATAGAAGAGCCTGGCCTGTGGGTCCTTTCTCTCCACTTGCTCCTTCCTGGTCCACCCTCACATCACCAGGAGGGCATATCCACCCCTGCTTTGGAGTGCAGGTTTGCACAGCCAGGACAAGCAGTAGGGACTTTGTGGAATGTGCTGAGATGGCTGAGTGTGGGGAGGAGGATAGGGGTCTTCCTCTGGCCAGCCATGGCCTCCGTGTGGTGCAGTCTCAGAAACAGTGCTCCAGGCAGGGACAGTTGGCCCTCTGCACATATCCGCCCACTGACACGGCATTGGCCAGGGTCAGGATGGCACCTGTCAGGAGTGCTTTCCCAGTAGCATGATCTGTGACTTCCCCAGGGACCAGCACCCAGTCCCAGATGGCCGAGCCAGACGTGCTCCCCATGAAGACTTCAGAACTGTCAAACCTGCCCCTCACACTGTCTTGCTCCTGGCCCAGCACCAGAGACCCTCCAGGAGGGATCTCATAACCTTTCCTAAGTTGGGAGCTGGTGGCCGCTAGCCCGCAGTCCACATAGAGTCATACCTGCCCTGGATGGAAGTCCAGATGACACAGACGTGGTGCCACCATTTGTCAAGTAGAGGCTGCAGGGGCAGAACCCTGAAGTCTGGGTCTCTCATCACAAAGTGGATGAAGCTGGGTGCCAGGGAGTCCCAATCACACAACACGAGCTTGTTGTCATTATCCTCTATGGCACAGGCGAGGAGGGTGCCCAGGTGGCCAGAGGCTGTGCACACCCAGCTGCAGATGGGCAGTGCTCTCAGGGCCTTGAGGACGCCGGGGCTGAGAAAGACCGCACTCTTGGTGGATTCATTCGGGAAAACCAACACGGGGCCCCTGATGCAAACTAGAAACAGAGAGAGAGTTGGCCCCATGCCACAAGGCTATATAGAAGCATCTGTGCTGCAGGCGCCACCCCTGTGGCAGGCTAGACAGGCATCACATTCCCTGCACCCACCCTTAGCCAAGCACCAACTCAGGAGTGGTGTTGCTGAGGACTTCCTGGTGGCGTCTCATTTATCCTCCTGATGAGATCACCCCCATTTCACAGGCAAGAGGACAGAGGATGAGGGACCTCCAGGGAGCGGTCAGGTCCTGCTGGGGCCCAGGCTGTCCCCGAAGAGCTGAACTCCTCACAGTCAGGGAGCCCCAGGAGGAGTCTCCTGCCACTGCCCCAACTCAGCGTCACAAAGTTAGCGACTTACAGCGGCTCAAGTCTGTTATCTCACATTTCTGGAGGTCACAGTCCCACCCGGAGCCCACCGCGCTCACTCCAAGGTATGGGGAGGGCTGGTTCCCTCCGGAGGCCCCGCGGAGAGGCTGACTCCTGCCCGTCCAGCTTCTCGGGTTGCCTGTGTCCCTTCCTTGCAGCCCTCCAACCTCTGGGCCCTCGTCACATCCCATTCTCGGATTGTCCTGCCTGCCCCTCCCTCAGAAGGACGCTGTGATGCCACTGGTCCGCCGGTGGCCCCAGGATCCTCACCCCATCTCCAGGTCCTGACTCAAGTCCTTTGGAGTCACTTTGGCCGGGTCGGTCTCTTTCCGTGGGGCAGGGCATGCGGACAAGGAGGGTTGAGAAGCCCTTTTGGGTGGCCCGAGGGAGTGAAAGTGAAACCCGGCCCTTCGGGGAGGGGACTCTGGTACTTACTTTCTTTTGGTCCCTGGAAATGGTGTGGGCTGCGGCAGCCCCATCAGGTGCCTGACACCTGCCTGGGGCTGGGGCTTCCTGCATCCCCTGCGGGCAGGCACAGGTGTCAGGGTCTTGAGGGGGACTTCTGTGCTCAGCAGGAGCTCTGAAGTTCTGCCTGTTCACCAGGAGCACTGGGGGTCTCATTCTTGGCCCCTCAGGCTGGGGTTGAGGCCGGGGCCAGGGTCAGACCTGCGGCTGTGGTGCCAAGCTTTGCCGTCTGCAGCTGCTGCTCGAGAGCGGCCAAACGCTGGACCTGGCTGTGGACGGGGTGTGTCGGGTATACCAGTCCGTTCCGCGGGGCTTCCCCCCCCACTCTGCTCTCCTGGGCCTGCTGCCTGGCCTTCTCCTTCAGGGCCAGGTCCAAGGCCTGCAGCCTGACACCCGTCTTCTAGCTTTGGTGCTGGGTCTTCCTCATCCAAGTTTTGAGGTCTGCCAGCTCTTTCTGCACAGCTGCCTGTGACCGGTGACCACCAGAACCATGGCCTGGTTCCCTTTCATCAGGTTCTGGAACTGGGCATCCAAACTGAAGGGCGTGTCAAGGGTGCTGGCAATGCCCTGCAGGTGCGTCAAGGTCACCTCTTGAAGTGTCTGAAACGGTGAGGAGGACACACAGCAATTACAGGGCTGGGTGTAGTGGGAACAAGCATTTCCTCCCACTGCTGCAATGTCTGCTCCTGCCTGACTAGGATGGCACTTCATGTCTTTCCAGGAGTCTAACCCTCACCAGGGCTCTGAGACTTGGCCAGTTACCACGACCAACCCTACACAACAGGGCAAGGTAAGGCCCGGTGCCAATCCAAGTCTCGAGCTGCATCCTGTGCAGTGTAAACTTCAGACCTGCAGGCCAGGTTCTGATCCCCCCAGGCCCTGATACACCGGCCAGTCACTTCACCACTGTGACCCCAGGCCCTGCCTGTGAGTGAGGGGCTGGCAGGGTGACCTCATGAGTGTTCGATGGGGCTTAAACAGGAAGCACTTGGTGCAGGCCAAACACACACAGGGCACTCGAGAAGCATCCACAAACCCCATGCAGGAGTCTACCCTCAGCTTCAAGGCAGATCCGTGGCCTCATGGCTCCCACACACAGCAACACTGCCCAGCCTCAGCACCCCAGCTCCCCCAGCTGTGTTCCTTGGGCCTTTCAGGTTCTCTTCTGCCTCTGGCCCCACCCAACCCCTGCATGTTATCTGTCTGGTCTTCAGGGCAGAGCCCAGCCAACCTGGTATTGATTTCCAACTCTGTGTCCTCCAAGCACCGATGCTTACTATTTCCATTATGCCTTCTGTTGCCAATTTAAAAAACCAGCAGCCCCACGTTGTGGGTGTGCTTGCCTGCTCTTCTAGTGCACGGAACCTCGCAATATACACTCCTGTTGACTCTTCTGGGGTGGCTTCTTGCAGTGAAGCCCCATGTAGAGGTACCGGCACAGAAGTAAGGAACAAAGGCAGGGCTTTCTTTTCCAGGCAGCCCATCGTGAGAGTCAGGGAGGCCCAGCAGTCTCCCGCCGGACTGAGGAGCAGGCGAGGTGGAGTCAGCTCGTGACACACCCCAGCCCTTCAGTGCGGTGGTTTTCCTTCTTCCGCCCTGGCTGGATGTCGGGCACTTCCTATTCCCCAGTGACAGCATCTGCCTTCAGGCCTGCAGCCTCTCAGAACTGGGCATTCCCAAGGAGACAAGATTAAAACAGACGCACACAGTTTCTCTGGAGAATCATTCTACCAGGTTCAAGCTGCCATCTGGTTGGCTCAGAGGCAGATGTGAGTGATGCTTTAACAGGAGCACACGGATGATGTTTCCAGGAAGTCCCCACAGGCCAGGGAACCCAACTGGGGTTGGGAGGCCAGCAGAGCCAGGTCTGGATGGGTATACGGCATCCAGGCCGGGCACAGACACATCCTGGGGGACGCCGTCTCTCTGTGTCGTAGCAAGGGAATGGAAATGTGATTGGAAACAACTTGAATTTGTTTGGGGGCAAAGGAGGTAGAGTGCATTGAATGACACCTTCCCAAAAGAGACACATTTAAGTCCTAACCCCAGGACCTGTGACCATGGCCTATGTGGAAAAAGGTCTTTGCAGATGCAATAGAGGATTTTTTTTTTTTTTTGAGTTGGAGTCTCACTCTGTCGCCCAGACTGGAGTGCAGTGGCCGCTCCCGGCCACCGCAGCCTCGACCTACTGGGCTCCAACGATCCTTCCGCTTCAGCCTTCCAAATAGCCGAAATTACAGGCGCGCGCTACCACGTCCGGCTAATTTTTTGAGTTTATTGTAGAGATGAGGTCTTGCCTGCCCAGGCGGGTCTCAAACCCGCGGGCTTGGGCAATCCACTCACCTCAGCCTCCCAAAGGCGCAGGATTACAGGCTGAGCCATCAAGCCCGGCTGCAATAGAGGATTTTGAGATGAAGCCATCCCGGACAATCCAGGTGGGTCCTGAATCTAATGACAGGTGTCCTTAAAAGCAATAAGAGGAGCAGATAATAAGGAGATGCAGGCAGAGATTGGAGGACATTGCCACCAGGAGCACCAGAGACCCCGAGGCAGGAAGAGAAAGAGTAGAACCCTCCCCAGGCCCTTCAGAGACAGTGACATCTTGGTTTCAGACTTCGGGTCCCCAGAATTGTGATAGGGTACATATCTATTGTTTCAGCCACCCAGCTTGTGGTCATAAGATAGTCCCTGACAGTGTCCCCAACAAGGGCCTCCATCATTCCCAAGATGGCACAAGGCCAGAGGACACCAGGCCCCAAGGTTCAGCAGGTCATGTCAAAAGACCACAGACACGGCGAAGATGCTAACAGCATCCAGAGAGGAGAATCAGGTCACGTGGACAGGACTGAGCCTTTCCCATGAGAGATGCTGGCCAACTCAACCGTGATGCTGCATGCCAGAGACAAAGGCACCGACCTGGCAATGTCTACTTTCCATCAGAAACTGCACCCGCGTGTGAATCGAACAGGAGCAAAGACTGCAGACATTTTCAGAAATGCAAAGGCTTGAGAAACTTATTTTCTGTGTCACACTCTTCCCCCGGCCCTTTTTTTTTTGGTCTCAGGGTCTCATTTCTCACTCTGTTGCCCAGGGTGTAGAGCAGTGGCACAAACACGACTCCCTGAAGTTTTAAACTCCTGGGTGCAAGTGATCCTCCTGCCTTAGCCTCCTGAGTAGATGGAACTGGAGGTCCTCACCATCACACATGGCAATTTTTCTTTCTCTTCTTTTCGTTTCTTTCTTTTTTATTGTAGAGAGGAGCTCTTCCTATGTTACCCAGGCTGGCCTCGAACACCTGGGCTCATGCAATCTTCCAGCTTCACTGTGTCTGGCCCTACGCCCCTGTGTTGGGACCTGACTGGAAGCTGGGCTTCAAAAAGCTACGGATTAAAGAAAGAGTGAAATGGCCACGGGCACAGAAAGTGCCATAACCCAGCTGCAGACTGGGAGGAGTTCCTGGGATGACAAGACCCCTGGAACGGGCCAGGGAGGCACCCCCTGGCATCCTTGCTCCCCGATATCCTTCTATCAGCTCTGCCTCCCGAGAAACACCGTGAGTTCATTCGCTTCTCAACACCCCTCTCCTTCCCAAGCCCGGGCCTCCTCAGCAGCCCAGGGTCGCTGCCTGCCATCTACTCTCCAAGGTCCAGCGTGGACCTTCCACGTGAAGGGGAGATCCTGACACCCCTTTCCTCTGGACCTCCAAGAACCGACCACTGCTGAGTCAAGCCTTCCACGGCCTGACCCATGGCCTCTCTTTCTCCAGGCCACACCCCTCAATCCACCTCCCTCCGTTCCACGTCCCTGGCTACAGTTGCGGCCACTGCGTCCACCCTGCAGGTTTCATCCACCCATCAGAGTCTTCCCCAAGGTGTGGCCACAGTGAGGGCCCCGCTCCAGTGTTGGCCAGAGCTCTCCCCATACCTCAGTGGCACTCCCTGCCCTGCCTGTTTTTTCTCCCCATGATTCGTCACCTGGCGTACTGTGTGTGTTATTTTCTGTCCCTGATGTGTGAGCAGGAGCCGTCGGCTTCCTTGGCTGCCCAGGAAAAGAGTTTGCTTGCAGACATTTAGTGAAGGATTGCTGAATGAATAAGTGTTTCCCAGATGTTCCCACATTGTCTCTGCTGAAATGGCCCCTCCTTAGCAGGTCTCCCCAGGTCACCCATCCCCCAAAGGTGAAGCCACCCACTCTCAGGGCATCAACAGAAGGCTCTGCATCATGCAAATGTTCCATGTTCTTGCTGTCCAGTGTGGTGGCCACTAACCGCAGGTGGTACCGAGCCTGAACATATGGCCAATGCCACCAATGTATAGGATTTTTAATTTTATTTAACTTCACTTAGTACATAACCCCATGTGTCCAGTGGCTATCACGTTGGAGGCCTCAGTTTCTTCACAGTGTGCCCCAGTGGAGCTGTAGTGGGCCTGAGTGACTCCATCTTTGAACGTCTGTGACCTTGAGTGTACTGGTCAGAGTGCTGTGTCATGACCTTGTTTGATGTGTTAGAAGGAAACATGTTTTGACCTAAGTATGTAAACATGCTGATGAGGTGATAAAATAAACAGATTTTGCTGTGAGATGTTGGGTGGGTGGTCCAACACTTGTTCATGTGGAAAGCCCTGTGGAGAGAGTGCCAGGTCCCCTCACATCTTTACTCTCCATTCGCCTGACGTACTGCCCAACATGACGTGTGCCCTCACCAGGCTGGCCACTGCCATTTCCCAGAGGACTTTGTGCCCCAGCATCAAGGGACACTGACTGAGAATCCCAAGACACAGACCTATAAAGACTCTGGTGGGTGATGTCCTATGGGTTGGCGAGACTTCAGAACTGCAGAGCAGTGTGGTGAGGCAAGCATTGTTAAACTGCATCTGTGACACCCATATGTCCTCATCACGACCCTGGGCATAGTTGGCATTTTAATTTGAAAGCACTATTGGTTTGTTAATAGGACAGGGTAGTTAGAAGTCATGTGGCCCCAAAGGATCGAGGATTCTCCTCCTTTTAATTGGTATCTTTTTAAACGTAGGGTCAAATTGGGTTATGGCCAGGCCAGCTGTTGCCTCAGACCACGTGGAGCATATTTAAGTCTAAGTTTAGGAAGGAGACATAGGAATGTGTGAGGATGCTGATTAGAAAGTGGAGAATGGGACAGATGCTTGCAAAGTATGACAAAGTATTAAGAAGTATTAAGATGACTGTTCTTTGGCTAAGTCACTGTTTTACTTCATGCTTTCATCCCCCCCCCTTGTTGTTTTAAAATATTCTTATTTATAGCTAGGGAACAGGGACGAAGGTCAGTCTCTATAACTGCCACCTGCTGGATAGGCACGTAGCGATGTCCCTACCTGCCTTTCTACATAGATCATGAGCACTGGAATTTAGGATAAAAGTTCACAGAGTAAATTTAATTATTTTGAATAAAACAATGGGTAAAAGACTATCTCAGGTCCCCACTAATATTCAAGAAGTACTAGAAAGTAAGCATCATATTTAGAGATACTTACCAAGTTTGGTCTTGGAGGTGTTTTACGAGTTTACCTTTGCAAAGAGGTAACTCTGAGGTATATAGCTTTGGCATGGATAGTTCTGGAGCAGTTGTTTCTAGAAGCAGCAGAGAAGATGTCTTGAGTGTGGACAAGTGGATTCAGGAGGGGAATCCCAAGCGTTTGACTGCTGTGCTGTTAAGATTACTTGGAAGGGTTCCTTCCGTGGTGGTTGGAGGGACTGTGTTAGACCTGGTAAGTCTTTAAGAAGTATCCAGTGTCCTGGTTGTAACTGAGATTCGGGAGGTGGTCCCTCGCAGGGAGTGGGGAGATGTTGGTCAGCATAATCTCTTAAAAGCTTCCTGGCCAATTCTAAGAGTCAGAGATAATTTTCCAAAGGAAGGGGCTCTGTAGGTATCCCAGACTGGAGTAGGAGAGGCTGCCCATCCATGAGTTCAGAGGAACTGAGGAACAGAGGGGCTTCGGGAGTAGCTCTAAATCTCAGGAGGGCCATAGGCGAAAGCTGTGGCCATCCCTGCTTAAATGCCATAGATAACTTAGTTAGATGTTGCTTAAGAGGGCAAAGAGCCTTTCCATTTTTCCTGAAGACTGGCAATGCCAAGTTACGTGGAGAAATCTGTGCTGAGGGCTTCTGAAACCTGCTGTGTTATCTGGGAAGTAAGTTATCTTGTCACTCTGCAAGGAGAAAGGAAGGCCAAAGTGAGGAATTATGTCATTGATTAGGGCCTGCGGACCCTCCAAGGCCTTTTCCGAGGTTGTAGGAAAGGCCTTCAGCCAGCCTGAAAAGACAACAATAAAAGTTAACAGATATTTATATTTCTTGTACCTGGGCACACGAGTAAAATGAAGTTGTCAGTCCTGTCCTGGCAAGTGTCCCCTTAACTGCTGAGTGAGGAGAGAAGTTGGGGGCCTTAAATGCCCCTGGGGACTGACTGTCCTGCAGATGGGGCAGGTTTGCGTAATGGACTTTAACTTAGAGTTTAGACTGAAGCATATGATCTGAGAGCTTATATAGGTTTTTCCCCCTATATGCAATGAATTATGAAGGCACGTGAGCTGGTAAGAAACTTGTAAGCTTATTATTTAAAATATCTATAACGCAGTGTGGACAATACACATCCATGTGCTGACCATAAGTCAATTTGCTAGCCTCCTGTGTTAGCATGGCTGTGGCGACTAGTGCTCTAAGGCAGGGTGGCCATCTTTTCGCCATATTGTCCAGCTGTTTGGAAAGGAAGGCCATTACTTTAAGGTCTGGTTTGTATTTTTGTCCCAATAGACCTAGTGCTATTCCTCTCCTCTCTGTAATGTAAAGGAGAAAATTCTTTTGAAGGTTGGTTAGGGCCAGAACTGGAGACCACATGACAGACTCTTTAGGGGTCTTGAGGACAGTTTGTGTCAAAGAATGCCAGTTGAGAGGCTCTTGTTCTGGACCCTGAGTGGCCTCATACAGCGGTTTAGCTTTGAGGCCGCAGTTGGGGATCCAAATTCTTAAACAGCCTGTGAGTCCCAAAAATGCACGGAGCTCTTGTTCAGACTGGGGAGATGGTAGGGAGGCAGTAAGTTGTTTTCTCTGGGTAGTTATTACTCTGTGTCCCTGGCTTAACTAGAATCCTAAATAAATAACTTGCTGTAAATTAAGTTGAGCCTTAGAGAGAGACTTTGGACCCTTTGTTGAAAAGTAAGTAGGTGCAGGGGGCCGGCCCCTGCAAGTTTTGGGGAGTCCCTTGGAAGATGTAGTGGCATCAGCAAATCTGTAGAGACAGATATTAAAAGAAAGGAAGAGAAGGAGAGAGAAAGAAAGAGACTGGACTCTGTCTAGCACAGAAGCCGATTCTGTAGTAGGGATAGATATTAAAAGAAAGAAAGATGGAGCGATAGCTATAAAGAGGAAGAAAGAAAGAAAGTGGACAACTGTTCAGTGAATTGAGCAGAAGTTGTTTTATTGGAAGTTACAGCAGGTATTTATCTCCAGATTTTACATAGACAGTCTCACAAGTCTTTCACATGAACACAAAGCCAGGTGCAGGAGGGGCGTCCCCCACCCACCAGATGTTTTCTCAGGCATGAGGAGGGACAAACCCCAAATTGTCTTATTGTTCCCTTCGCTAGTTAATGTTCCTCAAAAGCAATGCAACAATCTCTACTAGCAGCATGATGTTCTGATAATCAATAACTTCTAAAGCTCATGTGCACACAACGCCCATGATGACTAACTTAAATTTTATTACCTTTCTATTCTATGCTAATACTACTTACACAATGCTACGGAAGCTCTTAATTATAGCCTAAGCCAATTCCTAAAGAATATGGCCCAGTCCAAAGATCACACTGGGCTCTACAGGATGTGGCCCAGTCCAAGGTTCACGGTGGGTCACTTTTTGGAACAATCGATTACAATCTCTTAACAAAATGGCTATTCTAAAGTCCTATATATCTATCCTAATTTCTATGAAAGTTTCTAATTCCTAATCCTAATATATAAAGCTGATCATCAGCAACAAAGTTTCTAAAAATAAAACCCAAATATAAACTGTAAATGTACTAAGGCCAAAACCACAATAGTAGAAAATGGAGACAATGAAATTTCTAAAGTTAACTGTATTCTCATTAAACCTCAAAATATCATGATTGATCATGCTTGAACTAACATGATTCCCTGTAAGTCCAGTACCATTGTCACTTTGCAAGGAGAAAGGAAGGCCAAAGTGAGGAATTATATCATTGATTAGGGCCTGCGAAACCTCCAAGGCCTTTTCTGAGGTTGTAGGAAAGGCCTTCAGCCAGCCTGAAAAGATAACAATAAAAGTTAACAGATATTTACATTTCTTGTACCTGGGCATACGAGTAAAATGAAGTTGTCAGTCCTGTCCTGGCAAGTGTCCCCTTAACTGCTGAGTGAGGAGAGAAGTTGGGGACCTTAAAAGCCCCTGGGGACTGACTGTCCTGCAGATGGGGCAGGTTTGCGTAATGGACTTTAACTTAGAGTTTAGACTAAAGCATATGATCTGAGAGCTTAGGTTAGCATGACCTATTCTACAATACTTTCTATGAATAAAATAAATTCAATTTCTACAATAGGTAGAAAAACCCTACACTAACTGTAGCTAAAGCCAGCCTAAAAGAATGCAGCCCAGTCCAAAGTTCGCGCTGGGCCCTCAGGAATGTGGCCCAGCCCAAGGTTTGTGCTGGGCCATTTCTGGTAACTCTAGATAATCATCTATACCATCTAAAACTGAGAACAGCTCTCCATAAGTATATACTAATTCTACAAATATACGTTTGAATCTTATAAAGAAGCTTGTACCGTATAAAAGGCTCCCAAATGTGACCTGAATTTGAATTATATCCAATACCTAAGCTGAAACTGCAGTTTATGGGAAACAGGAAAATGAGTTTCTCGAGTGAGCCATGCCTATCATAGTCACAGAGCCTTCAGCTTAGATCAGCAGAATTCCTTTAGGTTACTTGCGCTACATGGTAAGAGGAGGAGGAAAATGGGGTCAACAGCTCCCGAACACATCCTAGTGGTCTCGGGGTCCACGACCCTCCCTGATCCCTAACACTCAGTGGGCCTCTGTAGCCAGCTCCCAACAAGAAGGGTAGCAGCATCTCCCTGTGAGGAGTCAAGAGACTCCAGCAGCAAGTCATTGACACACTGGATGAGAGTACTGTCTATAAATGAAAGCCGAGAAAAGTTAGAGGCTAATGCCTGACCAAATGTGGGGGCTCTTGCAAAAGCCCTGGAGAAGGACAGTGGTGCCCGTGTGAGGCCCTACCTGGGGCCGAAATACCCCAAACCTGAGAGGGAGCCCACTCCTTAATGTACAGTCTCTCCCAAGGAAAGGAGCCAGGAAAGTAGGGAGGACTAGAAATGAGTAGTGAGACATTTGATTTCCCAGCAGGCACTGAAGGGGTGATGTGGTTAGGGGTTTAGAAAAAATGCCACCAACCCCCACTATAGATAAGGGAAGAGGGGATTTGGAAATTTAATTAGAAGTGAACAGAACAAGCCTACCAGCTACAGATACCTTCGCCCTAGGTTTAGTTGGTTGTCTGAGACTGAGCACAAAGCTGCAGGGCACATAGCAGGTGCCTGAGCATGGGCACATGATGCCACCATGCATTGATTAGGTATATGGTGAAAGAGGTTGAAAAGTGAGCCATCTTCTGGCTGTGGAAACACTGCATTCACTTCCTTAGTCCTAGACTGGCCACATTTGGGGCATGGGGTTGGCAGAGGTGGTTGGGCACAGTCTCTTATCCAATGTCCTGTTTAACGACACTTGAAACAGGGTCTCATTATGGCCTGAATTCCTAGAGTCTAAATCTGTTCCTTTTCTCTCCAGCTTTAGTAAGGGCTAAAGTTAGAAGCTGGAAGGTGTGTCCCTTGGTTCTTGTCTTTCCTTCATTCCTCCTCCTGGTTGTTAAAGACTTTGAAAGTCAGGTTGAAGAGCCTGATTGGAGGGTTTATGGACCTTTTTCTAACTTTTGAAGTTTTCCCTTAAAGTTCAGGGCCAACTGGAAAATGAAATGCATAGCCAGAATGAACTGACCTTCCGTAGAGTCAGGGTCTAAGTTAGCATAGTATTGTGTTGCCTTCAAAATGCATGTCAGGAAAACTGCAGGATTTTCACTTGGGTCCTGAATGATGTATCAGCAGAGCAGAAACCTAGTTTGGACTGAATCTGAGAGAGATTCAGGGATTCAAGGGAACACGGACTTTAACAAGTCCCTCTTCCCCTGCAGCCTTCCTGAGAGGAAACTGATGGGCTGCAGTGAGGGCTTGCCAGGATGGGTATGAATGGGTGAAGGCTCAGGAGGTGGTGGAGAAGTGGGGAGAGAGATTGGTCCTAGGAAAGGTCCCTGAGAGGCCAAAAGAGAAAGAGAGAGCACACAGAGGGCCCCAGGCCTCAGCAAAAACCTTCCCATCCTCAGCTGTCATCCCGGGCAGAGGATCACTGGAATTAACCCGAGTATGTTAGCAACAAGTGAGAAAGGGCGACCCTTTCATCTCCTCAACCCACCAGAAGCAGTCCTTCCACCAGTGGCAAGGCTGCTCCACCCACACGGGTGGGGGCCTTGGGCAAGATTTCCAGAGGGCCCTAGGCCCTAACGAGAAAATGTCTGAATGGAAGCAGAAGCAACCTTCTCAGTTTTTGTGTAGAGACCTCCTAGCGAGATAGGGTAGTGCATGGAAGGAGGGGTTTGCTTTGAGAGTGGTCCCTGAGAGGACTAGAATAAGAGATACAGGCAAGCCGGGCTCGGTGGCTCAGCCTGTCATCCCGCGCCTTTGGGAGGCTAAGGGGAGTGGATTGCCTGAGCCTGCGGGTTCGAGACCCGCCTGGGCAGCGAGACCTCATCTCTACAATAAATCAAAAAATCAGCTGGGCGTGGTAGTGCACGCCTGTAATTCTGGCTACTCGGAAGGCTGAGACGGAAGGATCGTCGGAGCCCAGCAGGCGAGGCTGCGGTGGCCGGGAGCGGCCACTGCATTCCAGTATGGGAACTGAGTGAGACTCCAACACACACACACACACACACACACACACACAAAGAGATACAGGCAGCGGCGAGGCTGTTTTTACATAGGCAGCAGCAAGGGAGCCTTTACACAGGGGGCCAGCAGGATCCTCGGACTCAATTTCAGACCATCTCGCGAGGGATGGGATCATGCATGGACTCATCAGTGATGAAAACTTTTGTACCAGACAAGGCTGAGGCATCTGAGGGGTCCGATTGTTGTAGCTTCAGGAAGTGATGAAGTTTAGACAGCAAGTAGCAAGAGGAAAGGACCAAGCACCTAGCTTTCTCACCCTGTCGATGACGGTGGCCCAAGCCTTCCTCTGGGGGCCTTTTTGCCTTTCCAGAGAGTAGCCCTGATGAAAAGACCACAAGTTGCTCTCTGAGATCTAGTCCAGTCCATGGAGAAACTTGCAGAACCTGGTTTAGAGAGGAGGTGAAGTCTCCCACCCTGACAGAACCCAGCAGATGCTACCTTCCCTTGAGACTTTCGGACAGGCCAGAGAGCAGCCCCGGCCAGAGCCGTCAGTTGTCATCAAGTTCTAGCAGAGTCCACAGGGTTGGAAAAAGAAAGGGAGAGAAAAATCATGAAGGGAAGACTCCCAAATATTGAAGAAACTCCCCGTAGGGCAACCAAATGTTAAGGTGAACTAGGGCGGCATGGGCCAGTTCCACAGGAATAAAGCAAAGAGTTGCAAAGGTAAAGCAAAACAACTGATTCACATTCAGAACAGGCTCTAAATGAGACCAGCATTAAGAGGCAGTACAGCCAGGGGTCTTTGAGGAAGGAGGGCTTTTAAAGTTTTAATCAAGGAGACAGGGGAAGAGGAACTCTCCATCAGCGGCATTCCTGAGTATGCATAACACCGCTCTTGTGTCCTTGACGTGGTCAGGGCAACCAGTCCTGTGACTTCAGAGCCTTCAGCCTCTGGTGGGCAGGTGGGCAGTCATGAACGGCTGATTATAATTAACTAGCTCCAGAAAGCTAGTTCTGTCCTTGACTAATGATTGAGAAGTGGGGAACGGGACAGAGAGCTTGACAAAGCTGAAGCAATGTTAAAATGACTGTCTTTTAGCTAAGTCACTCGTTCTGACTTCACCCTTTCACTCCGTAAATTATATTTTTGTCTCAGCCATTTTCAGGTTGTTATTTCTTTTTTTCATTGCATTTCTTTTGTTTGTTTGTTTGTTTTTGGAGTGTGAGTCTCTCTGTCACCAGGTCAGAGTGCAATAGCACAATCACGGCTCACTGTAGCCTCAGTCTCCTTGACTCAGCTGATCCTTCCATGTTAGCCTAGTAATTAGACTGAATTATAGGCAAATACAACCATGCTCACCTAATTTTTTGATTAATTGTAGAAATAAAGTCTTGCCACGTTGCCCACCTCATCTCCAACTCCTGGGCTCAGGCAAACCTCTTGCCAAGGCCTCCCAAAGTGCTGGGATTATAGGCAAGAGCCACTGTGCCTGGCCAAAGCCATTACTTCTTAATGGTGAAAAGGAAAGGAAATCTAGTGAACTGCAGCTGAACCAAGTGACTAAGCTCAACTTTTCTAGTGATGGTATAAGCTGCTATGTGCCTCCCGATGGGAGGCACCAGAAAGGACATGACATTGCTTCTGGAGTGTTCCTGGAAAAAAAAACTTATCTTGAGTCTGCTCATGAGGGGAGAAAGCAGATAAAACCAAACTGAAGGACACCCTGCTACACAACCAGGGGATCTTCTTCCATAAAATTGGTGTCCTGGAAAAAAAGGAAGGAGGCGGAAGAGAGAACTTACAGGAACCACATAGGTCTGGCATTATTGGAACAATTGACAAAGATGAATACACACAGTGTCAGTGAACAGTTTTCCCACAATGCTAGCTTTCCCTGGTGTGTCCACTACTAAGTAGGTCAGAAAAACTCCTTGTTCTTACAGGTATGTAGCGGAATATTCGGAGGAAGTGTTGTGATGTGATGTCTGCAACTTCCTTCCTGATTCAAAATCCAACCATGATCATAACATGTAGCAGTGTTACAGCAACTGCAGCAACTCACCAGGAACAGGAATGAATGCACTCAGAACAGGTATCAGAGACTGAGAGGAGAATCGAAGGTGTTTATTCCGGAAGTCTCAGGTGGAGTAGCCTCCCAAAACCTGAGCCCCGACCCTCAGTTTCAAGCTGCTTTTATAGAACTTTATGGTTACAAAATACATGGATTCGCCATAGGTAGGTTTACAATTTTAAATTTGAACCAGGAACAGTTACTTCTAGTTCAACAACAAGCATTGAAACAGACATTTTTATGGACATTTCCATATGAGATGTAATAAAGCTTGTTTACAGAAACAGAGATTGCAGTTAAGGAAAATGGCATGTAGCTGCTTGCCCACAGTGTATTTACAAAAGCAGAGATGGCAAACAGTTGCTTACTTAAGATAAGACCCTCAAGGTCAGCTTTTCTGCTTAATTTTTTTTTTCGATCTCATTCCCCTTTGATGTCCTTTAAATTTTTTCTAAGGGTCATCACCTGCTTTTCTTATCGTGCAGGGAAAGTTGCTTATAGCTATGGAGAAACATTTGGAATTGTATGGATTCTAGGCAGGAGGAAACAAATTGAACTATTAGGTTGAGAATGCAGGGCCCAAACAGGAGTGCCAATAGCAACATGAGGAGGGGCCCAGTTGATGGGAGAAGCCAGGATGCCCAGCTCCAAATGTTGCTCCAATTCAGCCAAGAATTAGCCAATTCTTGTCTTCTTTTTGTGATTTGTTCTTTTAATTGTTGGGCAATGTCCCTAACCACCCCTGACTTATTTACATAAAAACAGCATTCCTCATTTAGGAAGAGATAAAGCCCTCCCTTTTCAGCAGTTAGCAGGTTAGTGTCCTTCTATTTTGCAAAACTACTTTAGCTAAGGAATCTAATTGATATTGAAGGCTACTAATGATGCAGCTACTCATTCTATGTTATTCGTTAAGTCCTTAGTTGATGATATTATGTGGTTGAGGCCGTGATGCCTCCTATTCCAGTGCCTATTTCAGCTGTATTTCTAGTCCGATTAGCAGGAGTATAATTTAGATGGCTTTTTTTTCCGGGTGTATGTTGCTAGAGGCACTCTAAGAGATTGTTTATTGGAAACAATGTTTATTTGTGGAGTGAGGAAGGCCAGAGTACAGGTTTCTGTCCAGTTGGCCAGTAGGCATTTGTTCCACATACAAAGAAAGGCCTTTAAGAGGTTGGCAGTGGGGTTTGGTTCTCAGGTGAGGGCCAAGTGCCTGGATATTGATAACTTGGTGCCATTGGCTGGCGGTTAGGTTGCCAACTGCCTTCGTTGCCTTTTTGTTTGCCAGGCATTTGGATGCCTCTGGGGGCAATGTGGCCTGAGTTGGGATAGTACCCATTTCACAAGGTCCCGGACTGTTGGTCATCAGGGTAACATTTATCATTTTCTGTGTTATTGGTGTTGCAGCCAGAACGGGGTGGGGGGGAGCTGTGGACAAACAGAGCCAGCAGTCTTTGGCCAGGTTGGGGTTAGTATCGTTAAGGAGGTGATGAGTTGCATTTAACATTTGATTTAGACGAGGGTCTAAAGTAAGAGGTTTATGTGGCTTATATTGGTGACCTATATCAGAAGTGATCCAACAGGCTTGGGGAGCATCAGGGCAGGTTGGGTCTGGCAAATCCCAGTAAGGGTTTTTATGTATTTTTCCTGAACAATATGTCTTTCCATTTTTAGTACAGAGGGCGTAGTTTTTAAAACATTTACTTGACATACGGGGGTAGACGACGTTACAAGAGCATGATTGAATCCTTGATTTTATTATAGGGTCCTGATATTTACAGGTGGGGTTTTGACCTGTGTTGGGATAGACTTTGGGGAAGGAATGTGTTTTTGTGGAGGAAGAAAAGGAAAACAGATACAGCATTCTGGGCCAGTAAGGTAGGTTACAAGGGCAGATGACGCTTCATGAGTCCAGAAAATAACTTCACCTCGCTTTTGTCATGAGGGGACACATTGGTCTAGTGCAGCCCCCAAGGGGGCAAATCTGGTACAGTGACATGTCTGAAATGGAGAGGGGATGATGCAGTTACCTTGACTTGTGAGTCTAGATCGTGGCTTAGGGTGAAAATTTTGCATAGCACAGTTTCCGGGACTGATTAGCATATATATGTATATATTCCTATTGTAAACGTAATAAAGCAGTGATACATCCTATGTATGAGACATACAGATATAGCAATAAAGTCTTCTCGCCACCACATTTTCAATTAGCGGGAGTTACAGCAGTTAGGCCCACACCCAGAGCCAAGACAATAGAGATGAGAAGGGCAAGGGTTAAAGGGCGATAGCAATCCGTTTAGTGAATTGACAACCAGTGAAGCCGTTTATTTACAGTTTTGATGGCTGGCTCCTCAGGGTTCTACCGTGTGGATTAGTCAGCTTCCAGAGTGACTAAAGCAGGGCTGAGGCCTGCAAGTTTCCTGGAGGCGGGACGGTAAGCTCAGAGAGTGATTTTGAGGGGGTTCTTAGGGTTTCTGGTTGCCATCCAGTTGGCTGAGCTCTCTGATGGTACAGCAACTTTTACTCGGGAATGATGGATCCAGGTCTCTATACCTGTAAGTTTTAAAGCTGTGGGAGTTGTTAGGAGCACAGAGTAGGGATCCTTCCACGTAGATTTTAGGGGTGCCTTGTGCCAGTCTTTTACCCAGGCAAAATATCCTGGCTTGTAGGGGTGCACTGGGTTGTTTACGGGCAAGGGAAGTCTTTCCAGTATTCAGTGGTGTCACTGGGCTATGGTGGTAGCTAAAGGCTGTAGCTGGAGATAGATATCTAGTTTTCCTATTTTTTTCCTGTCTCCAGGGGCCTTTACAAGGGGAGGAGGTCGGTCAAACAGGATTTTATAAGGGGAGAGCTTGATTTGTTTGGGGAGAGCATCTTACTCGGAGGAGAGCCATAGGCAGTACAGAGGTCCAGGGTAGTTGGGTTTCCTGACAAAACTTAAAACTTGCTTTAGGGTTCAGTTCATGTGCTCAACTTTCCCCGAACTCTGAGGCCTGTAAGCTGTGTGCAAGTTTCATTTGATTTGTAGGGCCCTTGCTAGTCCTTGTGTAATTTCAGCCACGAAGCTGGGCCCATTATCTGATCCAATTGAGGTGGGCATTTCAGACCTAGGTAAGATTTCAGTCAGTAGGATTTTTGTTACTTCTCTGACTTTCTCAGTTCTGGTGGGATATGCTTCAACCCAGCCTGAGTGTGTGCATACAATGACTAATAGGTATTTATATCCTTTGCTGGGTGGTAGTTCAGTAAAGTCTATTTCTAGGTCTTCGAATGGGCTTGGTCCAGTTCTTTGTATTCCTGGTGACTGGGAAGGCCCTTGTTTGGCATCGTTGCGAGTCCATGTCTGACATCTCCGGGTTACATTTCCGCAAAGCGTGGGGAGTCTGGCCATATAGTAATACTGGTTAGTAAGGTTTCTAATGCTGTTTTTTCCGTGTGGGTGTCTTCATGAAGGTGGTAAACCAGGGGATAGGCCAGGTGGTTTGAGACCAAGGATCATCCGTCAGGGAGAAGCCACCATCCGTTCGGGCCCTTGGCATACTTTTCCTTTTTTATTCCATTTTCTCCTTCCTGGGCATAACTTGGGCATTTGGGCAGGGCTGAGATCATTAAAATTTTGCCAAGAGGGGCCTGAGGGGTTGCTGTCATGTCTGCCCTTTGGTTTCCTTTGATTATGGCACTCTTTCCCTTTTGGGGGCCTTGGCAGTGGATGACTGCAATGGCCATGGGATCCCAGACTGCTTCCGTCAGGTGCAGGATTTCAGCTTGATTTTTGAGAGCTTTTCCTCCCGAGGTAAGAAGTCCTCTTTCTTTATAGAGGCCCCACATATATGGAGGGTGTAAACGCATACCCGCCTTGAGTCTGTATAGATATTTACCTTCTGTCCTTTTAGTAGCCTTCTCCTCTCTTTGTGACTTCACAGAGGGGTTTGAATAGTAATGCATAGTTAGGGATCCAGATGAGACAGAATCTGACGGCTCCCAGAAACTCTTTGATTTGTCTTTGGGTCTTCGGGGCTGGAAGGCCGAAATTGCCTTTTTCCATTCAGGCCCCAAGGCCCGATGCCCTTTTGAGATTAGAAACCCCAAGTACTTGACTATTTTCTGGCAGATCTGGGCCTTTTTAAGGGACGCCCTGTATCCAGGTTTTTGGAGAAAGTCTAGCAATGTCTCTGTTCCTTTAGTGCAGTCCCCCGAGGTTGAACTTGCCAGGAGAAGATCATTCACAATTGCAGGAGTATAAACTTGACTTCCACGCTTGGGAAGTGTGCCAGATTCTCTGCTAGGGTCTCTCTAAATATGGTGGGGGAGTTCTTGAACCCCTGGGCCAACTGAATTCAAGCTAATTGCTCTTTTTGATTGGTAGTGGGGTCTTTCCATTCAAAGGCAAACATGGGCTAACTTACAGGTGCCAGACAAATGCAGAAGAAAGCAGCCTTCAGATCCAGACATGTGTGCCATTGGATCTCTGTAGGTATGAGGCTTAGGAGGGTGTACAGGTTAGGTACCACCAGATGGATGGCTGTTGTGACTTGGTTGATGGCCGCAGATCCTGGAATTTTCAGGAGTTGTTGATGCCTGGTTTTTTCACAGGCAACAGAGGAGCATTCCATGAAGGTTGGTACATTTGGAGCAGCCTGAATTTTAGTAGTCTTTGAAGGTGAACTTGGATGCCGATCTTGGCTTCCCAAGATAAGGGATATTTTGGACCCTTACCTGTGGGCACTGGGCAGCAGGTCGACTATTACTGGTGGATGGTTGACAGCTAGCCAGGTGTGTTCTTCTTAGCCCAGATTCCAGGAAAGTGGGAGCACCATGTTTCCAGGGCTGGGTTGATGTTTGTGGCAGGCTGGGAATGGAGTATCCTTTTTTTCTCTTGGTGAATTGTGAGTGACAAAATTAAGGAGATGATCTTTGGGGGTCCCAGCCGCATGGGTCCCAGCAGTTTCAGGTGGGTGGGGCCATCAACCGAGAAGGTGATCCAGGCCCCCAGCTTGGACAAGTCCCTTCCCATCAAGGGTACTGGACATTCTCGACATACAGGAAATCATGTTTTATCTGGTTTTCCCCATGATGCAATTGGAGGTTTCACAAAAAGAGCATTTGATTTGGGCTCCAGTAACCCCCATGATTTTTTTTTTTTGACATGGGCCCCACTGGTTTGGTTACAACTGAATGCTTGGCTCCAGTGTCTACCATAAAGTCCTTTGACTGCCAACCTTCATTTTGACCATGGGCTCATGGGGACCTAAGTTGATTGTACCCTATCTATCTCAGTCTGAGCCAATGCTGGCTAGCCCAATAAAGCCAGCAGCAGAGGGTTCTGTCTTGTATGGGGCAGTGTTCATGTCCATCCCTTGATTTTTCTGAGGTCTATCAGGACAGTCCTTCTTCCAGTGTCCAATTTTCTTGCAGTATGCACACTGATCCTATTGTATGGGGACACAGGTCCTGGGCTTTGCTTTTGTTTGCTTTGACTCAAATTCAGCCGGCCGACCTAGGACTGCAGCAAGGAGAGCTGCCTTTTGCCTCATTCTTTGGTCAGCCTTCTTGTCAGCTTCCCTCTTTGTAGTTTGTTCTTGGTTGACAAAGTCTTGTTGGTTATCTCAGTAGCTGAGTGCTGTTCATTCCAGCAAACCTTCGTACTTCTGTAGCTTTCTTTGGATGTCATCTTTGGCCGATGAAGGCAGAGTTTACTATGTGCTAACTCTCAGGGAACTTAGGGTCAAAGGGAGTATATAACAGGAATGTCTCACAAAGTCTTTCATAAAAGTCCGAGGGACTTACATCTGGCTTTTGGAGGATCTCAGTTGTTTTGGATATATTGATGGGCTTCTTAGCTCCTGCTTTTAATCCTTCCAGGAGGACATCAATATTTTTCTAGGTTGGCCCTCCTGCCCTCGGAGTTTGGGTCCCAATGCAGATCCTCCTCTGGGAAAGTGCCTCTTACCTTCTGTCACTACTCATCACTGCTCCTCAGTATTGAGAAGGGTTAGGAGGAGCTGGCGGCAATCTTCCCGAGTGGGAAGATGAGTCTGACAGACAGACTCAACTAAGTTTATTATGGCCTGGGGTTTTTCTGAGTAAGAGGGGGTATGATGTTTCCAATTTACCAGGTCCATGCTAGCAAACAACTGGTAATAGAAGATAGATTTTCCACCCTGGACATTGCCCTCTTGTGTCACTTGGGGGCCTCTGCTCTCATGCGGGGGCATTTGAAGTGCAGACCACTGGCTTGAGGCTGAGCAAAGGTGCCGCCTCATTTGTCCAGCTCTGGAGGTGGTGGTGGGGACACAGATGGTGGTGGTGTGTCTGTCAAGGGAAGGGCCTTTGGTATTACTGATGGTTGTGGTGGGGGCTCTGGTATTACTGGTGGTGAAGAGGGGGTCTCTGGTATTAATGGTGTGATATAGGGAGGTGGTAGTAACGACGCTCATCATCTGGGTCTCCCTGGATAATTGGTGGATTTTCAGCTTGGTCTCTGTTTTTATCCTTTGGTTGAAGTGGAGCCTTGGCTAGGAGAATTCTACTGTGTCCCCACCCGTCAGCACAAAACCTTATCAAGGGGGCTGAGATAATGCAATCTGCAGCCAGGATACATGTAGGAACTGATCTGGGTAGCCCAGCTCCCTAGTTACCACCCGGTACACAGTCTTTATCTTGGTTACATCCAGAGTTCCCTCTGGAGGCCAGTCATTGGTTAACGTTGGCCACTCTATTGTGTAGAGAATTTTCAGTTTTCTTGGAGACATGTTAGTACCATAGTCTCCTGTATAACCTCTCCTGAAATTTTTGATCATCAGTCTAAGACAGTGGGTTTTGAAGTGGACCCTCCCATAGTGTGCCTCCCACTGTGTCGGTGTTGCAGAACAAAAGACAAAGAACTCCTGAAGGCAACTTTAGGACAGCAATCACATCGCCCCTCTGGCCGCTTCCCCAAAGGGAATTTAAGATGCCTCTTAGCAATTGACAGGTTGGTAGAAACCTCCAACCCGGACTAGCCTTCAGCTGTATGAGGTCATCATGGTACTGTAGGTTAGGGCTCAGTCAGACTCCATAGCCTAAAGGTCATTGAGTCACAGACATATTCACACCACTTTCATTCCCTTTCTTTCAAATGCAGACGAACCTTCCCCAGAGATTCTCCCTGAGCAGTTACAATAACTGCTGGGAGGTGATCAGACTCCTGTCACCACTATTCAGTGGCCATGACTGACTGGGCACCCTGGGGTGGCTTACCAGTTTCTGGAGTTCTGGTCAATTGGTCCACTCTCTCCATTTGGTCCACCAAGAGGAGTTCAGTCTGTTGGTTTGGGTCATGGCTCACGGAGTCTGGATCTCAGACAACTGACCGGGAGGCATGCCTTCCTGTCCTTGGGTCCCAGGTCACAGCCAGGTCACAGCCATGTACAGGAACAGCCATGTACAGGAACAGCGGTGGCTCACAGCCATGTACAGGAACAGCAGTGGCTCAAAGGGCCAACCTAATCTGAGGGCACAGCAGGGGCTTCCCAGCCAATGCACCAAAAATGTTACAGCAGCAACTGCGGCAACTCACCAGGAACAGAAATGAACACACTCAGAACAGCAGCAACTGCAGCAACTCACCAGGAACAGAAATGAACACACTCAGAACAGCAGCAACTGCAGCAACTCACCGGGAACAGAAATGAACACACTCAGAACAGCAGCAACTGCAGCAACTCACCGGGAACAGAAATGAACATACTCAGAACAGGAACTGGAGACTGAGAAGAGATACAAAGGTGTTTATTCTGGAAGTCACAGGTGGAGTAACCTCCCAAAACCTGAGCCCCAACCCTCAGCTTCAAGCTGCTTTTATAGAGCTTTTTGGTTGCAACATACATGGATTTGTCGTTCGTGGGTTTACAATTTTAAATTTAGGACCAGGAACAGTTACTTCTCTTTCAACAACAAGCATTGAAACAGACATTTTAATGGACATTTCCATATGAGATGTAATAAAGCTTGTTTACAGAAACAGAGATTGCAGTTAAGGAAAGTGGCATGTAGTTGCTTACCCACAGTGTATTTACAAAAGCAGAGATGGCATGCAGTTGCTTATTTAAAGCATATTTACAGAAGCAGAGATGGCAAACAGTTGCTTACTTAAGATAAGACCCTCAAGGTCAGCTTTTCTGCTTAATTCCTGTTTTGTTTTTTTCTATCTCAGCAGCAACCCCTGGAGAGAGAAGGAGCTGTGTGGCAATGCTGACACTTGGCCTTTGACTCTCTGAGCAGTGCCATGAGGTTGACAGGAATAAGCATTTTACAAAGCTGGCAGAAAGAAGTCTAAGCCTTCTTACGTTTTCACTCTAGAGTCTTCAAGGGTTAAGGTTTTTTCTTTTTTACAAGTAAGACTTTGTCACTCTTTAAAGTCTGCATATTAATAGATTCAGGGGCTGGGGACTGAAACCCATGGGTTCATGCAAGTTTAGCACCTGTCTCATGTCCTGTAGTTTTTCCAGAACAGCCTCCTTCACTTGAAGCTCCATGAGTTTTCCCAGGAGGAAAGCAGTCAGTCCACGTTCTGAGAGAAACTGGCATGAGGTGAAAGCATCATGTTCGACACAGGAACAGAGGAAACAGTGACCAGGACACGAGGAACCCAAATGCCCTGATGACCCCAGAGCCATGTATTTGGACTGACTCTCACTGGGTGAGGAAGGAGCACCATGTTGTGGTCCGAGGACTGCTTGACGGTCAACTCTCACAGCTGATGAGAAGTTGAAAGGCAGAAAATCGGGGAGATGAGGTTTATTTCTGAATTCAGAATTCAGGGCATCAGAGCCTAACATTTCCTGCACAAGTCTGCTAGTCCCTTAAGTTCCACAGTTCATATTGATAAGCCCAGGTTTGTTGGTTACTATAGATTAACACTGAAATGACATGACCAACAGAGCATTATATAGAATTCCAGGTACAGCTGTATTTTGTCGATAATGACATGTTTAGGCTATGTTTTCTTGGTACCAGTTACTAGGGGTCGCCCGCAATTTTAGTAATCAGTAACCACAGACAGAGGAGTTAATTGAGCTCGCTACCGAGCAAAGAAGTTAATAGAGCCTATTACAAAATAAGATATTAATCATAGCATATCATTAATACGTAGTTATAATAAGGCCAAAAGATATATGCAAAGTAGAGTTACACGGTATCTATGACTCTCTTAATCTGTAACTAATAATAATACAAAGATGTGATGAGGATTCGTTTTTATGGATGAAATGAGCACTGCCCACAGGCGAGTTGGAGACCCCTTGCAGTGGGATGCAGAGAAGACACGAGGGGACGCCCTCCTCTACCGTCTCTCAGGAATCGAAGGACATGCAGGGCCATTTGTTTCGGTTGCTCTTTCAGGGTTGTGGCAACAGGGACATGCAGTAGTCGATTCCATATCACTTAGAAAAGCAAAGCGAATTAATTACTGAGATAGGGATCTGACACAAGTAGTTTCCCAAGAAGGAAGCTGCAAGACCTAGATCAAAGTTCCTGAAATGGTGAGATGGGGTAAGGAGACCAGCCAAAGCCAGCAGGAACCAGCCAGGACCAAGATGGCATCCAAAATGACCTCTGCTTGCCCTTTTTGCTCATTCAATGCAAATTTTACTGTATTCACAAGATAAATACACTCTCACCAGCCCCACGAGCCTTTACAATTACCATGGTAATTCCCAGAAGTTATCTTATATGGTTTAAAAGGTGTAGGAGCAGTAAATTCTGGGAGCTCCCAAACCCTTTTTTGGAATACTGATGAATCTTCCATCCCTAGTTCACTGCAGAATTAAGAGATGTCCATCGATTGTGTGAACTGGGCGTTCGGGTTGCTCTGCCTGTGGGGTAGCCTGCTCTCTGTCATTTCAGTAAACTTGTTTCATATTCTACTTAAGGGTGGTGCTTGAATTCCTTCTTGCATGAAGTCAAGAACTGTCTTGGCCTACCGGGTTGGCCCAAATTTGGGGTTCACATGAGTCATTACTACCAAGGATACTCAGGGAAAAAATTGTGTAATCAACTTCCATGACATGGATTCTACTGTGACAAAACGCCCTGTGCTCAAAAAATGGAAGAACACAGTGAAAATTATATGGGTGTCAAGAATGACAATGGTTATTTGTTTCATTGGTTCCATGTTGTTTTCAGTATTAAAATGTGGCAGTCAGATTGGGAAGACCTTGCACGCTCAGAGCCAGCAGGGCTGCCAAGTCCAGAAGAAGATGAGGAATCATGACCCGAGAGGTACAGATGAATTACTTGAAACAAGTGGTTGATATATGAGTCCAGACAGCACTGGACGAGACAGAGAGAAGGCTTGTCATCTAGGCAGAGAGAAGGCTTGTCATCTAGGCAGAGAGAAGGCTTGTCATCTAGGCAGAGAGAAGGCTTGTCATCTAGGCAGAGAGAAGGCTTGTCATCTAGGGATCCTCCCATGATGTCTTTATTAGAAAAGTTAAAGTGGGGGTCGGTGTGGTGGTTCATACCCACAACTTCAGTGCTTTGGGAGGCTGAGGTGGGAAGATTGCTTGAGGCCAGGAGTATGAGATGACCTGGCAACATAATGAGACCCAACCTCCACAACAATTTTAAACATGAGTCAGGTGTGTGGTCATGCACCTGTAGTCCCTGCTACTTGGAGGACTGGGTTGGAGGATTGTTTGACCCCAGGAGTCTGAGACTGCAGTTCGTTGTGACGGGGCCACAGCACTCTCACCTGGGCAACAGAGCCAGGCCCTGTTTCCAAGAAAGAAAGAAAAAGTTAAAATGCTAAAGAAACCTGAGTTTAAATTGTGAAAACTCAGGGAGCTTCACAGTGGAGGTAACCATTCTAGAAGAGCCGGTGGATATGGGACAGATGCCAAACTTCAATGAGTTGATGGATATGAGCCCCCAGATTGAGGATCTATTTTAAATTTAGTTTGGTGAGAAGAAGTCTTATTTGTAAAAAAAGGAAAAAGCTTAATACTTGAAGACTCTAGGATAAAAATATAAGATGTGCAATGTATTCATAAGCAAATTTACTTAAGTTGGAAATTTTCCAACTCAAAAGATGTTAAAAGTTCTTTAGAGCCTGTATGGCGGAGAAGACAATGGATGTCTCCCTCCCGTTGTAATTCAAAATAAAACCTAAACCAAACCCAAAGAAAAAGAGGAGAGTGATGCAGCAGGGTGTGAACGTCCCCATAATCACTCTGCAATGCTTTTATTGAAATGCCGCCAACAACATCTTTCAGAAAAGGTGTTTATCTCATTGGTGTGCCCTGGCTTTGATCCTTCAAGGGTTAGTAATGGGCATTGTGATCCCTGTTTTGTAAATGAGAATGAGAGTATCGGGGCTGACAAGTGAAGCTGGCTTTTACAAGAAGCAGCAGGGGCCAGGCTGATGGCTCAGCCTGTAATCCTGGTACTTTGGGAGGCCGAGGCGAGTGGATTGCCTGAGCCCGTGGGTTCGAGACCCGCCTGGGCAGCTTGGTGAGACCTTGTCTCTACAATAAATCAAAAAAACTAACCGGGTGTGGTAGCTTGTGCCCGTAGTTCCGGCTACTTGGAAGGCTGAGGCGGAAGGATCACCAGAGCCCAGCAGGTTGAGACTGCGGTGGCCGGGAGTGTGCCACTGTACTTCAGTCTGGGTGACAGAGTGAGACTCCAACTCAAAAAAAAAAAAAAAAAAAAAAAAAAGAAGCAGTAGGAGTTGAACCCGGGTTGGTTTGATTTTAATTCTCTTGCTGTCATCGGCCCTGAGACTAGAGTGGACAGGGAGCCCCCAGCCCAGGGGTCAGAGGCAGGTCATGCCCCTGGCACACAGTGGGAGGGCGGCACATTGTGGACTGGACTGAACAGATAGGCTTGGGTCTTCCTGGATGTGAATGGGAAGGGTTTGGGTGAAGACACCCAAGGGGGCAGAGAGCTGAGCAAAGAGCTGGAGTAGGGCATGACCAGGCCTATGTGTGGAGGTCCCGAGAAGAGTTGCCTGGGTTGAAGGACTTGGGCCGGAAGGTGGAGCCAGGTCCCAAAGTCTGTCCCTGAGAGGCAAGGGCCTGAGCTTGTCCTCTTCTGGACAAGCGACTGTTTCAGGAGATGAATGGCCTAAGGGGAGTGGAGGGGCTCTTGTGGACCGATCGTCCCCAGCAGAATGAGAGCCACACTGGGTCAACTTCACACTGGACACACTGGGTGTCCTCTTCACCCAGACACGTAACAGACTCAGGTGCAAGGCAGAATTCGGTGTCACTAGAGGTGGGTGTAGTTCACACTTCACAATGCCTGGGTGACTCTGTTGCAGATCCAGCAGAGATCACGGACCCGCAGGGACAGACTCAGAGCGTCCTGTTCAAAACCTAGATGGGCTCCAAGGCCACCCTCAGTCCCCATGACCTCTGAGCTCCCACCATGCTGCCTTGATGTGGCCCTGACTCCCCTTCCATGATCCAAACTCTAGCCCTGGCTCAAGTATTCTCCCACCTGGAGTGCCCCCTACCCACCAGGCATCCTGGACTCTGCTTGTGCTGAGTCTGTGGACTTGTGGTCAAATGCCACTGTGGCCAGTGTGACATCCTAGTCCCCCATACATTTCAAGCCCCTAAAATTGGTGGAGGGGTTGGGAAACAGGCCCGGGGTGGTCTTTTCTTGTCTCATGTCTGTTCCCATGGAGGGGGTGAGGATGGACAGTTGCTCTAGCCTTTGTCTCAAAGCCATATGCAGGGTCGCCTCCTGCCTGGCTCAGGCCACTGTGTAGGACACTATGCTGGGGACCCAGCTGTCCCTCTAGATATCGCTACTCATGAACTAGCAGTCTTTCCTGAGGAGAGGCATCCTGTGCTCCCTCCTCAAAGGCAGAGTGGGACGGAGCGAGGAAGTCTCGAAAACCGCAGAGGAGACGCTGGGAAGGAGGGGCTCTCCAGGGTCAGACCCGTCATGGGGAAGCAGAAGCCAGTGACTCGGGGAATGTCACACGGGTGTCTGTGGGGGTGTCCAGTTTAAAATATCTCTCTGACCTTGGGGAGCTGGGCTGGGTCAAGCTGGGGCTGGAGGGCTGGAGTGGCTGGGATCCACGGACAGCTCTACACAGACGTTGCTCAGGGGTTCAAGCACCTTCCCCATGGGGGCAGCTGGGCAGGACTATGGCCTTGGCTGCCTCCTTGTGGGAGGCTCACGCCTCGAAGGAACTGATCCCACCTGTGCTCGGAGCAGGGGTCTTGGCCCCCTGTGGACTTGCTGATTTGGGCTGTGGACTCTAGTCTGCTTTGTCACTTCTAAAGTAGGAAACGGGGTGGGCAAGACTGGTGACTTTGGAGAGCCAGGTTTGTTCCCAAATTCCGAGGCTCTGGGTCCTCCAGTCCCCACCTACCCCACAGCCCCTGGGCTCCTGTATACCCTGTCAGCTTTCTCATTCCTGGATTTGTCTTTGAGTCTTTGGGAATCTCTGGTTTTATGCAGTCAATTTACATTGCACTGAAACATAAATACAAGTCTGTTTTAATTGTCAGTGCATTTTTTTTAACCTGCCATGATTTGGAATTTATTATTAAGAAAACAAATTTCAAAAAGGTAGCCAACTCCAAGTGATGACAAGGGTGTTGAGAATATTTCACACACTGCTGCTGGGAATGTAAAATGATCCAGCAATCTTAAAAAACAGTTTGACAGTTTGTCTGAATGTCCAACCATTAATTCGCCACATGACCAGCAATTCCATTCCTATGAATCCATCCAGGAGAAATAAAAACATGTCCTGGCTGGGCGTGGTGACTCATACCTATAATCCCAGATACTAGGGAGGCCAAGACAGGAGGATTGCTTGAGCCCCGGAGTGGGAGATCAGCTGTGCAACATTGCGCGACATTGCAAGACCCTAACTCTACTATATATATAATATATATGATACATAATATATATATGTTATATGATGTAATATGATATATATAATTCATAAAACCTATATACAAAGACTTGTACAAGAGTGCTTATTGCAGCTTTAATCATAATAACCAAGAACTGAAAAAAATCCAAATGTCCATCAACAAATAAATGATAAACATGTGATCTGTCTGTACCATGGAATATGACTTGATTGTGATACAGAATGAAGCTCTGATCCATGCTACGGCATGGATGGACCAGGGAAAAACCATGCAGAGTGAAAGAAGCCACATGCAAATGGGCACTACCTTATGATTCCATTCACAGGAAGTTCCAGAACAGAGCAGGTAAATCCATAGACACACAACATGAATGGTGGCCAGGGAATGGGAAGGGAGTGGGTTGGGGACAGTATTGATTGTTAAAAGGCACAGTATGTTGGGTAGGTGTCAACCAAAATGTTCTACAACTAGCTTATGATGATAGCTCCAAAACTCAGTAAATTTACCACAAATTTCTGAACAACACTTAAAACAGGTAAATTGTGTTGTATGTAAGTTACCCCACAATGAAGGTGTTTTTGAGCATCACTGCTCACCTGACTGCTTACTTTTGGAAAGTCGGTTCCTTCTGTGGGTCCCACCCTTGAGGCCCTCTGAGATAGAAAAACAGGAATTAAGCAGGAAAGCTGACTTCAAGGGTCTTATCTTAAGCAGCTGCAAGCCATTTCCCTTAACTGCAATTTATGCTTCTGTAAACATGCTTTACTTCACTTCATATGGAAATGTACATAAAGATGTTTGCTTTAATGCTTTTTGCAGAAGTAACCATTCCTGGTCCTAAATTTAAAATTGTAAACTCACCAATGGCAAACCATGTATGTTGTAACCACAAAATGTACTCTAAAAGCAGTTTGAAACTAAGGGTGGGGCTCAGATTTTGGGAGGCTACTTCGTCTGAGACTTCTGGAATAAATGCCTTTGATTCTGCTCTCAGTCTCTGGTGCCTGTTTGTGAGTGTTCTCATTCCTGTTCCCAGTGAGTTTCTGTAATATTTGGTGCATTGGCCGGGAAACCCTGCAGTACACTCAGATTGGGATGGCCCTTTGAGCCACTGCCATCTCTGGACTCGGCTATGACCTGGGAGTGGCCCTAGGATGAGGAAGGTGTGCCTTCTGATCAGTTGTCCAGGATCCAGACTCTGTGAGCCGCAACCCGGACCATCAGACCATATTGTGCTGGGTGGACCATATGGAGGGAGAGGACAAATCGACCAGGACATCAGGAAATGGTAAAACACCCCAGGGTGCCCAGTCAGTCAGGGCCACAAATGGTGCTAACAGGAGCCTGATCCCTGCAGTTATTGCAACTGCTCAGGTAGAATCTCCAGGAGGGAGATTCGTCTGTATCTGGAATGAGAGGGAGTAAATGTGGTGTGAATGTATGTGTGGTTCCATGGTCTCAAGACTACGGAATCTGATTGGGTCCCAACCTGTGGTACTGTGATGACTTCATACAGCTAAAGGTGGCCCCAGCCCCGTAATTGGTCTGGGTGGGGAGATTATACCAACCCACCAATTGCTAAGAGGCATCTTAAATTTCCTTTGGGGAAGCGGCCAGGTAGGTGACATGAGCACTGTCCTGACTCCATGCCTGTTCAGGAGGTTTTTGTCTCTTGGGTTCTGTGACACCAACACAGCAGGAGGCACACTATGGGAGGGTCCCTCTCAAAGTCCACCATCTTAGACTGTATGATCAAAAACTTCAACAGAGGTTATTCAGGAGGCTATGGTATTAAAAGGTCTCCAAGAAAACGGAAAACTCTCTGCACAATAGAGTGGCCAACGTTAACCAAGAACCGCCCTCCAGAGGGAACTCTGGATGTAACTAAGATAAAGACTGTGTGCTGGGTGACAACTGGGGAGCCAGGTCACCCAGATCAGTTCCCATGTATAGATTCTTGGCTGCATATTGCATTATCTCAGCCTTCTTGGATAAGGTTTTGCACTGGTAGGCAGGGACAGAGTAGAAGACTCCTAGTCAAGACTCCACATCAACCAAAAGATCAAAACCGAGACCAAGTCAAAACTTGAGTTCATCTGTCAGACTCATCTTCCCACTCGGGGAGATTGCCACCAGCTCCTCTTAACCCTTCTCAATACCAAGGAGCAGCGGCGAGTAATGACAGAAGCCTGAAAATGGATGGCAGAATGTGCACCAGGAGGCTTATTAGATCCTGAGACCTCAGTGAGGGGCTCTTTCCCAGAAGAGGACCCACATTGTGACCTGAACTTGGAGGGCAAGAGGGCCAACGTAGAAAAATATCAACGGCCCCTCCTGGAAGGATTAAAAGTGGGAGTTAAGAAGCCCATCAATATGTCCAAGACTACCGAGCTCCTCCAAAAGCCGGATGAAAGTCCCTTGGACTTTGATGAACGACTTTGGGAGGCATTCCAGTTATACCCACTTCAACACTGAGACTCCCAAGAATCCGCGCATAGTGAATGCTGCCTTCATGGATCAAGCACAGGGTGACATTCGAAAAAAGCTGCAGAAGTACAGAGGGTTTGCTGGAATGAACAGCACCCAACTACTGGAGATAGCCAACAAGGTCTTCGTAAAACGAGAACAAACTGCAAAGAGGAGACAAAAAGGCCAACTAGAGAATAAGGCAAAAGGCAGCTCTCCTTGCTGCAGCCCTAGGCCAGCCAGCTGAATTCGAGTCAAAGCAAGCAAAAACAAATTTGACACTGGAAGAGGGACTGTCCTGAGAGACCTCAGAGGAAAGGAAAGAAAAACCAAGGGACGGACATGAACACGGCCCCATGCAAGATGGAACCCTCTACTGCTGGCTTTATCGGGCTAGCTGGCATTGACTCGGACTGAGACAGACAGGGCTCAATCAACTTAGGCCCCCACAAGCCCATGGTCAAAATAAAGGGGCCAACCAATAGACATTATGGTGGACACTGGAATAGAGCATTCGGTTGTAACCAAACCAGTGGGGCCCGTGTCAAAAAAACAAAAAACAAAAATCGTAGGGGCTACTGGACCCCAAATCAAACACTCTTTTTGTGAAATCTGCAATTGTATCATGGGGGAACACCAGGTAAATCATGACTTCTTGTATGTCCTAGAATGTTCAGTACCCTTGATGGACTGTCCAAGCTGAGGCACGGATCACCTTCTTGGCCGATGACTCCACCCACCCTGAACTGCTGGGACCAATGCGGGTGGGACCCCTGAAGGACACCTCCCTAATTTTGTCCACCAAAATTCCTTGAGAGGAAGAATGGAGACTCCAATCCCAGCCTGCCACAAACATCAACCCGGCCCTGGAAACATGGAATTCCCGCTTCCCGAGTCTGGGCTGAGAAGAGCCCACTCAGGCAGCCATCAACCATCGAGCGGTAGTAGTTGACCTGCTGCCTGGCACCCAACCAAGATCAGCATCCAAGACTACTAAAATTCGGGATGCTCCAAAAGTGCCAGTCTTCATGGAACACTCCTCTGTTGTCTGTGAAAAAAAAACAGGCAGCAATGACTGCCAACAATTCCAGGACCTACAGGCCACCAACCAAGCCACAACAATCCTTCATCTGGTGGCCCCTAACCCGTACACTACACTCTCCTAGGCCTCATACCTGCAGAAGCCCAATGGTACACCTGTCTGGATCTAAAGGATACTTTCTTCTGCATTCACCTGGAACCCGTAAGTCAGCCCATGTATACCTTTGAATGGAAAGAACCCACCACCGGCCAGAAGAAGCAACTAACTTGGACCCACTTGCCCCAGGGGTTCAGGAACTTCTCACCATATTTGGAGAGGCCCTAGCAGAGGATCTGGCACGATTCCCAAAGTGGAAGCCAAATGTACACTCCTCCAATATGTGGATGATCTCCACTTGGCAAGTGCAATCTTGGAGGACAGCACTAAGGAAACAGAGACCTGCTAGATTTGCTCCAGAAGGCTGGATACAGGGCGTCCCTTAGAAAGGCCCCGATCGGCCGTAAAACAGTCAAGTACTTGGGGTCTCTAATCCCAGAAGGACGTCGGGCCTTGGGCCTGAACGGAAAAAGGCACTGTGGGCCACTCCAACTCTGAAGACTGAAGACAAATCCGGGAGTTTCTGGGGGCCGCTTGATTCTGTGTCGTCTGGGTTCCCAACTACTCATTAATAACCACACCCCTCCATGAAGCCACAAAGCGGGGAGAAAAGGAGCCCTTCCAATGGGGGCAACAGCAACCGGAAGCCTTTCTTGCCCTTAAGAAGACTTTGCTAGAGCCCCAGCCTTGGGACTCCCTGATGCAAATCGAGAATTTAATCATGAGAAAAAGAGAATCACCTTGGGAATTCCAACCAGAACATAGGACCTTGGCAATGGCCGGTGGCTTATCTGTCCAAACAGATAGACACAGTGGCGGCTGGATGGCCACCCTGCCTGCAGGTTCTGGCCAAAGAGGCAGACAAACCTACCATGGTACAAATCCTGAGCATCAAAACCCCTCATGCAGTCACTGCCCTAATGGACCATAGAGGGTACCATTGGCTCACCAATCCACGCAAGGCCTTCTGTGCAGAAACAACTGGGTACCCTTAGAGACCGTCAGAACTTTAAATCCAGTCACTTTCTTACCTGCCGAACCAGGACCCCTGGACCATGACTGTATTGAAACAACAGACGAGATCTGCTCAAGCCGCCCAGATCTCACAGACCAGCCTTTGCCTTCTCCAAACGGTGTCCTGGCAAATGGGAAGCATTTGGTGGGATATGCAGTTGTAACAGAAACAGAAGTAATAAAATCAAGGGCTCTCCCATTTGGATGGTCAGCTCAATGGGCAGAGCTGATGGCTTCAATAAGCGCCCTAGAATTAAGAAAAGGGCAGAAGGTAAATATCTATACAGACTCAAGGTGTGCCTTTGCACCTTCCACGTATGCGGGGTCCTCTATAAAGAAAGAGGACTCCTTACCTTGGGAGGAAAAGCTCTCAAAATCAAGCTGAAATCCTACATAGCCTAGAAGCAGTCTGGGATCCCACGGCCATTATAGTCTTCCGCTGCGAGGGCCATCAAAAGGGAAAGAGTGCCACAATCAAAGGAAACCGAAGGGAGGACAGGGAGGCCAAATGGGCAACCATGACAGCGGCCCCTCGGGCCCCTCTCTGCAAAATTTTGATGATCTCAGTCCTGCCCAAACATCTAAGCTAAGCCCAAGAAGAAGAAAACTGGATAAAAAGAGAAAAGGGTACCAAGGGCTCAGACAGATGGTGCCTTCTCCCCGACAACAGCCCTTTGTCCCAAACCACCTGGCCTGTCTCCTGTTTCACCAACTTCATGGGAACATCCATAAGGGAAAAACGGCATTAGAAACCTTAGTGAACTGGTATCACTATGTGGCCAGACTCCCCATGCTTTGTGGAAATGTAACTCAGAGAATTCAGACTTGTGCTCACAACAATGCCAAAAAAGGGCCTTCCCAGTCACTGGGAATACAAAGGAGTGGACAAAGCCCACTTGAAGACCTAGAAATAGGCTTTACTGAACTACCACCCAGCAAAGAATATAAATACCTATTAGTCACTGTATGCAAATACTCAGGCTGGGTTGAAGCATATCCCATCAGAACAGAGAAAACCAAAAAAGTAATAAGAGTCCTACTGACTAAAATCTTACCTAGGTATGGAATGCCCACCTCAATTGGATCAGATCATGGGCCTGCCCATTACACAAGAACTAGGCTGGAATTACACGAGAACTAGGAAAGGCCCTACAGATCAAATGGAACTTGCACACAGCTTATCGGCCTCAGAGCTCAGGGAAAGTTGAGCACATGAACCAAACCCTAAAACAAGCCTTAAGTAAATTCTGTCAGGAAATCCAACTACCCTGGACCTCTGCACTACCTACGGCTCTTCTCAAAGTGCCAGCCTAATCTGGGGGCTCAGCAGGACTTCCCGCTCGATGCTCCAAAAATGTTTCAGCAACTGCAGCAACTTGTCGGGAATGGGGATGAAAACACTCAGAACAGGAACAAGAGACTGAGAAGAAATACGAAGGTGCTTATTCCGGAAGTCTCCGGTGGAGCAGTCTCCCAGAACCTGAGCCCCAACCCTCAGTTTCAAGCCGCTTTTATAGAGCTTTTTGTGGTTATGACATACATGGGTTTGCCATAGGTGGGTTTACAATTTTAAACTTAAGACCGGAAATGGTTACTTCTGCAAAAAGCACTGAAGCAAATATCTTTATGGGCACTTCCATACGAAGTGCAGTAAAGCGTGTTTGCAGAAGCAGAGATTGCAGTTAAGGGAAATGGCATGCAGCTTCTTGAGATGAGACACTCGAGGTGAGCTTTCCTACTTAATTCCTGTTTTTCTGTCTCATTACAACATGGGAGGACTTGGAAAACACCATGCAGAGTGAAGGAAGCCATATGCCAACAGACACTCACTATATGATTCCATTTATAAAAAGTGTCCAGAACAGAACAGGTAAATCCATAGACCCACACAACAGGTGAGTGGTGGCCAGGCACTGGGGAGGGCGGTGGGTGAGACAGGTGTGATTGCTAATAGGCAATGGAAATGTTCTGAAACTAGATTGTGGTGATGGCTACAAAACTCAGTAAATTTACCACAAGTCTCTGAACAACATTTAAAACAGGCAAATTTTGTCATGTGTAAGTTGTCTCACAATGAAGTTGTTTTCAGAGCATCACTGTCCACCTCACTGCTTACTATGGGTACAGGCAGCTCCTTCTGCGAGTCCTGCCCTTGCGACCTTACCACCCACCTAGGGACTACAGAGCAGGACAGGCCAGGCAACAGACTCACGTCCTTTCACAAGGGATGTTGGAATAAGGATCTCCCAGAGGAAAATGCATCTGAGTCTCCTTGAGAGGAGGTAGTAACAGGTCAAATGCCATTCACACAGCTTCAAGGAAGCTCTCTGGGAACTCATGCTTAGGCAAGGAACCTTCAATTGCTGCAAAAACATATACCCACAGGAGAGGCCACCTTGAGTCTTGTACTCCTGTCTCTCCAGGTCAGACCATGTTGAAATCACATCATGCTGGAACCACTGAGGTGATGGGAAACTTTGAAGATGCACCATGTAAGAATGCAGCAGCAATAGAAGAACCCAGCCTGCAGGCCCTCTCTCTTTCCTGGCCCACCTCCATATCCCCAGGACAGAACACCCACTTCTACATTGGAGCACAGGTGTGCACAGCCAGGACAGGTAGCAGAGCCTTTGTGGAATGTTCTGGGCTGACCGAGCCGGGGTGCGGGCAAACTCCTCTCGTGAGCCACGGCCTCTACATGGCGTAGCTTCAGAGACATCCCTCGGGCAGGGGCAGTTGACCCACTGCATGAATCCACCCACCAATGTGGCATTGGCTAGATTCAGGATGGCGTCTGTTAGGAGCACTTTTGCAGTGGCAAGATCTGTGACTTCCTTGGGGACCAGCACCCAGTCCCAGATAGCCAAGACAGACGCTCCCCACAAAGGCCTCAGAACTGTTGAGCCCACCCCCCACACTGTCTTGATCCTGGCCTAGGGCCAGGGGCCCTCCAGGAGGGATCTCATAATCCTCCCTGAAGTGGGAGTTAAAGTACACTAGCCTGCCGTCAGTGTAGACCCAGTACCTGCCCAGGGCAGACATCCAGATGAAACAGACATGGTGCCACCCATCGTCTTGCACCTGCAGTAGAGGCAGTGCCCTGTAGGTTGGATTTCTGATTACTAAGAGGATGAAGCCGGGCACCAGCGTGGCCCTACCATACCGCTGAAGCTCATCCATATGGTCCTCTGTGGTGTAGGAGAGGAGGGTGCCCAGGTGGCCAGAGGCTGTACACACCCAGGTGCAGATGGACAGGGCTCACAGGGCCATGGGGGAGCCAGGGCTGAGGAAGACCACATTCTCAGTGGAAGCACTTGGGAAAACCAGCACAGGGCCCCTGATGCAAGCTAGAAGCAGAGGGAGGGAGAGTTGGCCCCATACCACAAGGCCACGCAGAAGCATTTGGAAGAATCCATTCTGCAGGCGTTGGCCCTGCAGCAGGCGCAACAGGTCTCACCCTCCTGGCGTCCACTCTTCGCCAAGCATCAACTCGGGGCTTGCGCTGCGGAGGCCTCCCTGGCAGCATCTCTTTCATATTTTACTATACGATCACCCCCATTTAACAGGCAGGAGGATGGAGGATGAGGGTCCTACTAGGAAGCGGTTGGGTCCCACTGGGGTCCCGAGCTGTCCCAGCAGAGCTGAGAAAGAGCTCTTCCCTGCCAGGGAGCCCAGCACAAGTCTCCTGTCACAGCTGCCACTCGGCATCACAAAAGCGGCAACTCACCACAGCACAGCTCTGTCATCTTACGTTTCTGGAGGTCACGGTCCAACCCAAGACTCACGGGGCTCACAGCAAGGTGTGGGCAGGACCAGTTCCCTCCGGGGGTCCCAGTGGTGCCTGTGTCCCTTGGCTTGCGACCCCTTCCTTGCAACCCTCCAACCTCTGTGTCCGTCCTCGCATCTCCTTCTCCGACCATCCCTCCTACCTCCCCTTCACAAGGACCTTGTGATGGCGCTGGCCCCAAGGGATGGTCCGGGATCCTCTCCCCATCTCCGGGTCCTAACGAAATCCCTCTGCAAGTTCCCTTTGCCCCTGCAAGGCACACGAGGTCTGACCTGCTGGGTACCTGATGTTAGGCCGTCCATGGATGAGTGACAGGGTCAGGTCAGTCCAGCCCTGTGGGGCAGGTTATGAGGAGCAGACAGGCTGAGAAGCCTTCTTGGAGGACGGTGGCCCAGGGGAAAGAAATGGAAGCCTAGTTTGGAAGAGGGCTGCAATGCTGGTTCTGTCCTGGTCCCTGGAGTTCCTGTGGGGCTGAGGTAGCCCCATCAGGTGCCCAGAGGCTGCGGCCTCCTGCATTCCCTGCAGAGAGCCAGCGGTGTCCTGAGGGGGGCTCCTGTGCTCAGCGGGAGCAGTGAGCTCCTGCCCACCCCCCTGGCGCATCAGGGAACTCAGGCTTGGCCACTTGGGCTAGCCCAGGGTCATGACTGGGGCTGTGGTCGGCCTTGTGGCTGTGGTGCCAAGCTTGGCCACCTGCAGCTGCCTCTCAAGAGTGGCCAGCCCAATGTCCAGGTTGTGGTTGAAGTGTGCCAGGTGATCCAGAGCATCCTGCAGGGCATCCCTCTCTGCCATGCTCTCCAGGGTCTGCTGCACTCTTTTCTTGCTTGGGGTCGAACCCAGGGCCTTCAGCAAGGCATCCATCTTCTGGTTTCTATGCTGGGTCTTCCTCAACAAGGTCCTTAGGTCCTGCATGGCCAGCTGTAACTGGTGGACTGTTCGGGTCATGGTCTGGCTCTCTTGTACCAGGCTCCAGTACAGGGTGTCCACATCATAGTTGCTGGTGAGGCTCTGCTGGCATGTCAAGGGCCTATCTGGGAAGTTCCAACACACACAATTTACAAGGCCAGGAGTGGTGAAAACAAGCCTCTCCTCCCACACCACTGTGGCGCCTGCTGCTGCCACCACCCCGGGCGCACTTCATGTCCTTCCCCCAGTTGGACCCTCAGCAGGGCTCTAAGCTACGGGGAGGCCGGTGACTGACCCCAGGTCTCAAGCTGCACCATGTGGGATGTGAACTCCAGGCCTGCAGCCAAGACTCTGATCCCTGCCCCAGCCCCCAATGACCACCGGCCAGTCACTTCACCACTGTGACCCCAGGTCCTGCCTGTGAGTGAGGGGCTGGCAGTGTGGTCTCATGAGTGTTCGATGGGGCTCAAACAGGAAGTTCTGGCTGCAGGCCAAACACACACAGTGCACGTGGGACCCCACACGGGAGTCCGGGTGGCTGTCCACACCCTCTGCCTCGAGGCAGACCCGTGGCCTGACGACCCACACCCAGCGATGCTGCCCTGCCTCAGCACCCCAGGGCCCCTAGCCGTGCTCGTTGGGCTGTCCAGTTTCCCTTCCAGCTTCTGGCTTCGACAAACTCATGCGTGTCATCTGGCAGGTCTTCAGGGCAGAGCCCAGCAAACCTAATATTGGTTTCCAACTACAAGTGACAATAACTTTAGCCAATTCCATGGTCTGTGACCACTAAGCACTGATGCCTCTGTTTCCATAGCACCTGTCCTCCGGCTGTCGCCAATCTTAAAACCTGCTGCCCCAAGCCATGGGTGGACCTGCCTATTCTTCCAGTCCACGGACCCTCTCAAATAATGGTCCTCTTGGCCCTGCTAGGGAAGCTTCCTGCCGTGAAGACCCATGTCCACACCCGTATATCGGCACAAAAATAAGGATCAAAGGCAGTGCCTTCCTCCCTGGGCAGCCCATCCTGAGAGTCAGGGAGGCCCAGCAGTCTCCCGCCATACAGAGAAGCTATCAAAGTGGGGTCAGCTCATGCCATGTCCCCCAGCCCTCCAGTCCAGCGGTTTTCCTTCTTCTGCCCTGGTTGGATGTCAGGTACTTACTGTCACCTCAGTGACTCCTCTGCCCACAGGCCCACCGGCTTTCCGAACCCGTCATTTCCAAGGAGACAAGTTTAAAGCAGATGCAAACAGCTTCTCTGGATTCAAGTTGCTGGGTGGTTGGCTCAGAGGCAGATGCAGGTGATGCTTTAATAAGAGCACATGGACAACGGTCCCCAAAAGCCCCAGCAGGACAGGGACCGCAGCTGGGGCTGGGAGGTCAACAGAGCTAGGTCTGTATGGGCGTCTAGCACCCAGGCTGGACACAGCCACGCCCTGGGAGGCCCCATCTCTCTGTGTCTCGGCAAGGCAACGGAAATGTGATTGGGAGCAACCTGAACTTATCTGGGGGCACAGGAGGTAGAGTGCATTGAACGACACCTTCCCAAAGATGTATGTCTAAGTCCTAACCCCAGGACCGGTGACCGTGGCCTGCGTGGGAAAAGGTCTTTGCAGATGCAGTGGAAGATTTCAAGATGAGGCCAGCCCAGAATATCCAGTTGGGCCCTAAATTCAATGATGAGAGCCCTTGTTATTTTATTTGTAAGAAATAGGACAGACACGGAGGAGCCGACCATACGGAGATGGTGGCAGAGACTCCTGTGGGTGTCAAGACTGCAAATGGTTATTTGCTTCATCAGTTCTGTGTTGCTTTTAGTATAAAAATGCAGCAGTCAGATTGGGAAGATGCTGCACACAGCACCAGCAGGGCCGCCAAGTCCAGAAGAAGATGGGGAATCATGACCTGAGAGGTGTAGACAAATTCTCGAAACAAGTGGCCAATAAAGGAGTCCAGACAGCTCTGGGCAAGACAGAAGCCTTGCCATCTTGGGATCCTCTCGTGATGTCTTTATTAGAAAAGTTAAAATGAAGGCTGAGTGTGGTGGCTCACACCTGTAACCCCAGCACTTTGGGAGGCTGAGGCAGAAGGATTGTTTGAACCCAGAAGTTTGAGGCTGAAATAGGCTATTATGTCACCACTGCACTTTACCTTGTGTGAGGGAACAGGGCTTTTTTTTAAAGAAAGAGAAAAGGAAAGAGAGAAAGAAAGAGAGAAATAGCCTGGCATCAAGCCTGTAACTCAGCACTTTGGGAGGTGGAGCAAGAGGATTGACTGAGCCCAGGGGTTCAAGAGCAGCCTGGGCAACTTGTCAAGATCTTGTCTCTACAATAATTTTAAAAAAAGCCAGGTGTGGTGGCACATGCCTGTGGTTCCAGCTACTTGGAAGGCTGGGGTAGAAGGATCGCCCGAGTCCAACAGGTCAAGGCTGTGGTGGCTGTGAGTGTCACTGCACTCCAGCATGGGCAACAGTGAGACTTGGAAGGAAGGAAGGAAGGAAGGGGAATGGGTAGGGGAAGGGAAGGGAACAGAAGGAAAGGAAAAGAGAAGAAAGAAAGTTAAAGTTTGAAAGAAGACTGAGTTTGACTCGAGAAAACTTGGGGAACTTCACAGTGAAGGTAGCCATTCTGAAAAAGCTACCAGACATGGGACAGGCACGAAACTTGAATGAGTGGATGGATATGTGCTCCCCCCAATCCAAGATTCTACTTAAAGTTCAGTTTTATGAGAAAAAGTCTTATCTGTAAAAAAGAAAAACGCTTAACATCAAAGACTCTAGGATAAAAATATAAGACAAGCAATGTAATCACATGTAACTTTTTTTAGGTTTCAAATTTTCCAAATAAAATATGTTAAAAATTCTTCAGAGCCTCTAACACTGAGAAGATAATGAACACCTCCCTCCTGATGTGATTCAAAACCAAACCGGGCTCGGTGGCTCAGCCTGTAATCCCGCCCCTTTGGGAGGCTGAGGTGAGTGGATTGCCTGAGCCGGTGGGTTTGAGACCCGCCTGGGCAACTTGGCGAGACCTCGTCTCCACGATAAAAATCAAAAAAATTAGCTGGGTGTGGTAGCGCGCACCTGTAGTTCCAGCTGCTTGGAAGGCTGAGGCGGAAGGATCGCTGGAGCCCAGCAGGTGGAGGCTGCGGTGGCCGGGAGCGGCCACTGCACTCCAGTCTGGGCGACAGAGAGAGACTCCAACTCAAAACAAAACAAAACAAAACCTAAAGCAAGCCCAAAATAAAAGGAGGGAGATGCAGCGGGGTGTGAATGTCCCCATGATCGCTCTGTGACACTTTTGCTGAAATGCCACCAACATCTTTCAGAAAAGGTGTTTTTCTCCTCGGCTTGCCCTGGATTTGTCCTTTCAAGGATGGTGATGGGTTTTGTGACTCCCATTTTGTACACGAGACAGTTGGGCTGACAAATGAAACAGGTTTTCACAAGGGGCAGCGGGAGTTGAACCTGGGTTGGTTTGACTTCAAAAATCTTGCGGTCTTGTCCCAGCATCTACCCTCTTAGTTCTAAACATGTTGGAACTACCCACCCAACATTTGTTCTAATCATTTTAATTGGTTCTTCTTTTTAAAATGTAGATATCATGTAAAAATAATGAAAATTTTGCCTTTTTCTTGACATGCTTACATTTGGTCTTTTGTCCTCTCAGATATTTAAAAAATAACGTTGATCACGTTTTTATATTTTTTCACTTTAATGGACTGTTTCTAGAGTTTTGCTACCACTAAGTTGACACTTGGTGCTTATTTAGTAATAAATACCTTTCAGTATCTGCTACTGCAAAAGAAAAAAAAAAAAAAAAACCTCTTGCTGTCAACTGCTCTGAGACTAGGGTGGACAGGGAGTTCCCAGCCAGGAGTCAGAGCCCCTGGTATACAGTGGGAGGGCAGCACGATGTGGACTGGACTGAGCAGATGAGCTTGGGTCTTGCTGGACAGGGAGGATTTGAGTGAAGACACCCAGGTGGGTGAGAGCTGAGCAGAGAGCTGGAGTGGGGCCTGGCCAGGCCTGTGTGTGGGACCCCGAAAACAGTTCCTGGGATGAAGGGCTTGTGCTTGGAGGTGGAGCCAGGTCCCAAAGCCTATCCCTGTGAGGCCAGGGCCTGAGCTTGTCCTTTTCTGGGACAGGTGGCTGTTTGGGGAGATGGATGACCTCAGGGGATGGAGGAGAGATTCCTGCAGCCCTGACTGCCCCCACAGGAATGAGGGCTTCCCTGGGCCATTTTGTCCTCCTCACTCTGACACAGAACAGACTCAGGTGAAAGATGGGACTTGGTGGCACTAAAGGCAGGTACACTTCACCCTTCAAAATGCCCAAGTGACTTTGCTGCTGAGCCTAAGGGAGGTGGCAAATCCCACAAGAAGATGCTCAAAAGCCTGGGCGGGTGCCAAGTCCTGCTATCCCCAGTCCCCACGAACACTGAGCTCCCACCATGCTGCCTCGTTGCTGCCCTGACTCAACTCCCAGGCCCTAAACCCCAGCTGCCGCTCGAGTGTGCCCCCACTCGGAGCACCCCCTCCCAACCAGGCATCCTGGGCACCGCCTCTATTGAGTCTGTGGAAGTGCCGTTAAAGGCCAGTGTGACGTGTGACATCTCCGTCTCCCACCACATTTCAAGCACCTGAAAGCGGAGGAGGGACTGGGAAATAAGGCTCTGGGTGGTCTTTTCCAGCCCCATCTCTCCTTCCTTGGCAAGTACAGGGGTGATGGGCAGTCTAAGGCTGTAGACTTTGTCTCAAAGTTGTACCTGGATCGCTTCCTGCCTGCTCAGAGTCCTGTGTAAGACGTGATGCTGGGGACCCAGCTGTCCCTCTAGATGTTGTTACTCATGAATTAGCCGTCTTTCCTGAGGAGAGGCATCCTGTGCTCCCGCCTCAAAGGCAGAGTGGGATGGAGCGAGGAAATCTTGAAAACCAGAGGGGACGGGAGGAAGAGACGTAGGGAAGGAAGGGCTCTCCAGAGTCAGACACATGATGAGGAGGCAGAAGCCAGTGACTTAGAGAGCGTCCCAGGGCATCCACGGGGGTGTCCGGTTCTAAAATGCTTCCTGTGACCATGGGGAGCTGGGCTGGGCGACCTGGATCTGGAGGCCCTAAGTTGCTGGGGTCCACGGACAGCTCTGCAGAGATGCTGCTCAGGGACTCAAGCACATTTCCCCTTGGGGGTGGCTGGGCAGGGCTGTGCCCTTATCTGCTTTCTCGTGGGTGAGGGTAGCCAGACTCGGGCCCGAGCCTGGGAGGAGCTGAGCCCACCTGTGCTCGGAGCAAGGGTCTCAGCCCCTGTGGATCTGCTGATTTGGGCCATGGACTTCTCTAATCTGCTCAGTCACTTCTAACACAGAAGGAGGTAGGTAGGGCGGGTGACTTCTGAGATCCAGGCCTGTTCGCAAGCTCCGAGGCGCTGGACTCTCCATCCCCCACCCACCCCCACAGCCCCTTGGCTCCTATCTCCCTGTCGGCTTTGTTGTCTCACTCCTGGATCTGTCTTTGCATCTTTGGGAATCTCTAGTTTTATGAAGTCAATTTACATCTCACTGAAACATAAATACAAGCCTGCCCTAATTGTCAGTGCATTTTTTGTAACCTATCATGATCTGGAATTCATTTCAATATTCATTTAAAAAAGGGGGGAGGTTATCAAAAAGACAGCCAATTACAAGTGTTGACGAGGAGGTTGAAAAATTGTTCATATACTGGTGGGAATGTAAAATGAACCAGCAATTTTGGAAAACAGTTGACAGATCCTCTGGCAGTCCAGCCATGAATTCATCACGTGACCAGCAATTCCACTCATACCTATCCATCCAAGAGAAATAAAAACATGCCCTGGCCTGGTGTGGTGGTTCATGCATATAATCTCACAGCTACTTGCGAGGCCAAGGCAGGATATTGCATGAGCCCAGGAGTTGAAGATCAGCTTGTGCAATATTGCAAGTCCCTATCTCTACTCTACATACAGCGTATAATATATATATTTAAAACCTTCACACAAAGACTTGTATAAAAATGCTCATAGCAGCTTTATTCATAATAACCAAGAACTGGAAACAATCCAGGTGTTCATCAACAGATGAATGAAAAACATGCTGTCCGTCTGCACCACGGACAATGACTTGATCGTGATATAGAAAGAAACCCTGACCCATGCGACGACACGGATGGACCTGGGAAACTTCATGGGGAGGGACAGAAGACACACATCAACAGACACCCACTGTATGATTCCATTTGCAGGAAGCTCCAGAGCAGAACAGGAAAATCCATAGACACACACGACAGATGAGTGGGGTGGAGGCGGTGAGTGGGGACAGGAGTGCTTGTTAACCGGCATAGTATGTCGGGAGGGAGGGGTGACAGAAATGTTCTGAAACTAAATTGTGGCAATGGCTGAAAAACTCAGTAAATTTACCACAAGTCTCTGAACAACACTTAAAGCAGGTAAATTGTGTCATATGTAAGTTACCCCACAGTGAAGGTGGTTTCCAAGCATCACTGTCCACCTGACCGCTTACTTTGGGCAGCCAGCTCCTTCTGTGGGTCCTACACTTGAGGTCTCACCACCCACCAAAGGCCCACAGAGCAGGATGGGCCAGGAAACAGGATGGGCCAGGATCCCTCAGGGCTCCTGGGGAGGGGGTCGTCTTTTGGAGGGCCAGGAAACAGACTCAGGCCCTTCCACAAGGGAAGGATCACCCAGAGGAAAATGTTCCTGAGTCACTTTGAGAGGAGATAGTGACAGGTCAAATGCCACCTGTGCAGCTTCAAGGAAGCTCCCAACAACTCATGTTTAGGCAAGGAGCCTTCAATTGGTGCAAACACACATGCGCAGAGGAGAGGCTAGCCAGAGTCCAGCGGTCCTATTCTTTTGGGTCTGGCCATGTTGAAATCATATCACATTGGAACCAACGAGTTGACTAGAAACTTTGAAGGTACACCATATAAGAAAGTGGTGGCAACTGAAGAACCCAGCCTGCAGGCCCTCTCTCTCCAATTGCTCTTCTTTCTTTGCCCAATTCCTCATGCCTAGGAAGGCGTACCCACCCCATGTGAGGAGTTGCAGGTGTGCACAGCCAGGGTGAGTGGCAGGACCTCTGTGCAATGTGTCAGGTGGCCAAGTCAGGGTGCAGACAAGTTCCTCTCTCCAGCTATGACCCCCAGGTGGTGGGTCCTTAGAGACAGTGCTGTAGGCAGAAGCAGTTGGTTTTCTGCACAAATCCTCCCGCGGACGTGGCAGTGTCCAGCGTCAGGATGGCACCTGTCGGGAGTGCTTTCCCAGTGGCGAGATCTGTCATTTCTTTGGGGACCAGCACCCGGTCCCAGATGGTCCCAGATGGCCAAGACAGACAAACTCCCCATGAAAATCTCATAACTTTCAAAACTACCCCCACACTGTCTTGCTCCTGTCCCAGGACCAGGGACCCTCCAGGAGGGATCTCAAGCCCTCCTTGAAGTGGGATTTGGTGATCACTAGTTATGGTCCAGATAGAGCCAGTACTTGCCCTGGACAGATGTCCCATGACACAAATGTGGTGCCACTGCCTGTCCTGTATTGGCAGCACAGGCAGCGTCCTGCAGTCTGTGACTCTGATCACTAGAAGGATTAAACCGGGCAGCAGGAAGTCCTATCCATACAGCACAAGCTCGTTGTCATTGTATTCTGTGGCATAGGAGAGGAGGGTGTGCAAGTGGCCAGAGTCAGTGTGCACGCAGGTGCAGATGGACAGGGCTTGCAGGGCCGTGGGGAAGCCAGGACTGAGGAAGACCATGTTCTCAGTGGAGGCATCCAGGAAAATCAGTACGAGGCCCCTGACGCAAACAACAAACAGGGAGGGAGAGTTGGCCCCGTGCCACCAGGCCATGCAGAAGCATCCAGAAGCATCAGTGCTGCAGGTGCCAACCCTGGGGCAGGTGGGACAGGCCTCACACTCCCCCAGCCCGCTCTTCTCCAAGCACCAACCCAGTGCTGGTGCTGTCCAGGGCTCTCTGGCAGCCTCTCATTCATCTTCAGGATATGTGGTTGCCTCCATTTCACAGGCAGAAGGAAGAATGACGAGGGCCCTACTAGAGAGGGATCGGGTCCTGCTGGGGGCTCAGGCTGTCCCTATACAGCTGAGCTGGAACTCCTCGCTGCCAGGGGGCTCCAGCACGAGTCTCTTGTCCCTGCCACCACTCAGAATCACAAAGTTAGTGACTTACGACAGCACAGGTCTGTTATCTTACATTTCTGGAGGTCACAGTCCAACCCAGCTCACGGGGCTCACACCACGGTGTGAGCAGGGATGGCTCCCTCCAGCGGCCCCAGGGTAGAAGCCATCTCTTGCCCTTGCTGTTTCTAGGAACTCGTGTTCCTCAGCTCATGACCCCTCCCTTGGAACACGACAAACTCTGCCCCATCCTCACATCTCCTACTCTGACCGTCTCTCCCGCCTCCCTCTCATTAAAAACTTGTGATGGCGCTGGCCCCGCTGGATAACCCAGGATCCTCAGGTCCTGCAGTAATCCTTCTGCAGGGTTTGTTTTGCCACATAAGGCACACGGGGGCCTGATCTGCAGGAGACCTGCAGACAGGCCATCCCCTGCATGACTGACGGGGCCAAGCTAGTCCTTCCCTTTGAGGCAGAGCATGTAAAGCAGGAATGTCGATAAAACTTTCCAGAGGGAGGTTGCCTAAGGGAGAATAAGGGAAGTCTAGCTGTCCAGGGGGCCTGCAGTACTTGCTCTCTTCGGGTTCCTGGAGATCTGAGGGACTGTGGCAGCCCCATCAGGGACCCTGGTGCTGCCTGAGGCGATGGCCTCCAGTATTTCCTGCAGGCGGGCAGCAGCATGCTGAGATGGGCTCTTGTGCCCAGTGAAAACTCTGAGTGCCTGCCCATCCTCCTCAGCTTGGACACTCAAGCTCAGCCAAAGTTGTGCCTCGGTCCACGGACAGCTCCGTGGCTGTGGTACCAAGCTTGGCCATCTGCCACTGCTGCTGGAGCACAGCGAACCTGGTGGCCAAGCTGTGCACGAAGCATGTCAGGCCACCCTGTGCATCCCACAGGGCTTCCTTTTCCTCCTTGCTTTCCTGGGCCTGCTGCTGGGTGTTCTTCTTCAGGGCCAGGTGCAAGGCCTGCAGTCTGGCATCAATTTTCTGGCTTCTGCTCTGGGTCTTCTTCGTCCAAGTTTTGAGGTCCGACAGTTCCCCCTGCATGGCCACCTGTGACCACCTGTCTGTCAGAGCCATAGTCTGTGGACTATTGGCTTTTCCACCAGGCTTAGGAACCGGGCGCCCACATGGTAGGACTCATTAGAGTTGCTGGCAATGTTCTGCAGATGCATCAAGGACATCTCTTGGAATCTCCGAACCTGTGAGATGGACACACAGCAATGATAGGGCTAGGAGCAGTGAGAACAAGCCCCTCCTCCCACTGCAGTGGCACCTGCTCCTGCCCGGCTGGGGCAGCACTTAATGTCTTTCTATCGGTCAGACCCTCAGCAGGGCTCTGAATCCTGGCTGGTTACCATGACCAGGCCCACCAGGGCAGTGTGGGATGGCAGGTGGCTGGCCCCAGGTTGTGAGCTGTATGCTGTGCAGTTTGGACTCCAGGCCGGCAGCCCAGGCTCTGATCCCTGCTCCAGGCCCCGATGACACCAGCCATCCACTTCACCACTGTGACCCCAGGTCCTGTCTGTGAGTAGGGGTCTGGCAGGGTAGCCTCAGGAGTGTTCAATAGGGCTCAAACAGGAAGTGCTAGGTGCAGGCCGATCATACACAGGACACCTGGGAACCATTCAGGGACCCCACATGGGAGTCTGGGAGGCTGTCCCTACCATCTGCCTCCAGGCAGACCCACGACCTCACAGCCCACACCCAGTGACCCTGCCCCGCTTCAGCACCCCAACACCCCTGCTGTGCTCCCCAGGCCTTCCAGGTCCCCTTCCAGCCTCTGGCTCCACCAACCCCCTCCCCACCCCCATGTCATCTGGCTGGTCTTCGGGGCAGAGTCCAGCAAACCTGGCAGTTGGTTTCCAACTATAGGTGGAAATAACTTTAGCTAATTCCATGTCTGTGTCCACAAAATACCGATGCTTACTGTTTCCCTAACATCTGTCCTCCATTACATGCCAATTTTTTTTTTTTAGTTAGAGTCTCACTCCATCACCCAAGCTGCAGTGCGGTGGCACACTCACAACCAACCCAGCACCGACCTGCTGGGCTCCAGTGATCCTTCACCTCAGCCTTCCAGGTAGCCAGAAAGAACTACAGGCAAGTGCTACCATGCCTGGCTGATTTTTTTTTTTTTTTGTAGAGATGAGTTCTCACCAAGTTGCCTGGGCTTGTCTCGAACCCATGGACTCAGGCAATCCACTCACCTCAGCCTCTCAAAGTACTGGGATTATAGGCTGAGCCACTGAGCCTGGCCTCACACCAATTTTAAAAACCAATAGCCCCAGGTCATGGGTGTACTTGCCTGCGCTTCCAGTCTACAGAGCCTCTCAAAAAGTGGTTTTCTTGGCCCTGCTGAGGCAGCTTTCTGTAGATATACAGGCACAAAAATAAGGAACAAAGGCAGAGTCTTTCTGCCTTGGCAGCCCATCGTGAGAGGCAGGGAGGCCCAGCAATCTGCTGCCAGAACAAGGAAAGATCAAGGTAGAGTCAGCTCATTCCACACCCACCAACCCCACCAATCAGGCAGTTTTCCTTCTTCAGCCCAGGTTGGATGTTAGGTACTTCCTGCCCCCTCAGCGACAGCCATTTGCCTTCAGGCCCGTAGGCTCTCAGAACAGAGCGTTCACGAGAAGACAAGATTAAAACAGATGCAAACAGTCTATCTGGAGAATCATTCCACTAGGTTCCAGCTGCTGTGTGGTTGGCTCAGAGGAGGATGCAGGTGATGCTTTACCAGGAGCATGTGGATGATGGTCCCAAGGAGCTGCGACAGGCTAGGGAACCCGGCTGGGGATGGGAGGTCAACAGGGCCAGGTCTGCATGGGCATCCGGCATCCAGGTCAGGCACAGCCACATCCTGAGAGGCCCTGTGTCTCTGTGTCTCAGCAAGACAACAGAAATGTGATTGGGAGCAGCCTGAACTTGTTTGGGGGAACTGGGGTTACAGTGCATTGAATGGCGCCTCCCGTAAAGGCATGTCTACTCCTAACCCCAGGACCTGTGAGCATGGCTTATGTTGGAAAGAGTCTTTGCAGATTTAAGGGAGGATTTCGGGATAAGGCCATCTCAGATCATCCAGGGGGCTCCAAATCCAAAGGCGAGTATCCTCATAAGAGATAGGACAGGCACCGAGGGGCAGGCCTTATGGAGATGAAGGCAGAGAGGATGCCGCCCCCAGGAGCACTGGCGTCCCTGAGGCAGGAAGATAACGAGTAGGACCCTGCCCGGGAACCTCAGGGACAGTGGCGCCTTGGTTTCAGGCCTCTGACCCCCATAACTGTGGTAGGCTACGTGTCTGTTGTTTGAAGTCACCCAGTTTGTGGTCACAAGGTCGTCCCTGGTGGGGTCCCCAACGAGGGTCTCCACCATTCCCAAGACAACACGAGTCCAGAGGACGCCAGGCCCCAAGGCTCATCAGGTCAAGTGTCAGAAGACCACAGAAGCAGAAAAGACGCTAACAGGATCCAGGGAGAAGAATCAGCTCACGCGGACAGGACTGAGACTTTCATCTCAACAATGATGCTGGGTACCAGGAACACAGGAGCAGACCCGGCAATGTCTGTTTGAGAATGCTTTCCACCTGAGACTGCGCACACAGCTCGAGGGAGAATCCATCAGGAGCAAAGAATGAAGACATTTTCAGATATGCAAAGGCTCGAGAAATTTATCTTCCATGATACACTCCCCCCGCCTTTCTTTGCATCAACATGTCACTCTGCTGCCCAGGCTGGAGTGCAGTGGCACGATCATGGCTCTCCGCAGCTTCCACCTCCTGGGATCATGTGATCCTCCTGCCTTGGTCTCCTGAGTAGCTGGGACTGTGGGTGCTCATACCTGGCTCAATTTTTTCTCATACCCTCCCTCCCTCCCTTCTCTCTCTCTCTCTCTCTCTTTCATAGAGATGAGGTCTCATTTCGTTGCCTAGGCTGATATCAAACACCTGGGTTCAGGTGATCATCCAGCATCACTGCACCTGGCCCGGTGATGCCTATGTTGAGACCTTGCTGGATGCTGGGCTTCAGGAAACAAGAGTTAAAGGAGCAGTGAAGCTGTGGTGGTCACTGGGAGTACCTTAACCCCGTGGTCGACTGGGAGAAGTTCCTGGCATGATGGGACCCCTGGAGTGACCCAGAGAGGCGCCCCTGGCATCTTTGCTCCCTGATACCCCTCCATTGGCTCTGCCTCCTGAGAAACACCCTGAGTGCAGTCACTTCTCAACATCCCCCCTCTTTCCCAAGCCCAGGGTTTCCCCTTACCATCTACTCTCCAAAGTGCACCCAGTGTGGCCTTCCACATGAAGGGGAGACCCTGACGCCCACTCCCTCCAAGCCTCCAGGAACCCACTGCTGCTGAGCCAAACCTGCAGTCCTGGGAGGTCTTTCAGGGCCAGGTCTGCGGCCTCTCTTCCTCCAGGCCTCATCACTGCACTGCCTTCCTCAGGTCCACACCCCTCGTGACCATTGTGGTCTCCGTGTCCACCCCACAGGTTTCCTCTGCCCATCAGAGTCCTCCCTGAGGTGTGGCCACAGTGAGGGCCTGGCTCCAGTGTCGGCCAGAGCTCTCCCTGCACCTCAGTGGCACCCCTACCCTCTCTCGTTTCTTGCCCTGCCTGATTTCTCCCCATGACTTGTCACCTGGCATGTTGTGCCTGCACTTTATTGTCCCTGATGTGTGAGCAGGAGCAGTCAGCTTCCTTGGCCGCCCAAGAAGAGAGCTTGCTCACTGAGTAGGCATTTAGTAAAGGCTTGCTGAATGAATAAATGTTTCCCAGATGTTCCCACAATGTCCCTGCTGAAATGGCCCCTGGTTTTTCCAGGCCACCCCTCTCTTAAAGATGAAGCCCAACCACTCTCACGGCAGTCAACAGCTCTGGGTGACGCAGTGTTCCATGTTCATGCTGTTCGGTGTGGTGGCCCCTAGCCACAGGTGGTACCAAGCCCTTGACGTGTGGCTAGTTCCCCCAAAAAGCAGGACCTTTAATTTTATTTAATACATAGCCCCGTGCATCCAGTGGTTACTTTGTTGAAGGTCGTAACTTTCCCTTGGTGGGACCCAGCAACACAAGGCCTCAGTTTCCCCATGGCATGCCTTGGCGGCACTTTATTGAGCAGGAGTGACTCCATCTTGAATGTCTGTGATCTTGAATGTCTGCTCAGAGGACTGCAACACACCCTTGTTTGATGTTTTAGGAGGAAACATGTTTTGGTCTAAGTATGTAAACATGTTGACAAAGTGATCAAATAACATATTTTGCTGTGAGGCACTGGGAGGAAGGCCCGACAGTTGGACAGTTGTTTATAGAGAAAGCCCTACGGAGAAAGTGCCAAGTGCTGCTTACATCTCCACTCTCCATTCACCCGATGTGCTGTCCAACATGACGTGCGCATCCTCTCTGGCCAGTCCAAGCTGCTGCCATTTCCCAGACGACTTTGTGCCCAGCTTCAAGGGACACTACCAAGAATCCTGAGATACAGATACCTACCACTCTGGTGGGTGCTGTCCTATGGGTCGGTGGGACCTTAGGATTATACAGCAGTGTGGTGAGTAGAGCATTGTTAAACTGCATCTGCGACACCCATAGGTCCGCATTCACGACCTTGGGCATAGTCGGCAGGATTCTCTTTAATTCGAATGTGCTGTTGGTTTGTTAAAACAATTTATAATAGAACAGAGCAGTTAGAAGCCAAGTGGCCCTGAAGAATCGGGAATTCTCCTTTTAACTGGTATCTTTTGAACACAGGGTTGTTAGGCTATGGCCAGTCAGGAGTTGCCTCAGATCATGTGGAGCCAATTAAAGTCTGAGTTTAGGAAGGAGACATAGGAATATGTGAAAGTGAAAGATTAAAAAAAAAAATACAGAGGGGGCTTGGTGGCTCAGCCTGTAATCCTGCACCTTTGGGAGGCTGAAGTGAGTGGATTGCCTGAGCCCACGGGTTCGAGACCCGCCTGGGCAGCGAGAACTCATCTCTACAATAAATCAAAAAAAAAAATCAGCCGGGTGTGGTAGCGCATGCCTGTAATTCTGGCTACTCAGAAGGCTGAGGCGGAAGGATCGCCGGAGCCCAGCAGGTCGGGGCTGCGGTGGCCGGGAGCGGCCACTGCCCTCCAGTCTGGGCGACAGAGTGAGACTCCAACTCAAAAAAAAAAAAAATACAGAAAATAAATCAACAAGGGCATCCGCATAGTGAACATCTGTGTATCTAACCCTGAATTGTATCTCACATATTTAAAACAAGAAATTTTAAAAATACAGGGAATATTGTAAAGGGAAAGGCTCCCTCTCAGGTAACTGAAGACGTGAAGGTGTATGTCTCCAGTCCTTACCCATACAGCTCATATTGGCATGGACAAAGATAGACGAAGTCCTTGCAATTTTAATGAAAACTGTGAATGATCTAGATCTAGATCAGGTGAGGTGTAGCCCAGAAATGGATTTGAATAAATCCCTCAAGATGTCAGGAAACACTTTAGATCCCCAATTCCTAATCCTCATCCATACTGACCCTTGGCCTTTGGCTCTCTGAGCAGCACCATGAGGTTGACAGGAGCAGGTGTCTTCCGAAAGTGGCAGAGAGAAAGTGAAGACGCTCTCCTGCACATCTTATATTTTCATCCTAGAGTCTTCAAGAATTAAGCTTTTTCCATTTTACAAGTAAGAGTTTATTTGTCACCACTCAAAGCCTGAATTCCAAACAGAATCCTGGGCTGGGGGCTCATATCCATCAGCTCACTCAAGTTCAGCACGTGTATTATGCCCAGTAGCTTTCCCAGAACAGGGACCTTCACTGTGAAGCTCCCTAAGTTTACCCAGGGAGAAAGCAGTCGTTCCATGTTCTGAGAGAGACTGGTGTGAGGTGAAAGCACTGAATTCAACACAAGGAACAGAGGAAACAGTCACCAGGACGTGAGGACCTAAATTGCACCAAAGGTCCCTAGGCCTGTGTGTTTGGGCTGAGCCTCGCTGAGTGAGGAAGCCTCACTTACATTGTGGTCGAAGGAACGCTTGGCTGCCAACTCTCACAGTTGTTGAGAAGACAAGAGGTGGATAACAGGAAGATGAGGTTTATTTCTGAATTAAGAATTCAGGGTGTCAGAGCCTGGTGTTTCCTACACAAGTCTCCTGGCCCTTAGGTCTCATGGTTCATGTTGATCAGCCCAGTGGGGGTTACTACAGATTAACATCAAAACAACGTGACCACCGAGCATTGTACAGAAGTCCAGGTGTGGCAGAATTTTGTTGATAATGACATCTATTGACTACGTTTTATTGGTACCACTTACTAGGGGTAGCCCACAATTCCACTTATCAGTAATTTATCAGAGGAGTTAATGGATCTTACTACTGAGCAAGGGAGTTACCAGAGCCTATTTCAAACTAAGACATTAATCAGTATAACATGTCATTAATCAGTAGTTATAACAAGACCAAAGGGTATACAAACCTATGGTTATATGGCGACCATGACTCTCGTAATCTGTAACTAATAATAATACAAAGACATGAATAAGATTCCTTTCTATAGGTGGAATGAGCACAGCCCACAGGGGAGTTGAGAACGCCCTGAAGTGGTTCAGGACCGGAATGTGGAGAAGATACAAGGAAACACCTCCTTCTACTGTCTCTCAGGAATGGAAGGACGTGCAGGGCCGTTCAATTCTTTTGCTCTTTCAGGGTTGCGGCAATAGGGACAAGCAACGGTGGGTTTCCATAGCACTAGAAAATCAAAGCTAATTATTGAGATAGGGATCCGGCAGGACTAAGTTTTCCAAGACAGAAGTCCCAGGACACAGACCAAAGTTCCTGAAATGGTGAGACGGAGCGTGGTGACCAGCAGAAGCCAGACAAAACCAACCAGGACCAAGAAGGCTTCCCGAGGGACCTCTGTGTGCCCTTTTTGCTCATTATATGCAAATTGTACTGCATTCGCATGCTAAATACTCTCCTACCAGCCCAATGACAGTTTACATTACTATGACAACTCCCAGAAGTTATCATATATGCTTTAAAAAGAGGAGAAACCCCCGCCCTTTTCTTGGAAAACCCATGACTCATCCATCCCTTGGTCCCCATGTCATCAAGAGACGGTCGTCGACAGGGTGAGCCTGGCATGTGGGCTGCCCTGCCTGTGGAGTAGCCTGCTCTCCGTCATTTCAGTAAACTTCTTTTCCTTTTCTACTTAAGGCTCATCCTTCAATTCTCCTGCACGAGGCCAAGAACTGTCCTGGTCTACTGAGCTGGGCCCAGTTTGGGTGTTCATTATTGCTACTGAAAATGTCAGAACAAAACCTGTGTGGCCAACTTTCATGGCAGGGATCTTACTGTGATGAAGTGCCCAGTGTTAAAAAAAATGGCATGCCATCATGGAAACTCATGCGGGTGTCAAGACTGCCGATGGTTATTTGTCTCATCAGCTTCATGCTGTTTTCAGCATAAAAATGCAGCAGTCAGATCTGGAAGACCTTGCACATTCAGCGCCAAGAGGGCCGCCAAGTCCAGAAGAAGATGAGGAATCATGACCCGAGAGGTGCAGACAAATTACCTGAAACAAGTGGCCGATAAGTGAGTCCAGACAGCATTGGGCAAGACAGAGAGAAGGCTCTTTGATCTGGTTGTTCTCCCATGTGTTGGGGTGATTGAAGACCCGTTGGTGGTGACCAGGTTTTTGGGGCCACAAACCAAGAATGGGACGAGACACACAGAGAGTAAAAGCGAAGAGGAGCTTGTTTAGCAAAACTGACGCAATAGTGTACTCCAAAGAGTGGAGCAGTACAAACGTGGAACTGGACCAGTCTCCAAGAGCTTTGTGTTACACAAAGCTGGGACCTTTTATATTGTTTTAGTTGGAATGTTGGCTCTACTTTTGCAAAGCATGTGGAAAGAAAACATGTTGACTAATGTTTCTGGGGTTAAATGCACTTCTTGAGGAGGGGGTAACCTTTCAGGTTACTGCACAGGTCTCTGCCCGCCAGTCCATCATTTTAATTGTGTGACTGAGATGCAGTCCACATGCATAAGCCCTAGCTAGCTCTTTTGCAGTTAGGTTGTAGGGAGTTCAAAGAGGGCCCTTGTGTGTATGTGCCACACCTGGGATATTTTCTTGGCATGTGTTTTGACTTATCATGTTGTCTGAGGAAGGGATGTTGCTTATATTGTGTCCTGGGAGGTTGGTTAAGGTTTTAGCTAATGGCTTCTTTCCTGCGTATGTTCTGTCCTTGAAGGTAGTCAATGCTGCAGTTTTGTGGCTTCTCTCCTATTCCCATGGTCTCTTGTTTGTGAGATTCACCTCTCATGCTCCATTCGGTCTCCTGCCTTGTGATCCCCATAACTCTCTATGGGACACAGAGGGGCAAGGGGTTACTCTTCTGTGCTGCTTCCTGCTACAGAGGGGCGTTGATCCTGCCTGTTTGGAGACAACAGATCTCTCACCCTGTCTGATCCAGAGGAGACACAACAGCTTCTGAACCTGGACTGGGATGGAAGTCTTGCTGCAGCTCCTTTTGTAATCGCACTGCCTCTATAGGAGAAGGAACAAATTCAGTCAAGAGGTTTAGTAAACAAGGGCCAATGACAAGGGCTAAAATGATCATTTACAGGGGTCCTAATAGGGGCAACAGCCTTGGGAACCAATCCCAGAATTTCAACCAGGATTCTCAGGAATCAGATGTTTGCTGTCAGGTTCGTCAGGACCTGTTTATTCGTTTCTTTGCTGCATCTCTAGCTAGGCCAGATTGGTTGATGTAAAAGCAACATTGTTCTTCTTGGAATAAAGGGCGTCCACCTTCTTCTGCTGTTAGGAGGTCTAATCTCCTTCTGTTTTGGAGTACTACCCCCACCAATGAATCTGTTTTGCTCTGGAGGGTTATAATACTTTGGGCTATCGCATCTAGACTGCAAAGTCTTTGGTTAGGCCTTGATACTAAGTTAGTGAAACTGACAGGCCAGCAACTCCAGTACTTACCACGGTAGTCACCCCCAATGCCACTAAGAGGGGAATATGTTGTCTGGCTCTTTTTGTTCCTATATGAACTGCTACAGGCACATCTGACGGTTGATGGTTGGGGGCTATGTTAATTGCAGGGAAAGATAAACCAGGGTGTAGGTAGGTCTCTGCCCAGTTCACGGGAGGCAAAAGTGGGAAAGTACTCAAGGGAGGAAAATGCCAGGACTCTGAGGCAAAATCCCATGACAATAGCAGACAGATGGGTTGGTTTGGAATATTTGTAGTCCCAGCCAGAAAGACTCCATGTTAGGGCTGCTGGTGTGAGAGGCTGATATGGTCCCTGGACGTGTCTTGATGGGATTAGCAGTCCTGTTTTCACAATGGAGGAAATACCTGGATGTATCTATAAATACCCAGGTGGTTGATTCTCAGTTTTTCATATCAGCAGGCGCTTGGCAGATTCTGGGTTGGCACAGTTGCGCCAGAGAAAAATGGAAGGTGCACTGGGTGGGTCTCTCCCTAGTAATAGCCAGAGCTTTGTTTAACAGAAGGGTGGCACTAAGTATAGGTTTCCATGAAAACCACGCTGGGTTTTTGAATCCGGGTGAGTTTGTCACCCAGAGAGTGGACCTGTCACCAGAAGGATGTGTTTTCATTGCATAGTTGCAAAGGGGCTGATCCACGGTACCTTAGTGGGCACCTTTTCTTAGAGACTTGGATCTTTTCAATACAAATAGGCATCAGAAACTTTAAGGGGGTAGTTTTCGTAATGGGTCCCCAAATGAGTTGCTTCTGTGGGTTGTGTTGGGTTAGGTTGTGTTGGTAACGGGTGAGGAGAATAACCGCCCTCCAGATATTGGAATCTGTGCCCGTGGTTCCAAATGTTTCAGGAGTTCCTGTTCCATTGTGGCTCACAAGTCTGATAAGTTTGACAGATCCTTTAATCACCCCAAGAGTGGGCCTACTTTACGTTTAGGATGGAAGGTCATTACATGGGTGGCCCACAACTGAATTGGAATGGGCACAGCTATATGCTGCTCAGATGGACACAATCAAAGCTGACATTTTTGGGGTCAATTTGGGTTTGAAGAGTTTAGAAGACAGTCAGTGTCAGTCTCAAGGTGTTGTATAAGTACTGGGAGTTCAGCATTTCCTCTATAGAGGATTTCTTTCTAATTGCAGCATTAACTACGCATATTGTCCTCATTAGCCATAAAAGATAAAGATGTGTTAGTCTCATGTTTGAGGGTGAAGCATTACTGATATGTGTCCCTGGGGAGTTGCAAGTAAGCTTCAATAATGTCCAAACCAGAAACACAAGGGCTTGTAAGAGCTCAAGCATAGGGGTAGTTTTTGGAGGTGTTTTCTAGAAAAGGAACTTTAGATCTTCAACGGGCAGAGCAATGGCAGGCCACCCGTGAGTCTGAATGCAGTGGCTCTGATGTTTGATCTTCCACTGAAATTCTTTCCCCGGGTAGGGTGCTTCTTCCTGGGGAGGGTCACTGTCATCATCCTCCTGTAATGAAGGGTGCAAGCTTCCCTCTGGAGAGAAGAATCCAACTATTGATTTCTGCTATTTTAACTGCTGAGAGGGTTGCTAAGGTCACTGTAAAAGGGCCTGTCCATTTGGGGTTTAGTTGATCATTGGGAGTTCCTTCCCTCCAAGATTGAATTAGAACTTGGTCCCCGGGCTTTATCCAGGCCAACTGAGCACTGTTGCCCAGAGGGGGCAGAACATGAGTCCTGTATGTTTTTAAAGCTGTGTAAAATCGATTTTGGTAACGTGCTTTATAAGAACTACAGTTTCAGCATCTGTGACCAGTTTGGCAGAAAGATAAGGTCTGCCATATAGTATTTTATTTTATTTTATTTTTGAGTTAGAGTCTCTGTTGCCCAGACTGGAGTGCAGTGGCCGCTCCTGGCCACCGCAGCCTCGACCTGCTGGGCTCCGGCGATCCTTCTGCCTCAGCCTTCCAAGTAGCCGGAATTACAGCCGCGCACTACCACGCCCGGCTAATTTTTTGATTTATTGTAGAGATGAGGTCTCGCTGCTCAGGCGGGTCTCGAACCCGCGGGCTCAGGCAATCCACTCACCTCAGCCTCCCAAAGGCGCGGGATTACAGGCTGAGCCACCGAGCCCGGCTGCCATTTTATATGGCTGTATTTTATATGGCTGAAATTGAGCTTTGCCTTGGGGGTATTGTGTATTCTCATCAGAGCCATAGGGAGCCTAGAAATCCAATATTCAGGAGCTTCCTGGTATAATTTGGAAAGAATACATTTTAAGGTCTGACTAACTTTTTCTGCCTTTCCAGAAGATTGCAGTTCCCAAACAGAGTGCAGAGCATATTTTACACCCAAGGCCTTAGTCCCTCCCTGGGTTATTTGTGAAAGGAAAGACGAGCCATCCTCACTCTGACAGTTGTTAGAACACCCTAGCCTTGGGAGGATTTCTCTTCCAAGGGCCTTCACCACTTCTATTGCTTTCTCTGTGCAGGTGGTGAAAGCCTCTGCCAAGCCTGTAAGGATGTCTATAAAAACTAAGAGACATTTACATCCTTGGCAAGGTGGCATGTGAGTAAAATCTACTTGCCATTCTCTCCTGGGTAGGTACCCCTCCGCTGTGTTGTCTCGCAAGGGTGGCATTCTTGGCCCTGGATTGTTATGAACACATGTGGGGCAACCTTGGCAGACCTGACTCTAAGTTCGGGTGAGTCCCCATTCAGTAAACAGGCGAGTGGCCATCGTCAGGGTGGTATCTCTTCCTAGGTGGAAGGCTTCGGGCAAGGCCTTAATCCCTTTCCGCTGGGGGGCCTGTGGAATAGGATCTTATTTCCTGCTAGCACCAGGGTTCTTCCTTGATCCCTCCATTTGTTTGAACCCTCAGTTTCCTTCCTGAGAATATTGTGGAATTATGGTTCTTTTGTGGAAGGAAATATGGCTAGCACAGGGTGGGATGAGGGGCGCTGGGCAGCCAGCTTGGCTTCTCTGTCTGCCTTTGGTCACCCCTGGCCACAGGCCAGCCCTCCTTCTGCTGTCCCCTGCAATGCATGACAGCCTCCTCTGTTGGCAGCCAGACTACCTGCGAGAGTTGAAGGATTTCAGGCCCGTGTTTCATAGGGGGCTGTGTGTTATGTGCCTGGAGCCTGAGGAAAGCATATTTAGTATCAGTATAGATATTAGTCTTTTCCTTTTCCCAGGGTAAAAACTCAAGTGAGGGCTATGATCTTCGCTTTCTGGGCAGAGGTTTGGAGGCCAGGGGTCAAGACTCAGTAACCTCATTCTCGCTAACCACTGCATGTCCTGTGACTCTCTTTCCATTTAGTACGTGACTGCTCCCGCTGGTAAACCAGTTTCTTCTAGGTTTTCCTAATAGAGGCCTTTTAATCTGGTCTACTGGGATAAATGTGAGCTGTCATCTGTGTAAAGGAGTGGAGTGGGGAAATTTCAGTGGGCATTAGGGGGGCTGGGTTTTTTAAGTGATGTCAGGATTGTTGATGAGGGAGGTTGAATATTTCGTCACATGTTCTCCAGTCACCCCCCAAGTGACCTTTTAACTCTAAGACTGCTTTGACCTGTTGAGAGGTCAGGACCTCCAAGGGCTGCCCCAGGATCATTTTGGGGGCTCGGGGGACAAAGAAGCTAAACACGTATAAAGGGCAATTCCTCCTTGTGCTCGGGGCTCAGCCTTTGGATGTGAATCCACTGAGCCTGTGCTGGCACGAATAAACACTTCTTCCTGGCAAAGTAGCCTCAGTGTCCCATCTCTCTCTGTAAAATCCTGCCACGAGAAACCATCTGTGAACCTGGCATTGTGTACTAGAGATGACCAGGCAGGACCCCATTTCCCTTTGGGGGCGTGGATTGTCCCTCCCTCAGAACAATGTCTGGCAAGCCAATCTCTAAGTTGTGAATCTCTTCCATGACATTTGAGGGTTTACCTTGGGCAGTCAATTATCGTGACCCTGGGTATCTTTCCAAGTACATAGCCTAGCATCCATGGTGACACCTTAGCTCCTTGAGGGCCATGCCCGCCCCTGGCAAAACTGAGGTAGTAGTTTGCAGTGTCAGGGTGCTTGTCCCTTGAGCGGTTCTGTTGTTTAAGGACTTCAAGAACTGTCCAAACCGGTTTTTCAGAAGGAGAGCAGTGGGGAGTCCAGAATCTTGCTGGGCAAGGTTTTTTATCTCTGACAATCCATAGACTCCTGGATGCATATTCCCCAGACAAGAGAACCTCCAATCTTAGCTTATCCCCAGTTCACGGTACATATAACTTTTGGAACGTTTCAATGTATTCCTTTAGGGGGGTAAATGCCTGTTTTTGTGGTGTCTGTCATTCAAAGTCTTTAGCTTTTCTAGGAATGGAGTATATGGGATGTAAAATTATGCTAATATGTGGAAAGTGTTACCTCCAGTGTCAAATAATCCAATCAACCTCTGGGCTTCTTTTGTATTTCTAGGTTAGTGAATGAATTTCGTCTATAACCTGTCTCCTTTGGAAGACCATGTAATTTCTAGAAATTCACATGAAGTAGCTGGCCATGGGCTTTTCCTCATTAATGACCCATCTCTTAGTTCTTAGACTAGTCATTACTTTTACTTTTTCTTCTTTCAAAGACTCATAATCATCTCCACACATTATGTTTAAATTAGTATTAGAGCGTTCTAATCCTTTGGATGAATATGGCTTGGTAAAATCCCGTGAGTAATAACAGGAGAGCTTAAATATCCTTGTGGAAGTCTAGTAAATGATACTGATTCCTTCTCCAGAAGAATGTATATACTCCCAACATTCCTTAGTCTTTGGAATGGTGGAAAACATATATGTCATGTCCATGGTTACAGTATACTTAGCCCATTTCTTAGTAGTTTACTAATTGTCTCTTTGACGTCTGGCACAGTTCCAGGAATACCCTGCGAGCCTTCGTTCAATTCTCTGTACTCTACCATGCATCAGTAGACGCCATTGGTTTCCTCAATAACCATGCTAGACTATTCTATTAGTGACTCCAACCACAGCAATTCCTTCCTTCAACAACTCCTGAATTTCAGTTGCAATTTCATCATATCTTCTCTTAAGAGAATATCGTTTGGTAAAAGCATGTTTAGGCTGCTGGAGTCTTACTGGTTCTATTTTTAGCTATGCTAACTTCACTTTAAATTCCTTGATTCTTTTTAAAGGAAAAAGTTGTTCAAAAATCATACCAGGCAACCCCCTCAGGTCCCCTCCAACTGTGGGAACTTTTCTATCCTCTCAATAAATCCTGCTCTCAAAAAAAAAAAAAATCACACCAAGCAAAGCACATATTATAATATTTTCAACTTTAGGTACATAAACATAGTAGATTATATGGGGGGTCTACCATAATTCATTAAATACACTATGTTTTAACATGATTTTTAAGTCTTTCATCCCATTTCTTCTGCCAATATAGATTCTCCACATTTTTTAGGTTGAATTTCTACAGTTGAAATTTGACTCCCTGTGTCAGTTAGGAAAGAGTCTGACATATACTCTTGATATGGCTTGATTAATGTGATAGGTAGATATAACCTCTTTTATCACCTTACTGGAGGACCCTGTCTTGCCCCAGTCTTGGTCTGTTTGGATTAAACTGAGAACGCACGTTCTGACTCTGTGGCCTCTGAGAGGGAGGCTGCTCTGCATTTGTCTTCTGTCCCCTGGTTGCTGAGGATTAGCTCTAAAACTCAATCCACACTGAAGTGGAGAAGGCCAAGGAGGACCAGGGTAGTTTCCTAATCTAAAATTTCTAATCAATTCATCTGGTCTCATTCGTCGAGGCTGCAGTAATGTTCTCACCTATTGCCTTTTCTATGAGAGTCATTTAGCAAGCTCTCCATTCCTCTCAAATAACATGCCAATCAGTTTGAGTGGCAGCTTGCATAAACACCTGGCATGGTCCCTGGACTCACTGCGGTTTCCTACATCCATTAGGTATCTTGATGTTATGAATAAAAGTCATCTTAGGTCTACCTTGCAATTCTAAACTCATCTGTATCCTATCAATGATGTCCTGGGAAGTTTGACATCCTATTATGATATTCATATAAATCATTCTTGAATATTCTGGGGCTCCTTGCCAGATGGCTTTCTTAGCGCCTGCATACGCTGTGTATTCCAGAGGAGTAGCAAAAATTCCTCTGGTATCATAAATAAATCTTAGGGTAGCCAACTCTTTACCTTAACACCTTCCGCCTGCTTTCGCCAATGTAAAGCATTCCCAAGAGATACAGGACCCACCTGAGGATGGCACCTCCCAGACTGCAGAAATCCATTCCCAAAGGGATCCACTAGATTATTTTTCATGAGATGATGGCTTCTGCCTGGATTTTCTACCATGGAGGAGGCCTGTACCTTTCTTCTCCCAACAGGGCCAGGGCATTAACCCAAGCCTCCATAGCTTTGGTAACCAGTCCACATCCGTGGTTTGGTCCTAGGGATAATCTGTCCTAATCTCTGAAGTTGTGTCCTAGTATATTCTTTTTCTTCATTGGTTAAGTGCAGCTTCCCTTACCATGCTGGTAATCAACTACCACTTTCCTAGAGACAATTGGCCCAGCCACTGCCATGTCATCAGAAGGATCATAGTCACCATCCGGGTCCTCAGGAGGAGGATGAGGAATTGGGGGTCTAAGGGATTTCCTGACATCCTGAGACTTTTGCTTCTTTGAGTCTGTTTCTGGGCTGCACCTCACCTTTCTTCCCATCCTGATCTAGATCGTTCATGGTTTTCATTAAAATTGCAGGAACCTCATCTTTCTTTGCCTGCGCCAAGATGGGTTCTGTGAGTAAGAACGGGTGAGCCCACCTTCGTATCTTCAGGCACCTGAGAGGGGACCTTCTTCCTTGCAATATTCTTCATGTTTTAAAAAAAATCATATGCTCTTGCAAATTCCTACGTCCCTTCCTAAACTTAGACTTCAGTTTTCTTCATATGGTCTGAGACAACAGCTGGCCCAGCCATAGCCTAACTTGATGCTGCGTTTTAAAAGATACGAACTAAAAGGAGAATTCTCGATCCTTCAGGACCATACGGCTTCTATCTGGTCTGTTCTATTCTAAGTTTTTTCAGCAAAACCAACACAACATCCAAATTAAAAGAGAATCCTGCCGACCATGCCCAAGGTCACCAGTGAGGGCATATGGGGTTGCAGATGCAGTTTAACAAGGCTTTATTCACCACACCGCGCCACAATCCTAAGATCCCACCGACCCATAAGACATGGCGCACCAGAGCGGTTATAGGTCGGTATCTCGGGACTCTCAGTCAGCGTACTCTGATGCTGGGGTGTGAAGTCAACGGGAAAACGGCAGGAGCTTGGACTAGCCCACCGAGGCTGCACACGTCCTGTTGAACAGCACGTCGGGGGAATGGAGAGTGGATACGTGGGCGGGACTTGGCATTCTCTCCATAGGGTTTTCCACAAAAACAACTCTTGGGCTTTTTTCACCCAATGCCACACAGCAAAATATGTTTATTTGATCACCTTGTCAACATGTTTACATACTCAGGTCAAAACATATCTCCTTCCACCATATCAAACAAGGATGTGTTACAGCACTTTTATCAGTACACTGAAAACATTAACTCAAGATCATAGACATTCAAGATGGAGTCACTCCTGCTCAATGCAGTGCCACCAGGGCCTGCCATGGGGAAACTGAGGCCTCCAACCTGATAACCACTGACACCTGGGACTATGTACTAACATATTAAGTAAAATGAAACGTCCTGTTCCCTGGTGGCACTGGTCACAAGTCAAGGACTTGGTACCACCTGTAGCTAGTGGCCACCACACTGCACAACACAGACATGGAACATTGCACGCCACAGAGTGTTTTTTACCCTCCCCGAGAGTGGGTGGCTTCACCTTTGGGGGAGGGGTGACGTGGGGAGACCTGCTAAGGAGGAGCCATTTCAGCAGAGACAGCATGGGAACATCTAGGAAACAGTTATTCATTCAGCAAACCTTCACTAAATGCCTACTCAGCAAGTAAGCTCTCTTCCTGGTGGGCAAGGAAGCCGACTGCTCCTGCTCACACATCAGGGACAATACAGAACATGCACAACATGCCAGGTGACAAGTCGTGGGCAGAAGAAACAGGCAGGGCAAGAAACCAGAGAGGGCAGGGGTGCCACTGAGGTACAGGGAGAGCTCTGGCCAACACTGGAGCAGGGCCCTCACCATGGCCACACCTCAGGAAAGACTTTTTTTCTTTTTTTGAGTTGGAGTCTCACTCTGTCGCCCAGACTGGAGTGCAGTGGCCGCTCCGGCCACCGCAGCCTTGACCTGCTGGGCTCCGGTGATCCTTCCACCTCGGCCTTCTGAGTAGCCAGAATTACAGGCATGCGCTACCACGCCCGGCTGATTTTTTTTTGATTTATTGTAGAGATGAGGTCTCGCTGCCCAGGCGGGTCTCGAACCTGCGGGCTCAGGCAATCCCCTCACCTCAGCCTCCCACAGGCGCGGGATTGCAGGCTGAGCCACCGAGCCCGGCTGGGAAAGACTTTTATGGGTGGGGGAAACCTACGGGGTGGACGAGGAGGCCACGGCGGTCACCAGGGATGTAGAACTGAGGAAAGCAGGAGAGGGTTGAGGCCTGGAGGAAGAGAGGCCATGGACCAGGCCACAGAAGGCCTCCCAGGACTGCAGCTTTGACTCAGGAGCGATGGGCTCCTGGAGCCTTTAAGGGAATGGGTGTCAGGGTCCCCCTTCATGCAGAAGGTCCACGCTGGGAGCACTTCGGAGAGTAGACGGCAGGGGAGACCCTGGGTGGAGGAAGAAGCCTGGGCTTGGGAAAGAGGGGGATGTCGAGAAGCAGATGAACTCAGGGTGTTTCTCGGGAGGCAGAGCCGACGGAGGGGTGTCGGGGAGCAAGGATGTCAGGGGTGCCTCCCTGGGCCGCTCCAGGGGTCCCATCAGCCCAGGAACTTCTCCCAGTCCGCCGCTGAGTCGCAATGCTCCCAATGGCCTTGACAGCTTCACTCCTTTAACCTAGGTGTTCCTGAAGCCCAGCATCCAGTCATGCCCCAATAAAGGGGTCCCAGACAATGAGGCAGGAGGATAGCTTGATCCCAGGAGTTCCAGATCCGCCTTTGTCACAAAGCAGGACCTCATCTCTATAAAAAAGAAAAGAAAGGAAATGTAGCCAGGTGTAGTGGGGTCCCAGCTACTCAGGAGGCTGTCCCAGCTACTCAGGAGGCTAAAGCAGAAGAATTGCTTGAGCCCAGGAGTTAGAAGCTGTGGAGAGCCATGCTCGTGCCACTGCACTCCAGCCTTGGCAGCAGAGTGAGACTCTGACTCAAAAAAGGGGGTGTGTGACAGGGAGGACAAATTTCTCAAGGCTTTGAGAAATGTTTTGGGACAGTGTCATTCGATGCTCTCTACCTCTTGTGCCCCCAGATGAATTCAGGTTGCTCCCGTACACATTTCTGTTGCTCTGCAGAGACACGGAAAGACGGGCCTCCCAGGATGCGACTGTGCCTAGCCTGGATGCCAAATGCCCATGCAGACATGGCTCTGTTGACCTCCCAGCCCAGCCACATTCCCTGTCCTGTTGGGACTTCTTGGGACCATTGTCCATGTGCTCTTGCTAAAGCATCCCCCGCATCTGCCTCTGAGCCAACCACGCAACAGCTTCAACCTGGTAGAATGATTCTGCAGAGAAGCTGTTTACATCTGTTTTAATCTTGTCTCCTTGGGAACATCCAGTTCTCAGAGTCTGTGGGCCTGAAGGCAGATGCCTGTCTCTGAGGGGGCAGGAAGGACCTGACGTCCAGCCAAGGCTCAAGAAGGGAAAGTGCTCGGTTGGAGGTCAGGGGGCATGTCACGAGTCAACTCCACCTCCTCTCTTCTTCCTTTAGGCAGGGGACTCCTGGGCCTCCCCGACTCTCAGGATGGGCTGCCTGGGGAGGAAGACCTGCCTTTCTTCCTTATTTTTATGCCTATATATCTACATGGGGCTTCACTGCCGGAAGCCGCCCCAGAGGACGAACAGAACCATTTCTTGAGAGGCTCCATAGACTAGAAGAGCAAGCAAGTACACCCAGGACTTGGGGCAGTTGGTTGTAAAATTGGTGACAGATGGAGGGTGGGTGTTACAGCAACAGTGAGCACCGATGCTTGGTGGTCACAGACGTGGAATGGGATGAAGTTATTTTCACCTGTAGTTGGAAACCAACTCTGAGGTTTGCTGGGCTCCACTTTGAAGACCTGTCAGATGACATGCCGGGGCTGGGTGGGGCCGAGGCTCCAAGGGAACTTGGAAGGCCCGAGGAGCACAGCGGGGGCAATGAGGTGCTGAGGCCCAGTGGCGTCCTTGGGCATGAATGCCATGAGGTCACGGGTCTGCCTCAAGGCAGCACGTGTGGATGGCCTCCCAGACTTTTGTGTGGGATCCATGGATGGTTACTGAGTGCCCTTTGTATGCTCGGCCTGTACCAAGCAGCCTGTTTGAGCCCCATAGAGCACTCATGAGGCTACCCTCCTGGTCCCTCACTCACAGGCCAGACCTGGGGCTATGGTGAATTGACTGACCGGTGGTCACTGGGGCATGGGAAAGGGATCAGAGCCTCAGGCCACACCCCACACAGTGCAGCTCAAAACCTGGGGTCGGCCACCTGATGTCTGCTGCTGGGGATGGGGGGCGGTGTTCATGGTAACCGGTTGCGAATCAGAGCCCTGCTAACAGGCCAGTGGAAAGGTGTGACGTTTCCTGACTGGGTAGGAGGAAGCCTGCAGCAGTGGGAGAAGAGGTTGTTCTGGCTGCTTCTGGCCTCAATTGCTGTGTATCCTCTTCACAGGTTCAGAGTTTCCAAAAAATGACCTTGACACACCTGCAGACATCGCCAGCTGCTATGTGGGTGCCCGGTTTGAGAACCTGCTGGAAGAGAGTCAGGTCATAGCTCTGGCGGTCCACAGGTCACAGGTGGCTGTGCAGGGAGAGCTGGCAGACCTCAGGACTTGGATGAGGAAGACCCAGCGCAGAAACCGAAGATGGACACCAGGTTGCAGGCCTTGGACCTGGTCCTGAGGGAGAAGACCAAGCAGCAGGCCCAGGAGAGCAAGGCGCAGAGGTATGCCCTATGAAACATGTTGGGTCACCTGACACACCTCATCCACAGCCAGGGTACCGAGCTGGTCACTCTCAAGCAGCAAGTTCAGATGGCTGCTTCTGAATGCTTCTGCATGGGCTCATGGCATGGGGCCAACTCTCCCTCCGTTTCTAGTTTGAATCAGGAGCCCCATGCTGGTTTTCCCAAATGCCTCCACTGAGAACGTGGTCTTCCTCAGCCCCGGCTTCCTCATGGCCCTTCGAGCCCTGTCCATCTGCAGCTGGGTGCGCACAGACTCTGGCCTCCTGGGCACCTTCCTCTCCTATACCATAGAGGACAATACTGACCAGCTGGTGGTGCAGCACGGTTGGGGCGCCCAGGAACCTGGCTTCATCCTCTTTGTGATCCAAAAACCAGCCTTCAGGGTGCTGCCCCTGCAGTCTCTGCTGGATGGCCGGTGGCACCATGTCTGTGTCATCTGGACATTCGTCCAGGGCAGGTACTGGTTCTTCGTGGACAGCAAGCTAGTGATCACCTATTCCCACTTCATGGAGGGCTATGAGATCCCTCCCGGAGGGTCCCTGGTGCTGGGCCAGGAGCAAGACCGTGGGGGGGGCAGGTTCGACAGCTCTGAGGCCTTCACGGGGAGTATATCTGGCTTGGCCATCTGGGACCGGGCACTGGTCCCTGAGGAAGTTGCAGATCTCACCACTGGGAAAGTGCTCCCGACAGGTGCCATCCTGATGCTGGCCAATGCCACACTGGCGGGCAGATTCGTGAGAAGACCTACTGCCCCTGCCTGGAGTGCTGTCCTTGAGGATGTGCCCCAGGACATTTGCACTAGTGAGAGTGGTTCTTCCGCACCCAGGCTTGGCTACCTGGCATATTTCACAAAGTGCTGCCACCCGTCCTGGCTGTGGACACCTGTGCTCCAATGAAGGCATGGGTGTTTCATCCTGGGCAGGTAGAGATGGACTCGGAAAGAGTGAGCCGAGAGAGAGAGCCTGCAGTCTGAGTTCTTCTATTCCCACTGCATTCTCACACAGTGCCCTTCAAAGCCTCCCCCTGCCTCAGCGGTTCCAGTGTGATGTGGTTTCAACACGGCCCAACCTGGAGGGTCATGGCCAACATCTTCAAGAAGGTGTCATGATCTGGCCATGAGCAGGATGACAAGGAGGCGGCACTGCTGCTGTGAAAGATGGCCCAGCCCTGCTTAGGGAACCCACTGCTGAACAGAGCCTGGCCTGAGAATGCAGCCAGGTGAGGCCTGCCTCCAGGGGTGCCAGGGAAACTGAAGTCTCCTGCAGCCAGGGTGTGCCACAAAGAGACGGAGGCCTCTTGAAGCCAGGGTGCAACTGGAGAAACTGAGGCCTCACACTGTGGGGAATATGAGACCTCCAACAAGGCAACGACTTAACCCATGGAGCTATGCACTAACTGCAATAAAATAAGATTAAAACTCCCGTTTCTTGGTAGCACTAGCCACATGTCAAGGGCTTGGTACCACCTGTGGCTAATGGCCACCATACTGCCAACACAGACATGGAATATTGCATCAAGCAGAGTCTTCTGTACCTGTCCTGATAGTGGATGGCTTCATCTTTGGGGAGGGATGACCTGGGGAGGCCTCCTAAGGAGGGGCCATTTCAGCAGAGACAATGCGGGAACAACCGGGAAACATTTATTCATTCAGCAAACCTTCACTAAATGTCTACTCAGCGCAGCAAGCTCTCTTCCTGGGTGCCAAGGAAGCCGACTGCTCCTGTTCACACATCAGGGACAATAAAGAACACGTACAACAAGCCAAGTGACAAGTCATGGGGAGAAAAACCAGGTAGGGCAAGAAACAAGAGCAAAGTACACTGAGGTACAGGAAGAGCTCTGGCTGACACGGGGAAGACTCTGATGGACATGGGAAACCTGCAGGGCGGATGCGGAGGCCGCAGCAGTCACCAGGGACGTGGAGCTGAGGGAGGCAGTGGAGGGGTGAAACCTGGAGGAAGAGTGGCCATGGGCTGGCCACGGAATGCCTGGCAAGGACTGCAGGTTTGACTCAGCAGGGGCCGGCTCTTGGAGGCTTCGAGGGAGTGAGTGTCAGGATCTCCCCTTCATGTGGAAGGTCCATGCTGGGTGCACTTTGGAGAGTAGACGGCAGAGGGTGACCCTGGGCAGCTGAGGAAGCCTGGACTTGGAAAGAGGGGGGTATTGAGAAGTGGCTGAACTCAGGGTGTTTCTCTGGAGGCAGAGATGATAGAAGCATGCCAGGGAGCAAGGATGCCAGGAGGTGCCTCCCTGGGCTGCTTCAGGGATCCCCTATTCCTGGGACACTCTGCCGCTGGGTTACAGCACTCCCAGGGACTACAGCAGCTTAACTCCTTTAACCCATGTTTTCCTGAAGCCCAGCATCCAGTCGTGTCCCAACAAAGGGGTCACGAAGCCGGGCGCAGTGAGGCCGAATGATCATTTGAGCCCAGGAGTTAGAGACCAGCCTGGGCAACATAGTGAGATCTCATCTCTACAAAAAAATTAAGAAAAAGGAAAGAAATGAAGGAAAGAAGGAAGGAAGACAAAAATTTCAACTAGGAGTGGTGGTGAGGACCTGCAGTCTTAGCTACTCAGGAGGCTAAGGCAGGAGGATTGCTTGAGCACAGAAGTTGGTAGCTGTGGTAAGCCATTTCAAGCCACTGTACTCCAGCCTGGGCAACAGACTGAGACCCTGACCCAGAACAAGAGCAACGTGGCATTGCAGATAAGTTTCTGGAGCCATTGCACACCTGAAAATGTCTGCGTTCTTTGTCCTTGGTGGATTCATCCTGGAGCTAGGTGCACAGTCTCAGGTGGGAAGCCTTCTCAAGTAGACATTGCCAGGTCTGCTCCTGTGTCTCTGGCTGCAGGTGTCACTGTTGAGATGGCTGGCCACTTTCACGTGAAAGGCTCAGTCCTGTCCACGTGACCTGATTCTTCCCTCTGGATGCTGTTAGCATCTCCTGTGTGTCTCTGGTGTTCTGACACTTGACTGGATGAGCCCTGGGATCTGGTGTCCTCTGATCTCGTGCCTTCTGGGGAATGATGGAGGCCCTTGTAGGGACTCCATCAAGGACTATCTTTTGACCACAAGCTGGGTGGCTCAAACAACAGACATGTGCCCTGAAATGTCTGTTGTTTGAGACATCTTGGGGGTCTGAAGTCTGAAATCAAGGTGTCACTGTCCCTGAAGGCCCTGGAGAGGGTCCTACTCTCTCTTCGTGTCTTGGGGACTCCGGTGCTCTTGGCAGCAGCATCTTCCACTCTCTGCCTCCGTCTCCATATGACCTGCACCTCAGTGTCTGTCCTGTCTCTTATAAGGACACTCATCACTGGATTTAGGGCCCACCTGGATATTCTGGGATAGCCTCACCTGGAAATCCTCCATTGCATCTGCAAAGACCCTTTTCCACATAGGCCACAGTCGCAGGTCCTGGGGTTAGAACTTGGACATATGTCTTTAGGAAGGTGTCATTCAATGCACTCTCCTGCCTGTGCCCCCTAATAAATTCAGGTTTCTCCCAATCACATTTCTGTTGCCTTGCCAAGACACAGAGAGATGGTGCCTCTCAGGCTGCTGTTAAGCCTGTCCTGGATGCTGGATGCCCTGCAGAGCTGGCTCTGTTGACCTCCCAGCCCCAGCCAGGGTTCCTGTCCTGTTGGGGCTTCTTGGGATCTTTGTCCATGTGCTCTTGTTAAAGCATCACCTGCATCTACCTCTGAGCTATCCATACAGCATCTTGAGCCTGGTAGAATGATTCTCCAGAGAAGCTGTTTGCATCTGTTTTAATCTTGTCTCCTTGGGAACATCCAGTTCTGAGAGCCCAGGGGCCTAAAGGCAAATGCCTGTCACTGAGGGGACAGGAAGGACCTGATGTCCAGCCAGGGCTAAGAAGGGAAACCACTCAACTGGAGGGCAGGAGACTGCTGGGTCTCCCTGACTCTCAGGATGGGTTTCCTTGGAGGAGGACCCTGCCTCTTTTCTTATTTTTGTGCCTATATGTCTACATGGAGTTTCACTGCAGGAAGTCACCCCAGCAGGTCCAAGAGGACCATTTTTTGAGAGGCTCCCTGGACTGAAAGAGCAGGCAAGTACACCCACAACTTGAGGCAGCTGGTTTTTAAAATTGGCGATGGAGGACAGGTGTTATGGAAATAGTAAGCATCGGTGCTTGGTGGATACAGAGTGGAATCAGCTAAAGTTATTTCATTGGTAGTTGAAAACCACTGCCAGGTTTGCTGGGCTCTGCTCTGAAGACCAGCCAGAGGGCATGCAGGGGTCAAGTGGGGCCAGAGGCTGGCAGGGGACCTGGAAGGCCAAGGAGCTCAGCTGTGGGTGCTGGGTGCTAAGGCTGGGCAGCATTCCTGGGCTTGGGAGCCATGAGGTCACGGGTCTGCCTGGAAGCAGAGGGTGTGGCTGGCTATCAGACTCCCCTGTGGGGTCTGTGGATGGTTCCTGAGTGTCCTGTGTGTGTTTGGCAGGCACCAAGTGCCTCCTGCTTGAGCCCCATAGAGCACTCATGAGGCCACTCAGCCGTCCCCTTACACATAAGCAGGACCTGGGGTCGCAGCGGCGAAGTGACTGTCTGGTGGTCATCGGGGCCTGGGGGAGAGATCAGAATCTATGCTGAGGGCCTGGAGTTCACACCCCACACAGTGCAGCTCGAGACCTAGGTTCAGCCCCAGGACTAATGGTGCCTGACCAGGGAGTCAGGGAGCCGTTCATGGTAACCAGTCACACCCAGACCCTGGTTGAGGGTCAGACCCGTGAATGACATGAAGTGCCGCCCAGATGGGCCGGAACAAGTGCTGCAGCCGTGGGAGGAGAAGCTTGTTCCCGCTGCTCCCGGCCCTTTAATTGCTGTGTGTCCTCTTCGCAGGTTCAGAGATTCCAAGAGATGACTTTGACACACCTGCAGAGCATCGCCAGCAACTAAGACGTGGACGCCGAGTTCTGGAGCCTGTTGAAAGAAAGTCAGGTCATGGCTCTGACTGGCCACCAGTCACAGACAGCCATGCAGGACCTCAGTACCTGAGTGAAGAAGACCCAGGGCAGAAGCCGGAAGGTGGATGCCATGCTGCAGGCCTTGGGCCTGGCCCTGAGGGAGAAGAGCCAGCAGCAGGCCCCGGAGAGGAAGGCGGGTAGGGATGTCTTATAGGACGCACTGGATCACCTGATGCATTCCATCCACAGCCAGGTTGCCAGGCTGGCCACTTGCAAGCAGTGGCTGCAGATGGCCAAGCTTGGCATTATAGCTGCGATGATGTCCATGGCCCCAGACACAACCCCAACACAGCCTGAGTGGCCGAGCCTGAGCTCCCAGATCCTCCAGGGGGATGGAAATGAGCCCTTACTGCTCCTGCTGAGCATAAGAGCCCCTCCTCAGGATACCACCAGCTCCCAGCAGGGGACTCAAGAGGCTTTTCACCTTTCCTGCTCCATGTACTCTGTCCCACGGGGAGGGGCTGATCTGGCCCTGTCACTTGTGCAGGGGATAGCCTGTCTGCAGGTTCCCAGGAGGTTGGGCCCCCGTGTGCCTTACATGGCAAAAGGGACCCTGCAGAAGCTTTGAGTTAGGACCTGGAAATGAGGCGAGGATCCTGGGTCATCTGGTGGGGTCAGTGCCATCACAAGGTCCTTATGAAGGGGAGGCAGGAGGGATGGTCAGGGAAGGAGACATGAGAATGGGACAGAGGTTGGAGGGTTGCAAGAAAGGTGCTGCGTAGCCAGGCTCGGTGGCTCAGCCTGTAATCCCGCGCCTTTGGGAGGCTGAGGTGAGTGGATTGCATGAGCCCGCGGGTTCGAGACCCGCCCGGGCAGCGAGACCTCATCTCTACGATAAATCAAAAAATCAGCCGGGCGTAGTAGCGCGCGCCTGTAATTCCAGCTACTCGGAAGGCTGAGGTGGAAGGATCGCCGGAGCCTAGCAGGCGAGGCTGCCGTGGCCGGGAGTGGCCACTGCACTCCAGTCTGGGCGACCGAGTGAGACTCCTACTCAAAAAAAAAAAAAAAAAAAAAAAAAAGGTGCTGCGAACTGAGAGACGCAGGCGCTCCTAGAAGTGGGAAGGGCAGGAGATGGCTTCTCTGGGGCCTCCAGAAGGAACCAGCCCTGCCCACACCTTGGTTTGAGCCCCATGAGCCCCAGGTTGGACTGTGACCTCCAGAAATGTAAGATCACAGACTTGTGCTGATGTAAGTTGCTAACTTTGTGATGCTGAGTGTCAGCACAACAGGAGACTCGAGCCGGGGCTCCCTGGCAGTGAGGAGCCCCAGGTCAGCTGCACAGGGACAGCCCGGGCCCCCAGCAGACCCAACCACTGCCTAGTAGGACCCTCATTCTCTGTCCCCCTGGCTGTAGAGTGGGGCCATCACATCAGGAGGATGAAAGAAATGCCCCAGGGAGCCATCAGCTGCACCAGCCCCAAGTCGGTGCTTGGCAAAGGATAGCTGTAGGGAGTATGGGGCCTGTCCTGCCTGCCGCAGGGGTGTCTCCGGCAACAGGGATGTTTTGCATGGCCTTGTGGTATGAGCTACCTCTTCCTCTCTGTTTCTAGTTCGCATCAGGGACCCTGTGGTCACTTCTCAAATGCCTCCCTCAAGAACCTGGTCTTCCTCAGCCCTGGCTTCCTCACAGCCCTGCAAGGGCTATCCATCTGCAGCCGGGTGTGCACAGCCTCAGCTGCCTGGGCACCCTCCTTTTCTACACAATGGAGGACAACGTCTCCACGCTGGTACTGCCCAGCTGGGACTCCTGGGAACCCGACTTCATTCTCTTAGTGATTAGAGACCCGGACTCCAAGTCGATGCCCTGCTGCAGGATGGCCAGTGGCATCACATCTGTGTCATCTGGACGTCGGTTCAGGGAAGATACTGGCTCTGTGTGGACAGCAAGCCAGTGACCACCTACTGCCACTTCATGGAGGGCTATGAGATCCCTTCTGAGTGGTGCTGGGTGCTGTGCCAGGAGCAAGACAGTGAGGGGGCAGGTTCCGCTGCCTCAGGGACTTTGAGGGGAGCGTGTCTGGCTCGGCCATCTGGAACCAGCGCTTGGTCCCCGAGGAAGTCACGGTTCTCATCACTGGGAAGGCTCTCCTGACTTGAGCCATCCTGCCCCTGGCCAGTGCCACAGCCATGAGTGGACTCGTGCAGACGACTAACTGCCCCTGCCGGGAGCACTGTCCCCGAGGCCACCTCATGTGAAGGCTGCCGCAAGAGGAGCTCACCCGCACCCTGGCTCAGCCACCCCATCACTTTCCACAAAGGTTCTGCTTCCCATCCTGGCTGTGCACACCTGTGCTCCACTGCGGAGGTGGATGCTCCTTCCTGGAAGTTCAGAGGTGGGCCAGGAAAGAGTGAGCAGAGAAGAGGGCCCACAGGCTGAGTTCTCCTGTCATCACTGCATTCTTTTTTTTTGAGTTGGAGTCTCACTCTGTCACCCAGACTGGAGGGCAGTGGCCGCTCCCGGCCACCGCAGCCTCGACCTGCTGGGCTCCGGCCTTCCTTCCGCCTCAGCCTTCCAAGTAGCTAGAACTACAGGCGTGCGCTACCACACCTGGTTAATTTTTTATTTATTGTAGAGATGAGGTCTCGCCAAGTTGCCCAGGCGGGTCTTGAACCCGCGGGCTCAGGCAATCCACTCACCTCAGCCTCCTAAAGGCGCGGGATTACAGGCTGAGCCACCGAGCCCGGCTCATCATTGCATTCTTACACGGTGCACCTTCAAAGTTCCCTGCCACTTCGGTGGCTCCAGGTGATGTGATTTCAACATGGCCCAATCTGGAGGAACAGGAGTGCTGGACTCGAGTTGGCCTCTCCTCTGACCATGTGGTGTGTTTGCAGCAATTAAGGCTCGTTGCCTAAACACTAGTTCCCAGGGAGCTTCCTTGAAGCTGCATAGATGGCATTTGACCTTTCACTACCTCCTCTCAAGGCAGCTCAGGAACATTTTCCTCTGGGTGGATCCTTGTTCCATCTCTTGTGGAAGGGCCTGAGTCTGTTTTCTGGCCCTCAAAAAGATGGCCTCCTTCCCTGGGAGCCCTGGGGGATCACTCGGGCCACCCGGCCCATCCTGTTCTGTGAGCCCTTGGAGGGTGGTGAGGCCTCAAGGGTGGTGCCAACGGAAGGAGCTGACTGTCTCAAAGTAAGCATTCAGGTGGGTGGTGATGCACCAAAATCACCTTCATTGTGAGGCAACTTACACATGACACAGTGATCTGTTTTAAGTGTTGTTCAGAGATTTGTGGCAGATTTACTGAGTTTTGCAGCCATCATCACAATCTAGTCGTAGAACATTTCTGTCACTGTCCCTCACCCCCAACACACTGTGCCTGTCAGCAACTGTAAGGCAAGAGTGGACAAAATGAGAACAAGTTGGGTAGTCAGACAAAGAAGAGAAAATTTATTGGGGCGGGGAGCGAAAGGAAGACTGGCCCTTGAGAAGAACCAGCCCCTTGCTCTTCTGGTGAATCCCTCTTCTACCCCGTAGCTGGAGTTTGGTGGTCACATGCCCAACAGTGGTCATGTAGTCTTGAGGAAGCAGGTGTTAGCTGGAGGCAGGCAAAAGCAGGACGTTGAGGCAGGCGACTAGCAGAAAACAGGATGAAGGGGTCGGTCTCACCGCTCACTGTGACTTCATCTCCTGTTTGCAAGGCTAACACAATGAGTAATTTTAACAATGGGCCCCATGAAGGCCTATCAACAATCACTCCTGTCCCCATCTACTCCCTCCCCAGCAGCTGGCCACCACTTGTCTGTTTTCTGTCTCTATGAATTACCTGTTCTGGAACTTCCTGGAAATGGAATCACACGGTGGGTGTCCATCTGCGTGTGACTTCTTCCACTCCACATGGTGCTTTCCAGGCCCAGCCATGCCATGGTGTGGGTCAGAGCTTAATTCTGGATCATGATCAGTCATATTTTATGGTACAGACAGACCACATGTTTATCCTTTACCTGTTGACGGACATCTTGATTGTTTTCAGCTCTTGGATATTATGCATAAAGCTGTTGTGAGCATTCTCATCCAAATCTTTGTGTGGAGGCTTTACACATACATTACATGTCATCTGTATTATAGGAATAGTAGAGGCGGGGCCCAGCTATGTGGCGCATTCTAATCTCCAACACTGGGGCTCAGTCAATTGTCCTGCCTTAGCCTCCCAAGTAGCTGGGATTTCGGGTGTGATCCACCACTCCCAGCCAGGACATGTTTTTATTTCTCTTGGTTGGGTTCCTACGGGTGGAATTGCTGGTCGTGTGGTCAGTCACAGCCTGGAACTCCAGAGACTTCCAAACTGGATTCTAAAGTCCCCGGATCATGTTACATTCCCACCAGCAGGATACAAGAAATTTCTCCACATCTTTGTCAACATTTGCAGCTGCCATCTTTTTTGCATCTTATTTGTCCTTCGAGAACTTCAAACCGGGCGAGGGCCCGCGGCTTCCGCAGGGGCCCGGCGGCGGGCGGCGGGCGGCGCGGAGCGCGCTCGGCCCCGGCGCCGCCCCGGGGAGCCGCGCGGAGGTCAAGTCGCCATTCCGCACCCGCGAGGCCTTCTGCCGGCTGCTCCCCGGCGACGGCGCCGCCCGGCCCCGGCGCCGCCCCCGCCCGGCCCGGCCTGCCCTGCCCGGCGCCTCAGCCTCGGGCGCCTCGCGGGGCCCGACGGCGCCGGGCCGGGGAGCCCCCGCCGCGCGCGCGGGGCTGGGCGCGGGGGGAGACCGCGTCCGCTTCCGCTTGGCCGCGCGCTCCCTTCCCACCCGGGCCGCTGCCGCCGCGGGGGCCAACGGGCCCCTGGCCCCAACCAGCCAATCGGCAAGCGAATCCACAAGGGCACCCAGCCCCCCGGCACGACTCCAGCCGGCTCCCTGCTGCCACGGAGACCGGCTGGCCAGGTGCCACAGCTGGGTCTCGTCGAGAAGGACGCCAGCAAGCTATTCAGTGGGGAGCCGATGGACAAGGCCGAGGTGACGCATCTTGAGTGGCTGCCTGAGTCGGAAAGCCTGTTCCTGGCGTCGCACGCCCGCGGCCACCTGCACCTGTGCACCGTCAGCCACCCCTGCGCCTCGCCCCCCCAGTACAGCCTGCTGCGCGGGGCGAGGGCCTCTCCGTCGATGCTGCCAAGAGCAAGGCGCCCCGCGCCCCGCTGGCCAGGTGGGCAGTGGGGGAGGGCCCCTCACCGAGTTCGCCCGCTCGCCCGACGGACGGACGGACGCACGGGCGCACGCCACCCGGTCAGCCAGGAGGGCTGCCGCGCGCCTTCCACTTCGGCTCCCGGCGCCTGCGCGGGCTCAGGAAGCGCTACTCGGGGCCTGCTCTGTGTGTGCTGGAGCCCCCACGGCCGCTACGTGCTGACGGGTGGGGAAGATGACCTGGTCACCGTGTGGTCCTTCACTGGGGCCGTGTGGTGGACCGCGGTCATGGCCACAAGTCCGGGGTCCACGCGGTGGCCGTCGACCCCGACGCTGCGCGGGCAGAGGAGGGGGCGTCAGCAGCCATGGCGGCGGGGAGCGGGGTGGTGAGACGAGGAGGCGCCTGAGGCCTCGGGCGAGGCTCGACGGGGGGGTCCCACTCTCCCCACTGCCCAAGGCCGGCTGCGTCACCTCCCGCTTCGGCTCGACGGGCCGGGACCCGCAGTTCTGCCCGTGGGAGCTCAGTGAAGACGGGCTTTGCCCGCACCCTCCCCCGGCCCGCACCCGACTCTCCCGGGCCCGCCCGGCGCCACGCCGCCAGCGGCCAGCCGCTCCGGGGTGGCGAGTCCGGCCCGGCTCCCGGCCGCGCTCGCTCCCGCTCCAGCCGCCTCCCTCCCCGGCGGGCGGCGGCACGGCGGGCGGCCCAGCCGTGGCGGCAGAGCCTGGTGCTCCGTTCGGCGTCGCCGCTTGGCCTCACTCACGCTGCAGGGGCGGCGGGACCGCGGGGCTGAGAAGGAGCCCAAGCGCTACCACAGCCTGGGCAGCATCGGCCGGGGCGGGGGCGGGGGCGGCGGCGGTGGGGACAAGCCCAGCGGCCCCGCCCCCCGCAGCCGCCTGGACCCTGCCGAGCTGCGGAGTCCCGCGCTGTGCCCGCGCCCCCAGGAGGTGCCGCTGCTGGAGCCCCGTGTGTGCAGGATCGCCCAGGAGCGGCTCACGGTCCTCCTCCTGGAGGACTGCATCATCCCCGCCTGCCAAGAGGGCCTCATTTGCACCTGGCCCCGGCCGGGCAAGGTGGGCATCTCCTCCCAACGAGGCCACTCCCCGAGCGGCACAGTGGTGTGAAGCCATGGATGTTGGGGTCCCCTGCCCCGAGCCCCCAGCTCCTAGCCATACCCCTCCCCGCTGACCTCACGGATCACCATATTAACAAGACTGACCATGATGGATGGACTGCTCCGGTCCCCCACCCTGCACAAATTTTGGGGGTCCCCCAGACTGGCCCAGACACAGGGGATGTAGTGGCCCATGTGGCCTCAGCCTTGTCCCCACCCACTGCCAAGTACAGTGACCCCTTCCTCTGGAAAAAAAAAAGAATTTCAAATCGTGGCAAGTTAAAAAAATGCACTGACAACTAAATTAGAGTAGACTAGTATTTAGTGAGTTTCAGTGAGACATAAATTGACTTGATAAAGCTAGAGATTCCCAAAGACCCACAGACACATCCAGGAATGAGAAAGCCGACAGGGAGACGGGAGTCTGGGGCTGTGGGGGTGACTCTCAAAAGTCACCATCCCTGCCCACTCCTCTTCCTGTTTTAGAAGTGACTGAGCAGACTAGAGAAGTCCACGGCCCAAACCAGCAGGTCCACAGGGGCCGAGACCCTTGCTCCGAGCACAGGTGGGTTCAGCTCCTCTGAGGCCCGGGCCCACATCTGGCCACCCTCACCCACAAGGAGGCAGCCGAGGGCACAGCCCTGCCCAGCTGCCCCGTGGGGAAGGTGCCTGAGCCCCTTGGCAGCGTCTCTGCAGAGCTGTCTGTGGACCCCGTCAGCTCTGGGCCGCCAGCTCCAGGTTGGCCCAGCCCCGCTCCCAAGGTCAAAGAAGGCGTTTTAGAGCTGGACACCCCCGCGGATGCCCTGTGACGCTCCCTGAGTCCCTGGCTTCTGCTTCCCCGTGATGTGTCCGACTCTGGAGAGCCCTCCTTCCCGACGTCTCTTCCTCCCGTCTCCTCTGCTGTTTCGAGACTTCCTCGCCCCGTCCCACTCTGTTTTTGAGGAGGGAGCACAGGATACCTCTCCTCAGGAAAAGTTGCTAGTTCATGAATAGCGATGTCTAGAGGGACAGCTGGACCCCCAGCATAGTGTCCTACTCAGGTCCCTGAGCAGGCAGGAGGTGACCCGGGGTAAGGCTTTGAGACAAAGGCTACAGCCACTGACCCCCCCACAATCTTGCACCTGCCATGGAAACAGAGATAGGGCAGGAAAAGATCACCTAGGGTCTTGATTCTCAGCCCCTCCCCACTTTCAGGTGCTTGAACTGCCATGGAGGACTAAGATGTCACACTGATCACAGTGGCATTTGACTACATGTCCATAGACTTGACCAGGGCAGAACAGATGACCCCTAGTGGAGAGTGGTGCTTCAGGTGGGAGAATACTGGAGCAGAGGCCAGATCTGGGGCCTTAGCTAAGTCATGGCCATATCAAGGCCACGTGGTCGGAGCTCAGGGGTCATGGGGACCGGGTATGGCAGGACTTGGAACCCATCCAGGTTTTGGAGCAGGACACTCTGAGCGTCTTCTCACAGGGTTCACCATTTTCCTTGGTGTCAGCAACAAAGTCCCTTGGGCATTTTGAAGTGCAAAGCACACTCACCTCAGGCACTAGCCTGAGTCTGTCACCTATCGAGCTGAAGAGGACAAGATGGCCCAGAGTGGCCCTCATTCAACTGGGACAGCCAGGTCCACAGGCACCCCTCCCAAATCCCCTTGGCCAGGGACCCTAAGCAGGCAGGAGTTAAACTGGGCACGGGTTTGAGAAAAGGTTACAGCAACTGCCTCCCATGCTCCACCTACCTGTCATGGGGGCAGGATGGGGAAGGGAAAGACCACCCAGGGCCTTGTTTCACAGCCCTTCCCCCACTTTCAGGTACTTGAAGTGCTGTGGGAGACTAAGATGTCACTCGGGTAACAGTGGCTTTTGACCGTGTGTTTACAGACTCACTGTAGGTGATGTCCAGGACACCTGGTGGGGAGGGCGTTCTCCATTGGGAGAACACTGGAGCAGGGACTAGAGTTGGGGGCCAGGTAGCAGAATCAGGGCAGTGACAAGGAAGCCTGGTGGGATATCAGGGGTCGGAAGGACCAGGAATGGCAGGACTTGGAACCCGTCCAGGTTTTAAAGCAGGACAAACTGAGCCTGCTCTCACAGGGTTCACCATCCCCATTGGGATCAACAGCAAAGTCACTCCAGCATTTTGAAGTGGAAAGCACACCTACCTCTAGTGCCATTGAACCCTGCCTTTCACCTGACTCTGTTAGTGTCTAGCTGAAGAGGGCAAAATGGCTGGGAGTGCCCCTCATTCCCCCCGGGGGCAGTCATGGTGCAGGAGCCCCCCCCCCCCGATCATTCATCTCCCAACACCGCCACTTGTCCCAGAAGAGGACAAGCTCAGGCCCCTGGCCTCATAGGGACAGGCTTTGGGACCTGGCTCCACCTTCTGGCACAAGCCCATTGACCCAGGCACGGTTCTCAGGGGCCCCACACACAGGCCTGGCCATGCTCCACTCCAACTCCCTGCTCAGCTCTCTGCCCACCTTGGTGTCTTCACCCAAACCCCCATCCAGGAAAACCCAAGCCCACCTGTTCAGTCCCGTCAACCATGTGCTGCCTTCCTTCTGTGTGCCAGGGGCGTGGTTCTGTCTCTGACCCCTGGGCGGGGGGCTCCCTGTTTGCCCTTGTCTCAGAGCAGTTTTGAAATAAAACCAACCCAGGTTCACCTCCTGCTGCTCTTGGTAAAAGTAGCTTCACATCAGCCCCAATACACTCATGTCCAAATCACAGCTAACCATGCCCATCGTCATCCCTGGAAAGGGCAAAGCCAAGGCACACCAACGAGAAAAAGACCTTTTCTGAAATAATGTTGGTGGCGGCATTTCCCCAAAGGTGTTGCAGAGTGATCATGGGGACCTTTACGCCCCGCTGGATCTCTCCTCTTATTTCGGGTTTGGTTTAGGTTTTATTTTGAATTGCATGAAGGAGGGAGGTGTTCTGTTGTCTTTTGAGTTTTGGAGGCTCTAAAGGACTTTTGACATCTTTTGATTTGGAAAATTTCCAAGCTAAAAAACATTGTATGTAAATACATTGCACATCTTATATTTTTATCCAGAATCTTTGAGTGTTACATTTTTTTTCTTTTTTACAAGTAAGACTTTTTCTCATCAAACTGAATTTTAAATAGATTCTCGGGCTCTCTTAAATAGATTCTGGGAACTCATATCCATCAGCTCATTGAAATTTTCTGCCTGTCCCATGCCAGTGACTTTTCCACAATGCCTGCCTCCCCTGTGAAGTTCCCTGAGTTTTCTCAATTTAAACTTACACTTTTTTCTTTAGCATTCTAATCTTCCTTCCTTCCTTCCTTCCTTCCTTCCTTCCTTCCTTCCTTCCTTTCTCTCTCTCTCTCTCTCTCTCTTTCTTTCTTTCATCTTTCTTGATACAGGGCCTGGCTTTGTCATCCAGCTTTGTCATCACAGCTCATTGCACTCTCAAACTCCTGGGCTCAAACAATCCTCTGCCTCAGCCTCCTGAGTAACTGGGGCTATAGGTGCATGCCACCACAACTGGCTAATTTTTTACTTTTTTGTGGAAGTAGAATCTCATTAAGTTGCCAGACCCTCTCGAACTCCTGAGCTCAAGCAATTCCCCCCACCTTATCCTCCCAAAGTGCTGGGGTTGCAGGTGGGAGCTATCGTACCTGGCACCCATTTTAACTTTTCTAATACAGATATCATGGGGAGGATCCCTAGATAACAAGCCTTCTCTCTGTCTAGATGACAAGACTTCTCTCTGTCTCTCCCAGTGCTGTCTCTCTTATTGGCCACTTGTTTCAAGTTATTCGTCACACCTCTTGGGTAACGCATCAGCACCATTTTCTTTTGGACTTGACGAACCTGCTGGCACTGAGTGTGCAAGGTCTACTGGATGTTAACTGCATTTTTAAACTGCTGCATTTTTAAACTGAAAACAACAGGAAACCGATAAGACAAATAACCATCCGTAGTCTTGACACCCACGTGAGCTTTCCTCCTGGTCTGCAGTTTTTTGAGCATAGAGCTCTTCGTCATAGTAAGATCCATACCATGGAAGTTGGGCACACAGATTTTATCACGAACATCATCGGTGGTAATGACACATGTGAACCCCAAATTGAAACTCAACCCAATAGACCATGACACCTCTTGGCTTCATGCAGGAAAGAATTCAAGCACAAGCCTAAGTATAGAACAAAAACAGGTTTACTGGAATGACAGAGAGCAGCCTACCCCACAGGCAGAGCAGCCTGGAACTCACTCTATTGAAGGCCATCTCTTGATTCTTCCTTAAGCAAAGGATGGAAGATTCATGGGTTTTCTGGGAAAGAGGTAGAGAGTTCCCAGAATCGAGGAATTCTGCCTTTTAAACCATATAGGATGACTTCTGGAAGTTGCCATGGTAATTGAAACTCTCGTGGGGCCGGTAGGGATGTATTTAGCAAGCTAATGTAGTATAATTTTTATATAATGAGCAGAAAGGGCAAGCAGAGGTCACATTGGATGTCATCTTGGTCTTGACCGGTTTCGGCTGACTTTGACTGGCCTTCTCACCCTATCTTGCCATTTCAGGAACTTTGATCTGAGTCTTGGAACTGTTGTCTTGGGAAACTTAGTCCTGCCAGATTCCTATCTCAGTAATTAGCTTCGGTTTTCTAGTGATACGGAAACCCACGATTGTGTGTTCCTATTGCCACAACCATGAAAGAGCGATAGAAACAAACAGCCCTGCGTGTCCTTCCGTTCCCAAGAGACAGAAGAGGGGGGTATTTCCTCGTATCATCTCCACATTCCAGTCCTGAGCCATTTCAGGCATCCCCAACTTCCCTGCAGGCTATGCTCACAACCACCAGCGGGGCTACCAGTACATTGAAATTAAAAACTTCCAAGATGAACACGTTACCATCAGACCATAACAACAGGACTGGAGGAAAAAAAGTTATAACTAACTTAATCATATACATTTTTTTTCATAAATTTTCCTTCGTGGACTTTATTACGACGTACACAAAACCAAAATTTTATGACATTCCTGGACCTTTTGGTGTTCCCCTATGCAACCCTCTTTCCCAAACAGCCCATCATGTTACTTCAGAACAAAACTTTTTTATGTACAAAATTATTCTTTTCTTATAACTTTTTATACAAAAAATACATTTTTATATCCATAACCTTTTTCATATTTCTCATGCCTACATACTGGTTTCTTTCTATTTTCTTGTATATATAACCTTTAAATAATCTCCAGATTACAAAAAATGACCTTACGTTTTAGAGAAAATCTAGAAAGCAAGAAATTTTGAACTGTTAGACATCAGCATTTTATAGATGAGACCCTTTACATAATTTGTGAAACATGCTGCCCCATATTATAATTTTATTCTTTTTTCTTTTTTTTTTGAGTTGGAGTCTCACTCTGTCCCTCAGGCTGGAGTGCAGAGGCACGCTCCCGGCCACCGCAGCCTCGACCTGCTGGGCTCCAGAGATCCTTCCGCCTCAGCCTTCCAAGTAGCCAGAACTACAGGCGCACGCTACCACGCCCGGCTAATTTTTTGATTTATTGTAGAGATGAGGTCTCGCCAAGTTGCCCAGGCGGGTCACGAACATAATTTTTTTCTTAATTGAAAATGACCCAGACATTTATTGATCTTCCAAAATAATTTTAGGATTTCAAATCACATAAAAATCTTACCCATAAGCATTACCTTATTTATATTTACTTAGCTTGCTTATATTAGCAGTTTGCTTAATTACTTACGAAAACTGAGATCTTAGGCAAAGCTAGTTATTATTTAAATTATCTATTGGTTATTTTTTTTTTATCTTATTTTTTTTTTGAGTTGGAGTCTCACTCTGTCGCCCAGACTGGAGTGCAGTGGCCGCTCCCGGCCACCGCAGCCTCGACCTGCTGGGCTTCGGCGATCCTTCCCCCTCAGCCTTCCGAGTAGCCGGAATTACAGGCGCACACTACCACGCCCGGCTGATTTTTTGATTTATTGTAGAGACGAGGTCTCCCTGCCCAGGTGGGTCTCGAACCCGCGGGCTCAGGCAATCTACTGGTTATTTTTAAAGCCTGTGAGCATCAGGTGTTAACTAAGTAAGAATCTTTAAGTTGAATACATGGGTATTTTACTAATGACTCAGAAGATTCACCTGTTTTTATTGAATCAACAATCTTAAGTCAGCTTTACTTGTTAAGAAAAAAAATTTATGCAATTAAAGATAATTCTGGTCTTGGCTAGGCTTATAGTCTTGTAACCTCATATCAAACCCTGATACTTTAAAATATCTAGCACAAGAAAATGTAAAATTTATTAAAGACAAAAATGTATTCTGACAATTTCAAAGACACTTTTACTTTATCAATAAATTTAAAGCCATTTTTATTTACCAAAGATTACTGAAGTTACACGAACTTGGAAAGCCTTTAGATTTACTTGCTTAATTTATGAGTATTCATTTACTTACAAACCAATTTGGTACACAATGGAATATTACACAGCCATAAAGAAGGACAAAATTATGAACTTCGCAGCAACTTGGATGGACTTTAGAGGCTATAATAGTGATCTATCACAGAAACAAAGAACTGAGTGTCATATGTTCTCACTCATAAGCAGAACTTAAACAGCTATTGTAATACAGTAAGAAAGGGATTGGCAGTAGTGGGAAACTACCAGGGGAGGGGGACTCACCTCATCAACAAGGGTAACTGCATAATGAAAGTTTGTATACCTAACCCTGAATTGTACCCCACATATTTAAAATTAAAAAATTTATTTAAAAAAAACCAATTTAGTAGCATGCTAGACACAGCTCATAATATTTACATATATATAAACACATTTAAATGTAAATACTTACCTATAAACAAAGATTTAATAGCTTTTACTTCTGAATTTTAGTCAAGAAACAACAATAAACTCACCATTTTACAAATGATACCTGAATCCAAATTATATCTCTGACAAAATAGGAACCTGTTTACATGCCTAAACTTCATTTGTCTCAATAGGTAGTTCAGTTTAAGACCATGGACCAAAGTTGGAGTAAAGCAGTTTCTATGGCAGTTTAGTTTTTAAAACTTTTTTTAACGTATTTTTTTTCAGTTTCAAAATGAGTCTTCAATGTTTATATTTTAGGTAGAACTGACTGACCTGTACAAAAAAATTTTCATTTAACAGTGAGCTTTATCTAAACACCAGTAGTTTAGTTACCAGTAAATTCAAAACAGACAGAAAAACTGATACTTTAGAAGCCTCTATTTAACACTGTGGCTGCAGGTTAACCATTTGAGCTCTGAAATTTCTTAGCTGTAATTTGCCCATTAGTTCAAAATGTGGGCACCATAGGCCTCAATTTTTTTTTTTTTTTTTGAGTTGGAGTCTCACTGTCGCCCAGACTGGAGTGCAGTGGCCACTCCCAGCCACCGCAGCCTCGACCTGCTGGGCTCTGGCAATCCTTCTGCCTCAGCCTTCCAGGTAGCTGGAACTACAGGCGTACGCTACCATGCCCGACTGATTTTTGATTTATTGTAGAGATGAGGGCTCGCCAAGTTGCCCTGGTGGGTCTCGAACCTGTGGGCTCAGACAATTCACTCACCTCAGCCTCTCAAAGGCGCAGGATTACAGACTGAGCCACCGAACCCGGCTGGGCCTCAATATTTAACCAGCTGGAGTTTCAGAAAACCAGGTGTGCCTTTGAGGCTCTTTCAAATATGAAACAAACCATGAAACCAAAGGAGGAGACTGGACAATGACTGAGAGTTTCAAGGCGAGACAGTGAGGGGTGGGTGGGTGAGTCTGGTCTCTGGGCCTAAGACAGCGTGATAAGAATAGTGTCAAGAATGTGCTTCTTGTGGAGAGAGCTCCTGCTGGCCGTGACACCAGCCGTCATCTCTCTTCCTCTTCCATGTCTCAGTTTTCCCACTGAATGTCAGAGGCAATCATGGGGGACTATCATTTGTGCCCCTCAAATATGACATGGCTCCCAGATAAGATGTTTGTGATATTCCCTATGAGGCCCTTACACATCAGGGGACAACTCCCTGACCGCTTCATGAGACCCTCAGTCACCCGAGAATGTCTGTGCACAGATCAAAGGACCGAAGCCCAGGTTCATAACAAAGAGGGGCTTTCTTTCTCTAGGCTTTTGCCGCCAGTCCTTACACACATGTATTCAAACACAAAGACAAATCTGTCAAGAACTTTGTGGCCACAAAATAGCTGCCGGTAGATGCTGATAACCATTCAAAGACCTGATCTGACATGTTCGCACATGGCCAAACCCCGAGATTCAGCCTGCTGGAATCCTAAGGATTTTTTTTTTTTTTTTTGAGTAGGACTTTTACTCTATCGCCAGCCTGAAGTGCAGTGGCATGGTCATGGGCATCACAGCCTTGACCTGCTGGGCTCAGGCGATCCTTCTGCCTCAGTCTTCCAAGTAGCTGGAACAGATACATTTCTGGGCTTTAGAAAGTTTCAGCAGAGCCATTTCTTATCTAGGTCTGGCAGAGACTTCTCCAGGGACCTGCATTATTCTTTTCTACGTCTCCTGCTTATCAGGGACTCATGGAAGATGGCTGTGTTCCCTTCAGTACCTTCCCTTCAGTAGCTAATTTTTGGATTTATTGTAGAGATAAAATCTTGCCAAGCTGCCCAGGCTGGTCTCGAACCCGTAGGCTCAGGCATCCTCTTGCCTCAGCATCCCAAAGTGCTGAGATTACAGCCGTGAGCCACTGTGCCCAACTTCTAAGGATTTTTAGCATGCTTTTGTGTCAAAACCAGAAACAAAACCAAAAACAAAACTAGAAACAAAGCAAGCAGGCTTATTTATTGCTTCTAAGCAAAAACCCAGGGGATTACAAGGTACAAATACTAGCCAAAGGATGTCCTCAAAGCACTAAGGGGTCAAGACCGCATTTCACTGGCACCTGCAAATTGGACCCAAGGACCCAAATAGGAAACTGTCAAACACCTTGGATTCCACTCTAGTTTTTGGCTTACCACTAAGTGCATTTGCTTTCCAAAGTTGAGCACTCCAAAATCTAAAGTTTTCCCAGTTTTGTCTTCTCAGAAGGACTGGTGGTCCCATTCGACTGGAGCACTTCTCAGAGAGTTCCTGGAGCAAGAACTCTCTGGTGGCCACCAGGAGCCTCTGGGGAGCTATCCCATCGACGCTGGCCAGCTGCAAGCAGCAGGGGTCTCAGTGGAGTCACCAAATGTTACGGGCCGACCCAAGAATCATCTGCTTCCCTTGCGGTCAATCAAATACGAGAGGCAGAAAGCTGGGAGAAGGAGTTTTATCTGACACCTTGGGATCAGGGAACAGACTGTATATCCACCAAAAGCCTGTTCATTTAAGCAGAGTTTCCATCCAGTATTTATGATAAAACATACAATATTTTTATCTTTGCCCCACCATTGATTAATGATAACTATGTGTCTCATGACCATTACTCAGTTTCTTTGTTAATCAGTGTTTAGACCCCAGTCACTGTCATAAACCCGTGCGCAGATTACATCAATCCTGCCATTCTTCTAAGTTACAGTTACCTTGAACAATTTGGAGCTGCATACTTTCTAGTTGAGTACAGTTCTTTGCTTATTCCGGGAGTTCCGGTTCACAGGGCTCGATTAAGCATTATATATATAATGAATACAAAGACATGAAAGAAAGCAGGTGCCATTAAGAGACTAGCGAACAGATACATTTCTGGCCTTTAGAAAGTTTCAGCAGAGCCATTTCTTATCTAGGTCTGGCGGAGGCTTCTCTAGGGACCTGCAGTCTTCTTAAGTGTGTCTCCTGCTTATCAGGGGCTCGGTGAAGAGGGCTGTGTTCCCTTCAGAACCAGCAACAGCTACGAGATCCAAGGACAGTGAAGGGGGGACAAGGAAAAGTTCACTTTTAAACTCAAATGACTTCTACCTTTAGCCCAACTCAGCTTAATACAAGTTTCTAGGTCTTTTCCAAATGACTGTGTTAATATAACAAAGATGACGTCTTTCTAGCCTTTAACACTCCTGCTCATTTTTCTTGGGGGTGTCACTCTCTCTGACTCCCCAGGCCCTGGGTCCTCAGGATGGGCAGCCATTCGCCTCCATTGGCCTCGGGGCTCAGCACAAATTCCACCTCATGACAGCCTGCAGAATGAGGTCCCCATGGGCTGTGGCAACTCTAAGAACCTGCAGACCTGGCCCTGGCCTGGCAACACTGAGCAAAGATAGGAGCATCCGCCAGGTGGGTGCCAGGACTGCGACTCTCAGAGGCCCCTGCCTGTGCCTGGCACTTGGTGGCCACTTCACCGACCATATGACTGAGACCACATGTCACATGGCCTCTGGCACAGGTAACAGGAACAAAAACAGAACCTGTAGGCATTTCCTTGCCGGTGTCCTCTCGGTAGTGGGCCTTGGCCAATGTCTGCAAGAAGATGTCTTGGTCTGACCATGACCTGGATGACAAGAAGACAGCACCACTGCTGCAGAAGACAGTGTGGCCTGGCCCAGGACCTTACTGCTTAACCAGGCCAGGTCCTGAGGCCTGCCATAGGGGCACGCTGGGGAAACTGAGGCCTCTTGCTGCCAACACACCACAAGGAAACTTAGGCCTCCAACTAGGTAATGACTGGATGTATGGGGCTATATACAAACTGAAATGAAATAAAAATAAAAGTCATTTTCCTTGGTGGCACTAACCACATGTCAGGGGCTTGATACCACCTGTGGCTAGTGGCCACCACACTGAACAGCACAAACATGGAACATTTGCATCACCCAGAGCTGATGATGCCCTGAGAGTGGATGACTTCACCTTTGGGGGAGGGGTGACCTGGGAAGACCTGCTAAGGAGGGGCCATTGCAACAGAGACAATGTGGGAACATCTGGAAAACATTTATTCATTCAGCAAACCTTCACTAAACGCCTGCTTGGCAAGCAAGCTTTCTTCCTGGGAAGCCAAGGAAGACGACTGCTCCTGCTCACACATCAGGGACAATAAAGAACATGCATAACACACCAGCTGACAATTCACAGAGAGAGAAACCAGGCAGGGCAAGAAATGAGACAGGGCAGGGGTGCAACTGAAGTACGGGAAGAGCTCTGGCCGACACTGGAGCAGGGCCCTCACCGTGGCCACACCTCAGGGAAGACTCTGATGGGCAGAGGACATCTGCAGGGTGGACATGCAGTCACAGCGGTCACCAGGGACGTGGAGCTGGGGGAGGTAGATGGAGAGATGAGGTCTGGAGGAAGCGAGGCCACGCGCCCGGCCATGGAAGGTTTGACTCAGCAGCGGTGGCTCCTGGAGGCTTGGAGGGAGTAGGTGTCAGGGTCTCCCCTCTATGTCGAAGGTCCATGCTGGGTGCAGTTCGGAGTGTAGACGGTAGGGGGAGATCCTGGGCAGCCGAGGAACCCCAGGCTTGGGAAAGGGGGGGTGTTGAGAAGCGGCTGAACTCAGGGTGTTTCTCTGGAGGTAAAACCGATAAAAGCATGTCAGGGAGCAAGGATGCCAGGGGTGCCTCCCTGGGCAGCTCCAGGGGTCTCATCATCCCAGGAACTCCTCCCAGTTCGCCGCTGGATTGAGGCGCTCTCAGTGACCAGGGCAGCTCCACTCCTCCTTTAACCCATGCTTTCCTGAAGCCCAGCATCCAGTCAAGTCCTAATAAAGGCGTCACGGGACCAGATGCAGTGAGGCAGGCGGATAGCTTGATCCCAGGAGTTCTAGATCAGCCTGGATCACATAGCAAGACCTCGTCTCTACCAAAAAAAAAGATAAGAAAAGAGAAGAAAAAAAATTTAGCCAGGCATGGTGATGAGCACCTGCAGTCCCAGTTACTCTGGAGGCTAAGGCAGGAGGATCACTTGAGCCCAGGAGTTGGAAGCTTTGGCGAGCCATGCTCATGGCCAATGTCTGCAAGAAGGTGTCTTGCAGACATTGGAGTGTCACTACACTCCAATCTGGGCAACAGAGCGAGACCCTGATTCAAAAAAAGGGAATGTGGCATGAAAGATAAATTTTCCAAGCCTTTGCACATCTGAAAATATGTTCATCCTTTGCTTCTGGTAGATTCACCCTCGAGTTAGATGCAGAGTCTCAGGTGGAAAGCATTCTCAAGCAGACATTGCCAGGTCTGCTCCTGTGTTCCTGGCACCCAGAGTCGCTGTTGAGATGGCCAACAGCTCTCGTAGAAAGTCTCCGTCCTGTCCAGGTGACTGACTCTTCTCTCTGGATGCTGTTCGCATATTCTCCATGTCTGTAGTCTTCTGACACTTGATGGGATGAGCCTTAGGACCTGATGTCCTCTGGCCTCATGTCATCTTGGGAATGGTGATTGCCCTTGCCAGGGACACAGTCGTGGCCTGTGGTCTTTTGACCACAAGCTGGGTGGCTTCAAACATCAGACGTGTACGCTATCACAGTCTAGAGGGCCAGAAATCTGAAACCAAGGTGTCACTGTCCCTGAAGGCCCTGGGGAGGGTCTTATTCTTTCTCTTCCTGCTGCAGGAACTCCAGTGCTTCTGGTAGCAGCATCCTCTACTCTGCCTCCAGCTCCATATGGCCTGCACCTCGGGGCCTGTCCTGTCTCTTATAAGAACACTCATCATTGAATGTAGGGCCCACCTGAATTACCCGGGAGGGCCTCATTTCAAAATCCTCCATTACATCTGCAAAGACCCTTTTCCACATAGGCCATGGTCACAGGTCCTGAGGTTAGGACTTAGACGTACATTTTTGGGACAGTGTCATTCAATGCAGTCTACCTCCTGTGCCCCCAAATAAATTCAGGTTGCTCCCAATCACATTTCCATCACCTTGCCGAGACACGGAGATATGGGACCTCTCGGGATGTGACTGTGCCCAGCCTGGATGCCAGATGCCCATGCAGAACTGGCTCGCTTGACCTCCCAACCCAGCCGGGTTCTCTGTCATGTTGGGGCTTCTTGGGAACATTGTCCATGTGCTCCTGTTGAAGCCTCAGCCTCATCTGCCTCTGAGCTGACCACACAGCAGCTTGAACCTGGTAGAATGATTTTCCAGAGAAGCTTTTGCATCTGTTTTAATTTTATTTATTTATTTTTTTTGAGTCGAAATCTCGCTCTGCCACCCCAGGCTTGAGTGCAGTGGTATGCTTACGGCCACTGTAGCCTTCACCTGCTGGGCTCAGGCGGTCCTTCAGGCATGCGCCACCATGCCTGGCTAATTTTTTGATTTATTGTAGAGATGAGGTCTCGCCAAGTTGCCTAGGCTGGTCTTGAACCTGTGGGCTCAGGCAATCCTCTCATCTCAGCCTCCCAAGGTGCTGGGATTATAGGCATGAGCCACTACGCCCTGTCCTGTTTTAATCTTATCTCCTTGGGAAAGTCCAGTTTGAGAGCTGCAGGCCTGAAGGCAGATGCCTGTTACTGGGGGGCAGGAAGTACCTGCTGTCCAACCAGGGCAGAAGAAGGAAAACCAGCCGACTGGAGGGCTAGGGGGTGTGGCATGAGCCGACGACACCTCATCTGTCCCTTGGTTCGGCAGGAGACTGCTGGGCCGCCCTCCTCTTAGGATGGGCTGCCTGGGGACGAAAGCCCTGCCTTTGTTTCTTATTTTCTGAGCCTATATATCTACATGGGGTTTCACTGCAGAAAACCGTCCTGGCAGGGCCAAGAGGACCATTTTTTGAGAGACTCCGTAGACTGGAAGAGCAGGCAAGTACACTCACAACTTCGGACAGTTCGTTTTTAAAATTGGACACAGGCGAAGAACACATGTTCCAGAAACAGTAAACGTCAGTGCTTGGAGGATACAGACGTGGAATCAGCTAAAGTTATTTTCACCTGTAGTTGGAAACCAACTGCCAGATTTGCTAGACTCTGCCTGAAAGACCAGCCAGATGACATAGGGGTGTCAGGTGGGGCCAGAGGCTGGAAGGGGACCTGGAAGGCCTGAGGAGCACTGCTGGGGACCCTGGAGGTTCTGGGGTGCTGAGACAGGGCAGCGTTGCTAGGCACGGGAGCCACAAGGTCATGGGTCTGACTCAGTAAAGAGGGTGTCGGTCTCCCAGACCTCTATATAGTATCCATGGATGGTTTCTGTGTGCCCTGTGTGTTTTCAGCCTGCACTAAGTGCCTCCTGTCTGAGGCCCATAAAGCACTCGTGAGATCACACTGCCGGCCCGCCACCCACAGGCAGGACCTGTGGTCCCAGTAATGAAGTGACTGACCAGTGTCATGGGGGCCTGGAGGAGGGATCAGAGCCTGGGCTGTGTGCTTAGAGTCCACACCCCACACAGTGCAGCTCCAGACCTGGGGTCAGTCACTGGTCTCCCCGTGCCTGGCTCAGTGGTGCTGGTCATGGTAACCAGCCACCTTCCAGTGTCCTCCTGTGGGTCAGACTGGAGTAAAGACATGAAGTGCCACCCCAGCTGGGCAGGAGCAGGCACCGCAGCAGTGGGAGGAAAGGCCTGATCCTGCTGCTCCCTGCCCCGTCCTTGCTGTGTGTCCCCGTTACAGGTTCAAAGATTCCAAGAGATGTCCTTGACGCACTGCAGAGCATCACCAGCAACTATGACATGGACACCAGATTCTGGAGCCTGTTGGAAGAGAGTCAGACCATGGCCCTGGCAGACCACCAGTCACAGGTGGCCATGCAGGACCTCAGGACCTGTGTGAGGAAAGCCCGGTGCAGAAGCCAGAAGGTGGATGCCATGCTGCAGGCCTTGGACCAGGCCCTGAGCAAGAAGAGCAAGCAGCAGGCACCAGAGAGGAAAACGGAGAAGGATGCCCTGTAGGACACACTGGATCACCTGATGCACCTTGTCCACAGCCAGGCCGCCAGGCTGGCCACTCTCGAGCAGCAACTGAAGATGGCCAAACTTGGCACCACAGCCATGGGGCCAACCACAGCCCTCACCACAACCCAGGGCCACCCTGAGCAGCCAAGCCAGAGCTTCTCAATGCTATTTGGGGAAGAGCAGGTGTTCACTGCTCCCACTGAGCACAGGAGCTCCATTCAGGACACGGCCAACAATCTGCAGGGGATGCGGGAGACCCCAGCCCCAGGCAGCACTCGGGCACCTGATGGGGCTTCCACAGCCCCACAGGACCTCCAGGGACCAGGCGAGAGTAAGTACCGCAGCCATCCTCGAAACCAGTCCTCTGAAAAGGCACCTCACCCTTCCTGCTCCACCCTGTAGGGACAGACTGGCCTGAACCTGTCATTCATCCATGGGACAGTCATCATCCTGTCATCAGGTCCCCAGTAGGCTGAGCCCCTGTGTGCCTTCCATGGCAAAAGGAACCCTGCAGAGGGATTGAACCAGGACCTGGAGATGGGGTGAGGATACTGGGTTGTCTGATGGGGCCAGCACCATCACAAGGTTTTTATGAGGGGAAGCAGAAGGGTCAGTCACAGGAGACATGGGGATGGGGCAGAGGCTGGAGAGTTGCAAGAAAAGGGCCATGAGTCGAGGGACACAGGCGCCCCTGGAAGTGGAAAGGGTGGGAGATGGCTTCTTCCCTGGGGCCTCCAGAGGGAGCCAGCCCTACCCACACCTTGGTGTGAGCCCCGAGTTGGACTGTGACCTTCAGAAATGTAAGACAACAGACCTGTGCTGATGCGAGTGGCTAACTTTGTGATGCTGAGTGGCAGCAGTGATAGCAGACTCATGCCGGGCCTCCCTGGTAGTGAGGAGTTCCAGTTCAGCTGCATAGAGGGAGCCCAGGCCCTAGCGGGACCCAACCACTCCCTGATAGGGCCCTCATCTTCTGTCCTCCTGGCTGTAAAATGCGGTGATCACATGGTGAGGAAGCATGGGGCGCCGCCAGGGAGCCCTTGGCAGCGCCATCCCTGAGTTGGTGCATGGCAAGCATGGGTCCTGGGAGTGTGAGGTCTGTCCCACCTGCCCCAGGGTGCGCCTGCAGCATGGATGCTTCTGGATGTTTCTGCATGGCCTCCTGGCATGGGACCAGCTCTCCCCCTTTCTGTTTCTAGTTTGCATTGGGGGCCCCGTGCTGGTTTTCCCAAATGTCTCCACCAAGAACGTGGTTTTCCTTAGCCCTGGCTTCCCCACGGCCCTTCGAGCCCTGTTGATCTGCAGCTGGGTGTGCATACACTCTGGCCACCTGGGAACCCTCCTCTCCTACAAGATGGAGGACAATGTTGACGAGCTTGAGCTGTACGGCTGGGACTCCCTGTACCCCGGCTTCATGCTTTTAGTGATTGGAGACACGGCAAACAGGGCACTGCCTCTGCTGCCACTGCAGGATGGCCAGTGGCACCCTATCTGTGTCATCTGCATGTCCATCCAGGGCAGATACTGGGTCTACGTTGACGGCAAGATAGTACACTTTAGCTTCTAATTAAGGGAGGGTTATGAGATCCCTCCTGGAGGGAACCTGGTGCTAGGCCAGGACCAAGACACTGTGGGAGGTGGTTTCAACAGCTCTGAGGCCTTCGTGGGGAGCGTGTCTGGTTGGCCATCTGGAACCAGGAGCTGCTCCACGAGGAAGTCACAAATGTCGTCACTGGGAAAGCACTCCCGACAGGCGCCATCCTGACACTGGCCAGTGTCACATCGGTAGGCGGATACGTGCAGCGGGTCATCTGCCCCTGCCTGGAGCACTGTTCCTGAGGCCATGCCGTGTGGAGGCTGTGGTCAGGAAGAGGAGCTTGCCGGCACCCCGACTCGGCCACCCCAGCACACTCCACCAAGGCCCTGCTGCCCGCCCTGGCTGTGCACACCCGTGCTCCGATGCAGGGCTGGGTGTTCTGTCCTGGGGAGGCGAAGATGGGCCAGGAAAGAGGGAAGAAAGAGGCCCTGCAGGCCTGGTTCTTACATGGTACGCCTTCAAAGCCTTCCACTACCTTGGCGGTTCTAGTCTGCTATGATTTTGATATGTCCGGACCTGGAGGGACAAGTGTGCTGTACTCCAGCCAGCCTTTTCCCAGGGTATATGTGTGTGCAGCAGTTGAAGCCTCCTTGCCTAAACATGAGTTCCCGGGGAGCTTCCTTGAAGCTGCAGAGACAGTATTCGAACTGTAGCTACCTGCTTTCAAGGTGATTCGTGAACATTTTCCTCTAGGCGACCTTGTTCCAACATCTCTTGCCAAAGGGACTGAGTCTGTTTCCTGACTCTCAGAAAGAGGACCCCCATCCTCAGGAGCCTTGGAGGATCACTCAGGTCCCCTGGGCCGTTCTGCTCTGTGGGCCCTTGTTGAACAATGAGGTCCCAAGAGAGGGACCCACAGAAGGAGCTGGCTGTCCCAGAGTAAGCGGTTAGATGGACCGCGATGTTCCCAAAACACCTTCATTGCAGAGAAACTTACACATGATAAAAATTAACCTGCTTTTTGTTCAGAGACTTGTGGTAAATGTACTGAGTGTTGTGGCCATCACCACGGTCTTGTTATAGAACATTTCTGTCGCCTCTCCTCCAACATATTGTGCCTGTTAGCAAACACTTCTGTCCCCACCCTCCCTCTCCCCAGCACCTGGCCCCTTCTCGTCTACATTCTGTCTTTATGGATTTTCCTGTTCTCTTCTGGAACTTCCTGTAAATGGAATCATACAGTGGGTGTCCGCTGGCATACAGTTTCTTTCACTCCACGTGGTGTTTCCCGGGTCCAGCCATGTCGCAGCGTGCATCAGAGCTTCGTTCCGTATCATGGCCAAGTCATATTCCTTGGTATGGACAGACCACATGTTTGTCCTTCCTCTTTTGATGGACATCCGGATTGTTTCCAGTTCCTGGTTGTTATGAACAAAGCTGCTGTGAGCATCCTCATACAAGTCTCCGTGTGGAGGTTTACGTATGTGTCATACATAATGTATATATATCATATGTATTATAGAGAGAGAGTAGAAAGGAGAGCTTGCTGCGGGGCTTAGACTGATCTCTAATTCTGGGGCTCAAGCAATCCTCCCGCCTTGGCCTCCCAAGGAGTTGGAATTACAGGCAGGCATGAGCCACCATGCCCAACCAAGACACGTTTTTATTTATCTTGGGTGGATTTGTAGGAGTAGAGTTGCGAGTTGTCTGGTGAATTAATGTCTGAACTCTCAGAGAAATGGTCAAACTGCTTTCCAAAGTTGCCGGATCATTTTACATCCCACCAGCAGTATGTGAAAAATTTCTCAACATCCTTGTCAACACTTGGAATTGGCTGTTTTTTGGACGACTTTTTCTTAATAGCAATCCCAAATGATGGCAGGTTAAAAAAATACACTGACAATTAAAACAATTAGAATTGATAGCTGTATTTACATTTCGGTTGAAAGAAGTTCGGCCCCAGTGACGACTCCTCCCCTGTTTAAGGCCAAGAGATTTATTAAAGCGGCGGTTACAAGGGAAAAAGGGAAAGGGTCTGTGAAGAGAGAGAGAGAGAGAGAGAGAGAAGTGGGAGAGAGGCGGGGAGAGAGCTGCAGAGAGAGAGGAGAGAGAGAGAAAGAGCGACCAAGAGAAAGATATGCAGGGAGAGGGCTGTATTTACTAGCCAGACAGGGGCCGGAAGGGGCCGTGCTAGGTTCTTATTGGAAGAGCGCATGGGAGCAGGGTGGGGCCGACGCCGTGTTATAGTCCTATTGGACGCATAACGAAGCTGGCTACGGATTGGAGGCTTGCAGGTTTGAACTTCGCGCGCGCGCAGGGAATTGTGCACACAGAAGCCGGGACCTTGTTGTCTGGTGCGTCCTCTCCATGCTCGGCGCCATTCTGGGAGCCGCCCCTCTGGTCGCTTCCCGCCCCCTTCATCGGTGAGATGTACATTGACTTCATAAAGCTAGAGATTCCCAAAGATGCAAAGACAAATCCAGAAATGAGACAAATCCAACAAAGCTTACAAGGAGACCCAGGGAGTGAGGGGGTAGGTAGGGGCTAGAGACCCCAGAACCTCGCAGCTTGGGTACAGGCCTGGCTCTGAGAAATCACAAGCCCCACCCACTCTTCTTGTTTCAGGAGTGACACAGCAGACTAGAGAAGTCCATGGCCCAAACCAGCAGGTCCACAGGGGCCGAGGGCCTTGCTCCGAGCACAGGTGGGTTCCACTCCTCCGAGGCTTGGGCCTGAGTCTGGCTACCCTCACCCATGAGAAAGCAGATGAGGGCACAGCCCTGCCCAGCTGCTCCATGGGGAAGGTGCTCGAGCCCCTTAGCAGTGTCGCTACAGACCTGTCTGTGGACCCCAGCGACTCTGGGTCTCCAGCTCCAGGTTGACCCAGCCCAGCTCCCCAAGGCCAGGGAAGGCATCTTAGCACTGGACACCCCCGTGGTTGCCCTGCGATGCTCTCTGAGTCACTGGTTTCTGCTTCCCTGTGACATGTCTGGCCCTGTAGAACCCCTCCTTTCCCACTGTCTTCCTTCTGTCTCCTCTGTGGTTTTCGAGGCCTCCTTGCTCCAACCCACTTTGCCTTTCAGGAGGGAGCACAGGGTATCTCTCCTCAGGAAAGATGGCTAATTCTTGAGTAATTCTAGAGGGACAGCTGGGTCCCCAGTTAGTGTCTTACGCAGGTCCCTGAGCAGGCAGGAGGCGGCCTGGGGCACAACTTTGAGACAAAGGCTACAGCCACTGTCCCCCCTCCACAGGTACCTGCCATGGCAGCAGAGATGGGACAGGAAAAACCCACCCAGGGCTTTGATCCCCAACCCCTCCCCCACTTTCAGATGCTTGAAATGCTGTGGGGAGCTAAGATGTCACATCCGTCACAGTGGCATTTGACTACACGTCCCTAGACTCAACAGAGGCGGTGTCTAGTGGGGATGGAGTACTGAGAGGGGAGTCTGGCAGGGGCTGGAGTTGGGGACTGGGTAGTGGAGTCAGGATAGTGTCGAGGCAGGGTGTGGGAGCTCAGGGGTCTTGGGGCCTGGGAATGGCAGGACTTGGAACCTGTTTAGGATTTGGAGCAGGACACTCTGAGTACATTCTTTCAGGGTTGACGATCTCCATTGGGAGAGGACAAGCTCAGGCCCTGACCTCACAGGACTGGGCTTTGGGATCTGACCCACTCCTGGCACAAGTCCTTCATTCCAGGCACTATTCTTGGGGTCCCACACACAGACCGGGCCACGCCCCACTCCAGCTCTCTGCTCAGCTCTCTTCCCACCTGCGTGTCTTCACCCAGACCCTCCCCACTCAGCAAGACCCAAGCCCTTCCATTCAAACCAGTCCACAATGCACTGCCCTCCCACTGTGTGCCAGGGGCAAGGTCCTGCCTCTGACCCCTGGGCTGGGGGCTCCTTGTCTGCCCTAGTCTCAGAGTACTTGACAGCAAGTTTTTGAAATCAAAGCAACCCGAGGTCAACCCATGCCTTTTCTATTAAACATCCAGCTTCACATCTGCCCTGACACTCTAGTGTACAAAACAGAGGTCGCAATGCTTCATCACCATCCTTGGAAGGACAAAGTCACAGCACATCAATGAAAAAAACATTTTTTTCTGAGAGAGGTTGTTAGTGATAGTTCAGCAAAAGTGTTACAGAGTGACACGGGAAAATTCAAGCTCCATTGGAGCTCATTTCTCCTATTTGGGAGTTCGTTTAGGTTTTATTTTGAATTCGTCAGGGAGGTAGCTTTTCCATTATTTCTTAGCTTTAGAGGCTGTAATGAACATTTAACATCTTTTATTTAAAAAAATTTAAACCTAGGAAAAGTTGCATATGAATATATTGCATATCTTATATTTTTGTCCTAAAGTCTTCAAGTGTTAAGATTGTTTTCATATTTACAAATAAGGCTTATTTTCACCAAACTGAATTTTAAATAGATTCTCCAGCTGGGGGCTCATATCCATCAATTCATTCAAGTTTAGGACCTGTCTCATATCTGGTGGCTTTTCCAGAATGGCTGCCTTCACTGAGAAGCTCCCTGATATTTTCCAATTTAAACTTACACTTTTTTAGCAGTTTAACTCTTCTTTCTTTGTTTTTTATTTTCTCTTTCTTTTTTGTTTGCTTTTTGTTTTTTGAAACTGGGCCTGGCTCTGTCACCCAGGCTAGAGTCCAGTGATGCCATCATAGCTCACTGTAGCCTCAAGTTCCTGGGTTCAAACAATTCTCTGCCTCAGCCTCCTGAGTAGCTTGGGCTACGGGTACATGCCAGTACACCTGGATCATTTTTAAACTTTTTGTTCTAGTATGGTCTTATTATGTTGCCAAGCTCATCTCATACTTCTGGGCTCAAGGAATTCTTCTGCCTCAGCGTCTCGAAGCACTGGGATTATGAGCGTGAGCCACCACGCCTGGCCTCCGTTTTAACTTTTCTAGTAAAGACATCATGGGGAGGATCCCTAGATGGTGCACCTTCTCTCTGTCTTGCCCATTGCTGTCTGGATTCATTTATTGGCCACTGTTTCATTTACTGGCCAAGTAATTCGCCTGCACCTCTCGGGTCATGATTCCCCATCTTCTTCTGGACTCGGCGGCCCTACTGGTGCTGAGTGTGCATGGACTTCCTGATCTGACTGCCATATTCTTTTAGTGAAACCAGCACAGAAACTCATGACACTCACATTAGTTTCCAACATGATCTGTTGTTTTTCTGAGCACAGAATACTTTGTCAAGGGAAGATCCCTGCTATGGAAGTTGGCCACTCAGTTTTTGCCCTGAACATCCTTATTGGTAATGACACTTGTGGACCCCAAAACTGGGGCTCAACCCAGTAGGCCAAGACAGATATTGGCTTCATGCAGGTAAGAGTTCAAGTATGAGCCTTAAGTAGAAAATGAAACCAGTATATTGAAATGACAGAGAACAGGCTACCCCACAGGCAGAGCAGCCCAGATGCCTGGCTCACTCTATGAGAGCCATCTATTGACTCCATGATAAGCAAGGGATGGATGATTCGTGGGTTTTCCAGGAAAGAAGTAGGGAGTTCCCAGGACTGAGGGCCCTCCCTTTTTTAAATGTGTCTTCTGGGATTTGCCATCATAATTGTAAACTGTCACAAGGCTGATAGAGTGTCTTTAGCATGCTAATACTGTATAATTGGCATAGAATGAGCAAAAAGGACATGCAGAGATCACTTTGGATGCCATCTTGGTCCTAGCAGGCTTCAGCTGGTCCTCTTGCCCCATCTCGCTATTTCAGGAACTTTGATCTGAATCTTGGAGCTTCTTCTTGGGAAACTTAGTCCTGCCAGATCCCTATCTCAGTAATTGACTTGAATTTTCTAGTGAAAATTCTAGTGAAACCCACTATTGCTTGTCCCTATTGCCACAACCCTGAAAGAGTGATAAAAGTGAATGGCCCTTCAGTACTTATATTCCTGAGAGACAGTAGTGGAGGGAGTCTCCTCTTATCTTCTCTACATTCCAGTCCTGAGCCACTTCAGGGCATTCCCAATGCCCCTGCAAGCTGTACTCATTCTACCCATAGAAGTGAATCCTTATGCACATCTTGGTATTATTATTAGTTACAGATTAAGAGAGTCACGATCACTATGTAACTGTAGATTTGTGTACCCTTTGGTCTTGTTATACCTACTGATTAATAATATGTTATTGTTAGGTCTTTAAAAAAGTTAGGTCTGGGAGGACTGTTAGATCAGAGGGCTAGTGTGTTGAGCTGGTGGCACAGGTAAGACGTAAAGAATTGTATAGAAAGTAGACTGGAAAATATGGTTTATTTATAAAGTAGATTAGAGAGAGGGAAAAGGAGGATCAGCCTCCCCCAGACTGGGGAGGGGGCCAGAGTTTACCAGGAAGCATGGTGGCAACCGCTTGAGGTTGAACGCTTTTTAAATCTTTCCTTTGGTATGGGAGCAGGTCGTTAAGGTGATTGGGTGGTAGTCCGTTTTAAGTCAGCACAAAGGGGCAGGCAGATGGGTGGGTTCATCGCATAACTGTTGCCATGGTGATGAGGTCTGACTGTGTCATGTAGGTCATCCTGGTTCTTTATGGCTAAGAGACAAACTTGGATTAGAAAAATAAACAGTATAAAGCAGGCTTGGGGAAGGGGGTTGTAAATTATCAGTAGCTGTGTCTGGGGAAATGGTTCTGTCCTTGGCTAATGACTAGAGGGTAAATTAAAGTGAACTACTGAAAAAAAAGACAAAGCTAAGCAATGTTAAAATGGCTGCCCTTTGGAAAAGATTATTTTATTAAATCATTCCATTATGACATTTTACCCTTTCAGTTATGGTAAAAAATGTCTCACTTTGTAATAGGCTCTGATAACTCCCTTGCTCAGTAGTGAGCTCGATTAATGCCTCTGCCTGGGGTTACTATTAAGTGGAATTGCGGGCTACCCCTCGTACCAAGAAAATGTAACCTGTAGGTGTCGAGATCAGCAAAACGCAGCTGCACCTGGACTTCTGCACCATGCTCTGTTGGTCACATCTTTTCGAGATTAATCTGCAGCAACCCTCAAACCCGGACTGATCAATATGAACTATGAGACCTAAGGGCCAGCAGGCTTGGGCAGGAAACGCCAGGCTCTGATGCCCTGAATTCGGAATTCAGAAATGAACCTCGTCCTCCCTGTTCTCTGCCTCTCGGCTTTTCATCGGCTGTGAGAGTTGGCAGCTGAGCGTCCCTCAAGCCATAGCATAAGTGCAGGTTTCTCACTCGGCGAGGCTCAGTCCAAACACAAGGCCCTGGGCGCCACAGGCGCAATTTTGTTCCTCAAGTCCTGGTGACTGTTTCTTCTGTCGCTGGTGTTGAACACAGCGCTTTTGCCTCACGCTAGTCTCCCTAAGAACATGGACCAACTGCTTTCTCCCTGGGAAAACTCAGGGGGCTTCACAGTGAAGGTTGTTCTGGAAAAGCCACCAGGCATGAGACAGGTGCTGAACTTGAACAAGCTGATGGATATGCGCACCCAGCCCGAGAATCTATTTAAAATTCAGACTTTGATGACAAATAAAGTCTTACTTGTAAAAAAGAAAAAAGTTTAACCCTTGAAGACTCTAATGTGAAAATATTAGACGTGCAAGACAGTTTCCTCACTTCCTTTCTGCCACCGTTGCAAGACGCCTGTTCTTGTCACCCTCGCGGCGCTTCTCCGAGAGCCAAAGGCCAGGTGTCAGAATTTCCACACATTTTCTTCTCACTCCAGGGGTCGCTGCTACACGTTATGATCATGGTTGGATTTTGAATTGGGAGAGCAAGTTGCAGACATCTCATCACAACACACTACTCAGCCTGTAATCCCACGCCTTGGGAGGCTGAGGTGAGTGGATTGCCTGAGCCGGCGGGTTCGAGACCCGCCTGGGCCACTTGGCGAGACCTCATCTCTACAATAAATCAAAAAATTAGCCGGGGATGGTAGCGTGTGCCTGTAGTTCCAGCTACTTGGAAGGCTGAGGCGGAAGGATGGCCAGAGCCCAGCAGGTCGAGGCTGCGGTGACCGGGAGCGTGCCACTGAACTCCAGTCTTGGCGATGGAGTGAGACTCCAACTCAAAAAGAAAAAAAAAAAAGGAATAAGGGGTTTTTCTCACCTACCCAGTAGTGAGCACATTTGGGAAAGCTGCCATTGTGGGAACACTGTTCGCTGACACCGTGTGTCTCCATCTTTGCCAATTGTCCCAATAATGCCAGACCCATGTGGTGCCTGCAAGCTGTCTCCCCAGCCTCCCTTTTTCTTTCAGGACGCCAACTTTATGGAAGGTGACCCCTGATTGTGTAGCAGGGTGCCCCTCATTTGGGTTCATCTGACTTCCCTCCTCCTGAGCAGACTCAAGAAAAGCATTTCTTGCTGGAACACTCCAGAAGCGATGCTGTGTCCTTCCTGGTGCCTCACATCAGGAGGCACATACCAGCTTATCCCATCACCAGCAAAGCTGAGCTCAGACGCTTGGTTCAGCTGCAGTTGGTGAGATGTTCTTTTTTCTTCACCATTAAGGAATCACGACCCGGTTGGGTGCAGTGGCTCGTGTTTGAATCCCAGTACTTAAGGAAGCCAAGACAAGAGGATTGCCTGAGCCCAGGAGTTTGAGACCCATATAAGAAACATGGCGAGACTTCATCTGTGCAATAAATCAGAAAAATTAGCTGAACCTGTTTGCATGTGCCTGTAGTCTCAGTTATTGGAAGACTGAGGTGAAAGGATCACCTGAGCCCAGGGAGGTCAAGGCTGTAGTGAGTCATGATCATGCCACTGTACTCCAGCCTGGTTGACAGAGTGAGACTCTGACTCAAAAAGAAGAGAAAAAAATACTGATCTGAAAGAGGCTGAGGCAGAAAATGCAATTTGCAGAGTTACTTTTAATTAAATATAATTTAAAGAGTTTGAGCCTAGGTTACTTGAAACCCAAGTAACCTTTGTTTGGCGTTTGTTACAAGCAGGTTTTTATTTTTTCTTTTTTGAGACAGGGTCTCATTCTGTCACCAAGGCTGCAGTGCAGTGGTGTGATCTCAGCTCACTATGGCTTTAATCTCACGGGCTCCAGTGATCCTCTCGCCTTAGCTTTCTCAACAGCTCGACTACAGATGTGTGCGACCTCGCCTGCTAATTTGTTGATTTTTTAAAAATAGAGACAGGGTCTTGCTATGTTGCCCAGGCTAGTCTCTGTCTACTGGGCTCAAGCAATTATCCTGCCTTGACTTCCTAAAATGCTGAAATTGCAGGTGTGAGCCACCACATCTGGCCATAAACAGGTTTTTTTTTTGTTTTTGTTTTTGAGTTGGAGTCTCACTCTGTCGCCTAGACTGGAGTGCAGTGGCCGCTCCCGGCCACCGCAGCCTCGACCTGCTGGGCTCCGGCGATCCTTCCGCCTCAGCCTTCCGAGTAGCCGGAATTACAGGCGTGCGCTTCCACACCCGGCTAATTATAAACAGGTTTTTAAAGATAAAAATATTAGCTGGGTGTGGGGGCATGCACCTATAGTTCCAGTTACTCAGGAGGCTGAGATGAGAGAATTGCTTGAGCTCAGGAGTTCAAGATTGTAGTGAGCTGTTATCACACAACTGCACTCCAGCCTGGGCCACAGAGCCAGACCCCATCTCCAGGCAGGGGTGGAGCGGGCAGGGATTGTGCTGCTCCAAAGTTCAGTCGGGAGTTCTCCTTGGTTAGCAGAAATAACACTGATGAGTAATTTTTCCATCAAATGTTCAGCTTTGGTGGGGGGGGTCATAGTGCTGGATGCTTTGTTGGGCTGATTTCTGGCCACCTGGGGTGTCTGCACCAGTTTAAGAGATGAATACACAGGTCAGGGGGTGCAGGGCATGGCTGTCTCCTTCAATGCCTCTCCGTACCTGAGAATGGGAAGGACTGGCCCTCCCCAGACGAACGTTTCATCTTCTCCTAGGCCACCTCCAGGAGGACATTTGGAGATGCCTGTGGTGAACTGACTCAGTGGCTCCAGCGAGATGAATAGTGAAGCGGGAGGATTGCTTGAGCCGAGGGGTTGGAAGCTGTGGTGAGCCATGTTCATGCCACCGCACTCCATCCTGGGCAATGCAGTGAGACCCTGACTCAAAAAAAGGGATGTGGCATGGAAGATAAATTTACCAAGACTTTGTGTATCTGAAAATGTCTGCATTCTTTGCTTCTGGTGGATTCACCCTCGAGCTAGACACACAGTCTCAGGTGGAAAGCATTCTCAAGCAGAAGTTGCCAGGGCTGCTCCTGTGTTCCTGGCTCCCGGTGTCGCTGTTGAGACGGCCAGCAGCTCTCATGGGAGAGTCTCGGTTCTGGCCTCATGATCTAATTCTTCCCTCTGGATGCTGTTAGCATCTTCTCCACGTCTGTGGTCTTCTGACACTTGATGGGATGAGCCTTGGGGCCTGGTGTCCTCTGGTCTTGTGCTCTCTTAGGAATGGTGGAGGCCCTTGTAGGGGACCCCAGCAGGGACTATCTTATAACCACCACCTGTGTGGCTTCAAACAACAGACACGTACCCTATCTATCACAGTTTGGGGGCCCGAAGCCAGAAACCAAGGTATCACTGTCCCTGAAGGCCCTGGGGAGGGTCCTACTCTTTCTGTTCCCGCCTCAAGGACTCTGATGCTCAAGGGTGGCAGCATCCCCCACTTTCCGCCCCCGTCTCCATGCGACCTGCTCTTCGGTGTCTGCCCTGTCTCTTGTAAGGACGTTCGTCATTGGATGGAGGCCCCACCTGGACATTCCGGGATGGCCTCATCTCAAAATCCTCCATCGCATCCGCAAAGACCCCTTTCCATGCAGGCCATAGTCACAGGAGCAGCAACAGGAGACTTGTGCCAGGGCTTCCTGGCAGTGAGGAGTTCTAGCAGCTGTGCAGGGACAGCCCAGTCCCCCAGCCTGACCCAACCACTCCCTAGTAAGGTCCTAATCCTCTGTCATCTTGGCTGTGAAATGGGGGCAATCACATCGTAAGGATGAATGAGACATCGCCAGGGAGCCCTCAGCAGTGCCAGCCCCAAGTTTGTGTTTGCTGAAGGGTGTGCATGGGGAGTATAAGGGTTATCTCAGCTGCTGCAGGGGTGGCGCCTGCAGCTTCAATGCTTCTGGATGCTTCTGCATGGCCTCATGGCACAGGGCCAACTCTCCCTCCCTCTGCTTCTAGCTTGCTTCGGGAGCCGTAATGCAAGAATGCCTCCAGAATGCCTCCACTAAGAATGTGATCTTCCTTAGCCAGGCTCGGTGGCTCAGCATGTAATCCCTCGCCTTTGGGAGGCTGAGGTGAGTGGATTGCCTGAGCCCATAGGTTCGAGACCCGCCTGGGCAGCGCGACCTCATCTCTACAATAAATCAAAAAATCAGCCAGGCGTGGTAGCACATGCCTGTAATTCCGGCTACTCGGAAGGCTGAGACGGAAGTATCGCTGGAGCCCAGCAGGCGAGACTGTGGTGGCCGGGAGCAGCCACTGCACTCCAGTCTGGGCCACCGAGTGAGACTCCAACTCAAAAAAATAAAAATAAAAAAGAATGTGATCTTGCTCAGCCCAGGCTTCCTCACAGCCCTATGAACCCTGTCCATTTGCAGCTGGGAGCACATGGCCTCTGGCTGCCGGGCACCCTCCTCTCCCACATCACAGAGGACAATGTCAACAATGTCCTCTGAGTGTGAAGATCCATTCTGCAGGACGCTGCCTCTACTGCTACTGCAGGATGGCCAGTGGCACCAAGTCTGTGTCATCTGGACATCTATCCAGCACAGATACTGGCTGTACATAGACCACAGACTAGTGACCACCAGTTCCCACTTCAGGGAGGGCTATGTGATCTTGCCCAGAGGGACCCTGGTTCTGGGACAGAACAAGACTGTGTGGGGATGGATTCAACAGATCCCAGGTCTTCATGGAGAGTGTGTCTGACTTGGCCATCTCGGTCCAGGTGCTGGTCCCCAAGGAAGTCACGAATCTTGCCACTGGGAAAGGGCTACACATAGGTGCCATCCTGACCCTAGCCAATGCCACATCAGTGACTGCTACCTGTAGAGGGCCAACTGCCCCGCGTGGAGTTCTATCCCTGAGGTCATGCCACATGGGAGCCATGGCCAATGAGAGGAATTCCCATGCCCTCCTGCTTGGCCACTCAACACATTCCACAGAGGCCCTGCCACCTGTCCAGGCTGTGCACACCTGAACCCCAACAGAGGAATGGGTGTTCTGTCCTGAGGACATGGAGGGAGAGCAGGAAAGAGTGAGTGGAGAGAGAGAGAGCCAACAGGCCGGGTTCTTCTGCATTCTCACACTGTGCCCCTTCAAAGCTCCCGCCACCTCAGGGTTTCAGTGTGATGTGATTTCAACGTGGCCTCACCTGGAGGGACAGGAATGCTGGGCTCCGGCTGGCCTTTCCTCTGGGCATATGTGTTTGCAGCAATTGAAGGCTCCTTGCCTAAACATGAGTTCCCACAGCACTTCTTTGAAGTTGCGTGGATGGCATTTGATCTGTCACTACCTCCTCTCAAGGCGACTCAGCAAGTTTTCTCTGGGTGATCCTTGTTCCAGCATCTCTTGTGAAAGGGCCTGAGTCTGTTTCCTGGCTCTCAGAAAGATGACCCCCTTCCTCAGGAGCCCTGGGGGATCCCCGGCTTGTCTACTCTGTGGTCCCTTGGTGGGCAAGACCACAAAGGCGGGTCCCACAGAATAAACTGTGTGTCCCAAAGTAAACAGTCAGGTGGATGGTGATGCTCCGAGAATACCTTCGTTGCAGGGTAACTTGCACATGACAAAATTACCTGCTTTGAGTGTTGTTCAGAGATTTGTGGCAAATTTATTGACTTTTACAGTCATCACCACAATCTGGTTGTAGAACATTTCTGTCACCCCACCAACATATTGTGCCTATCAGCAATCACTCCTGTCCCCTCCACCCTCTCCACAGCACCTGGCCACCATTCATCTGTTTTCTGTCTCTACAGATTTACCTGTTCTGTTCTGGAACTTTCTATAAATGGAATCATACAGTTAGTGTCCATCTGTGTGTAGCTTTTTTCACTCTGTGTGATGTTTTCCAGTTCCACCCATGTGGTAGCATGGATCAGAGCTTCATTCTAAATCACGATCAAATTATATTCCACATTTTAGACACACCACATGCTTATCCTTCATCTGTTGATGGACATTTGGATTGTTTCCAATTCTTGGTTTTTATGAATAAAACTGCTATGAACATTCCTATACAACACTTTATATGGAGATTTTATATATATATATATACACATGTATACATATATATGTATATATATATATATATATATATTATATGTAGAGTAAAGGTAGAGTTTTGCTCTGTTGCACAAGCTGGTCGCCAACACCTAGACTAAAATAATCCTCCTGATTGACCTCCCAAGTGTCTGGTATTACAGGCATGAGCCACCACACCTGGTCAGGACTTGTTCTTATGTCTCTTGGGTGGATATGTAGGAGTGGAATTACTAATCATGGGGTGAATCAATGTCTGGATTTTCAGAAAATCTGCCAAACTGTTTTCCAAAATTCTGGAACATTTTACATTCCCATCAGCAGAATATGAAAAATGTCTCAACATCCTTGTCAACACTTGTAGTTGACTGTCTTTTAGACAACTTTGTTTTGGTAAAGACTCCCAAATCATGGCAGCTTAAAAGAAAGGCACTGACTATTAGAGCAGACTGTATTTACATTTCAGTGTCATGTAGATTGGCTTCTTAAAGTTAGAGATTCCCAAAGACAAATCCAGGAATGAGAAAGTCAACAGGGAAACAGGAGCCCAGAGGTATGGGCGTAGGTGGGAGGCTGGAGAACCCAGAGCCTCAGAGCTCGGGAACAGACCTGGCTCTCAGAGTCACCAGCCTGGCCTACTCTTCCTGTTTTAGAAGTGACTAAGCAGGCTAGAGGAGCCCACATCCCAAAGCAGCAGGTCCACAGTGGCCAAGGCCTTTGCTCCCAGCACAGGTATGTTAAACTCCTCCTAGGCCCAGGTCCATGTCTGGCCAACCCCACCCACAAGGAGGCAGCCGAGGGCACAGCCCTACCCAGCTGCCCCCGTGGGGAAGGCCCGCGAGTCTCTCAGCAGCGTCTCTGCCGTGCTGTTTGTGGACCCCAGAAACTCCAGGCCTCCAGTTCTAGGTCAGTCCAGCACAGCTCCCCAAGGTCAGAGAAGGCATTTTATTTATTTATTTATTTTTTTGAGTTGGAGTCTCGCTCTGTCGCCCAGACTGGAGTGCAGGGGCCGCTCCCGGCCACCGCAGCCTCGACCTGCCGGGCTCTGGCGATCCTTCCGCCTCAGCCTTCCGAGTAGCTGGATCTACAGGCGCGTGCTACCATGCCCGGCTAATAGTTTTTTGATTTATTGTAGAGAAGAGGTCTCGCTGCCCAGGCGGGTCTCGAACCTGCCGGCTCAGGCAATTCTCTCACCTCAGCCTCCCAGTCATGGGATTACAGGCTGAGCCACCGAGCCCGACTCAGGGAAGGCATTTTAGAACCGAACACTTCTGAGGACGACCTGTGACAATCCCTGAGTCACTGGCTTCTGCTTCCCCGTGATGTGTCTGACTCTGGAGGACCCTCCTCCCATGTCTCTTCCTCCCGTCTCCTCTGCTGTTTTCGAGACTTCCTCGCTCCGTCCCACTCTGCCTTTGAGGCGGGAGCACAGGATACCGCTCCCAGGAAAGGTTGCTAATTCCTGAGTAACGATGTGTAGAGGGACCGCTGGGTCCATAGCATAGCGTCTCACACAGGGCCCTGAGCAGGCAGGAGGTGACCTGGGACAAGGCTTTGAGACAAGGGCTGTAGTCACTGCCCCGCCCCCCACCCCTGTACCCGTACTCATCATGGGAGCAGAAATGGGGCAGAAAAAGACCACCCGGAGCCTTGATTCCCAGCCCATTTCCCACTTTCAGGTGCTTAAATGCAGTGGGGGACGCCAGGCTCGGTGGCTCAGCCTGTATTCCTGCGCTTTGGGAGGCCGAGGTGAGTGAATTGCCTGAGCCTGAGGGTTCGAGACCCGCCTGGGCAACTTGGTGAGACCTCATCTCTACAATAAATCAAAAAATTAGCTGGGCGTGGTAGCGGTCGCCTGTAGTTCCAGCTACTCGGAAGGCTGAGGCGGAAGGATCGCCGGAGCCCACCAGGTCGAGGCTGCGGGGGCCGGGAGCGGCCACTGCACTCCAGTCTGGGCAACAGAGTGAGACTCCGACTCAAAAAAAAAAATGCAGTAGGGGACTAAGACGTTACACGGGTCACAGTGGCATTTGATTATTGTCTATAGATGTGACAGACGTGGTGTCCAGGACACCTGGTAGGGATGGAGAACTCCATGCAGGAGAACACTCGAGCAGAGACTGGAGTTGAGGCCTGGGTAACAGAATCAGGGCAGTGTCGAGACAGTTTAAGAAGGCGGTGGGGATGGCAGGACTCGGAACCGGTCCAGATTTTGGAGCAGGGCACTCCGAGACCGTTCTTTTGGCGTTCACCATCTGCATTGGAATCAGCAACAAAGTCCCTCTGGCATTTTGAAGTGTGAACCACAGCCACCTCGAGTGCCACTGACTCCTGCCTTTCCGCTGAGTCTGTTCCATGCCTGACGAAAGAGGACAAAATGGTCCAGAGTGGCCCTCGTTCCCCCAGGGGCAGTCAGGCTCACGGGAGTCCCTCCCCACCCCCGCTTAGGCCATTTGTCTCCCAAAACAGCCACTTGCCAAGAAGAGGACAAGCTCAGACCCCTGGCCTCAGGGACAGGTTTGGGACTTGGCTCCCCCTCCTGGTACGAACCCTTCATCCCAGGCACTCTTCCTGGGGTCACACAAGAGGCCCTGCCTTACCTCACTCCAGCTCTCTGGCCACCTGGGTGTCTTTACCCATCCCCTCCCCATTCAGGAAGACCCAAGCCCATCAACAATGCACTGCCCTCTCACTGTGTCAGGGGCGTGGTCCTTCCTCTGACCCCTCGGCTGGGGGCTCCCTGTCTGCCCTGGGCAGTTGCCAGCAAGAGGTTTGAAATCAAACCAATCCGGGTTCAGCTCCTGCTGCCCCTTGTAAAAGCCTGGTTCACTTGTCAGTCGGACACTCTCGTGTATAAAATAGGGGTCACAATGCCCATCACCATCCTTGAAAAGGACAAATCCAGGACGTACTAAGGAGAAAAACTCCTTTTCTGACAAGATGTTGTTGGTGGCATTTTAGCAAAAGAGTTGCAGAGTGATCACAGGGACATTCACACCCAGCTGCATCTCCCTCCTCTTATTTCAGGTTTGGTTTGGGCTTGATTTTGTTGTTGGTGCTTTTTATTTTTTTTATTAAAAAAAATTTTTATTATAAAGATGAGGGGTACATGGTTAGGTATATAAACATTGATCATGCAGGTACCCTTGTTGATGAATCACACTGAGAGAGAGGTATCCGTCATCCTCTCAGCTTTAAAGGCTCTGAAGGACTTTTAAAATCTTTTGATCTGGAAAATTTCAAACCTAGAAAAAGTGCATATGAATACGTTGCACATCTTATATTTTTATCCTACAGTCTTCAAGTCTTAAGGCTTTTTCCTTTTTCCAAAAAAGCTATTCTCACCAAATTGAATTTTAAACAGATTCTTGGGCTGGGGATTCAGACCCATCACCTCATTTGTGTTTAGCACCTGTCAAATGCCTGGTGGCTTTTCCAGAAGGGACACCTTCACGCTAAGCTCCCTGAGTAGTTTAGCATTTTAACTTTTCCTTCCTTCCTCCCTCCCTTCCTTCCTTCCTTCTTTCTCTCTTTCCTTCTTTCTTTTTATTTTTCATACAGGGCCTGCCTCTGTTGCCCAAGCTGGAATGCAATGGTGCCATCACAGCTCACTGCAGCCTCAAATTCCTGAGCTCAGGCAGTCCTCCACCTCAGCCTCCTGAGTAGCTGGGACTACAGATGCATGCCACCACATCTGGCTTATTTTAAAATTTGTTGTGGAGATGGGATCTCATTATGCTGCCAGCCTCATATTATACTCCAGGGCTCAAACAATCCCCCCCATCTCAGCCTCCCAAAGTGCGACAGTTACAAATGTGAGCCACCATGCTTGGCTTCCATTTTGACTTTTCGAATAAAGGCATCATGGGAGGATCCCTAGATGATGAGACTTTTCTCTGCCTTGCCCAGTGCTGTCTGGACTCATGTATCAGCCACTTGTTTCAAGTAATTCATCTGCACTTCTCAGGCCATGATTCCTCATCTTCGTCTGGACTTGGCAGCCCTGCTGATGCTGAGTGTGCAAGGTCTTCCTGATTTGACTGCTGCAACTTTTTAGTGAAACCAACACAGAAGCCATGAAGCAAAAACACTGTCAGCAGACTTGACACTCATGTGAGTTTCCATCATAATCTGTCATTTTTTTGAGTACAGAGCACTTTGTCATGGTGAGATCTATACCACGGAAATTGGTCACTCAGTTTTTGCCCTGAACATCCTCAGTAGTAATGACACATGTGAACCGCAAAATTGGGGCTCAACCCAGTAGACCAAGATAGTTCTTGACCTCATGCAGGAAAGAATTCAAGCATGAGCCTTAAGTAGAAAGTGAAACCAGTTTACTGAAATGACAGTGAGCAGGTTACCCCACAGGCAGGGGAGCCTGGATGCCCGGTTCACTCTGTTGATGGCCATCTCTTGATTCTATGATAAGCACGAGATTCATGGGATTTTGGGGAAAGGGGTGGGGAGTTCCCAGAATTGAGAGCTCACCCCCCTTTAAACCAGATAGGGTAACTCCTGAGAGTTAAATGCTCAAGGGCTGGTGGGAGTGTCTTTTCCATGCTAATGTAGTATAATTTGCATATAATGAGCAAAAAAGACACACAGAGGTCACTTTGAATACCATCTTGGTCCTGGCTGGTTTCTGCTGGCTTAGGCTGGTCTTCTCGCCCTATCTTGCCATTTCAGGAACTTTGCTCTGGGTCTTGGAACTTCTGTCTTTGGAAACTTAGTCCTGCTGGATCCCCATCTCAGTAATTAGCTTGGATTTTCTAATGATATGAAACTCACTATTGCTTGTCCCTATTGCCACAACCCTGAAAGAGCAATAGAGATGAAGGACCTTGCACATCCTCCCATTCCTGAAAGACAGAAGAGGAGGGTGTTTCCTCAGATATTCTCCACATTCCTGTCCTGAGCCATTTTAGGGTGTCCCCAACTCCCCTGTGGACTGTGTTGATTTCATTGATAGAAAGGAATCCATATTCACATCTCTGTATTATTATAAGTTACAGATTAAGAGAGTCATGGTCAGCCGGGCTCAGTGGCTCAGCCTGTAATCCCGCACCTTTGGGAGGCTGAGGTGAGTGGAATGCTTGAGCCTACGGGTTCGAGACCCACCTGGGCAGCGAGACCTCATCTCTACAATAAATCAAAAAATCAGCCGGACGTGGTAGCGCATGCCTGTAATTACGGCTACTTGGAAGGCTGAGGCGGAAGGATCCCCGGAGCCCAGCAGGTCGAGGCTGCGGTGGCCGGGAACCGCCACTGCACTCCAGTCTGGGTGACAGAGTAAGACTCCAACACACACACAAAAAATAAATAAAAATTTTAAAAAGAGAGTCATGGTCCCCGTGTAAGCATAGGTTTGTACACCCTTTGGTCTTGTCGTAACTACTGATTAGTGATATATTATACTGAGCAATGTTTCACTTAGTAATAGGCTCTGGTAACTCCCTTGCTCAGTAGTAAGATCCATTAACTCCTCTGCCTGGGTTTACGGATAAGTGGAATGTGTGATACTCCTCGTAACTGATACCAAGGAAACCTAACTCTTAGATGGAAATATCAGCAGAATGCAGTTGTACCTGGAATTCTGTACCATGCTCTGTTGGTCATGTTGCTTTGATGTTCATCTACAGCAACCCCTGAACCTGGGCTTATCTACAAGAGCGGTGAGACCTAAGGGCCAGCAGACTTGTGCAAGAAGTGCCAGACTCGGACACCCTGAATGCTGAATTCAGAAATAAACCCTGTCCTCCCCATTCTCTGCCTCTCAACTTCTCATCCACTCTGGGAAATTAGATGATTTATTTTCAGAATGAAGCTTGGCTTATCTTGAGCTCCCAAGAGGATATTTAAATGCTTTGTGCTCCTCTTTTTCTGATTCACTTCTGGCTTCTTTGTGCTTTCTTTTGGTGGACTTTTTACTTTGGCTTAAATTCTTGGCAAGATCCAATCAGAATAGTAATCCCATAAGCCAATCATCAAATAGGACATGTAAATGAGATGATTCTGTAAAACCAATCAACATGTGTCATGTAGGTGTACTGACAAATGTGTAACTCCTGCAAGTACCCAACCGATGGGGAACCAGGAGAGGGACTTGCATTCTAGGGTATAAATATGCTGGCTGTAACTGCCCCAGTGTGCCTACTCACCTGAGAGATACCTGTTCTTGCAAGAACAATACTAAAAGATCTGCTTCACTCCATCAATATCTGAGTCTCTGGGTTGTTCCTTAATGCAAAATTGAGGAAGGGCATTTCTGTCTCCAAAAATCATGGGGGCTCATCTGGGATACCTGTGCTTGTGAGACCAGATCCCCACTGGAGAGGTAGATGTGTCCCACTCGATTTCAGGTGGCTCGCGCTGGTTGGGTGTCCCTGGCTCCTACAGTTCTGCAGATAGACCTGAGACCATTACTCGAGACTCAGCAGAGGGGAAACAGAGAAAAGGCTGACAACACTGTGGTGACCCAGCAACCTCGTGCACAAACCAAGGTAGGAAAAGTGGACTTTAAGTACTGCCTTGGTCATCAGAGAAATTCTTGGAGGCTGAGTGTGTGTGGATGAGACACACCTTGAGATATGAAGTGAGTGCAGAGTCCTGATCTGTGGTTTCATTGTCCCACAAGGGAAACAGCTGGAGAGGATGAAGTGAATCCTAACGTTTGCAAGAAACTTCCAGTGGGGGTGGGGAAGGTGGGTGTTGAGTACCTTAGGATGAATTCAGAGTCATAACATTTGCAAAAAACCTCCAGCCTGGGAGTGTTGAGCACCTTGGGAGGAGCTCTGAGACTACATAGCTCACCTGGTAACCAAGAATGGGTAATAAACAATCTAGGCCTAGGAAGGGAGGTCAAGAAGACTACTTAAAATTCCCCCAGATAGTCTGTCGGGGCGAATGCTAGAGAATTGGAAAAATGATTCCAAACTAAAGGAAAGAGAAAGAAGAAAATGATAGAATTTTGCTGCTTTGAATGGACTAAGGAACCAAAACAAACAGTGTTTTGGCCAAAATTTGGCTCTGATGAGTATTGACTTTGTCAGACTTTAGGAATCTATGCAAGCAATAAACCTTCTGTTTTATCTGAAGAAAGGGACTCTCTCCTTTGTTGGCTTCCAGGAACCCTTCCCATGTTTCCCCTTTGAACAGGAAGTGAAGAAGAGAAAACATTTGAGCCTCTAGAGGAGAAAGAGAAACCTTGGGACCCACTCCCCTCTATCCCCTTCCCTTATAACCCCTAAGAAGACCAGGGATATAGGGAGGCAGCTGGGGATACCGACCCATCAGAAACCCAGGAATTAAGATCCCCAAGTCCTAAATCCATATATCCTAATTTGAAAAGGGAATTGGAACAATGCAAAAGAGACATTGAAAAACTCCCCTTTCCCCCTGGAGGTCCTGATGAAAATTCAAAATTGTTCCCACTAAGGGAGGTTCCATTGGGGCAGGGAGAAATTGACTTTGTTAATGCCCTCTTACTAGCACTGAAGTAAGAAATTTCAAAAAGGAAATGAAACCATTATTAGATGATCCTTTAGGATTAGCCAACCAGGTTGATCAGTTTCTTGGACCTAATATATATACCTGGATGGAACTAATGTCTATTATGGCATCCTATTTACTGGTGAAGAAAGGGGAATGATTTGAGGGCTGCCATGTCCATCCGGGAGCGGGAACATCCCCTGGCCCCTGGAGTACAACCAGCCAAACAGAACTATCCAAACACAGACCCAGATGTGATAATAACCCAGGAGATAGGTTTCGAATGCAAGATTTAAGGGAACTAGTAATTAAAGGGATCAGAGAGTCAGCCCCAAGGTCCCAAAATGTCTCAAAGGCTTTTGAGATCCAGCAAGAGAAGGTGGAAACTCCAACGGCCTTTTACAAGAGCTTAGAGAGCAAATGAGGACATATTCTGGATTAGCTCCAGAAGGTCTTGTAGGACAGGGCCTTCTAAAAGTTAATTTTGTTACCAAAAGTTGGCCAGACCTTGCAAGAAAATTACAAGAGCTGGAGGGATGGAAATGAAGGACCTATTGAAGAGCTGTTGAGGGAAGCACAAAAGGTGTTTGTTGAAAGAGATGAAGAAAAGCAAAAGCTAAAGGCTAGCATCACAGTAAGCACCGTAGAGGATGTAGTCGGGAAGAGAAATGGGAGATCTTCTTGGGCAAAGCCTGGACATCAGAAGGGACAGGCTAGAGGAAGGTCTGACACGAAGGGAACTGTGATGAAAAATTTTAATCACAAGGGAGCTGAATGTTATCATTGTAAGAAACCAGAACATTTCAAAAGAGATGTTCTGAATTGAAAAAGGAGGAAGAGATAGCCTCCCTATGGCATTGGATGCAGAATAGGAAGGCCAGGGGTTCCTCTTTATCGGACCCCACCAGAAACCCTTGGTAAATCTGAAGGTGGGCCTAATAAGGAGGACACTGTCTTCCTCATCAGTACTGGGGCAGCATGCTCCTCCTTCATCTTTAGACCCCCAAATGTTCAATTTTTGCTGGAGAAGCCTCAGGTTTCCAGAATAAAAGGAGAAGGACTTTTGGTACCTATATTTGAACCCATGGTTTAAAAACTGAAACTGAGACGCTGACAGGGTCATTTTTATTTGTCCCAGAAGCAGAAATAAATCTCCTAGGTAGAGACCTAATTGTTGGGCCTCAATGTAGGGCCAAAACAAGGCCAACTCAAGGTCCGAATGGCATATCTCACAGAGGAAGAGGAACAAAGAGTTAACACTAGAATGTGGGTAAAAGAAGGGAGTGGGGGGGGCTACAGATTCCTTACATTCAAGTTTCTTTAAAACAGCCGAATGAAATTGTCTGTAGAAAACAATATCCTATTCCTACGGAAGGGAAAAAGGAACTTCAACTGGTAATAAAAAGTCTCCTTAGGGATGGGCTTTTGGAGCCATGCATGTCACCATACTTCCATACTCCAATACTTACAGTTGATAAGCCCAATGGCTCCTACTTGCTAGTGCAAGACTTACGGGCCATAAACCAAAAAGTTCACACTCAACATCCTATGGTTTCAAACCCCTATACCCTCCTTAGTAAAATTTCCCAGAAACATGAATGGTTTAGTGCAGTGGACCTCAAGGATGCTTTCTGGACCTCTTTGTCTTTGAATGGGAAAATCCCACAAACGGAAGAATATAACAGTATCATTGAACTGTGTTACCCTAAGGTTTTACTGAATCTCCTAATTTATTTGGCCAGAGTCTAGAAACTATATTAGAGGAGTTTCTACCTTTGCCTGACACTAACCTTTTGCAATATGTAGATGATCTCCTAATCTCAAGAATAGATAAAGTCCAGGTCTCTGAAGCAACTTCAACTTACTTAATTTCTCAGGACAGCAAGGACTAAGAGTTTCTAAAAGTAAGCTACAATTTATGGAACGAGAAGTTAAATATTTTGGGCATTTAATCAGTGCAAGCAAATGGAGAATTAGCCCTGAAAGAATAACTGGAATTAGTTAACTATCCTAGGCCTAAACAAAGAGGGAACTTACAAAATTCCTAGGCCTAATAGGTTACTGCAGGCTGTGGATTGATTTATACGCAGCCAACACTAAGAAATTATATTCAAAACCGTTGGAGTATGCACCAGACTCCCTGCAACGGACTGAGGAGAAAATACAGAATTTAGAAAATTTGAAACAGGCCCGAATTGCCACCCCTGTCCTCGCTTTCCCCTTTTTATTTTCACCTGTTTGTAGCAACTGATCGAGGAACAGCCATTGGCGTACTTACCCAGGATTGGGGTGGGAAAAAGCAACCAGTAGTTTTATATCTAAACTATTAGATCCTGTGCCCAGGGACTGGCCAGAAGGTGTCCAGGCCATTGCAGCTACTGCCTTGCTAGATGAAGAAAATCGGAAGTTAACCTTTGGAGGAACCCTTTTGGTTAGTAACCCTTATCAAGTCCAAGCCATCCTGAATTAAAAGACCAACCGTTGGTTAACTGACTCTAGAATTCTAAAATATGAGGCAATACTGTTAGAAAGGGATGACTTAATATTAACCACAGACTCTTACATGAATTTAGCCAGTTTCCCAAAAGCTGAGGAAAAGGGGGATCAAAGGACACTGGATCTTAATTGCCTAGACAGTATTGAATAACAAGCTAAAACCAGATTAGATTTAAAGGAAAAGTCACTCTGTGCAGGTGTTAGGTTATTCACAGATGGTTCCTCCAGAATGATTGAAGGTAAAAGTCATAATGGATATCCAGTTATTGATGGGAATAATCTATCCATCTATGAAAAAGGAAGGCTACCTAACTCATGATCTGCACAAACTTGTGAACTATATGCTCTTAATCAAGTCTTAAAAATACATATAAATAAGGAAGGTACAATCTACACAGATTCTAAATATGTTTATGGAGTAGTCCATCATCCTCAGGCAGAATAGAATGAATGAATCAAACTCTAAAAACAACTAAACTCTTGTTAGAAATAAAATTGCTCTGGGTTAAATGTCTTCCCATAGCTCTCCTCAGAATTAGAACAGTCCCTTGAAGAATTTAGGATTGTCACCTTATGAATTATTATATAGACAGCCATACACAGGTAGAACTACAGATTTACTAACTCTAGAAACCAAGGATCATTTTTTAATTTTTTATTTTTGAGTTGGAGTCTCACTCTGTTGCCCAGGCTACCACAGCTTCAACCAACTGGGCTTTGGCAATCCTTGTGCCTCAGTCTTCCAAATAGCTGGAACTTCAGTGCATACTACCACACCCAGCTAATTTTTTGATTTATTTGTAGAGACAAGGTTTCACCAAGTTACCCAGGCTGGTCTCGAACCCCTGGGCTCAGGCAATCCCCTCACTTCGGCCTCCCAAAGTGCTGGGATTAGGCTTGAGCCACCGCACCCAGTCGAAGGATCAATTTTTAAAGGAATATACTCTGGCTATTTCCTATACCCTATCTTCCCTAAGATTAAAGGGGCTCCTTGCTCAAATTTCTCCCCTTGAGTTCACAGTTCATCATTTCCAGCCTGGAGATTGGGTGCTGAGCGAGACCTGGAAGGAAACTAAGCTTCAACCAAACTGTGAAGGTCCCTATCAAGTGCTCTTGACTACTGAAATGGCTGTACGAACTGCTGAAAAGGAGTGGACACACCATACCTGAGTCAATGAAGTCACCAATGGAGAATGTGGTCAAACGGACATCAAGTCAACGGGAAGTCTCGCAAACTGAACCTTTAAAATTAAAATTTCAAAAACCTGATGTGTCCCTCCATACCTCTTCTCATAGCATTGCCTATAATATTTTAATCATATGTAGGTTTATTTCCTTCCTTGTCAAACATTTATGTAAAGGCCTTTCTAATTCTGAGCCACCATGGAATTGCTTCCTTCCCTAGAAATTGTAGCTATCCTACCTCTGTTATTAGGAAGAATTGTAGCAGTCATTGCAGTTCTACTTGAACTAATAGACTGTGAATTTGTCATAAATATCCCCAGAGCTATCTCTTTTTTAAGCATTAAATTTGATGTATGTGCAGTCCTACCCTGTGGGAATCTACATAACTAACAGGAACTCTCCAAAGCAGAAAAATATCTTTGCCCAGATCCATATCCAGGTAGAAAAACATGCTCAGACTCTGTAAAAAGAAGCTGCATATATTCAACAGTATCTTTGCCTGGAGGAAACAATCCTTGTTCTGACTGGGATAAGTTTTCTGGACCAACTCAGTTTAATGGTTGTGTCTCTAAATCAACAGGATGGGAAATTTCCCAATGACTTAGAGATAAAATCCAACTCATAAGAGTATTCACCCCTACAAGTTGCCAAAACCTTCAACGTAACCCTTTACTGTTAACAATAAATAAACCCCAAACCCTGGAACAACAGCCATTAATAGTACGAAGGTATGGGCTAGGAGCCCAAGTCTTAGGGATTGATTCCCTGGGTCATCTCATACTAAGGGTAATTGACCCTCCGAAATTGATAAATGCCACCTTAAAACCCCCTCCAGTTGACAAAACTCCAACTCTGGGCCCTTTCACAACCTTGGGGCACCAACCAGACTCAACCCAATAATGACCCTACTAAAGTTATAATAACGGAAGTAAAAGATTTAAAACAAACCATGGAAATTGAAACAGGATATGGAGAAAAAAATGCCTGGATAGAATGGATAAAATTTACGGTATCAAGCCTCAATAAAAGTGATTGTTATGCATGTGCCACAGGGCAGCGACAGGCTCAAGTGGTCCCATTAACTGGGACACAAACCCTAATGGAATGAATTGTATGTTGGCTCTATACTAAGACAAGGACACCTGGGGTAACAAGACTTGCTGAAGTCTTTCCTTGCTCTACCCAGCTATGCAGAGATCAAACTTGAAGGTGCATCCTTCTTTCTCTGCAGGGAAGGCGAATCACTCTTCATGTCTCTGCAGATGGGGAGAGAGGTTCACCACCACTGTAGGGCATTTGTAAACCTGCCCCCACGTCCTAGATGTTTCTGAGGCAACTGAGGGCAACTTCTCGAATTTCAACATCCCTCAAGTGAATGTTTGGTGGTACTGTGGAAATGGGACACTTAGAACTCTGTTGCCACCCAACTGGACTGGTACCTGTTCTTTGGTCCAATTGGCTAACCCATTTATCTTGGCATTTCAAACTCCAAAAACGTCTACTAAAATAAGGAATAAATTATCAGTGCCTGGGTCATCAGTACGAGAGTCATTTGACCCTAATACCTATCTTGATTCTATAGTATTCCCCTGGGGAGTTCCTAAGGTATTAAAGGCTCAAAACCAAATAGCAGCAGGATTTGAATCACTCTTTTGGTGGGTAACTCTAAAGAAAAATATAGATTGGATTAATTATATTTACTATAATTGACAAAGATTTATTAACCATACCCAGGATGCTGTTAAGGGAATAGCTGAATAATTAGACGCTACCAACAGAATGACTCGGGAAAACTGAATGACACTAGCTGTGATGTTAGCTGAAAAAGAGGGCGTATGTTTCATGTTAGGAGGACAGTGTCATACTTTTATCCAAAACAATACAATCCCTGATGGAACTATTACTAAAGCATTGCAAGAATTGACTACTTTTCCTAATGAATTAGCCAAAAATTCCAGCTTTTGTGGCCTCTTTACAGATTAGCTAGAGAGTTGGTTTGGAAAATGTAAAGGAACCCTAGTCTCCAATCTGACCACTCTTATAACAGTAGCGGGAATATTAACTGCTATAGGCTGTTGTATAATCCCCTGTGTTAGAAGTCTGATCCAAAGACTTTTAGAAACCACCATCAACAAGAAAATGTCCATTAATTACACTTGTGTCATGGAATCCAAACTAGATCTTGAGGAATCAAGTCAAAAATTAGATAAATTTGAGACTGACCTGATAGTTAAAGCAAATTTAGATAGAAATGAAAATAAAACAAAAAATACTTAAGAAGAAAAGGAAGAGGAAAATTGTGGGAAATTAGATTATTTATTTTCAAAATGAAGTTTAGCTTATCTTGGGCTCCCAAGATGATATTTAAATGCTTTGTGCTCCTCTCTTTCTATTCACTTCCTGCTGCTTTGTGCTCCCTTTTTGTGGGCTTTTTACTTTGGTGGGCTATATGTTTAAACTTCTGGCGGAATCCAATCAGAATAGTAATCCCGTAAGCCAATTGGCAATTGGACATGTAAATGAGTTGATGCTGTAAAATCAACAACATATGTCATGCAGGTGTCGTATTGGAAAATGTGTCACTTCTGCAAGTACCCAACCAATGAGGAACCAGGAGAGGGACTTGCGTTCTAGGACATAAATATGCTGGCTGTAACTGCCCTGTTGTGCCTGCTCACAGAGGGACACCCGTTCTTGCAAGAACGATATTAAAAGATCAGCTTCACTCCACCAATCTCTGAATCTCTGTGTCGTTCCTTAATGATGAAATTGAGGAGGGGCGTTTCTGTCTCCGTCATTAGCTATGAGAACTGGCAGCCGAGCATTCTTTCAACCATGACATAAGTGTAGCTTCCTCACTCAGTGAGGCTCACTCCAAACACATGTCCCTGCCATTGGGGCAATTTGGTTCCTCGAATCCTGGTGACTGTGTCCTCTGTTCCTTGTGTTGAACACACTGCTTGCACCTCATGCCAGTCTCTCTCAGAACATGGATCAACTGCTTTTTCCCTGGGAAAACTCAAGGAACTTCCCAGTGAAGGTGGCTGTTCTGGAAAAGCTGCCGGGCATGAGACACATGCTGAGCTTGAATGAGCCAATAGATATGAGCCACCAACCCAGGAATCTATTTAAAGTTCAGTTTGAATAGAAAAAGTCTTATTTGTGAAAAAGAAAAAAAGGTTAACATCAAAGACTGTAGGATAAAAATATAAGATGAACAATGTATTCATATGTAACATTTTTTTAGATTACAGATTTTCCAAATCAAAAAATGCTAAAAACCCTCTAAATGCTCATTAGAACCTCTAAAGCTGAGAGGATAACATTCCTCCCTGATGTGATTCAAAATCAAATCTAAACCAAACCTGAAATAAGAGGAGGGAGATACAGTGGAGTGTGAATATCCCCACAACCACGGTGACACTTTTGCTGAAATGCCATCAACAGCATTCAGAGAAGGTGTTTTTTCACTGGTATGGCCTGGCTTTGCGCTTTCAAAGGATGATGTCAGGCATGGTACTTCATTTTGTACACGAGAGTTTCAGGGCTGATGTGAAGCTGGTTTTTACAAGAAGCAACTAGAGTTGAACTTCAAAACTCTTGCTGTCAACTGCTCTGGACTAGGGCGGACAGGGAGCCCCCAACCCAGGGGTCAGAGGCCAGACCATGCCCCTGGGAGAGTGAGAGTGCAGCACATTGTTGACTGGACTGAATAGATGGGCTTGGGTCTTGCTGGACAGGGAGGAATTGGGTGAAGACACCCAGATGACAGCTGTGTGGGGTGTGGCCAGGCCTGTGTATGGGACCCCTGAGAACAGTGCCTGGGTGGAAGGGCTAGGGCCTGGAGATGGAGCCAGGTTCCCAAACCTGTGAGGCCAGGACCTGCGCTCGTCCACTTCTGGACAAGTGGCTGTTTCAGGAGATGAATGGCCTAAAGGCGTGGAGGAGGGTTTCCTGCAGCCCTGACTGCCCCCAGGGGAATGAGGGCCTCCGGGCTGCTTTGTCCTCTTGAGCCAGACAAGGAATAGACTCAGTGAAAAGTGGGATTCGGTGGCATTACAGGTGGATGGTTTCACGCTTCAAAATTTCTGAGTGAATTTGTTGCTAATTCCGACAGGGATAGTGAACCCCCAAGAAGGTGCCCAGAATGTCCTGCTTCAAAATTTGGGAGGATTCTAAGTCCTGCCATCCCCAGACTCCAAGACCCCTGAACTCCCATCACAGTGCTTGGACCTGGCCTCAACTTTGCTTTCAGGCCCACAACTCTGGCCCCTGCCTGTATGCCAACTCTGTGCACGTGTAGTCAAATGCCAAGTGTCAAGAGTGACATCTTAGTCCCACACGGCATTTTAAGCACATGAAAGTGAGGGAGGGACTAGGAATCAAGGGCTTATCATCTTTTCCTGCCCCATTTCTGCTCCCGTAGCAGGTATGGTGTGGCGGCGGGTCCAAGGGGCAGTATCTGTATCCTTTGTCTCAAAGGTGTGCCCAGGTCACCTCCTGCTGCTCAGAGCCCTGTGTAAGATGCTACGCTGGGGACCCAGCTGCCCCTCTAGACATAGTTTCTCATGAATTAGCCATCTTTCCTGAGGAGAGATATTCTGTGCTCCCTCAAAGGCAGAATGGGATGGAGCAAGGAAGTCTGGAAAACAACAGAGGAAACGAGTGGAAGAAACGTTGAGCAGGAGGGGCTCTCCAGGGTCAGACACATTGCAGGGAAGCAGAAGCCAGTGACTCAGGGGGCGTCACAGGGTGTCCAGGGGGGTATCCAGTTCCAAAATGCCTTTTCTGACCTTGGAGAGCTGGGCTGGGCCGACCTGGAGCTGGAGGCTTGAAGTCACTGGGTCCACAGACAGCTCTGCAGAGATGCTGCTGGGGGGCCTGAGGGACTAATGTGGGGCCCCTTCCCCATGGGGGAAGCTGTGCAGGGCTGTGCCCACGGCTGCCTCCTTGTGGGTGAGGGTGGCCAGAGACATAGCTGAAGTCTCTGAGGAGCTGAAAGCACCTCGCATGGGGTGAAGGTCTCAGCCCTTGTGGACCTGCCGGTTTGGGCTGTGGACTTCTCTATAGTCTGCTTTGTCACTTCTAAAACAGTAAGAGGATTCAGCTGGGCGTGGTAGCGCATGCCTGCAATTCCGGCTACTCGGAAGGCTGAGGGGGAAGGATCCCAGCAGGCGAGGCTGCGGTGGCTGGGAGCGGCCACTGCACTCTAGTCTGGGCCACCGAGTAAGACTCCAACTCAAAAAAAACAAAAACAAAAACAAAAAAGCAGTAAGAGGAGTGGGCAGGCCTGGAGACTTCTGAGAGCCAGCCCTGTTCCCAAGCTCGAGACTCTGTGCTCTCCAGCCCCCACCCCCACCCCACAGCCCCTTGGCTCCTGTCTGCCCTGTCTGCTTTCTCATTCCTGGATTTGTCTTTGGGACTCCCTAGCCTTATGAAGCCAATTTACATCGCACTCAAATGTAAATACATGTTTGTTCTAATTGTCAGTGCATTTGCTTTAAGCTGGAGTGATTTGGGATTCTTTACCAAAAAAGAGTTAACAAAAAAAACCCGGGTAATTCCAAGTGTTGACAAGGATGTTGATAAATTTTTCATATACTGCTTGTGGGACTGTAGAATGGTCCAGCAACTTTGGAAAACAGTGGGCCGTGTATCCGAAAATTCAGTCATTAATGTGCCACACGGCCAGCAATTCTACGATGCAGCTACCCAAGAGAAGTAAAGCATGTCCTGGCCAGGCATGGTGGCTCATGCCAGTGATCCAACTGCTTGGGGGGTCCAGGCAGGAGGATTGCTTGAACCCAGGAGTTGGAGTTCATCCTATGCAGTATTGCAAAACTCTGTCTCTATTATACATAGAATATGTATTATATAAAAGGCGAATATAAAATGCCACACAGAGACTTGTATAAGAATGCTCACGGCAATTTTGTTCATGAAAACCAGGACTGGAAGCAATCAAGATGTCCATCAACAGATGAAGGATAGACATGCGGTCTGCCCTTACCATGGAATATGACTTGATCGTGATATAGAATGAAGCCCTGATCCCCGCTACGACATGCTGGACCTGGAAAACACCATACAGGGTGAAAGAAGCCACACACAAGTTGACACCTGCTGCATGACTCCATTGATAGGAAGTTCCAGATAGGTAAATCCATAGAAGCAGAAACCAGACGAGTGGTGGCCAAGTGCTGGGGAGGGAACGGGTGTGGACAGGAGTGATTGCTAGCAGACACAATATGTTGGGGGGTGACAGAAATGTTCAACAACTAGATTGTGATGATGGCTGCAAAGCTCACTCAATTTGCCACAAATCTCTGAACAACACTTAAAACAGGTCATTGTGTCGTGTGTATGTTTCCCCACAATGAAGGTGTTTTTGGGGAGCATTGCCATCCACGTGACTACTTACTTTGGGACACCCAGCTCTTCTGTGCATCCTGCCCTGGAGGCCTCACTACCCACCAAGGGACCACAGAGCAGACAGGCCAGGGATTTGAGTGATCCCCCAGCACTCCCTAGAAGGGAGGTCATCTTTTTGAGAGCCAGGAAACAGACTCAGGCCATTTCATTAGAGATGTTGAAACAAGGATCACCCAGAGGAAAACATTCCTGAGTCACCTTGAGAGGAGTTAGTGACAGTTCAAATGCCATCTACGCAGCTTCAAGGAAGCTCCCTGGAAACTCATGTCTAGGCAATGAGTCTTCAATTGCTGTAAACACACATGCCCAGAGGAGACACCAGCCTGTCCCTCTGGGTTGACCATAAAATCATATCACACTGGAATGACTGATGTGGTGAGAGGCTTTGAAGATGCACCATGTAAGAACATAGTGGTGATAGAATCTGGCCTGTGGGCCCTCTCTGTACACTAGCTCTTTTTTATCCACCTTTGAATCCCCAGGACAGAAAACTCACCCCCTACATAGGGATGCAAGTGTGCACAGCCAGGATAGGTGGCAGGGCTTTTGTGAAATGTGCTGTGTGATGCAGCTGGGGTGCAGGCAAGCTCCTCTTACCGGCCATGGCCTCCATGTGGCATGGCTCTGGGACAGTACTCCAGGCAAGGGTACTTGGCCCTCTGCATGAATCTGCCCACCAATGTGGCATTGGCTAGCATCACAATGGCGCATATTGGGAGTGCTTTCCCTCTGGCAAGACCTGCGACTTCCTCAGGGACCAGCACCCAGTCCCAGATGGGCAAGCCAGACATGTTCCCCACAAAGGCCTTGGAGCTCTTTAACCCACCGCGCCTCCCAGTGTTTTGCTCATGGCCCAGGACCAGCAACTTTCTGAGAGGGATCTCATAGTCCTCCCTAAAGTGGGAGTCCGTGATCACTAGCCTGCAGTCCACATATAGCAAGGACCTACCCTCGATGTGTGTTCACATGACACAGACATGGCAGGACCAGTCATGCAGCATCAGAATCAGGGGCCGTGTCCCGAATGCTGGATCTGATCACTAAAGGATAAAGCCAGGCTGCAGGGATTCCCAGCCATGGAGCACCAGCATGTCAACATTGTCCTTTGTGGCAGAGGAGAGCAGGGTGCACAGTCGGCCAGAGGCCATGTGCACCCAGCTGCAGACGGGCAGGGTTCGCACAACTGTGAGGAACCAGGGCTGAGGCAAGCCATGTTCTCAGTAGAGGCATTCAGGTAAACCAGCGTGAGGCTCCCAGTGCAAACTAGAAACTGAAGAGGGAGAGTTGACCTCATGCCGTGAGGCCATACAGAGGCGTCGAAACTGTAGGCTCCTGCACTGGGGCAGGTGCAATGGGCTTCACTTCCCATGCTCACCCTTCACCCAGCACCAGCACAAGACTGACACTGCTGAGAGCGTCATGGCAGCATCTCACTCTTCCTCACAGTGTGATCGCCCCTATTTCACCAGACAGCAGGAAAGAAAATGAGGGCCCTGCTAGAAAGCAGTCAGGTCCCACTGGAGTGAACCGGAAACAGAGGAAAGGAGAGCTGGCCCCGTGCCATCAGGCCACGCAGAAGCATCCAGAAGCATCCGAGCTGCAGGTGCCGCCCCTGTGGCCAGCAGGAAGGGACTTACACTCCCTGCACCCACCCCTCCCGAGTACCAACTTGAGGCCGGTGCTGCCCCGTGCTCCCCTGAGGCGTCTCATTCTTCCTCGTGTTGTGATCACCCCATTTCACAGGCAGGAGGACGGAGGACGAGCATTCTACTTGGGAGGGGTCAGGTCCCCCTGGGAGTCCAGGCTGTCCCTGTGCAGCTAAGCCAGAACTCCTCACTGCCAGGGAGTCCCGGCACGCGTCTCCTGTCGCTGCCCCAACTCAGCATCAAAAAGTTAGCAACTTACAATCGCACAGATCTGTTATCTTACATATTTGGAGGTCACAGGCTAAGCCAGGGTTCACAGGGTTCACACCAAGGTGTGGGCAGGACAGGTTCCCTCTGGAGCCCTAGGCGAGAAAAGGTCTCTCGCCTGTCCTGGCTTCTGGGGACGTCTCTGTCCCTCGACTAGCTGCCCCTCATAAGGACCATGTGAGGACGCTGTTCCAACTGGACAAGCCAGGATCTTCGCCCCATCGGCAGGTCCTAAATCAGACTTTTGATTCCCTTGTGCTATGAAGACACACAGGTGCCCGACCTGCTGTGGCTTGCAGACACACAATTCCAGGCATGAGTGACAGGATTGGATCATTCCCTCCCTGTGTGGCAGAATATGTGGAGCAGACATGTTGACATGACTTCTCGGAGGGGCTGGCCTAAGGGGAAGATGGAAAACCCAAATGTCCAGCGGGGGCTGCATTACTTACTCTCTTCTGATCCCTGGAGATTCTGGGGGACTGTGGCGGCCCCATCGGGTGCCCAAGTGCTGCCTGGGGCTGGGGCCTGCCGTGTCCCCTGCAGACAGGCAGCATCCTGGGTGGGGCACCTGTGCTCAGCAGGAGCTCTGAGAGCTGCCTGTCTCCCTGGCGCGTCGGGGAGCTCAGGCTTGGCCACTCAGGCTGGGCCGGGGTTGGGGCTGGGGCCGTGTTCAGCGCGCAGCTGTGGCACCAAGCTCGGGCATCTGCAGCCACCCCTGGAGAGCAGCCAGCCTGGTGGCCAGGCTCTGGGCGAGGTGTATCACGCGTTGCAGGGAGTCCCGCATGGCGTCCATTTGCGCCTTCCTCCCCTGGGCCTGATGCTTGCTCTTCTTCCTCAGGGCCTGGTCCAAGGCCCCAGCCTGTCAGCCAACCTCCAGCTTCCGCGCTGGCTCTTCCTCGCCCAGATCCTGCGGTCCGCCAGCTCCCCGTGCACGGCCATCTGGGACCCATTGTATGACAGAGGTTTGGCCTGGCTCTCTTGCAGCAAACTCTGGATGTGAAACTATATCTGACATCTGGTTCTTACTTCAGGGCCATAAACTTAAGATCGCCCACTCATTCCCCTTAATAAGACATCTTGATGGTAACGGGCCATACACCCTCTTTTCCAGTCACGGGAGAATTAAATGCATTTGGTATTTTTTAATTTTTAAGGGGGGGGAGTCTTAACTCAGCAAGGCCAGGAGGCCTGGTTGTAGACAATTCAACTGTAGACATGCCCAAATTGAGAATTTCCTCATTGCATACCCATAAGTTGCTGTTTAATTCATGCTTGAAGGACATAACCATATTACGCACACCCGTACACACCCGTACACACCTGACACACCCGTACGCGTACGCGTACGCATACACCACCCACACTCACACGCATACCTACACGTACACGCATACACAAAGACTGTAATACATAATAGGATTATATACACAACCCCCCCACCCCCGTTACTATAATATTACTAACACAATAATATACTCCTGCCAAACCCCAAAAACAAGAGACTTACGCCAGCTCATATAGCTAACTTACATATACTAAATTATATTTTCGATTCATCTGTATTTAATTAAATTACAGAGCTATGTCCCTATTAAGGAATGAAATCTATAATTAAACTTATGTTTTCAAACAACACCATTAACCAACCATAATTTCTCCCCAAATTCTTAACCAAACCTTTAAGCCCCTAAACAGTAGAACTTAAACCTTTTACATTCCCACTTTCACTCACTTAATAATTCCAAGTATAACCAATACTGACATAATTCTTTAGCTCTACAAATAAAATAGGTTAATGTAGCTTACGATTAAAGCAAGACACTGAAAATGCCTAGACGGGCCCCAGCCCCATAAACACACAGGTTTGGTCCTAGCCTTCTCATTAGTTTCTAGCAGAATTATACATGCAAGTATCTGCCCTCCAGTGAGAATGCCCTCTGGGTCCCAACTAGACCAAAGGGAGCAGACATCAAGAACACTAACAAGTAGCTCACAACGTCTTGCTCAACCACACCCCCACGGGACACAGCAGTAATAAAATTTAAGCAATAAACGAAAGTTCGACTAAGTTATACTAGAAGTATAGGGTTGGTAAATTTCGTGCCAGCCACCGCGGTCATACGATTAACCCAAACTAATAAGATCCGGCGTAAAGCGTGTTTAAATTATACGCAAACTAAAGTTAAACCCTGACTAGGCTGTAAAAAGCTACAGTCAAACCTAAAATAATCCACGAAAGCGACTTTAATGTTTTGAAGACACGACAGCTAAGACTCAAACTGGGATTAGGTACCCCACTGTGCTTAGCCATAAGTATAAATAAATATAAACAAATTTATTCGCCAGAGTACTACAGGCAACAGCTTAAAGCTCAAAGGACTTGGCGGGGCTTCATACCCCTCTAGAGGAGCCTATTCTATAACCGATAAACCCCAATTAACCTTACCACCCCTTGCTAATTCAGTCTATATGCCGCCATCTTCAGCAAACCCTAAAAAGGCCCTAAAGTAAGCACAAGTATAAACATAAAAACGTCAGGTCAAGGTGTAACCTATGAGGTGGAAAGCAGTGGGCTGCATTCTCTACTTTAGAGCACTACAGATATTCTTATGAAAACAAGAATTAAGGAGGATTTAGCAGTAAACCAAGAACAGAGAGCTTGATTGAAAAAAGGCCATGAAGCACGCACACACCGCCCGTCACCCTCCTCAAATGCAACCTATACAGCAACTACATAAAAATAAATCATAATGCATGAGATGAGGTAAGTCGTAACAAGGTAGGCATACTGGAAAGTGTGCTTGGACTAGACAAAGTGTAGCTTAAACACAAAGCACCCGGCTTACACCCGGAAGATTTCACAAATGACCGCTTTGAACTTAACCCTAGCCCAAGCTAAATCAACTAACTCATATTAAACCCTGTAAACCAAAGCATTTACTTAGCCTAAAAAGTATGGGAGATAGAAATTTATTATAGGCGCTATAGATAAAGTACCGTGAGGGAAAGATGAAAGACACCTTAAAGTACAAAAAAGCAAAGATCCCCACTTTTACCTTTTGCATAACGAATTAGCTAGAACAATTTCACAAAGAGAACTTTAGCCAAAACCCCCAAACCCAGACGAGCTACTTGTGAACAGCCAGAAGGGCACACTCATCTATGTTGCAAAACAGTGAGAAGATTTTCAAGTAGCCGTGAAAAGCCTACCGAGCCTGGTGATAGCTGGTTGTCCAGAATAGAATATTAGTTCAACTTTAAATTTACCTACAGAATAAACAATCTCCATGTAAATTTAAATGTTATTCTAAAGAGGGACAGCTCTTTAGAAATAGGAAACAACCTTACTTAGAGAGTAACCTAACCCTTTTCCATAGTTGACCTAAAAGCAGCCACCCATTAAGAAAGCGTTCAAGCTCAACTCTACCCAACATACCCTAATCTCAATAACCAACCACAACTCCTATAATTACACTGGACTAATCTATAAATTCATAGAAGCAATACTGCTAATATAAGTAACAAGAAACTATTCTCCTCGCACAAGCTTATATCAGACTGGATAAACCACTGATAGTTAACAACCCAATATAAACAACTACAGATATATGATTTATTACTTCCATTGTTAACCCAACACAGGCATGCGTTTTCTTTAAAGGAAAGATTAAAAGAAGTAGAAGGAACTCGGCAAAACTTAAACCCCGCCTGTTTACCAAAACATCACCTCTAGCATCACCAATATTAGAGGCACTGCCTGCCCAGTGATACACATTAAACGGCCGCGGCATCCTAACCGTGCAAAGGTAGCATAATCACTTGTTCTCTAAATAAGGACTAGTATGAATGGCCACATGAGGGTTTTACTGTCTCCTACTTCCAATCAGTGAAATTGACATCTCCGTGAAGAGGCAGAGATACCCTAATAAGATGAGAAGACCCTATGGAGCTTCAATTTAACAACTCAACCAGTACCCAAATCAACCTATTAGAATCAACACCCGACTGGATATGAGCTGTAAATTTCGGTTGGGGTGACCTCGGAGCACAAACAAACCTCCGAATGATAATACCCAAGACTTTACCAGTCTAAGCAAAAATCATTTATCGACCCAAACTTACTTTGAGCAACGGAACAAGTTACCCTAGGGATAACAGCGCAATCCTATTACAGAGTCCATATCACAATAGGGTTTACGACCTCGATGTTGGACCAGGATATCCCAGTGGTGCAACCGCTATTAACGCTTCGTTTGTTCAACGATTAAAATCCTACGTGATCTGAGTTCAGACCGGAGCAATCCAGGTCGGTTTCTATCTATTGACTATCTTTCCCAGTACGAAAGGACAAGAAAGATGGGACCTACCCCTACCCGAAGCGTCCCCTATTTAATAGATGAAATAATCTTAATCGAGTAAATTAACAAATAACCCTACCCAAGAACAGGGTTCGTTAAGATGGCAGAGCCCGGTAATTGCATAAAACTTAAAACTTTATTATCAGAGTTCAACTCCTCTTCTTAACAACATGTTTATAATTAATTTATTAATCCTAATTATCCCAGTAATTCTAGCTATAGCCTTCCTAACATTAGCAGAACGCAAGGTACTAGGATATATACAACTCCGAAAAGGCCCTAACATTATTGGGCCTTACGGCCTCCTCCAACCTTTTGCAGATGCCATAAAACTATTTATTAAAGAACCCCTCCACCCTCTTACATCCACATCCCTACTCTATATCACCGCCCCCACCCTTGCCCTATCCCTCGCTCTCATTATATGAATTCCCATACCCATACCACACCCCCTCCTCAGATAAACCTAAGCATCCTATTTATTCTGGCTACATCCAGCCTAGCCGTATACTCAATCCTTTGATCAGGCTGAGCATCAAACTCCAAATACGCACTAATCGGTGCACGCCGAGCAGTAGCCCAGACAATCTCATACGAAGGAACCCTCGCAATCATCCTCCTAGCAATTCTTCTAATAAGTGGATCTTTTACACGAATAACACTAATCACGACTCAAGAATACTCCGGATTAATTGCTACCCTCCTGACCACTAGCAATAATATGATTCATCTCAACATTAGCAGAAACAAATCGAGCACCCTTCGACCTCACAGAAGGTGAGTCAGAATTAGTTTCAGGATTCAACGTTGAGTATGCTGCAGGACCATTCGCCCTATTCTTCATAGCAGGATATACTAATATTATTATAATAAATGCCCTAACTACCATCATCTTCCTAGGCGCACTACACAATATCTCTATACTCAAAATATTCACAATCAACTTCATAATAAAAACACTCATTCTCACCTCACTTTTCCTATGAATCCGAGCCTCATACCCACGATTCCGATATGATCAGCTAATACACCTACTATGAAAAAATTTTCTCCCCCTCACACTAGCCTTATGTGTATGACATATCTCAATACCTATCCTAATATGCAGCATCCCACACCACCTATAAAACAAGAAATATGTCTGACAAAAGAATTACTTTGATAGAGTAAATAATAGAGGTTTAAGCCCTCTTACTTCTAGAATTATAGGAATTGAACCTATACTTAAGAATTCAAAATTCTTCGTGCTACCTAATTACACAATATTCTACAGTAAGGTCAGCTAAATAAGCTATTGGGCCCATACCCCGAAAATGTTGGTTTATACCCTTCCCGTACTAATCAAGCCCATCATCCTATCCTCTATTTTCCTCACTCTATTCTCAGGTACTATAATTACCATATTCAGTTCCCACTGACTACTAATTTGAATCGGACTAGAAATAAGCATATTAGCCATTACAGCCCTCCTAATTGAAAAAGCCAAACCCCGTTCAACGGAAGCAGCCACTAAATATTTTTTAATCCAAGCCACCGCCTCCATACTTCTAATAATAGCCGTAATTATAAATATAAGCTACTCCAGACAATGAACTATTCTAAATAAATTCAATCAGGCGTCCTCAATAATAATCTTAATCGCCCTAGTAATAAAATTAGGCCTCTCACCTTTCCACTTCTGAGTTCCAGAAGTTATACAAGGGGTATCACTAATATCTGGAATATTACTCCTTACATGACAAAAACTAGCCCCTATTTCAATCTTATATCAAATCAACACAGCCCTAAACCTAACACCAGTAATTTTAATTGCCCTAACCTCTATCGCACTAGGCGGATGAGGAGGATTAAATCAAACACAACTCCGAAAAATCTTAGCCTACTCTTCCATTGCCCACATAGGATGAATAATCGCAATCTTAAAATATAACCCTACCATCATAACCCTTAACCTCCTCATCTACATCACTTTAACAATTACACTATTTTCTATATTACTTCTCTTTTCAAGTACTACCATCCTAACAATGTCCAGCTCATGAAATAAAACCCCACGAGCATCATCCATAATACTCCTAGTTCTATTGTCCCTAGGAGGATTGCCCCCACTTACAGGCTTTCTTCCCAAATGAGCAATCATTTAAGAATTCATAAAAAATGACAGCATTCTCATCCCGATATTAATAGCCATTACAGCCTTACTTAACCTATACTTCTATATACGACTAATCTACTCAACAACCCTAACCATATTCCCAATCAACAATAATACAAAAATAAAATGACAATTCAAAAATATAAAACTAATACTCATTGTTCCCACCCTAACAACTTTATCCACCCTACTTTTACCCTTATCTCCCACACTTCTACCACTGGACTAGGAATTTAGGTTAACTAGACCAAGAGCCTTCAAAGCCCTAAGTAAGCTAATATGCTTCATTCCTGTACTCCCATTATTAAGGACTGCAGAGGCTCACTCCACATCAACTAAATGCAAATCAGTCATTTTAATTTAAGCTAAATCCTTCACACTAGATGGGTGGGCTCCAACCCCATGAAAATTTAGTTAACAGCTAAATACCCTATCCAACTGGCTTCAATCTACTTCTCCCGCCGCCAAGAAAAAAAAGGCGGGAGAAGTCCCAGCAGAATTGAAGCTGCTCCTTTGAATTTGCAATTCAATGTGATTATTCACCTCAGGACTTGGTAAAAAGGGGACTCCACCCCTATCTTTAGATTTACAGCCTAATGCTCTTTTCAGCCATTTTACCCTTTACTTATGTTCATTAACCGTTGATTATTCTCAACCAACCATAAAGACATCGGAACTTTATACTTATTATTTGGTGCTTGAGCTGGGTTAGTAGGAACTGCCCCTAGTCTCCTCATCCGAGCAGACCTCGGACAGCCAGGAACCCTATTGGGGGACGACCAAATCTATAATGTAATCGTCACTGCCCATGCCTTCGTAATAATTTTCTTTATAGTAATACCCATTATAATTGGAGGCTTTGGCAATTGACTAGTTCCTCTTATAATTGGAGCCCCCGACATAACATTCCCTCGAATAAACAACATAAGCTTCTGATTACTACCACCATCTTTTCTTCTACTCCTAGCTTCCTCAATAGTTGAAGCTGGAGCAGGAACTGGTTGAACTGTTTATCCCCCTTTAGCAGGAAATCTAGCCCACGCAGGAGCCTCCGTAGACCTTACTATTTTCTCCCTCCACTTAGCAGGAGTATCTTCTATCCTAGGTGCTATTAACTTTATTACAACTATTATCAACATAAAACCCCCCGCTACATCACAATACCAAACCCCCCTATTTGTATGATCCGTCCTAATTACCGCTGTTCTACTACTACTGTCTCTTCCAGTTTTAGCAGCAGGAATTACTCTTAACTGACCGAAACCTTAACACAACCTTCTTTGATCCCGCTGGAGGGGGAGATCCCATTCTCTATCAACACTTATTCTGATTCTTCGGCCACCCTGAAGTATATATCCTTATTCTCCCTGGGTTTGGCATAATTTCCCATATTGTAACCTATTATTCTGGAAAAAAAGAACCATTCGGTTATATAGGAATAGTTTGAGCCATAATATCTATTGGTTTCCTAGGTTTTATTGTCTGAGTCCATCACATATTCACAGTAGGAATAGATGTAGATACCCGAGCATACTTTACATCCGCCACCATGATCATTGCTATTCCAACTGGCGTAAAAGTATTTAGCCGACTAGCAACTCTGAATGGAGGCAACATTAAATGATCTCCTGCTATACTATGAGCCCTAGGCTTCATTTTTCTCTCCACCGTTGGCGGCCTAACTGGGATTGTTCTTGCCAATTCTTCTCTTGATATTGTCCTCCATGACACTTACTATGTAGTAGCACATTTTCACTATATCCTATCAATAGGAGCAGTATTTGCAATTACAGGGGGCTTCGTCCACTGATTCCCCTTATTCTCAGGATTTACCCTACACCCAACCTGACCCAAAACCCATTTCGCAATTATATCTGTAGGAGTAAACCTAACTTTTTTTCCTCAACATTTCCTTGGATTATCAGGTATACCCCGACAATACTCCAATTATCCCGATGCATACACTATATGAAATACCATCTCCTCCATAGGCTCATTTATCTCTCTCACTGCAGAAATATTAATAGTCTTTATAATCTGAGACGCCTTCGCCTCAAAACAAGAAGTATTAGCAGTTGAATTACCAGCTACAAACCTTGAATGACTCCACGGCTGCCCTGCACCCTATCATACATTTGAAGAACCTACCTGTGTAAAGGCATAACTAATTATAAGAAAGGAGGGAATTGAACCCCCCAAAACTGGTTTCAAGCCAACTCCATAACCACTATGTCTTTCTTTATAACAAAATACTAGTAAAACTAGTACATAACTTTGTCAAAGTTAAATTACAGGACACATGGCAGTGTCTGGCCACGCTTTACACGTGCTTCAAGGTCGCCTCTTGCAATCGTTTGACCTGTGAAGGGGACACACAGCCATTATGGGGCCAGGAGCAGCAGGAGCAAGCCTCTTCTCCCACTGCGGCGGCGCCTGCTTCTGCCCGGCCAGGGCAGCACTTCAGCAGGGCTCTGAGTTGTGACCAGTTACCATGACCAGCCCCACCTGACCAGGCATGGAAAGGAAGGTGACTGACCCCAGGTCTCGAGCAGCACCATATGGGTTCTCTCCAGGCTCAAGCCCCAGGCTCTGATTTCTCCCCCAGGCCCTGAAGACCACCGGTCGGTCACGTCACCACTGTGACCCCAGGTCTTGCCTGTGAGTGAGGGACAGGCAGGGTGGCCTCATGCGTGCTCTAAGGGGCTCAAACAGGAGGCACCTGGTGCAGGCCTGACACACACGAGACATCCAGGAACCATCCACTGACCACATATGACTGTCTGCAAGTCTGTCCACACCCTCTGCCTTGAGGTAGACCTGTGACCTCACGGCTCCCACACCCAGAGATGCCACCTGGCCTCAGCACCCCAGCACCTGCAGCTCTGCTCCTCGGACCTTGCAGGACCCTCCCAGCCTCCGGTCCCACCTGACTGTTGGGCCCCGTGTGTCATCTGGCTGTTCTTCAAGGCAGAGCCCAGCAAATCGTTAGCCGGTTTCGAAACACAGGTCAATTCCACATCTGTGTCCACCAAGCACCAATATGTATGGTGTCTGTTACATTTGTCCTCTGTTGCCAATTTTAAAAACCAACTGCCCAAGTCATGGGTGCACTTGCCTGTTCTTCTAGTACACAAACTCTCTCTAAAAATGGTGCCCTTGGCCCTGCTGGGGTGACTTCCTGAAGTGAAGCCTCATGTAGATATAAAGGCACAAAAATAAAGAGCAAAGGCAGGGTCTTCCTCCCCAGGCAGCCCATCCTGAGAGTCAGGGAGGCCCAGCAGTCTCCTGTCAGATCAATGTGCAGTCGAGGTGGAGTTGCCTCGTGACACGCCCCCCAAACCTCCAGTTGAGCAGTTTCCTTCTTCGGCTCTGACTATGTGACGTACTTTCTGCCTCTCAGTGACAGGCATCTGCCTTCAGGCCTGTGGGCTCTCAGAACTGGATGTTCCCAAGGAGACAAGATTAAAACAGATGCAAACAACTTCTCTGGAGAAACTTCTACCGGGATAAAGCTGACGTGTGGTCGGTTCAGAGGTAGATGCGGGTGATGCTTTCACAGGAGCACATGGACGATGTTTCCAAGAAGCCCCAACAGGAAAGGGAACCTGGCTGTGTTGCGAGGTCAAGAGAGCCAGGTCTGCGTGGGCATCCAGCCTCCAGGCCACTGTAGCCGCACCCTGTTTCTGTGTGTTTCAGCAAGGCAACGGATATGTGATTGGGCGCGACCTGAATTCATTCGGGGGCACAGGAGGTAGAGTGTATCGAATGACACCTTCCCAAAGACTAACTCATAACCCCAGGACCTGTGACTGTGGCCTATGTGAAAAGGGTCTTTGCAGATGCAATGGAGGATTTTGGATGAGGCCATCCCGGAATATCCAGGTGGGCCCTCCATCCAATGACGAGTGTCCTTACAAGAGACAGGACAGACACCAAAGAGCAGGTCGCATGCAGACGGGGGCAGAGAGTGGGGGATGCTGACACCCTTGAGCACCAGAGTTCTTGAGGAAGGAAGAGAAAGAGTAGGACCGCCCCAGGGTCTTCTGGGAGAGTGACACCTTGGTTTCAGACTTCTGGCCACCAGAACTTCAGTAGGGTATATGTCTGCTGTTTGAAGCCACCCAGCTTGTGGTCATAAGATAGTCCCTGATGGGGTCCCCCAAAGGCCTCCACCATTTCCAAGATCAGAGGAGCAGGCCCCAAGGCTCATCAGGTCAAGTGTCCATGTCAGAAGACCACAGATGCAGAGAAGTTGGTAACAGCATCCAGAGAGAATGTTCGGCTCATGTGGACAGGACTGAGCCTTCTTGTGGAGAACTGCTGCCCATCGCAACAGCAGCATCTAGAGCCAGAGACACAGGAGCAGACCTGGCAACGTCTGCTTGAGAATGCTTCCCGCCTGAGACTGTGTGTTTAGCTCCAGGGCGAATCGACCAGGAGCAAAGAATGCAGACCTTTTCCAATATGCAAAGACTCCAGAAATTTATCTTCCGTGTCACACACACCCCTTTTTTTGAGTCAGGGTCTCACTCTGTTGCCCAGGCTGGAGTGCAGTGGCACAAACACAGCTCAGCACTGTTTTCAACTTCTGGGCTCAAGAGATCCTCCCGCCTCACTGCGCCTGGCCCATGCCCCCTTTGTTGGGACATGACTGGATGCTGAGCTTCAGGAAAACATGGCATGAAAAAGGAGTGAAGCTGCCATGGTCTCTGGGAGCTCTGTGACCCAGTGGCAGACTGGGAGGAGCGTCCGGGATGATGGGACCCTGGAAGCGGCCCAGAGGGCACCCCTGGCACTCTTGCTCCCTGACATCCCTCCATCAGCTCTGGTCCTGAGAAACACCCTGAGTTCAACCACTTTCAACACCCCCCTTTTTCCCAAGCCTGAGCTTCCTTGGCCGCCCAGGGTCTCCCCCTACCGTCTGCTCTCCAAAGTACACCCAGTGTGGACCTTCCACATGCAGGGGAGACCCTGACGCCCACTCCCTCCAAAACTCCAGGAACCAACCACTGCTGAGTCAAACCTTTCGTGACCCCACCTGTGGCCTCTCCTCCTCCAGGCCTCACCCCTTCGTCCGCCTCCCTCGGCTCCACGTCCCTGGTGACTGTCGTGGCCTCCGCATCCACCTGCAGGTTTCCTCCACCCATCAGCCTTCCCCGAGGTGTGGCCACAGTGAGAGCCCTGCTCCAGTGTCGACCAGAGCTCACCCCGTACCTCAGTGGGACCCCCGCCCTCCCTCGTTTTCTTGCCCTGCCTGGTTTTTCTCCCCGTGACTTGCCACCTGGCGTGTTGTGCATGTTCTTTATTGTCCCTGATGTGTGAGCAGGAGCAGTCAGCTTCCTTGGTCACCCAGGAAGAGAACTTGCTCACCTAATAGCCATGCAGTGAAGGTTTGCTGCGGGAGTCCCGCTCCTGCAAGGGTCGGGTGTCTCTGTAGGTGTGACAGCGTCAGCGATTTACGAAAGAGGGAAGAAACTAGAGAGAAAGAAAGAGATTGAACTTCTGTTTAGTGCAGACGTCGTTTATTGGGAATTACAAAGGATCTTTTATCCCCAGATTTTGCACAGTCAGTCTCACATGTCTTTCACGTGAACACAAAGCCAGGTGCATGAGGGGCGTCCCTCCCACACCAGATGTTTTCTCAGGTATGAGGAAGGACAAACCCAAAACTGTATTACTGTTCCCTATGCTTGGTTAATGTTCCTCAAAAGCAATGCAACCACCCCTACTAGCATCATGATGTTCTAATAATCAGTAACTTCTAAAGCTTATGCACACACCATACCTATGATGACTAACTTAAATCCTATTACCTTTCTATTCTATGCTAATTCTACTAATCCTAACTTGCACAATTGCTATGGAAACTCTTAATTATAGCTCAAACCAGTTCCTAAAGAATGTGGCCCAGTCCAAATATCATGCTGGGCTCTCCAGAATGTGGCCCAGTCCAAAGTTCACAGTGGGCCACTTCTTGGAACAAATGATTACAATCTCACACAAAATGGCTACTACAAACCTCTAAGAACTACATAACTACCATATAAAATTATTTTATTTCTCAGCCAATATACTAAAAACCTGTGACCAGTACTAAGGCTCTTAGATGTGATCCAAGTTTAAACTGTAAGTTGTACTAAAGCCAAAACCGCAGTCAGTAGGAAAAAGGGAACAATGAGTTTCCAAAGTCAGCTATGTTCCTCCGGGTCTCAGAGTTCTATGCTTGAGCTAGCAGGAGTTTTTTCTGGCTGTAGTGCTAAGCAAGAAAAGGGAGAGGAAATGGGGTCAACAGCTCCCAAATGCATCCTAGTGGTCTCGGGGTCCACAGTCCTCCCTGATCCCTAATGCTCAGTGGGCCTCCGTGGCCGGCTCCCAACAGTTTGCTGAATGAATAAATGTTGCCCAGATGTTACCACGTTGTCTCTGCTGAAATGACCCCTCCTTAGCAGGTTTCCTAGGACATGCCTTCCCCAAAGGTGAAGCCACCCACTCTTAGGGTGTCAACAGAACACTCCGCATCATGCAAACGTTCCATTATCTGTGCTGTACAGTGTGGTGGCCACATGCCACAGGTGGTACCAAGCCCTTGATGTGTGGCTAGTGCCAGCAAAGAACAGGATTTTTAATTTTATTTAATTTCAGTTAGTGCATAGTGGTTACCTTGTTGAAGGCCTTAGTTTCCCGGTGGCAGGGCCTTGCGGTCCCAGGTCTCTGTTTCCCTAGCAGGCCCTGGTCCAGGCCTCATCTGGCAGCAGCCACGGACCCACCTTCAATCAGCAGTGGGTCCTCCACTCCAGGCTACACTGTCATTCTCAGCAGCAGCTCAGCCTCCTCATGGTCCAGCTGCAACCTCACCACCTTCTTGGAGATGTTGGCCATGGCCCGCCACCAGGAGATGCTACTTGGGGAGGCCCACTGCTTTGTGTTTATTCTCATGACACACACCGACTATCATGTGATTTGGGGGTATTTGCCATGAGACCTGTGGCAATGGCCACTCTCCTTCATTGTATTTCCATTGAATGGAAATACGTGCAGAGTCATTCTTTTCTGTCACTCTTTCAGGGTTGTGGCATTATGAACAAGCAATAGTGGGTTTCATATCACGAGAAAATTGAAGCTAATTGCTGAGATAGGGATCCAGTAGGACTAAATTTCCCTAGACAGAAATTCCAAGACCCAGATCAAAGTTCCTGAAATCGTAAGTTGGTATGAGAAGACCAGTCAGGACCAAGATGGTATCCAAAGTGACATCAGTGTGCCCTCTTTGCTCATTATATGCTAATTATACTGCGTTAGCATGCTAAATACACTTCCACCAGCCCCATGAGAGTTTACAATTACCATGGCTACTCCTAGAAGCTACCCTATAGGTTTAAAAAAGGGGAGAAGTCCATAGTTTCTAGAACTCCCCACCCCTTACCTGGAAAACCCAGAATCGTCCATCCCTTGCTTATCCTAGAATCAAGCGATGGCCGTCGATAAAGTGAGCCAGGCATCCGGGCTGCTTTGCCTGTGGGTAGCCTGCTTGCTGTCATTTCAGTTAACTTGTTTCCATTTTCTTCTTAAGGCTCATGCTTGAATTCTTTCCTGTATGAAGCCAAAAAACTGTCTTGGCCTACTAGATTGAGCCCCAGTTTGGGGGTTCACATGTGACATTACTAATAGGGATACTCAGGGCAAAAACTGTGTGACCAATTTCATGGCATGGATCTTTTTTTATTGAGTTGGAGTCTCACTCTGCCACCCAGACTGGAGTGCAGTGTCCGCTCCCGGCCACTGCAGCCTCGACCTGCTGGGCCCCGGCAATCCTTCGGCCTCAGCCTTCCAGTAGCTGGAACTGCAGGCATGCCCTACCACTCCCAGCTAATTTTTTGATTTATTGTAGAGATGAGGTCTCGCCAAGTTGCCCAGGCGGGTCTCGAACCCGCGGGCTCAGGCCATCCACTCACCTCAGCCTCCCAAAGCACGGGATTACAGGCGAGCCACCGAGCCCAGCCTGTGGCATGGATCTTACCGTTGCAAAGTGCTCTGCGCTCAAAAACGGCAAACCACAAGGGAAACTCACGTGGGTGTCAAGACTGCCAGTGGTTATTTGCTTCATGGGTTCTGTGTTGGCTTTGCAGCAGTCAGATCTGGAAGACCCTGCATGCTCAGCGTCAGCAGGGCTGCTAAGTCCAGAAGAAGATGGGGAATCATACCTGAGAGGTGCAGATGAATTACTCGAAACAAGTGACTGATAATTGAGTCCTGAAGGCACTGGGCAAGACAGAGAGAAGGCTCACCACCTAGGGATCCTCCCATGATGTCTTTACTAGAAAAGTTTAAATGGAGGCTGAACATGGTGGCTCACACCTGTAACCCCAGCACTTTGGGAGGCTGAGCAAAGGGCATTGCTTGAGCCCAGGAGTCTGAAGTTGCAGTAAGCTGTGGGGGCACCACTGCACTCTAGCTTGTGTGACAGAGCAGGGCCTTGTTTTAAAAAAAAGAAAAGAAAAGTTAAAACGCTAAAGAAGCCTGCATTTGAATTAAGAAAGCCTGGGAAACGTCACAGTGGTGGTAGCTATTCTAAAAAATCTGCCGGGCTCAGTGGCTCAGCCTGTAATCCCGCGCCTTTGGGAGGCTGAGGTGAGTGGATTGCCTGAGCCCGTGGGTTTGAGCAAGACCTCATCTCTACAATAAATCAAAAAATCAGCCGGGCGTGGTAGCGCATGCCTGTAATTCTGGCTACTTGGAAGGCTGAGGCGGAAGGATCGCCGGAGCCCAGCAGGTCGAGGCTGCGGTGGTCGGGAGCGGCCACTGCACTCCAGTTTGGGCGACAGGGTGAGACTCCAACTCAAAATAAAATAAAATAAAGTAAAGTAAGTAAAGTAAAATCAAATCAAATCAAATCAAATCTACTGGGCATGGAACAGGCACTAAACTTGAATGAGCTGATGGATTTGAGCCCCAGTCTGGGACTCTACTTCAAGTTCAGTTTGATGAGAAAAAGTCTTATTTGTAAAAAAGAAAAAAGGCTTAACATCGAAGACTCTAGGATAACAATGAAAGGTGAGCAATGTAATCATGTGGAACTATTTTAAGGCTTCAAATTATCCAAATCAAAAGATATTAAAAGTTTTTTAGAGCCTCTAAAGCCAAGAGGATAACGAACATCTCGCTCCCTGGTGCGATTAAAAGTAAAACCTAAACTAAACCTGAAATTGGAAGAAGATCCAGTGGGGAGTGAATGTCCCCATGATCACTCTGTAATGCTTTTGCTGACATGCAACATCTTTGGTGTGCCCTGGCTTTGCCCTTTTAAGGGATGATGACAGGCATGATGACCTCGTTTTGTACACGAGAGTTTTGGGTCTGATGTGAAGCAGCTAGAGTTGAACCTGGTTTGATTTCAAAACTCTTGCTGCCAACTGCTCTGAGACTAGGGTGGACAGGGAGCTCCCAGTCCAGGAGTCAGAGGCAGGACCATGCCCCTGGCACAGTGAGAGGGCAGCACATTGTTAACTGGACCAAACAGAGGGGTTTGGATCTTGCCAGACGGGGAGGGTTTGGGTGCAGACACCCAGGTGAGGGAGAGCTGAGCAGAGACCTGGAGTAGGGCATGGCCAGGTGTGCATGTGAGACCCCTGAGAACAGTGCCTGGAATGAAGGGCATGTGCCAGGAGGTGCAGCCAGCTCCCAAAGCTGGTCCCTGTGAGGCCAGGGAACTGAGCTTATCCTCTTCTGGACAAGTGGCTGTTTCCGGAGACAAATGGCCAAAGGAAGTGGGGGAGGGGCTCCTGCAGCCCTGACTGCCCCCGGGGGAATGGGGGCCACTCTGGGCTGTTTGTCCTCTTCAGTCGGACAAGGAACAGACTCAGGAGATAGGCGGGAGTCGGTGGTCATGGAGGTGATTGTGTTTCACACTTCAACACGTCTGAGTGACTTTGTGGCTGGTCCCAACTGGAATGGTGAACCCCCAGAATGTCCCACCTTAAAACCCGGATGGGTTCTAAGTCCTCTCACCTCCAGTCACCACGATCTCTGAGCTCCCACCATGTTGCCTTGATGTGGCCCTGAATCCCCCTCCATGCCCAGGACTCTGACCTCTGCTCAAGTCATCTCCACCTGGAGCACTCCTTCTCCACCAGGGGTCTTGTAGCTGCCTCAGCTGACTCTCTACACACATAATCAAATGCCACTGTGAGTTTTACAACATCTTAGTCCCCCACAGCATTTCAAGCACCTGAAAGTAGGGTAGGGGTTGGGAATCTAGGCCCTGGATGGTCTTTTTTTGACACCATCTGCTCCCATGATGGGTGCAGGGATCAGGGAGCAGTGGCTGTAGGCTTTTTCTCAAAGCTGTGCCCCAGGTCACCTCCTGCCTGCTCAGGGTCCTGTGTAAGACGCGATGCTGGGAACCCAGGTGTCCCTCTAGACATCATTACTCACGAATTAGCAGTCTTTCCTGAGGAGAGGTATCCTGTACTCCCTCCTCAAAGGCAGAGTGGGATGGAGCAAGGAAGTCTTGAAAACAATAAAGGAAGCCGGGCTCAGTGGCTCAGGCTGTAATCCCTCGCTTTGGGAGGCTGAGGTGAGTGGATTGCCTGAGCCCGCGGGTTCGAGACCCGCCTGGGCAACTTGGCGAGACCTCATCTCTCCAATAAATCAAAAAATTAGCCGGGCGTGATAGCGCGCGCCTGTAGTTCCAGCTCCTTGGAAGGCCGAGGTGGCAGGATCACTGGAGCCCAGCAGGTCGAGGCTGCGGTGGCCAGGAGCGTGCCACTGCACCCCAGTCTGGGCGACAGAGTGAGACTCCGAATCAAAAAGAAAGAAAAGAAAACGATAGAGGAGACGGGAGGAAGACACGTGGGGAAAGAGGGACACTTCAGAGTCAGGCACGTCGTGGGGAAGCAGAAGCCAGTGGCCCAGGGAGCGTCACAGGGTGTCCATGGGGGTGTCCAGTTCTAAAATGCCATCTCTACCTTGGATGGCTGTGCTGGGCCGACCGGGAGCTGGAGGCCCGGAGTTGCTGGGGTCCACGGTCAGCTCTGCCGAGTTGCTGCTGAGGGACTGAGCACCTCCCCCACAGGGGCAGCCGGGCAGGGATGTGCCCTCGGCTGCCTCCGTGTGGGTGAGGGTGGCCAGAGACATAGCCAAAGCCTCTGAGGAGCTGAAACCACCTTGCATGGGCAAAGGTCTTGGCCCCTGTGGACCTGCTGGTTTGGGCCATGGACTTCTCTAGTCTGCGTAATCACTTCTAACGCAGGAAGAGGAACGGGCAGGGCTGCTGACTGCTGAGAGCCAGGTCTTTTCCCGAGCTCTGTGCTCTCCAGTCCCCTCCCTACCCCCACAGTCTCGGGGTTCCTGTCTCCCTACAGGCTTTTTCGCTTCTGGATTTGTCCTTGGGTCTTTGCAAATCTCTAGCTTTATGAAGTCAATGTGTATCACACTGAAACATAAATGCAAGTCTGTTCTCGTTGTCAGTGCGTTTATTTTAACATGCCATGATGTGGAATCCTTAAAAAGAAAATCAAGGTTGGCAAAAAGTCAATTGAAGCGTTGAAAAGGATGGACGCTGAGAAATTTTTCATATACTGCTGGTGGGAATGTGAAATGATCCAACTACTTTGGAAACAAGTTTGGCAGCTTCTCTCAAAGTCCAGACATTAATTCACCATACAACCAGCAGTCCGCTTCTATGAAGCCACTGAAGAGAATTGAAAACATGTTTTGACTGGGTGTGGTGGCTCATATAATCCCAGCTACTTGGGAAGCCAAAGGAGGAGGATTGCTTGAGCCGAGGAGTTAGGGTTCAGTCTGTGCAACATTGCAAGACCCCATCTCTACTATATATAGTTTCATATATATATATATATATATGAAACTCCCTACTAAGACTTGTATAAGAATGCTCACGGCAACTTTATTCGTAATAACCTAAATCTGGAAACAATCCAGATGTCCATCAACAGATGAAGGATAAACATGTGGTCTGTCCGGAGAATAGGACTTGATCATGACATAGAATGAAGTTCTGACCCACCCTATGACATGGATGGACCTGGGAAACATCATGCAGAGTAAAAGAAACCACATGCAAGTTGACACTCACTGTAGGATTCCATTTACAGAAAGTTCCAGATCAGAACAGGTAAATCCATAGACACACACAACAGATGAGTGGTGGCCAGGTTCTCGGGAGGGGTTTGGTGGGGACAGGAGTGATTGCTAACAGGCACAACATTTTGTGGAGTGGTGATGATAGAAATGCTTTATTATACAACTAGAGTGTGGTGATTGCTGCAAAACTCAGTAAATTTACCACAAATCTATGAACCACAAATAAGACAGGTAAATTGTGTCATGTGTAAGTTATCCAACCATGAGGTTGGCTTTGGAGCTTTGCTATCCACCTGACTGCTTACTTTGGGACACCCAGCTCCTTCTGTGGGCTCTTCCCTTGCAGCCCCACTGACCTACCAAGAGACCGCAGGGCAGATAGGCAGAGAACCTGAGTGATGCCCCAGCGGTTCTGGGGAAGGGGGCCATCTTTTTGAGGACCAGGAAGTGCTCAGGCCCTTCCACAAGAGATGCTGGAAACAAGGATCACCCAGAGAAAAACGTTCCTGAGTCGTCTTGAGAGGAGTAGTGACAGGTCAAATGCTAGCTACACAGCTTCAAGGAAGCTCCCCAGTAACTCGCGTTTAGGCAAGAAGCCTTCAATTCCTGCAAACACACATGCCCAGAAGAGAGGCTGGTGAGAGTCCAGCACTCCTGCCTCTTCAGGTCGGGCCATGTTGAAATCTCATCACGTGGGAACCACCGAGGTAGCTAGCAGGAGGCTTTGAAGGTGCACCGTGTAAGAATGCAGTGTCAAAAGAAGAACTCAGCCAGCAGGCCCTCTCTCTCTGCTCGCTCTTTCCCGGTCCATGTCCACATCCTCAGAACAGAACACCCACCCCCTGTGTTGGAGCTCAGATGTGCACAGCCAGGACAGTCGGCAGGGCCTATGTGGAATGTGCTGGACCAGACTAACCTGAGTGCAGGTAGCTCCTCTTACATAACACAGCTTCGGGATTAGTGCTCCAGGCAGGGACAGTTAATCCTCTGTATGAATTCGCTCACTGACCACTGACGTGGCATCCGCAAAGGGCAGGATGGCACCTATCAGGAGCAGCTTCCTTGGGGAGCAGCGCCCAGTCCCAGATGGCCAAGCTGGTCACGCTCCCTACAAAGGCCTCGGAGCTGTTGAACCCACCCCCCATACTGTCTTGCTCCTGGCCCCGCACCAGGAACCCTCCAGGAGGGATCACATTGCCCTCCCTAAAGCGGGAGGCTGTGATCACTAGCTTGCCATCCACGCACCTGTCCTGGACAGATGTCCAGATGACACAGACATGGTGCCAGCGGCCATCGAGAAGTGCAAACAGGGGCAACTTCCTGTAGTCTGGGCCTCCAATCACTAAGAGGATGAAGCAAGGGTTCAGGGAGTCCCAGACGGCAGCACCAGCTGGTCGGCACTGTCCTTTGTGGCACAGGAAAGGAGGGTGCCCAGGTAGCCAGAGGCTGTGCACACCCAGCTGCAGGTAGACAGGGCTATGAGGAAGCTAGGACGGAGGAAGGCCACATTCTCGGCGGAGGCATTCGGGAACACGAGCCCACGGCCCCTGATGCAAACTAGAAACAGCGGGAGGGAGAGTTGGCCCCGCCATGAAGCCGTGCAGAAGCATTCAGAAGCATTCATGCTGCAGACGCTGGCCCTGGGGCAGACGCAACAAGCCTGCACTCCCCGCACCCATCCTTCACCAAGCAACCAACTCAATCCCTTTTGAGTTCCTTTTGCCATGAGGGCTCACAGGGGTCCAACCTCGTGGGGACTTGCAGACAGGCATCCCCCGTATGAGTGGCAGGGCCAGGCCAGTCTCTTTCTGTGGGGCAGAGTATGTGGAGTGGGCAGGGTGAGAAGCCTTTTCAGTGGGAGCTGGCCTAAGAGAGACAAAAGGACAAACAGTACCCCTGGGGGCTGCAATGCTTAACTTCTCCTGGTCCCTGGAGATCCTGTGGGGCTATGGCAACCCCATCAGGTGCCCGAGGGCTGCCTGTGACTTGGCCCTCCCGTGTCTCCTGTGGATAGGCAGCAGCATCCCGAAGGGCGCTCCTGTGCTCAGCAGAAGCTCTGAGCATCTGTCCACCCCTCTGGAGCACCGGGGAGCTCGGGCTCGGCAAATCAGGCTGGGCCGAGGTTGTGGCTGGGGCCAGGATCAATCCCGCAGGTGTGGTGCCAAGCTTGATTCTGCAGCCACTGCTCAAGAGCGGCCAGCCTGGCATCCTGGCTGTGGACGAGGTGCATCAGGCGAGGCAGCACGTCCCGCAGGGCTTCCCTCCCCACCTGCCTCCCTGGAGCCTGCTGCTCATTCCTGTCACTCAGGGCCAGGTCCAAGGCCTGCAGCACGGCATCCACCTTCCGGCTTCTGTGCTGGGTCTTCCTCACCCAAGTCCTGAGGTCAGCAAGCGCCCTCTGTCTGGTCACCAGTGACCAGTTGTCCATCAGAGCCATGGGCTGGCTTTCTTCCACCAGGCTCTGGAACCGGGCAACCACGTCGTAGTCGCTGGCGATGCTCTGCAGATTTGTCAAGGTCATCTCTTGGAATCTCTGAACCTGTGAAGAGGACACACATCAATTACGGGGCTGTGAGCAGCAGGAACAACAGTCTCCTACCACTGCTAATGTACCTGCTCCTGCCCAGCGGGGGTGTTTTAAGGGGTCTGACCCTCAGGAAGGCTCTGAGATGCAGCCGGTTAACATGACCAGCCCCACCAGGCTGGGCCTTGGGAGGCCTGGGATGACCCCAGGTCTGGAGCTGCACCATGTGGGGTATGAACTCCAGGCCCACAGCCTACACTCTGACCCCTCCCCCAGGCCCAAAGACACCAACTAGTCACCTCACCACTGTGATCCCAGGCCCTGCCTATGAGTGGGAGGCCAGTAGGGTGATCTCATGAGTCTCTATGGAGCTCAAACAGAAAGTACTTGGTTCAGGCCAAACATACACAGGGCACTTGGGAACAATCTGTGAACCCCACATGGGAATATGGAAGGCCGGCCATACCCTTTGCCTCACAGCTCCCACACCCAGCTATGTTGCTGGGTGTCGGAATTCCAGGGCCCCCAGGTATGCCCCTTGGGCCTTCCCGTCCCTTTCAGCCTCAGGCTCCACCCGACTCCCAAATATCCTCTGTCTGGTCTTCAGGGCAGAGCCCAGCAAACCTGGCAGTTGGTTTCCAACGAGTGGGGAAAATAACTTTAGTCGATTCCATGTCTGTGTCCAGCAAGCACCGATGTTTACTGTTACCACAACTTCTGTCTTCCGTGTGTCATCAATTTTAAAAGCCAACAGCCCTACGTCATGGGTGTACTTGCCCGCTCTTCCAGTCTACGGAGTCTCTCAAAAAATGGTCCTCTTGGCCCTGCTGGGCCAGCTTTCTGCGGTGAAGTTCCATGTAGATATAAAGGCACAAAAATAAGGAACCCAGGCAGGTCTTCCTCTCCAGGCAGCTCATCCTGAGAGTCAGGGCAGCCCAGCAGTCTTCTGCTAGAGCGCGGGACAGTCGAGGTGGAGCTGGCTCATGACACGCCCCCAAACCTCCAGCTGAGCACTTTCCTTCTTCATCCCTGACTGGACGTGAGGTACTTTCCGCCCCCTCAGAGACAGCCTGTCTCTGTCCAGGTTCACAGAACTGGATGTTCCCAAGGAGACAAGATTGAAACAGATGCAAACAGCTTCTCTGGAGAATCATTCTACTGCATTTAAGATGCCATGTGGCTGGCTCAGAGGCAGATGTGGGTGATACTTTAATAGGAGCACATAAATGATTCTTCCGAGAAGTCACCAAAGACCCGGGACCCCAGCTTGGTTGGGAGGTCAAGAGAGCCAGCTCTTCATGGGCATCCAGCATCCAGGTCAGGCACAGTCACATCCTGGGAGGCCCCATCTCTCTGTGTCTCGGCCAGGCAACAGAAATGTGATTGAAAGAAACCTGAATTTATTTGGGGGCACAGGAGGTAGAGTGCATTGAATGACACCTTCCCAAAGATATATACAAGTCCTAATCCCAGGACCTGTGACTGTGCCCTACGTGGAAAAGGTTCTCTGCAGGTATAGTGGAGGATTTCGAGATGAGGCCATCCTGGAATATCCAGGTGGACCCTCAATCCAATGACAAGTGTCCTTATAAGAGACAGAACAGACACTGAGGTGCAGGCCATATTGAGATGGAGGCAGAGTGGAGGATGCTGCTGCCAGGAGCACCGGAGTCCCCGAGGCAGGAAGAGGAAGAATAGGACCTTCCCCAGGGGCTTCAGGGACAATGACGCCTTGGTTTCAGACTTTGGGTCCCCAGAACTGTGATAGGGTACATGTCTGATGTTTGAGGCCACCCAGCATGTGGTCATAAGACAATTCCTGACGGGGTCCCCGACAAGGGCCTCCACCATTCCCAAGACATCACAAGGCCAGAGGACACCAGGCCCCGAGGCTCATAAGGTCAGGTGTCAGACAACCACAGATGTGGAGAAGATGCTAATAGCATCCAGAGAGGAGAATCAGGCCATGAAGTCAGGACTGAGACTTTCCCTTGAGAGCTGCTTGCCATCTCAACAGAGATGCTGGGTGCCAGAGACACAGGAGCAGACCTGGCAATGTCTGCATGAGAATGCTTTCCACTGAGACTGCGTGTCTAGTTCAAAGATGAATCGACCAGGAGCAAAGAATGCAGACATTTTCAGATACACACAGACTCCAGAAATGTATCTTCCGTGCCACACAACGCCCTTTTTTTCTGAGTCAGGATCTCACGCTGTTGACCAGGCCAGAATACAGTGGCACGGACATGGCTCTCTGCAGCTTCCAATTCCTGTGCTCAGATGATCCTCTTGCCTTATTTTACCTGGCTCGTGTGCACTTTGTTGGCACATGAAGGAGGAGCAAAGCTGCCATGGTCACTGGGAGCACTGTAACCTAGCGGCAGACTGGGAGTTCCCGGGATGTTGGGACCCCTGGAGCGGCCCAGAGAGACACCCCCTGGCATCCTTGCTTCCCAACACCCCTGTCTCCTGAGAAACACTCTGAGTTCATTCGCTTCTCAACACCCCCCTCTTTCCCAAGTCCAGGCTTCCTTGGCCACCCAGGGTTGCGCCTACCATCTACTCTCCGAAGTGCGTCCAAAGTGGACCTTCCACAGGAAGGAGAGATCCTGACACCCACTCTCTCCAAGCCTCCAGGAGCCAACTGCTGCTGAGTCAAACCTTATGTGGTCAGGTGCATGGCCTCTCTTCCTCCAGGCCTCACCCCTCCACTGCCTCCCTCAGTTCCACATCCGTGGCTGGAGTTGTGGCCTCCACACCCACCTTGCAGGTTTCCTCCGCCTATCAGAGTCTCCCCTGAGATGTGGCCACGGTGAGGGCCCCAGTGTCGGCCAGGGCTCTTCCCATACCTTACTGGCACCCCTTCCCTCTCTCGTTTCTTACCCTGCCTCATTTTTCTCCCCATGACTTGTCACTTGGCTTGTTGTGTGTGTTCTTTATTGTCCCTGATGTGTGAGCAGGAGCAGTCGGCTTCCTTAGTCGCCCAGGAAGAGAGCATGCACGCCGAGTAGGCATTTAGTGAAGGTTTGCTGAATGAATAAAAGTTTCCCAGTTGTTCCCACATTGTCTCTGCTGAAATGGCCTCTCCTAGCAGGTCTTGCCAGGTCACCCCTCTCCCAAAGATGAAGCCACCCACTCTCAGGGCATCAACAGAACACTCTGCATGATGCAATGTTCCATGTCTGCACTGTCCAGTGTGGTGGTCACTAGCCACAGGCGGTACCAAGCCCTTGACTTGTGACCAGAGCCCTCAAGGAGCAGGACCTTTAATTGAACTTATTTTCAGTTAGTGCATAGCCCCGTCGGTCCAGTGGTTACCAAATTGGAAGCCGGTTTCCCCACGGTTTGCCCAGGCGGTGGAAGGCCTCAGTTTCTGTTTTGGGCATGAGTGACTCCAGGCTTTTGTTTACAGCCATAAGAAATCTGTGCTGAGATGAGAATGTTATGACACTCCCTCATGTTGACATGATAATGGCAAACATATTTTAACCAATAACGTGAAAAGCATATTGACAAGTTAGTGAAATAAACATATTTTGCTGTGAAGTGTTGGGTGAAAGGCCCTAGAGTTGCTCCAGTGGAAAGTCCTTTGGAGAGAGCACCAAGCCCTGTCACATCCCTACTCTCCATTCACCCGGCATGCTGTCCATCCAACAGGATGTGCGCGGCCTTGCTGGGCTGGTCCAAGCTGCTGCCATTTCCCAGGTGACATCGCACCCCAGCATCAAGGAACATTGACAAAGAATCCTCAGATGCGAACCTACAGCCACTCTGGTAGGTGATGTCCTATGGGTGGGTGGGACATTAGGATTACAGTGTGGTGTGTGAACAAAGCATTGTTATAGTGGATGCGTAAGACCTTGCCTCACTGACACCCATATGTCCTCACTTGTGACAGTTTCTCTGGCCTGCGGCACATTCTTTGAGACGTTGGCCATGGTCTGCCACTAAGGGGACACTGCCAGGAGGAGCCCACTGGCCCGTGTCTGTTGTTGCATCAGTGGCCACATGATGCGAATGACCAGCCACATGACCCACCACGGTGGCCGCCTGAAGGGTGAACTCAGCCCTGTGACGCCAGAGCATCAGGTGTGGACAGGGCCTCTGGAGTCACGGTCTGCCCAGCTCCCGGGTTACTGTCTGCCTCGTGGTGTCACTGGGCCAGGTCCTCAGAGCATTGCAGCCAGCGGGGACCTCACTGTGCACACACAGTCTGGAGCCTGGCAGAGGAAAATGACTGTGGGTCCAGAGACCCACGGCCTGGGGGTCAGAGAGAGCAGTGCCCCCAGGGATAAGGGGCGGGAGCAGCCCAAGGGGACCACACCAACCCTCAGCACCACATGCGGATGGGGACACTGAGTCCCCGGGGGGCGGGGGAGGGCACCTTGATAGGCTGCCATCGAGGATGTGGGCAGTGCAGTCTGCCCAGCAGTGCTTTGCACCCACCCTAGGATGGATCCAGGGAGAACCGCTCAGCTTGCGGGAACCACTGAGTCAGATCACCTCAGGCGTCTCCAAAGGTCCTCCTGGAGGTGGCCTAGGAGAAGAGGAACTAGTCATCCAGGGAGGGCCAGTCCTTTCCACTCTCAGGTGCCAAGAGGCATTGAATGAGATAGCCATGCCCGTGTCCTCTGAGGTGTGTATTCATCTCTTAAACTGGTGCAGACACCCCCGGGGCCAGGAATCAGGCCAACGATGCCCCTGACACTATGATCCTCCCTGGAGCTGAACAGCTGGCGGGAAAATCACTCATTGGTGTTATTTCTGTCAACCAAGGAGAACTCCCACAGAACTTTGGATCTGAACACTCCCTGCCCGCTACACCCTGCCTGGAGTTGGAGGCTGCCTCTGCAGTTGTGGGATCACAGCTCTCTGCAACCTTGAACTCTTGGGCTCAAGCTACCCTCTCGCCTCAGCCTCCTGAGTAACTGGGACTATAGCCTCATACTCCCATACTGGGTAACTTTTGTGTCTTTAAAAACCTGTTTGTGGCCAGGTGTGGTGGCTCACACCTGCAATTTCAGCACTTTGGGAAGACAAAACAGGAGAACTGCTTGAGGCCAGGAGACAAAGATGAGCCTGGGCAACAGAGCAAGACCTCGTCTATGAAAAATCAACAAATTAGCTAGGCGTGAAGGCACATACCTGTAGCTCTGGCTACACAGGAGGCTGAAGTCCCACCTACTGAGGATGCTGAGGGGGGACGATCGCTGGAGCCCATGAGATTGAAGCCATAGTGAGCTATGAGCACACCATTGCACTCCACCCTGGGTGACGTAGTGAGATCCTGTCTCAAAAAATAAAAAGCTGCTTGTAACAAAGGCCAAACAAAGGTTACTTGAGTCTCAAGTAACTTCAGCTCCAGTCAACTCTTTTATTTGTATTTAATTTAAAGTAACTCTGTAAATTATATTTTGTGCCTCAGCCTCTCCCTCTCAGGTAATCATTTCTTTCTTTGATTTTTTTGAGGCAGAGTCTCACTCTGTCTCCCAGGCTGGAGCGAGTGCAGTAGCACAATCACAATTCACTGCAGCCTCTCCTTTCTTTGCTCAGTTGATCCTTCTACCTCAGCCTCCCAAGTAGCTGGGATGACAGGCACATGCCACCATGCTTAGCTAATTTTTTAATTAATGGTAGATGTGAAGTCTCACCGGTTGCCCACTCTGTCTTGGTTGCAGGGTGGGTGACCGGTGGTGGTGGTGACCAGGTTCTTGGTGCCATGAACAAAAATTAAATGAGATACACACACACACACACACACACACACAGAGAGAGAGAGAGAGAGAGAGAGAGAGAGAGGGGGGAGCTAAAGCCAAGAGTAGTTTCTTTAGCAAGGACAGAATTAGTACACACCAAGAAAGGAGTAGAGTAGGCTCAGCTGGAGAGAAGTTTCACAAGCCTCCGGTAAACAAAGCCATGACCTTTTATATTTTTTCCTGTGGGAGAGCAGGCTCTCATTTTGCAAAAGACACAAAAAGAAAACATTTTGCAAACTTCTCTGGGGTTCAACACACTTCCTGGGGGAGGGGTAACATTTCAGGTTACTGTGCATGTCTCTGCCTGCCACCCCATAATTTTAAGTGTGTGTCTGAGATGCAGTCCACATGCATTAGCCCTGACTAGCTCTTCTGCATGAAGAGGTTAGGGGGAGCTCAAGGAGGTCCCTTGGCACATGTGCCACACCTGGGGGATTTCCTTGGTGAGTTTTACAGTCTTATCCCATCTTAGGAAAGGATGTTGCCATGTCGTGTCCTGGGAGGCTGATTCACACTGCTGCTTTCTGGCTTCTCCTTGTTCCCATGGTTTCTTGTCTGTGAGATTCGCCTCCCATGTTCCATCTATCTCCTGCCTCGTTTTCCCCTAGAGACATGATTCCCATAAATCTCCATGGGATGCAGAGGGGTGGCGTGTCACTCTTCTGGGCTGCTTCCTGCTGCAGACAGGCATTGATCCTGCCCACTTGGATCATGGATCTCTCGCCCTTTCTTATCCAGAGGAGACATGGCAGCCAGCTTCTTTGTAATCACACTGCTTCTGCATGAGCAGGAACAAATCTGGTTAGTAAATTTAATAAGCAAGGGCCCAAAACCCATGATAGTGATGAAAACCCCAAAAAGGTGTACAGAGAGCAAGCCAAGGCGTTCTCCATCCAAGTCAGGAACAGGAGATTTGACCAATCAGGATTCCTTGGCCCCATGTCATGGCATGTTTCCTAACAGATGAATGTTTTGCCTAATGTTTAATGTTTTTCCTACTCCAGAGGTATTCATATAAAAGCAGCATATTTCACTGAGCATTGCACAGGTCCCTCCAGCTTCTTTTTAGCCTGTAACATTCCCCCCTGTGGATTATAGTCATGACTTCTGTAACAGGGTGCTGGATTTCCGTGATTTGAACATTCAAACAGTCTTTTCTCTATGTTATGCCAGAGTCAGTTTGGAAAACGAACTTGGTAACAGGGTAATGGGGTAATAAAACCTTTTTTGGCAGGTTTTTATTAGGCAGTGACCTCCCCAAGACTTTCAGTTAGGAATTGGGTATAAGGAAAAAACAGTCACAGTTTAGTCCTCAGTTTCCCCATTGGTTTAATATATATATCTTTTCATTGCAGGAGGTCTCACGTAGCTTGGAAGGCTTATTCCTAAGATTGTCCATTCCATTTACCTGGCAAGGTCCCTTGGAGGTGGAAAGCATTTTCCTGGAGTTGTCCATTTGCTGACAATAATTTCCACATTAGCAATGTTGGATTATGGGGAAGTGCTTGAAATGGGGGCCCTAGGGGACACCCCCACCTCCAGACTGGGTAGTCCAAAAACAACAAGGAAGACTGTCCAAAAACAACAAGGTAGAGTGAAGCAGCTTTTTTCAATAATACTCTTGCAAGAACGGGTGTCCCTCAGGTGAGCAGGCACACTGAAGCAGTTTCAGCCAGAGTATTTAAGCCCTAAAATATAGGTCCCTTCCCTGTTTCCCCACAGGCTGGGTACATCCAGGGGTTACACTCCTTTCCCAGATATCACCTACCTGTCATACATTGATTGGGTAACCTGGTTAGTTCATTTGCATGCCCTAATCTTTTAATTGGTTGACATAGGTATACTTCATTCACATGTCCTATTTGCTAACCGGCTTACAAGATTTTGTTCTGACTGGTTCCCATTGAAGTTTAAATGAAAAAACCCACCAAAATAAAAGGCTGCAAAAAGAGAGCAAGAAGCAGGAAGTGACTCAGCCCAAAACGGTATGTACAGCTTGTGGCTAACTGTGAACATAAACCATTCTTTTTCTTACAGGAAGGACATGGATTGACTTGATTTTAGAGCCAAGCATTTATTTATTTTTTAGTTGGCGTCTCACTCTGGCTCCCAGGCTGGAGTGCAGTGGCACACTCACAGCCACCCCAGCATCAACCTGCTGGGCTTCGGCGATCCTCTCACCTCAGCCTTCCAAGTAGCTGGAACTACAGGAGCGCACTCTACTATGCCTGGCTAATTTTTGATTTATTGTAGAGACAAGGTCTTACCAAGTTGCCTGGGCTGGTCTTGAACCCACGGGCTCAGGCAATCCGCTTGCCTCGACCTCCCAAAGTTCTGGGATTACAGATTGAGCCACCGAGCCTGGCCTACAGTCAAGTATTTAAAGGCAAGACAGCCGGGCTCGGTGGCTCAGCCTGTAATCCCGCGCCTTTGGGAGGCTGAGGTGAGCGAATTGCCTGAGCCCGCGGGTTCGAGACCCGCCTGGGCAACTTGGCGAGACCTCATCTCTACAATAAATCAAAAAATCAGCTGGGCATGGTAGCGCGTGCCTGTAATTCTGGCTACTCGGAAGGCTGAGGCGGAAGGATAGCTGGAGCCTAGCAAGTGAGGCTGCGGTGGCCGGGAGCGGCCACTGCACTCCAGTCTGGGCGACAGAGTGAGACTCCGACTCAAAAAAATAAATAAATAAAATAAAGGCAAGAGGAGGTCAGGTCTGCAGATTAGTCTGAATACTCATTCTGCCTCAAATTTGTATGCCAAGCTGTTATGATCCAGACCCTTGACTTTGTTTTTTTTCTTTTCCTATACCTGGAATAGCATTCCCAAGAGACAGGTAAAGATAACAGAGTGACGGTGTGGAGCTGAAAGTTATTCAGAGTTCATGAGTACTGGCCTGACTTGATGTTTCTGAAGGAAACTGTTGCCTCAGCTGTTGCTCTGGAGTCTGGTCAGATCCCAGGTGCCTCCCTAAATCACAGGCAGGTGGCAGCTGGCAAGCTTGAAGTCCAGGTATGGACAGAAATGTGGTCAGATGCTCACCCAAGGTGTGGGATGTGACTTTAATTTGACTCCCCTTAACTTTGGAGTATAAGAGTCAATCAAGAGCACCCAGCAAGGTACTATAGCTGGTCCCAAATTGAAAACAATAATTTGGAAAGACCAAAAGTTTAAGGCAGCCACCATTGCAGATGCAACTGATAAGAAAACTTGTCTATTGTGTAATAGGCAACAGCATAAACTCATTATAACTTTTATAACTCTCTGCCAGAGAACAGACCGATGCTTGAATGAAACCCAGGGCTCAGATGTCGGTCCTGCACCAGTGTGCTGTTGACATTAATGCTTAATTTGCAGACAACTCTGAATTAATTTTCTCGCTCAAAAGTTAGTCCTCACAATCTCACATGCCCACCCCTCCACAATAGTTTCTGGAAGTGGAGAGATTGAATTCCTTTAATTTTTGGCCCTGTGTTTTATAAAGGCAGTTCATTTTCGCTGCCACCTGGCCCTTGGCCTGGAGATGAGGCCCCAACGGGTACGAGTTAGCAAGAGTCAATTTTTTCAGTCCCAGGAGTCAAAGCCCTGTCACTTAACAGCACAATAATTAGCTAATAGGAAATTTTAATAACAAAATCACAGATTGCTGTAAAAAGAACAGTTATTCATTTAGCCAAGGCAATAAACTTCAAAAGCAATATCAATAGCTACATGAATGTGGAAACTTTAATTTTTTTTAAAGCTCAGTTTTTCTAAGTAATCAAAAACCTTTTGAGTCATAACAACAGTTAGAACTGGGGAGAGAAAGTTATAGCCAACTTAATCATACACAAGATTTTTAAAAAATAAATTTCCTTTCATGAACCTTATTATGACTTATGCATACCATTGACAACATGCCTGGATTCTCTGTTTTGCCCTATGTTTTTCTCTTTTTTAGATGACCAGTTATTTTACTTTAGGACAAAATTTATTATACAAAATCCTTTTACATACAAAATTATTCTTTTTTCTGTGTAATTGTTTTCATATCTCTCATTCCCACTTACTGTTTTCTATCTTTTTATTCATAAATGACCCTTAAATAATAATCCGGAGAGATTATATAAAATAACCTTACATATTAGTGAAAACCTAGGAAGCAAGAAATCTGAACTGTCTGTTAGAGACTAGCATTTTATAGATGAAGGCCTTTATATAATTTTAGACACATGTTGCTCTACATTACAATTCTTTCTTAATTGAAAGTGACCCAACATTTAATGAGCCTCCAAAATAATTTTAAGGTTTTAAATCACATAAAAAGTTTACGCATGAGCATTATCTTATTTAAATTCATTTAATTTATTTATTTTAACAGTTTGATTAATTGCTTATGAAAATTGAGATCTTAGACAAGACTAGTTATTATTTAAGTAATCTCACAGTTCATTGTTTTCAAAGGCTGCGAACTTCAGGTGTCATCTAAGTAAGAACCTGAAAGTCAAATACTTGGGCATTTCACCAATGACTCCGAAGATTCAGCTGTTTTTATTGAACCAACATTCTTAAGTCAGCTTTACTTGTTTTTTGAAAAATTCATATACGTAAAGATTATTCTGGTCTTAGCTAGGTTTATAGTCTGGCAACCTCACACCAAACCTTCATACTTTAAAATAGTTAGCATAAGCAAATGTGAAACTTATCTAATTAATAGATCCAGACAAAAATGTGTGCTAACAATTCCAAAGACATGTTCATTGTCTTAATAATTTTTAAGCCATTTTTATTTGCCAAAGCTGAATAAAGTCACGTGAACTTGGAAAACCTTTAGATCTATTTATTTAATTTATGAGTAGTCATTTGCATATAAGCCAATTTGGAAGTATGCTAGACAAAACACATATGTGCATATATGTAAGCACATTTGAACTTACATACATACACATTTAAAAAGATTTAATAGTCTTTACTTCTGAATTTCAGCCATGAAACAGCAACCAACTCACCATTTTATAAAAGACACCTGAATTCAAATGATATTTTTGATAAAATTGGCACTTGTTTGCACGGTTAAGCTTTGCTTGTCCTGGTAGACAATTCAATAAAGGCTATGGACTAAAATTGGAATAAAGCAGTTTCAATGGAAGTTTAATTTTCAACACTTTTGTATCTCTCTTTTTTTCGATTTCAAAATAAATCTTCAATGTTTATATTTTAGATAGACCGGGTTGAACTATATAACAAAATTTTCACTTAACCTTGAAACAGTGAGCTTTATCTCAATACCAGTAGTTTAGTTACCAGCAAATTCAAAGCAGACAGAAAAGACAAGAGAGAAATAGGGAGCTGAGAAGACTTTCTTTAACCCTGTAGTGCAGGTTGACTGTTTGAGCTCTGAAATTTCTTAGTTGTAATTTGCCCATTAGCTTTAAAAATGTGCACAACCATAGGCCTCAATATTTAACCAACTGGAGTTTCAGAAAACTGGGCATGCCTTTGAACCTCTTTCAGCAAAACAAACAGTGAAACCAGAGGAGGAGACTGGACAATGAGAGTTTTGCGGTGAGACAGTGAGGGGTTGGTGGTTTTCTTTCTCTGGGCTTTTGCCACCAGCCTTTACACACATATATACAAACACAAAGACAAATCTGACAAGAACTTTGTGGCCACAAAATAGCTGCCAGCAGATGCTGATAACTGTTCAAAGACCTGATCTGACATACATGCACATAATCAAACCCCAAGGCTCAGCTGTCTGAGGTCTTAGGGATTGTTAGCATGTTTTTATTTCAAAAGCAAAACCAGAAACAAAACTAGTTGACTTATCCAAATTGCCTCCAAGACGAAAAAAAAAACAAAAAAACAAAAAAAACCCTGGAGATTACAAAATACAAATACAAACCAAAGGATGTCCTCAAAACACTAAGGGGTCAAGACCACATTTCCCTGGTGCCTAAAAATTGGTCCCAAGGACCCAAACGGGAAACTGCTCAACACTTCAGCGTATGCCCCAGTTCTTGGCTTAGCAAAAAGCACAACTGTTTTCCAGAGTCGAGCACTTTAAATCCTGTACTCCCAGCTTTATCTTCACAGAGGAATCAGTGGTTGTGTTCGGCAGGAGCACTTCTCAGAGTCCCTGGAGCAAGAGTGCTTTGGCAGCCATGGTGATCTCTGGGAAGCAGTCCCATCAATGCCGGCCAGCTGCAAGCAGCAGGGGTCCCGGTGGGGTTACCAAATGTTACAGCCTAATTCAACAGTTGGCTGTTTCCCTTTTGGTCAGTTAAATCCGGGAGGTAGAGAGCTGGGAGAAGGAAGGAGTTTTCTGCTGACACCATGGGGTCAGGGAACAGGCTGTGTATCCACTCAAAACCTGTTTGTTTAAGCAGAGCCTTCATCCGGTATTTACAATAAAACAAACAGTATTTTTATCTTTTCCCCACTATTGATCAACAATGACTACGTGTCTTATGACTAGCTTTTTCTTAATCGGTATTTTGATCCCAAACAGTTACGGTCACAAACCATTGTGCTGATTACATCAATCCTGCCATTCTTCTAAGTTACAATTACCTTGAACAATTTGGGGCTGCCTACTTTCTAGTTGGTTACAGTTCTTTGCTTGCTCCAGGAGTTCGGGTTCACAAGGTTTAATTTAGCATTATACATAACGTGAATACAAAGACATGAAGGAAAGCAGGTGTCATTTAGAGACTAGGGAAGAGATACCTTTCTGGAATTTAGGAAGTTTCAGCAGAGCCACTTCTTACCTACGTCTCGTGGAGCCCCAGGGACCTGCAGTCCTCTTGCGCGTGTCTCCCGCTCATCAAGTGCTCAGTGAAGACGGCTGGCTGTGTTCCCTTCAGTACGAGCAACAGCTACGAGACCCAAGCACAGTGAAGGGGGGAAGAGGAAAATTGTTCACTTTTAAATTCAAATGGTTTCTGTTTAGCCCAACTCAGCTTAATACAAGTTTCTACGTTTTCTTTTCTGAATGACGGTTTTAGTATAACCTACACGGCCTCTTTGGGGCAGCATTCAGACGCAGTCCTTTTCAGTCGGGGTGCAGCAAGCAGCAGGAATAAACAACATCTCTCCATGAGAGAGCAAAGACCAGAGTTAAGGCTTGGAACCCAACTGCAAATCGATATGGGTCCCCGGAATGCTTTTTTAACGCTGGCTGTCTGCAACATGCCCCCTGGGTCGCCATCTCACGGGGCTGGGGGCTCCACAGCAAGGGCTGGGAATGGCGGGACACTTCACACACAGGCAGGACTGGCAGCTCTCCGTCACTCCCCTGAGTTGGGTAGAGTTTTTGAAGTGTGCTATTGTTTGACGTAGCGTATAACGAGGGACTTCTGGCCATTTGCCTCACTGTTGGCAAAATGCGGCAGCTTCAGGACAGGATTATAATGCACAGTCCCGTTAAGCGGCCATCTTTCCTGGTCTTCCAGCTAATCTTACAGCCATAACTCATTGCCAAAGAAGATTGGGAGCCTTTTTCTTATATCATCTGGGTCGAATTTGTCCCAGTGGTTTAAAATGTATCCAAGGAGGGGTGTCCTGAGGAACTGCTTGACTGTTCCCCATGTTGTGCTGCAACAGGAAAAAGGGGAGAATCCTTAGACTTAGTGTTAGTGCTAGGGCTAATTCCCAAAGTGCAGCATCCCACGGAGGATCGATGTGTCTCATGGAGGCATTGAGGCGTCCCTCTCAGCCTCCTTAAGAACTCACTGAACGTCTCCAGTTTAGCAGCAGTCCCTGGGCCACGAGGGGATTCAACCTTCGTAATTACTACTTCCCTTATGCAGCTGATTGCTTTTTGTTTCCCACTTTTTTATCGAAAGAGGGAAACCACTGAGAATATGAGAGCACGGCATTATGTCAACTTTCCCGGGCCAAATCCCACAAAGTGGACAGTTCCCAAGGATGGTCCCTACTGCAGGTTGGATAGAGCCAACACCCCGTGGGTCTCAGAGGTATAACACGTTAGTGTGTGGGCTGTATTGAAGCCAGTTGTATCATGAGAAGGGTGCCACACTAAAGAGCAACAAAAGAAATTTCCGTACAAAGGTATAACTTTTCCAGTGTTGTAGGTAAACAGGCATTTGAAAACAGAAATGTGAAGTGTCTTCTCTAAAAAACATTGAATTATTGTACACACAATAGCCACAGTGCCCTGCTGTGCTATTGTGTAAATACCTCACAAACTGGGAAATGCCAGAAGGAAAAGAATGACATATTAACAGGATGGCAAGAAAAACTCCTGGGACTTACATCCCATCCACCAAACCAGGGATTCGGAAAAGGCCAGGATGTTTCTTTTTTTTTTCAATGTTCAGTTTACTTTAATGACTCCCATCTCCCTGAAGGGCAGGTGCAGGCAGCCAGGTGATGGCAAGAGATCACTCGAAGATCTTGCCCTGATAGAAGGCTTTGCCCACATGCTGGAAGGCCCCCTCCCAGGAAAAGTACTCTCACACCAATGTCTGAGCCTCCTTGCTTCCAGGATACAGTTTTTGCCATGTGTATGACTCATAGTCCACCTGCCAATCTGGACTCAGTGGAAAGGCAAGCTCCTGGCCTCAGATGACCCAGACTCCAGAAATGGAGCTGCTATTGTTGGTTCCAAAGAAGATGACACTGGCAAAGGCATTCTTCTTCAGCTTGTCCAATCGCTGGAACATTCCAGTGATGAGGTTGCAACTCATGAAGGTCTGGGTGAGCTCTTCAGGGAAGCAGTACTCAGAATGCCACAGGGATCAGCCATCATTATCAAAGTGCTCCCAAAAATGTGGTAATGTCAGAGAATGTGTCCTCATTGGAGTACTTGCACTTAAATTCATCCAACACAATGGTACTCTTGGGCAGATAAGCAAAAGGTCCTTGGCCTTGGGCTCAGCAGCCAGTGCCTGTTCACATTCTTCCAACTCCTCAGGAGCAAGGGCAGCTGCCTTTTTCTCCTCCTTCCACTCAACCTGGGCCTTCTCTTTCCAGGGGTGTCCTTTTCAGGCTGGCTCTCTGCAAACTTTTTAGCATCAAATTGGGCCATCTTCTCACAAAGTTTCACTTCCCTCAGGACGGCATGGTACTGGAGTTGGTTAATGCAGGTGAGGAAGCAGCAGTTGGTATTGGGAAAGACCTGGTGGAAACAAGGCTCCAGGACCTGCTCATAGAGTCACAACAGGGTGCAGACAACTGTGATATCAGCCAGTGTCACTTGTTTGCCCACCAGAAAAGTCCTCATCTTCAAGTGAGCATCCAGCAGTCCCAGAATTCGCCTCACCTCCTCCTTTGCATTCTCGGTAGCCTGTTTGTGGTGATGCATGAGGCCCAAAGTGAGGAACACCCAGATCCTGGCTGGGGGGACGATGCTGCTATCAGCAAAGCTGACCCACTGCACCACCAGAGCTGCTGCCTCTGCAGTACTTCCATACAGCTCCTCATTGCTCACCTAGTAGGCAATGGCATTGCCCTCAAACACACAGAATCCATTGTCACCCTCAAATGCTGGAACCTTGTTGGCAGGAAATTTGTGGAGAAATTCAAGCGGGCAGTTGGTTTGGCCAAAGTGGAATTGGAGTGGTGGGAAAGCCCCACTGTACTGAGCAGCAGTGAGGGTCTTGAAGGCCCTCCAGTTTTCAGGATATATGTACATGGTCCCAGCCACCATGGTGATTCCGCAGAGAAAGGACAAGATGCTTCAAAAGTAAACATAATATAACTTTTTCCCAAATCATGCTGAGAGCCAGATTAAAAAGAGTTTTCAGACCCCACAAGTGACAGGGTTGGGGCCAAGCTAACTCCCCACCAACAAAGAAATCTATTACCCTTAGTGGGTGCGGATTTCAGGGGGACCGTTGTCTAATAGAGTCTGCGTGTTGTGCCTTAAAGTGATTTAATAAAAAAAGGCACATGAAGGAGTTGGAAATGGTGTAGGGAAACACTTCCCCCTATAACACCTTGAACATCCTGCCAGCCCCTTAGAAACAAAGACAAGCCCTTTCTCATAAATTCCCCTTTCACACTGCACAAACATGGCAATCTTTGGGCCTGCATCCTGGGGTTTTCTGATTACTCTCTGCAGATGCTCCACTGGCAAAGGCAATGAGACTGACTGCACACAAGCACAAGCAGAGGGAACAGCGCCAGTCAGAGCCCAAGCAGAAAAGCAAGTGTCAGGCATACACAAGAGCCTTTAACGAACTCATCCTGGCCCTACACTGAAACCTCTCTGTTGCCTGGGTTTGTCTTGTGCCCGGCAAGTCCTAGGTGACTTGTCCCAAAATGGAATTATCCTGTCATGAGAGAACTCTAGCAGGAGATGCCCTGAAGACTTTTAACTGTCTAACCTGCGCCTGTAAAAGGGTGGCCAAGAAGAAACAAAAAGTGAAAGAGAGAAAACAGAGCCACGTGCTGATGATCTGCAGGGAGATGTCGCAGGGGTGATGGGCTTAGGTTTTGCTTAGACCCATGTGTGCCTGCGGGTGTACGACTTTTGCTTGTGCCTGGTCTGGAATATCCTGCATCCAGGGTCGTGCCCAGGTTATCCTCACGTGGGAGACTTGTCTTATGTGGCAGGCACCGTGTCGGCTCTTAAATGCCTGTCCCATGCCCACACTGTCACTGCTGTCAGTGGTTAGAAGATTGGCAGAGAGGAAGAGAAGCTTAAGGGCAAAAGTTTTCAGCCGGGCGTGGTAGCGTACGCCTGTAATTCCGGCTACTTGGAAAGCTGAGGCGGAAGGATCGCTGGAGCCCAGCGGGTCGAGGCTGCGGTGGCCGGGAGCGGCCTCTGTACTCCAGTCTGGGCGACAGAGTGAGACTCCAACTAAAAAAAAAAAAAAGAGCAAAAGTCTGAGATCAAAAGATTCGAAACAGTTCCCATTTAGGGGCTCACCTTCTGGTTGTTGCCTCACTAAAAACTATGTGGGGTGATAGGAGACATGTTGGTGGTGACCAGCCAGATTTCTGAGGCCAGGAACAAAGACTTGGACGAGGCACACAAAGAGAGTAAAGCAAAGAGTAGCTTGTTTAGCAAAAGCGACAGGGATAGAACACTCCAGAGAGAGGAGCAGCTGAGCTGGAGAGCAGCTCCGGGGCCTCGAGTTAAACAATGTCAGGACCTTTGTCTTCTTTTCAGTGGGAAAGTGGACTCTACTTTGCAAAGCATGCAGAGAAAAAACATGTTGACTAACGTCTCTGGCTTGAATGCACTTCCTGGGGAGGGGGTAATATTTCAGGTTACTGAGCGGGTCTCTGCCTGCCATCCCATAATTTTAATTGTGTGCGGGGATGCAGGCCACACATATTAGCCTTAACTAGCTCTTCTGCAGGGATAGGTTATGGGGAGTCCAAGTAGGTCCCCTGGGCATGTGCCAGACCTGGGGTGTGAGTTTTATGGCCTTGTTGTCTCATCTCAGGAAGAGATGTCCCTGATGTGGTCCTGGGAGTTTGGTTAACGTTTCAGCTTATGGTTTCTTGATTGCCTCTGTTCTTGGAAGACTGATTAACATTGCAGGCTTATGGCTTCTCTCCTTCTCCCAGGGCTTATCTGTTGAGGCTTGCCTTCCTGTTTTCATCCTATCTCCTGCCTCAGGTCGAGGCTGCAGTGAGCCATGATCATGATCATGCCACTGCACTCCAGCCTGGGCACCAGTGAGATTCTGACCAGAGAGAGAGAGAGAGAGAGAGAGAGAGAGAGAGGAGAGCAGAGAAGAATAAAAAAAAGAAATAACGACCTGAAAGGAACAGGCTGAGGCACAAAATATAATTTACTTTAAATTAAAGAGTTTATTTGAGTGAAGTTATTTAAAACCCAAGTAACCTTTGTTTGGCCTTCATTACAAGCAGGTATATGTTTTTTAATTTTTGAAACGGGGTCTCACACTGTTGCCCAGGCTGGAGTACAGTGGTGGGATCATAGCTTACTATGCTCTCAATGTCCTGGGCTCAAGTCATCCTCTCGCTTCAGCTTCCTGTATAACCGGGACTACCGGTTTGCATCACCACGCCCGGCTAATTTTTTGATTGTTTGTAAAGACAAGGCCTGGCCAAGTCGCCCAGGCGGGTCTTGAACTCCTGGGATCAGGCAGTCTTCTCGCCTCCGCCTCCCAAAGCTCTGGGATCGTAGGAGTGAGCCAGAGTGCCGGGACACAAGCAGTTCTTCAGCGACAACAATGAGCTGGTATGCGGTCTGCACCTGTAGCCCCCGTTACCTGAGAGGCTGAGGCGAGAGCATTACTTGAGCCCAGGAGTTCAAGCCTGCAGTGAGCTGTGACCAACTGCACTCCAGCCTGGACCACAGAGCCAGACCCTGTCTGCAGGCAGAGAGTGTGCTGATCCAGAGGTCTGGGGGAGTTCTCCTTGGTTGACAGAACTAACACTGATGAGTAATTTTTCCATCAGCCGTTCAGCTCCAGGGGAGGACCCTAGTGTTGGGTGCATCGTTAGGCTGATTCCTGGCCCCTGGGGTATCTGCACCAGTTTAAGAGATGGATATACAGCTTAGGGAGCACAGGACATGGCATGTCTCATTTAGTGCCTCTCCATACCAGAGAATGGTGGAGAACTGGCCCTCTCCGATAAACATTTCCTCTTCTCCTAGGCTACCTCCAGGAGGACATTTGGAGATGTCTGCGGTGACCTGACTCAGTGGTTCCCGTAAGATGAGTGGTTCTCCCTGATCCATCCTAGGATGGATGCAAAGCCCCCGATGGGTGAACTCTGCCACCGCCCACATTCCTCGACGGCCACTTGTCAAAGTATGCCACTCTCCCCCAGGACTCAGGGTCCCCATCTGCGCACAGTGCCATCATAATGGGCTGGTGTGGCCCCTCTGGCTGCTCCTGCCTGATATCCCTGGGGACATCACTCTCTCTGACCCCTAGGCCCTGGGTCCCCGGGATCTGCAGCCATTTGCCTCCACTGGGCTCTGGGCGCAGCATGACAGGCTCACCCTTGCCACCCTGCATCCACAACGAGGTCCCTGCTGGCTGCGATGCTCTAAGGACAGGTGGGCCAGGACCTTGCCCAGAGACACTGTGAGGCAAAGAGCAATCTGGGAGCCAGGCGGGAAATGGACCACGACTCCAGAGGTCCCACCCTAATGTGCGGGCATCATGTGACCAAATCCTCCCATCACATGGCCACCGTGGCAGAACACGTGGCTGGCCATTCACATCATGTAGCCACTGACATGGGTCACAAACACAGCCTGGCAGGCACTTCCTGGCGGTGTCCCCTTAGTGGTGGGCCATGGCCAACGTCTCCAGGAAGGTACCGTAGGCCAGAGAAACTGTCACAAGTGAGGACATATGGATGTCAGTGAGGCAAGTTCTCACACATGTAGTATAACAATGCTTTATCCACACACCACACTGCAATCCTAAAGTCCCACCCACCCGTGAGATATCACCCACCAGAGTGGTTATAGGCCCTTGATGCTGGGGTGCAAAGTCACCTGGGAAACGACAGCAGCTTGGACCAGCCCAGCAAGGCTGCACACATCCTATTGGATGGACAGCATGTCAGGTAAATGGAGAGTGGGAATGTGGTGGAACTTGGTGCTCCCTCCAAAGGGCTTTCCACAGGAGCAACTCTTGAGCCTTCCATCCATACCTCACAGCAAAATATGTTTATTTCATAACTTGTCGATATGCTTTTCACATTCTTCGTTAAAATATGTTTGCCAATAGCACATGAGCAAGAGGGAGTGTCACAGCACTCTCATCTTAGCCCAGATTTCTTGTGGTTGTAAACATAAGGCTGGAGTCACTCATGCCCAACACAGAAACTGAGCCCTCCCACTGTTGGGGCAAGCCGCAGGGAAACAGGTCTCCAACGCAATTACCACTGGACACACGAGGCTGTGCACTAACTGAAAATAAATACAATCAAAGGTTCTGCTCCTTGGGAGTATCAAGAACGTGGTACCACCTGTGGCTAGTAGCCGCCACACTGGATAGTGTAGACATGGAACATTGCATCATGCAGAGCGTTCTGTTGATGTCCTGAGAGTGGGTGGCTTCACCTTTGGGGGAGGGGTGAGCTAGGAAGACCTGCTACGGAGGGACCATTTCAGCAGAGACAATGTGGGAACATCTGGGAAACATTTATTCATTCAGCAAAACTTCACTATAATGTCTGCGTTTTTGGCTCCTGATCTATTCTCTTGAGCTAGACACACAGTCTCAGGTGGAAAGCATTCTCAAGCAGACATTACCAGGTCTGCTTCTGTGTTCCTAGCACCTGACATCACTGTTGAGATGACCAACAGCTCTCATGAGAAAGTCTCAGGCCTGTCCAGGTGACCTGACTCCTCTCTCTGGATGCTATTAGCATCTTCTCCACATCCATGGTCTTCTGAAACTTGACCTGATGAGCCCTGGGTACTGGTGTCCTCTGGCCTCTTGCCATGCTGGTAATGGTGGAGGCCCTTGTCGGGGACCCCATCAGGGACTATCTCATGACCACAAGCTGGGTGGCTCAAACAACAGACATGTGCCTTATCACAGTTGTGGGGGCCCAAAGTCTGAAACTAAGCTGTCACTGTCCCTGAAGGCCCTGGGAAGAGTCCTACTCTTTCTCTCTCTGCCTCGGGAACTCCAGTGCTCCTGGAGGCAGCATCCTTCACTCTCTGCCTCCATCTTCATACGGCCTGGTCCTCAGAGCCTGTCCTGGCTCATCATTGGATTTAGGGCCCACCTGGATTACTCAGGGTGACCTCAGATCGAAATCCTTCATTGCATTTGCAGAGACCCTTTTCCACATAGGCCATAGTCACAGAAACTGGGATAAGAATTTAGACATAGCTCTTAGAGAAGGTCCCATTCAAGGCACTGTACCCCAAATAAATTCAGGTTGCTCATAATCCCATTTTCATTGCCTTACCAAGAGACAGAGAGACAAAATCTCCCGGGATGTAGCCGTGTCCAGCCTGGATGCCAGACACCCATACAGACATAGCTCTGTTGACCTCCCAGCCCCTGCCAGTTTCCCTATCCTGTTGGAGCTTCTTGGGAGCCTCATCCATGTGCTCTGGTTAAAGTCATCACCCGCATCTGCCTCTGAGACGACCAGAGGGCAGCTTGAGCCCAGTAGAACGATTCTCCAGAGAAACTGCTTGCATCTGTTTTAATCTTGTCTCCTTGGGAACCTCCAGTTCTGAGAGTTCATGGGCCTGAAGGCAGATGCCTGTCACTAGGTAGCTAGAAGTCCCTGATGTCCAGCCAGGGCCAATGAAGGAAATTGCTGGACTACAGGGCGGGGCGGGGGGAGGGTGGGGTGGTGTGGCATGAGCTGACTCCACCTCATCCATCCATCTATCCAGCAGGAGACTGCTGGGCCTCCCAGACTCTCAGGATGGGCTTCCTGGGCTGGAAGCCCCTGCCATTGTTCCTTATTTTTGTGCATATATATCTACATGGGTCTTCACAGCAGGAAGCTGGCCCAGCAAGGCCAAGAAGACCATTTTTTGAGAGACTCCGTAGATTGGAAGAGCAGGCAAGTACACCCTTGACTTGGGGCCATTGGTTTTTTAAAATTGGCGTGAGACAGAGGACATATGTTAGGGAAGCTGTGAGCATCGGTGCTTGGTGGACACAGACATGCAATAGGCTAAAGTTATTTCCACCTGTAGTTGAAAGCCAATACCAAGTTTGCTGGACTCTGCCCTAAAGACCAGCCAGATGATATGGGGGGCTCGGGCGGGGCCAGAGACTGGAAGGGGATCTGGGAGGCCTACGGAGTACAGCTGGGAGTGCTCGGGTGCTGAGGCCGGGCAGGGTTTCTGAGTGTGGGAGCCGTGAGGTCATGAGTCTGCCTTGAAAAACACACTGTGGCCAGCTCCCAGATTCCCATATAATAGTGTCTGTGGATGGTTCCCACGTGTCCTGTGTGCATTCAGCCTGCACTGAGGGCCTCCTATTTGAGCCCCATAGAACACTCACGAGGCCACCATGCCAGCCACCCACTCACAGGCAGGACCTGTGGTCACAATGGTGAAGTGACTGGATGATGGTCATCAGGGCCTGGGAGAGGGATCAAAGCCTAGGTTGAGGGCCTGGAGTCCACACACCACATGGTGCAGCCGGGGACCTGGGGTCCACCACCTGGCTCCCCACATCCAGCTGGGCGGGGCTGGTCATGGCAACTGGCTGTGATTCAGATCCCTACTGAGGGTCAGACTGGTGGAAAGACACGAAGTGAAGCCCAGGCTGGGCGGGAGCAGGAGCCACAGCCGTAGGAGGAGAGGCTTGCTCCCACCATTCCCGGACCCAGAATTGCTGTATGTCCCCTTCACAGGTTCAGAGATTCCAAGAGATGTCCTTGATGCACCTGCAGAGCATTGCTAGCAATTACAATGTTGACACCCAGTTTGGGAGCCTGGTGGAAGAGCGCCAGGCCATGACCCTGGTGGACAACTGGTCGCAGGCAGACATGCAGGACCTAAGGACCTGGGTGCAGAAGGCCCAGAGCAGAAGCCAGAAGCTGGATGCCATGCTGCAGGCCTTGAACCTGGCCCTGAGGGAGAAAAGCAAGCAGCAGGCCCAGGGGAGAAAGATGCAGAGGGATGCCCTGTGGGAAACACTGGGCCACCTGATTCACCTTGTCCACAGCCAGGCCGCCAGGCTGGCCACTCTGGAGCAGTGGCTGCAGATGGTTAAGCCTGTTAACACAGCTGTGGGGCCGACAATGGCTCCATCCACAACTCCAGCCCAGCCTGAGTGGCCCAAGTCGAGTTCCCCAGTGCTCCAGGGGAACAGGATCCCCACTCAAGATACCACTGACTCTCTGCAGGGGACACAGGAGGCCCCAATCCCAGGCAGCCCTTGGGCACCTGATGGGGCTACCACAGTCCCACGCGATCTCCAGGAACCAGGACAAAGTAAGTATACTGAAGCCCCCCTGAACAGCTTGAACAGTTGGGATTGTTTTTCCCTCTGGTGAACCAGCCCCCTCTGGAAGACTTTTGGCCCTTCCTGCTTCATGTACACTGCCCCACAGGGACTGGCCTGACATTGTCATTCATGCAGGGTATAGCCTGTCTGCAGGTTCCCAGGAGGCCAGGCCCCCATGTGTGTGCCTTACATGGCAGTCGGGATTCTGCAGAGGGATTGATTTAGCACCTGGCGATTGGGCGAGTATCCCGGGTCATCCCGCGGGGCCAGCACCATCACAAGGTCCTTATGAGGGGAAGGCAAGAGGACAGTCAGAGAAGAAGGCTTGAGGATGGGGCAGAGGTTGGAGGGTTGCAAGGATGGGGCTGCTCGCTGAGACACAGGCACCCCTAGAAGCAGGAAGGGTGGGAGACAGCTTCTCCCCTGGGGCCTCCAGTGAGAACCAGCCTTGCCCACACCTTGCTGTGAGCCCCGTGAGCCCCGGGTTGGACTGTGACTTCCAGAAATGTAAGATAGCAGATCTGTGTTGTAAGTCGCTGACTTTGTGATGCTGAGGGGCAGCAGTGACAGGAGACTCATGCCGGGCTCCCTGGCAGTGAGAAGTTCCAGGTCAGCAGCACAGGGACAGCCTGGGCCCCCAGCAGGGCACACTCACTCCCTAGTAGGGCCCTTGCCCTCTGTCCTTCTGGCTGTGAAAGGGTGTGAGCATATCAAGAAGTTGAATGAGATGCCTCAGCGAGCCCTCTGCAGCGCAAGCCCCAAGGTGGTGCCCGGTGAAGGGTGGGTGCAGGGAGTGTGAGGCCGCAGGGGTGGCACCTGCATCATGGATGCTTCTGTGTGGCCTCGTGGCACAGGACCAACTTGCCTTCCCTCTGTCTCTAGCTTGCACTGGGGGCCCCGTGCTGGTTTTCCCGAATGCCTCCACTGAGAACGTGGTCTTCCTCAGCCCTGGCTTCCTCACAGCCCTGCGAGCTCTGTCGATCTGCAGCTGGGTGCGCACGGACTCTGGCCGCCTGGGCACCCTCCTCTCCTACGCCACAGAGCACCATGCCAACATGCTGGTGCTGCACAGCTGGGACTCCCTGCATCCTGGCTTTATGCTCTTAGTGATTGGAGGCCCATGCTTCAGGACACTGCCCCTACTGCCGCTGCGGGATGGCCAGTGGCACCACGTCTGTGTCATCTGGACGTCTGTTCAGGGCAGGTACTGGCTCTACGTGGACCGCAGGCTACTGATCACTGACTTACACTTAAGAGAGGACTATGTGATTCCTCCTGGAGGGTCCCTGGTACTGGGACAGAAGCAAGACAGTGTGGGGGGCGGGTTCCACCACTCCAGTGCCTTCGTGGGGAGCATTGCTGGCTTGGCCATCTGGGACCGGGCACTGGTCCGCGAGGAAGTTGAGGGCCTCGCCACTGGGAAAGCCCCCCCGGCAGGTGCCATTCTGACACTGGCCAATGCCACATCGGTGGGTGGATTCGTGCAGAAGGTCAACTGTCCCTGCCTGGAGGACTGCCCCTGAGGCTGCACCAGAGCTCATGGCCTGAAAGAGGAGCTCACCTGCGCTACTGCTCAGACACCCCTGCACATTCCACAGAGGTCTTGCTACCTGTCCTGGGTGTACACACCTGCACTCCAATGTAGAGGTGGGTGTTCTGTCCTGGGGATTCAGAAGTTGGCCACAAAAGAGCAAGCAGAGAGGGACCACAGGACAGGTTATTCTATTGTCGCTGCGTTCTTACACAGTGCACCTTCAAAGACTCCCTCTGCCTCGGGGGTTCCAAGGTGATGTGATTTCAACATGCCCCAACCTGGAAGGACAGGAGTGCTAGACTCCAGCTGGCCTCTCCTTTGAGTGTGTGTGTTTGACGCTTCCTGGCCTAAACGTGAGTTCCCAGGGAGCTTCCTTGAAGCTGCGTAGATGGCATTTGACCTGCCACTACCTCCTCTCAAGACGACTTAGGAACGTGTTCCTCTGGGTGATCCTTGTTCCAGCATCGCCAGCGGAAGGGCCTGAGTCTGTTCCCTGGCCCTCAAAACGATGGCCCCTTCCCTGGAAGCCTGGGGATCACACGGGTTCCGTGGCCCGTCTGCTCTGCGATCCCTTGGTGGGTGGGAAGGCAGCGAGTGTAGGACCCACAGAAGAAGCTGGCCGTCCTAAGGTAAACAGCCAGGCGGACGGCGATGCTCCAAAAACACCTTCATTGCGGGGTGACTTACACAGGGCAAAATGACCTGTTTTAAGTGTTGTCCAGAGATCTGTGGCAAATTTATCGACTTTTGCAGCCGTCACTACAATCCAGTTTCAGAACCTTTCCATCACCTCCTCCAACACATTGTGCCTGTTCGTGATCACTGCTATCCCCACCCACCCCTCCCCAGTACCTGGACACTTCTCATCTGTGCTCTGTTTCTATGGACTTACTCGTTCTGCTCTGAAATTTCCTGTAAATGGAATCATACAGTGGACGTTCATTGGCATGTGGCTTCTTTCACTCTGCATGGCATTTCCCAGGTCCATCCATGTTGTAGGGTATGTCAGAGCCTCATTCCATATCAGGATCACCATGCTCCCTGGCGGAACACATATTTGTCCTTCATCTGTTGATGGACATCTGGATTATTTCAAGTTCTTGGTTGTTAAGATTAAAGCTGATGTGAGCCCCTCACTTGGGATCAGGGTATGTGACTTTCTTCCAACAGGTTACAAAAATGAGCATTCATGTCATAGTTGCTGGTGATGCTCTGCAGGTGTGTCAAGATCCTCTCTTGGGATCTCTGAACCTTGATGAGGACACACAGCAATTATGGGGCCGGGAGCTACAAGCAGAAGCCTCTCCTCCCATACTGCTGTGGCATCTGCTTCTGCTCAGCTGGAGAGGCACTCCATATCTTGCCACAAGTCTGACCCTCAGCAGGGCTCTGAGACACGGAGGGTTACCATGACCAGCCCCATCCAGTCCAGAGTGGGGAAGCCAATGGCCACCCCCAGGTCTTGAGCAGCACCGTGTGGTGTATGGACTCCAAGCCTGCAGCTCAGGCTCTGATCCCTTGCCCAGACCCCGATGACACCAGCCAGTCACTTCACCACTGTGACCCCAGGTCCTGCTTGTGAGTGGGAGGCCAGCTCAGTGGGGCTCAAACAGGAGACACCTAGTGCAGGCCAAACACACACAGGACACTTGGGAATTTCCACAGACCCTGCACAGAAGTCTGGGATCCAATCACATCCTCTGCTTTGAGGCAGACCCATGAGCTCACAACTCCCACGCCCAGGGACATTGCCCAGCTTCAGCCCCTCAGGGTCCACCAGGTCCCCTTCCAGCCTCTGCTCTTACCCGACCCCCACATGTCGTCTGGCTGGTCTTCAGGGCAGAGCCCAGCAAAGCTGGCAGCTGGTTTCCAACCACAGGTGGAAATGACTTTAGCCGATTCCACGTCTGTGTCCACCAAGCACCGATGTTTACAGTCTCTGTAACATCAGTCCTCCGTCTCTCTCTGATTTTAAAAACTGACTGTCAGTTGGGCTCGGTGGCTCAGCCTGTCATCCGCACCTTGGGAGACTGAGGTGAGTGGATTGCCTGAGCCCGCGGGTTCGAGACCCGCCTGGGCAACTTGGCGAGACCTCATCTCTACAATAAATCAAAATGAACCGGGCGTGGTAGCACACGCCTGTAGTTCCAGCCACTTGGAAGGCTGAGGCGGAAGGATCGCCGGAGCCCAGCAGGTCGAGGCTGCGGTGTCTGGGAGCGGCCACTGCACTCCAGTCTGGGTGACAGAGTGAGACTCCAACTCAAAAATAAAAAAATAAAAACTGACTGTCCCAGACCGTGGGTATACTTGCCTGCTCTTCCAGTCTACAGAGTCTCTCAAAATGTGGTCTTCATGGCCCTGCTGGGGCGGCTTTCTGCAGTGAAGCCCCATGGACATATGTAGGCACAAAACTAAGGAACAAAGGCAGGGCCTTCCTGCCCAGGCAGCCCATCAAGAGAGTCAGGGAGGCCCAGCAGCCTCCTGCCGGACTAAGGGACAGTCGAGGTAAAGATGGCTCTTGACATGCCCCCTAGTCCTCCAATAGAGCCGTTTACTCTCTTGGTTCTCGTTGGACATCGGGTACTTCCTGCCTCCTCAGTGACAGGCATCTACCTTCAGGCTTGCAGATTCTCAGAACTGGAGGTTCCCAAGGAGACGAGATTAAAATTGATGCAAACAGCTTCTCTGGAGAATCATTCTACTGGGTTCAGGCTGCTGTGTGCTCAGCTCAGAGGGGGATGCAGATGATGCTTTCATAGGAGCACATAAGCGATATTCCCAGGAAGTCACAACGGGGCAGGGAACCCAGCTGGGGCTGAGAGGTCAACAGAGCCAGATCTGCATGGGCATCTGGCATCAAGGCTGGGCACAGCTCCTGGGAGGCCCAATGTCTCTGTGTCTCAGCAAGGGAATGGTAATGTAATTGGGAGCAACCTGAATTTATCTGGGGACACAGGAGGTAGAGTGCATTGAATGACACTCCCAGAGACATACGTCTAAGTCGCCCGCCTCCCACCCCAGGATCTGTGACAGTGGCCTACATGGAAAAGGGTCTTTGCAGATGCAATGGAGGATTTTGAGAGGAGGCCATTCCAGATCAGCCAGGTGGGCCCTCCATCCAATGACGAGTGTCCTTATTGTCATGTTTGTAAGAGAGGACAGACACCCAGGAGCAGGCCGTAGCAGATACGGCACAGACTCGTGTGAGTGTCAAGACTGCCGATGGTTATTTGCTTCATCGGTTCTGGGTTGTTGTCAGTATAAAAAGGTGGCGGTCAGATTGGGGAGCCCTTGCATGCTCTGCACCTGCAGGGCCATCAAGTCCGGAAGAAGATGGGAAATCATGGCCCGAGAGATGCAGATAAATTATTGAATCAAGTGGCTGTAAATGAGTCCAGACAACACTGGGCAAGACAGAGAAAAAACTCACCATCTAGGGATCCTCCCCATGATGTCTTTATTTGAAAAGTTAGGATGGGAACCAGGTATGGTGTCTCACGTCTGTGCCCTCAGCACTTTGGGATGCCAGGTCAAGAGAACTGCCTTAGCATAGGAGTTTGAGGCCACTGTGGCCAAGATGGTGAGGCATCATATCTACCATAAATTAAAAACTTCGCTGAGTGTGGAGGCATGTGCCTGCAATCCCACCTACAAGGGAGGATGAGGCTGCAGTGAGTCATGATCATGCCACTGCCCTCCAGCCTGGGTGACAGAGTGAGACTCCAAAAGAAAGAAAGAGAGAAGGAGGGGGGTGGGGAGAGAGGGAGGGAGGGAGAGGGAGAGAGAGAGAAACAGAGAAAAAGAGATAAAAGAAGGAAGGGAGGAAGGAAGGGAGGGAGGGAGGGAGGGAGGGAGGGAGGGAGGGAGGAAGGAAGGAAAGAAAGAAAGAAAGAAAGAAAGAAAGAAAGAAAGAAAGAAAGAAAGAAAGAAAGAAAGAAAGAAAGAAAGAAAAAGAAAGACAGACCTGAAAGGGAGAGGCCGAGGCACAGTTAAACTGAGGTTTCTGAAACTTCCTGGCCTCTTCCAATTCCCTGGTTTTATAGATGGGATGCATATCATGAGATGTTTTCTGCTGCCTTGTTAATGTTTTATTCTTCCCCAGTTAGTGAGGTGTTTACTCAGGAGCACAGTAGGACACTGTGATTCAATGCTTTTTTTATAATTAATATTTTTTATTATGATATTGTGGGGTACAGTTAAGGGTTAGGTATACAAATATGCTTCGTTCAGGCACCCTTGTGGATAAGAGGCGTCTCCCCGTCCCCAGACAGATATTTACTACCATTAATTCCATCTCCCTTCCCCTCCCCCCCATAGTTTCCCAGTACTATCAGTCATTTTCTTATAGTGTCACATTGGATATTCAAGGTCCATTATATGAGTGAGAACATGTGATACTCAGATCTTTCTTTCTGTGAGAGGTCACTCAGTATTATTGACTCTAGTTCCATCCAGGTTGCTGCGAAATTCATGATTTTGTTCTTTTTTATGACTGCATAGTATTCCATCGTATGCATGTACCACGTTTTTTAAATCCAGTCCTCTTTTGATGGGCAGCATGGTTGGTTCCAGGTTCTTGCTATTGTGAACAATGCTGCGATACACATTTGTGTGCAAGTATCTTTTTTATAGACTGATTTGAGTTCTTCAGGGTATATTCCCAGTAGGGGGACTGCAGGGTCATATGGGAGGTTGATATTTAGAGCTTTTAGGAATCGCCACACTGTTTTCCACAGAGGTTGCACTAGTTTACACTCTCACCAACAGTGTAGAAGTGTTCCCTTTTCCCCACACCCTCTCCAGCAGCTGTTATTTTTTGAGTTATTGATAATTGCCATTCTGACTGGAGTTAGGTGGTATGTCAGTGTGGTTTTGATTTGTATCTCCCTCATGATTAGTGAGGTTGAACATTTCTTCATGTGTCTGTTGGCTGCCCAGATGTCTTCCTTTGAGAAGTGTCTGTTCATATCTTTTGCCCATTTTATAATGGGGTTGTTTGTTTTTTTCTTTTCAGCACGTTTGAGTTCCTTGTAGATCCAAGATGTTAAGCCTTTGTCAGACCTGAAGTTGGCAAATATTTTTCCCAGTCATGCTTTTTAGAGAAGACAATCCGTAGTTCTATTTTTTTAATGCTGTTTTACCTACGACATTGGAAAAGTTACCTTTGTTCCAACATTTCTTTTGTTGCTCTCTAGTGTGGCACCCTTCTGATGTTACAGCTGGCTTCAATACAGCCCACCAGCTAATGTATTATACCTCTGGGAACTTCCTGACCTCCACAGGGTGTTGGCTTTATCCAACCTGCAGTAGGGATGATCCATGGGAACTGTCTGCTTTGTGAGGTTTGGCGAGGGAAAGTTCATATAATGCCATGCACTCATATTCTCAATGGTTTCCCTCATCCAATAAAAAAGGGGCTGGGGGGAGCCGGGCTCGGTGGCTCAGCCTGTAATCCCACACCTTTGGGAGGCTGAGGTGAGTGGATTGCCTGAGCCCAGGGGTTCCAGACCCGCCTGAGCAACTTGACGAGACCTCATCTCTACAATAAATAAAAAAAAATCAGCCGGGCGTGGTAGCGCATGCCTGTAATTCCGGCTACTTGGAAGTCTGAGGCGGGTCAAGGCTGCGGTGGCCGGGAGCAGCCACTGGGAGACAGAGTGAGACTCCAACTCAAAAAAAAAAAAAAAGTGGGGGGAATCACAGTCGACTGCACAAAGGGAAGAAATTACTAAGTCTAAGGCCCCTAGTGACCCGGGGTCTGTTGCTAAGCTGGAGATGCCCAGTGAGTTCTGAAGGAGGCTTAATGCGTCCATGGGGCACATCCCTCTTTGGGGGATGCTGCACTTTGGGAATGAGCCCTCGCACCGAGTCTAAGTCTAAGGATTCTTCTCTTTTCCCCATTGCAGAACAGCATGGGAAACAGCCAAACAGTTCCTCCGGACACCCACCTTGGATGCATTTTAAATCATGAGGACAAATACAACCCAGATAATCTAAGGAAAGGTGCTTCATCTTCTTTTGCAAAGAGGCGTGGCACCAAGATAAGCTGGGAGACCAGGAAAGCTGGCCACTTAATGGGGCCGTACGTTATAATACTGTCCTGAAGCTGAACTCATTTTGACAACAGCAAGGCAAATGGTCAGAATTCCCATATGCACAGGCCTTCATGGCCCTCCTCAGAATCCCTTATTATATGTGAAATCGAAAAATAACAAGCTTCAAAAACCCCATCCAACTCAGGATATTGTAGATGACCAAACCCTTCTCCTTACAATTCTGCATCTTCTGCCCCAACTTCACCTCCTGCCTCAGGGAATAATGGTGAGTTGCTCAGCCTTTCCCACATGAGAAGTGACATGCTGTATCCAGCCCTCTTCTCAAAAGCTATTACCCCTTAGTGAGTAAGCAGGCCCTGAGGGCACTATCTGTCTCCAAGTTCCCTTTGCTATTACAGACACCCAGCAATGCAAGCAAAAATAGGAAATGTATTCCAAAAACCAGAATAGATTTGCATAAACTGCCAGACTTATGGCAGTTGCAATTGGCAAAACCCTTAGTACTCAAAAACAGTCCAAGAGTTTGCCTAAAGATAAAAAGGAAAACTCGCTCGGTTCCTGCTTCAAATGCCAGAAGACTGGACATTGGGCAAAGGATTGCACAGTACCACCCCTGTGTTTTCAAACGTTAACTTTGGCTTTGATATCTCATGGAGAGATGTTCAGTTTATTCTTGCTGCTTGCTTCACCCTGATTGAAAAGGATGGTATCCTGGAAGCTGCCTGAAAAGAGGCTGATGCTATTTTTGCCAGAAATCTACAGGAAAATTACCCTGGAGAGAAACTGTCCCCACATCAGACTCAGAATGGGACTACAACACCCCTGGGGGAGTGACTAGGAGAGCTAAATTCCTGGAGGCACTCCTGGCAGGGATGAGGAATGAGATACAGAAACCTGCAGATTATGGCAAATTAAGATCAATTGTCCAGCAAAAAGACAAAAATCAGGCTGCATCTTAGGCTGGAGGAAGGACTCAGAAAACATACCAACTGGATCCAGCCTCCCTAGAAGACAGGACACTATTTGGACAATGTTGTATAAATTAGTCAGCCCCTGCCATTAGACATAAGCTTCACAAGTTGCAAATGGGACCCCAGACAAGCCAAACTTTACGACTAGATACAGCCTTTATGGCATATGACAATCAGGATCTTGAGCCGGGGAAAAGAAACAGAGCCAAGAGAAGCAGCAAGCCAGACTCATGGCAGTTGCCATTGGCAAAACCTTTAGTACCCAGAAAGTCCAAGAGTTTGCCTAAAGATAAAAAAGAAAACTCCCTCAGTTCCCGTTTCAAATGCCAGGAGACTGGACATTGGGCAAAGGACTGCACAGTTCCGCCCCTGGGACCATGTCACGTTTGCCAGGATACTGGTGGTGATCCTTGACGCTGGAGCTTTGACTGCCCACGTTCCCAGAAGGGGAGCAGTTGGCCAAAGCCCTGGTGAACCAAGAGGAAGAAATCAACGACTGAAGGAACCTGGGGACTTCCTCTACGTACCTGTCCAGAGGAGTCATCATAACCACCGAGGAACCCCGGGGAACTTTGGATGCTGCAGGTAAACCAGTTCCGTTCATTTTGGACACATGGGTGGCTCACTCTGTTCTTCTTTCCTTTGCTGGAAAGCCCTCCTCACAAACCACGATCATGACGGGAATGGAAGGGAATCATAAGGGCAATTACTTTTCTCCCCTATCGACCTGTCACCTTTAAGATCAAATATTTTCACAAGAATTCTTAATATTCCCCAGCTGCCTAGCTCCCCTATGGGAAGAGATATTCTAGTCAAATTGGGAATTAGTCTTTAATTTAAATTCGGGCCTCAGAGGATTCTGGCCCTGCAAACCTCCGGTAACGTGCCAGGTCATACAGACAATGAAGCCGACCCTAGAGCTTGGTATACGGGGCAACCTGAGAGGGCGGTTACAGCCCTCTTATCAAAATACAACTTAAAGACCCTGCCAAATTAAAACCACAAGCAACATCCAATGGAGCTGGACGCCAACGTGGGACCTGATCCCACTGTAAAGGAAGTTTAAAATATAGGCTGTGAAAGCCCTGACAATCTCCTTGCAACACTCCTCTACTGCCAGTGCTCCTGTTGACCAGGGAAACTAGAATGGCCCAGGACCTGAGAATTATCAATGAGGCAGGAATTCCATCCATCCCCAAGAGGCAGATCCTTCTACTTGACTGCCCAGATCCCGAGACACCCAATGGTCCTCTGTCCTCAACCTTAAGGATGCTTTCTTCCCCTTGTAGTGGCCGAAAGTTCAATCCGAGAGACCACCAAGAGCCAATTCCGATGAAAGTTCAAGAGGGTCTTTATTTACAAGCTCGAGCCTGGACCTCTGTCAACAACCGACACAGCGGAGTCCATTCAGAGGCTCTGATTTCTTTAAGCAGATGCCTTTTATGCTTTTACACAAAGGGAGGAGGAGTTTGGGGGGCTTTCCAGTGTTGTTACCATTTAATTGGGTAGTTCCTCTGGTGGTCAGCTTAATCGTGGAGGATTGGCTAGCCTGACTCGGGCTGACCTTGGTCCACTAGCTGGGGAAGTTGCAGAGACATCTGGAAACTTAGGTGATTACCCCCTGGCACCTGATTGGTTGCTGCTAAGGGAAAGTGAGATAAGGGAAGAATAACTGGAGCTTTGCAGTTTTCCCCATAACTGGAGCTTTAAACAGTTACAGGTTAGGTTTTAAGACAGAAAACGAAAAGCTAAAAATGGCCGTGCTACTGTCCACAAGCCGATGACATATTTATTGGGTTATAGCACGCTCCTAACCTAAGTCTATGGTATACTTTATTACTGTCCTCTCACCCTTAGCCCTACATCCAGACTCCCAATTCCTATTTACCTTTGAATGGGAGGATTCTAATACTAAGGAAAGAAAATGGTACAGTAGGACTGTTCTTCCACAGGTGTCTAGAGATAGCCCTCATGTGTCTGCCCAAGCCTTAGAAAAGAATCCAAGAGACCTAAAGTCAAGTAAAGGCAGCATCCTCCACTATGTGGATGACTTGCTCATTTGCAGCCCAACTAAAGAGACTTCAGATACAACACACAGAGGTCTTCAATTTCCTAGCAGAAGGAGGCTAAGGGTTGAGGGGAAAAGGCCCACATTTCAAAGCAAGACGTACAGTGTCTTTAGTATATTCTTACCCCTAGGGCACAGCAATTAGCCCAAAGCCTCATTGAGGCCATCTGTGCCCTGAGATATCCCCAAAATAAGCATCAGCAAAGGCTCTTTTTAGGCACGGCCGAGTCCTGTCAACGATGAATAGTTCACTTTGGCCTCACTGCAAAACCTCTTTACAAGGCTACAAGGTACCCGAGCCCAAGGTCCTAGAGCAGATTGGAGAAATGAAACAGGCGTGTGGTGCTTAACACAGGCCCTGGCTTTAGGAATCCCAATTTACTCAAGCCCTTCACCTTGCATGTGGCCGAGAAACAAAGAATTGCCCTGGGAGTCTTAACCCAAAAACTAGGCCCACAGCCAAGACCTGCTGCCCATTTTTCAAAAAAGCTGGATGGCCCTACCTCAGGTTGACCCAGCTGTCTCAGCAACAGCTACTCCTGCTCTGGTAGTGGAGGAAGCCCCCCAAATTGCCCTGGGGCAGCCCCTGGAGGCCTAACTCCTCATCAGGTCAAATCAGTCTCAGAGTTAAAAAGTCCCTTGTGGAAAACTGCAGAATGCTTGACAGAATATCAAGCCTCCCCTACAGACAATCCTGATCTCACTTTACAAGCAGGTAGCCTTTAAGCCGGGCCTTCTTAATAACCACTGAAAATCCCCACTCCAATCCTGTACACAAATGATACCCCACATTTATACCAGTAGACCAGATTTAAAAGACCTCCCTTAGGAAAACCTAGAAGAAAACTGGTTTACCAATGGGAGTGGTTACATTCTAAATGGAAAGAGAGTTACAGGACATGCAGTGGTTAGTGAGAATGAGGTTACTGCATCTTGACTCCTGCCCCCCGAACCTCTGACCACAAAGCGAAGATCATAGCCCTCACTCGAGCTTTCACCCTGGGAAAAGGAAAAGGCCAGTATCTACACTGATTCTGAATATGCTTTCCTCAGTCTCCAGGCTCATGCAGACATGTGGAAGGAAAGGGGACTACCATATAACACATAGTCCCCTATAAAACACAGGCTTGAAATCCTTCAACTCTCGCAGGCAGTCCAGCTGTAAAGAAGGTAGCTGTCATGCATTGCAGGGGACAGCAGAAGGAGGGCTGGCCTGTGGCCAGGGGTGACCAAAGGCAGACAGAGAAGCCAAGCTGGCTGCCCAGCGCCCCTTATCCCACCCTGTACTAGCCATATTTCCTTCCACAAAAGAACCATAATTCCACAATATTCTCAGGAAGGAAACCTAAGGGTTCAAACAAATGGAAAGATAAGGGAGGACCCTGGTGGCTAACAGGAAATAAGATTCTACTCCCAAAGGCCCCACAGTGGAAAATCATTAAGGCCTTGCCTGAAGCCTTCCACTTAGGAAGAGGTGCCACCCTGACTATGATCACTCACCTGTTTACTGGATGGGAACTCGCCCGAACTGTGAGACAGGTCTGCCAAGGTTGCCCCATATGTGTTCATAACAATCCGGGGCCAAGAATGCCACCCTTGCAAGACAACACAGAGAAGGGGTACCTACCCAAGAGAGGATTGGCAAATAGATTTTACTCACATGCCACCTTGCCAAGGATATAAATGTCTCTTGTTTTTACAGACACGTTTACAGGCTGGGCAGAGGCTTTCACCATGAAGAAAGCAATAGAAATGGTAAAGGTCCTTTGAAGAGAAATCCTCCCAAGACTCTGGTGAATTTGCAGCTTGCAGAATGAGGACGGCTCTTCTTTCCTTTCACAATTAACCTAGGGAGGGACTAAGGCCGTGGAAGTAAAATACGCCCTGCACTCTGCTTGAAGACCACAATCTTCTGGAAAGGTGGAAAGAGTTAGTCAGACCTTCAAATGTATTCTTTGCAAATTACTCCAGGAAACTCTTGAATGCTGGATTTCTAGGCTCCCTATGGCTCTGATGAGAATATACAATGGCCCTAAGGCAAAGCTCAGATTCTGCTCCCATGAAATGCTGCATGGCAGACCTTTACTTTCTTTCTTTCTTTCTTCTTTTTTTTGAGTTGAAGTCTCACTCAGTTGCCCAGGATGGAGTGCAGAGGCACACTCATGGCCACCACAGCCTCAGCCTGCTGGGTTCAGGCGATCCTTCCGCCTCAGCCTTCCAAGTAGCTGGAACTACAGGCATGCGTCAACATGCCTGGCTCATTTTTTGATTTATTGTAGAGACAAGGTCTCACTAATTTGCCTAGGTTTGTCTCAAACCCCTGGGCTCAGGCAATCCTTTCACCTTGGCCTCCCAAATTGCTGGGACTACAGGCTTGAACCATCGCACCCGGCCTGCTTTCAACAGACATGCTAGCAGACCCTGAAACCACAAGTCAGATAAAACATATAACCAACCTAAGTCAATTTCAGATGGACCTAAAAGAATATGAGCTCCTGTTTTGCCTACTCTTGGCACTAACCCTTCATATTGTGAAAGACAATAGATTACTTATCTTCATAACATGGAAAGAAGTCTGCTAATGTGACCAAAACCAAGTAGTAGGAAGCAGACATGACCAAAAGCTTGTTAGAAAGGGAGGCATGATGATAGTTACGTCATCTTGGGAAAAATGAAACTTAGAAATAAGGAGGCTGAAGCCCTCTAATCAAATAGCAACAGGCACTTACTTTAACCTTATTTGAACCCAAACTGCTTAGGTGACGTCTGGGAAAGATTGTGACCCCACAATCCTTGATCAATGAGGAACTGGAGGAGGGACTTGCATACTAGAAGATAAATTGATTATCGTGCCGGGCTCAGTGGCTCAGCCTGTAATCCCGCACCTTTGGGAGGCTGAGGTGAGTGGATTGCCTGAGCCCGCGGGTTCGAGACCCGCCTGGGCAGCGAGACCTCATCTCTACAATAAATAAAAAAAAATCAGCTGGGCGTGGTAGCGCATGCCTGTAATTCCGGCTACTCGGAAGGCTGAGGCGGAAGGATTGCCGGAGCCCAGCAGGTCGAGGCTGCGGTGGCCGGGAGCAGCCACTGCACTCCAGTCTGGGCGACCGAGTGAGACTCCAACTCAAAAAAAAAAAAAAACAAAAAACTGCTTATTGTAATTTCCACGGGTATGCCTGCCAACCAGACACCTGATCTTGCACTTCTGCTGCACTCCATGTCTCTGTGTCCATCCTTTGATTTTGGACAGGTGAGTTCGTTTCTCACTATATGCTCTGGTAAAGCCAGAGGGCTGGGTCCTAATTAACACTTGGAGGGAAGGAACTCCCATAATCAGCTGAATCCCAAACTGAAGTGTCCCTTTACAGTGACCTTACCAACCCCCTCCACAATAAAAATAACAGAAGTGGGTGGGGGTTACACCCCTTTGATTGCAGAAAGACGCCAGCAGTGATGCTTCCCCAGAAGATGACAACTTTCCCCAGAAGAAACACCTGCCCCTGGGAGCCAGGAGAAGATGTAAGATTCCTCTTCAGAAGGAGAGACAAGTGATGCCTTTCTGGATCATGGCTGTGGGCTGTAAACATTCATTGCTGCAGGATCATATATGGTTCTTTCTCTTCTCCCCCAAATAGAAAGAATTCAATATTTATTATGAAACTGCATGTTTTGCTGTGTATTTTGACCTTATACTTTCCTCCAATACACACAAACGCTAAATACCCCTTAGTCCCTACTCTTAACAAAATAGCAAATTTTATTAACCAGACAAATGGTTGGATCTGTCCAAAGCACCATTCCTTGGACTATGACATAACCCTACCAGTATTGCAGTATCTATGGAAATTTGGGCCGACTTGGTACTCAGGGCAGGTACTCAGGGCTTTCTTATACCCTGTGCATAGATGACAGGAGAGAGGCGTAGAGGAAGGACTTAGGCACTATAGCTCCATGGCCTGGGAACCACCCATCACTACGGAAGCCATTGGGATGGCTCCATCTCTCACTGGAAAAACTAGCCTGTGTATCTCCAGCGAAGGAGGAACCGGTCCATACCTAGGTCTCTAAATAGCTCTGTGCACATCAATGTTCCCCTCCCTGACAATGCCACCAAGGGGGAGGAACCCCTGAATAAACGAGAAGAAATAGACATCGATGATGTAAATTATACTATTGAATGGGGAAACGATAAACAAAATACCACTAAGATAGTCAATGAATCACTCATAATAATAACACAAACAATGCAGACAATTTAGGCATCAATATAACAACAGGATGCCTTTACAATCTCAAAAAAAATCATACTCCCAACCCTGGTTGTTTTAGATGGATCCAATTAACATGTAAAAATGTACAATGCCAATTTCCCTATACTGGTAACAAGTCAGACCCCGGATTTGAACCCTTGTGCACAGATGATCACCATTCAGGAGTGTACCCCATGTCTTTCTCTCCATGGGGCCCCCGTGATCCCCCAGTGTTAGTCAACTACACGGACATTCCCACAACCCGTAAGTATGCAAGGCTACAGGGACCCGGCAACAGGGGTCTCACGATCAAGAATAGGTTTTTTCTTCATGTGTGGAAGATGGAGGGGGCCTGTACCCTAGTCCTGATCCTCCCTAAGGTGCAGTTGCGTGACACATCTGAGTACCCACTCCAGGACTCCCCCTGACGTGGGCTCATTTCCTAGCCAGGCTCTTCAACGACAAAAACAGACTTAGGAACTCAAGCTCATGACACTCCCTCACTTACCAGCAACGGGCTGGGGCCTCTGTGTCCCGAGGCCTCTTGGGTCTGTAGGGAAGTCTGGAGAGAAGCCGTAGGAGCATCCACTCCATGTTACAGGGATCCTGCGGGTCACAGTGTCTGCCCTGGAGGCACCACCCGGCCGTGATTCACTGGCCCAAGCAGTTCTTAAAACAGGCAGTCCCGGGATGCTCTCACGAAGGAGGCTGGGGACCTGTGTGGGGCTCAGGGACGTGGGCTGTTTTTATAGTGACACTTCTGGAATGATAGAAGAACATTTAGAAGAAGGCAAAACATTTGTCAGTTAGGAAACATGCCACAGCACGGGGCTGAGGGATTCTGATTGGTCAGACTCCCCAATTCCCGACATGAATGGAGAACGCCCTTGGCTTGCTCCCTGTATACCTTTATTGAGATTTTCATCACTTTAATGAATTTTGGGCCCTTGCTTGTTATTTACTAACCAGATTTATTTCGGCTAGCACAGAAGCGGTGCAATTCCAAATGGTGCTGCAGCAAGGCTTCCACCCATCCCAGGTTCACAAGCCACCACGTTTCAGATAGGGTGAGAATTCCAAGATTCTCAAGTAGGCAGGGTCAGTGCCCCTCTGCCGCAGCAAGCGGTACAGGAGAGGGGCACACCGCCCCTCTGCGTCCCGTGGAGATTTATGGGGATCTTGTCTTTCGGGGAAAATGAGGCAGGAGATGGATGGGACATGGGAGGCGAACCTCACAGACGAGACGCCATGGGAATGGGGCGAAGCCATGAGTGCAACGTGAGCCAGCCTTCCAGGAGCGAACACAACAACATCCCTTCCTGAGGCAAGACAAAAAGCCGTAAATCTCGCCAAGGAAATACCCCAGGGGTGGCGCACGCGCAAAATGACCTCCTTGGTCTCCCTGTGACCTAACCATACACAAGAGCTAGTCAGGGCTAATGCATGTGGACTGCATCTCAGAAATGTAATTAAAATTATGGGGTAGCGGGCAGATACATGTGCAGTAACCTGAAATGTTACCCCTCCCCCAGGAAGTGCTTTAACCCCAGAAAAGTTTCCAAAATGTTTTCTTTTGGCATCTTTGGCGAAGTGAGAGCCTGCCTTTCCACGGAAAAAAATATAAAAGTTCCCATCTTTGTTTACTTGAGGCTTGTGAGCTTCTCTCCAACTGAGCCTACTCCACTCCTTCCTTGGCGTGTACTACTTCCGTCCTTTGCTAAAGAAACTACTCTGGGCTTTAGCTCTCCGTGTGTGTGTCCCATTTAATTTTTTGTTCACAGCATCAAGAACCTGGTCATAGCCGGGCTTGGTGGCTCAGCCTGTAATCCTGTGCCTTTGGGAGGCTGAGGTGAGTGGACTGCCTGAACCCGTGGGTTCGAGACCCGCCTGGGCAACTTGGCGAGACCTCATCTCTACAATAAATCAAAAAATTAGCCGGCCGTGGTAGTGCACGCCTGTAATTCCAGCTACTTGGAAGGCTGAGGCGGAAGGATCGCCGGAGCCCAGCAGGTCGAGGCCGCGGTGGCCGGGACCAACCACTGCACTCCAATCTGGGCGACAGAGTGAGACTCCAACTGAAAAAAAAAGGGAAGAAAGAAAAGGCTTCGCACCCTTTCTGTTTCACATACCCTGGCCCACAGAGCTGGACTGGCTTGGCCCTGTCACTCCTCCAGGGGACAGATTGTCTACAGGTCCCCAGCAGGTTGGGCCTCCATGTGCCTTACATGGCAAAGGGAATTCTGCAGAGGGATTGAATTAGGTCCTGGATAAGAGTAGACAATCTGGGTTTTCTGGTGGGCTCCGTGCCACCACCAGGTCTTTAGGAGAGGGAAGCAAGAGGAACAGACAAAGAAAGAGACCAAAAGATGGACACAGAGGTTGAAGGGTTGCAGGGAAGGAGCCGTGAGCTGAGGGACACAGGGACCCCTAGAAGTGGTAAGGGCAGGAGACGGCTTCTCCTCTGGGGCCTCTGGAGAGAACCAGCCCTGCCCACATCTTGGTGTGCGCCCTGTGAGCCCTGGATTGGACTGTGATCTCCAGAATCATAAGATAGCAGACCTGTGCTATTGTAAGTTGCTAACTTAGTCATGCTGAGGGGTGGCAGCAACAGGAGACTCATGCCAGGGCTCCCTGGAAGTAAGAAGTTCCAGGCCAGCTAGCTGTGCAGGAACAGCCCAGGCCCCCAGTGAGGCCTGACAACTCCCTAGTAAAGTCCTCATCCTCCTTCCTCCTGGCTGTGAAACGGAAGCGATCACATAGTGAGGGTGAATGAGACAATGCCAGGGCCCCTCGGCAGTAGCAGCCCCGAGTTGGTACTAGGCAAGTGTCCTGCCGACTACAGGGCTGGAGCCTGCAGTATGGATGCTTCCGGATGCTTCTGCATGGCCTCATGGCCCGGGGCCACCTCGCCCTCCCTGTGTTTCTAGCTTGCGCTGGGGGCCTTGCGCTGGTGTTCCCAAATGCCTCCACCGAGAACGTGGTCTTCCTCAGCCCCGGCTTCACCACAGCCCTGAAAGCACTGTCCATCTGCGCCTGGGTACCAACAGTCTCTGGCCACCTGGGCACCCTCCTCTCCTATGCCACAAAGGACAATTTCGACCAGCTGGTGCTGCACGGCTATGACTCCCTGTACCCCGACTACATTATCTTAGTGATCGGAGGCCCAGACTCTAGGACACTGCCTCTGCTGCCACTGCAGGATGGCCAGTGGCACCACATCTGTATCATCTGGACGTCCATCCGGGGCAGGTACTGGGTCTATGTTGACAGCAGGCTAATGTACTCTCAGTTCAGGGAGGGATATGTGATCCCTCCAGGAGGGACCCTGGTTCTGGGCCAGGAACAAGACACAATAGGGGGCGGGTTCAACAGCCCTGAGGCCTTTGTGGGGACCCTATCTGGCTTGGCCACCTGGGGCCGGGCACTGGTCTGCGAGGAAATTGCGGCTCTTGCCACTGGGAAAGCACTCCCAAAGTGTGCCATACTGACCATGGACGATGCCACGTTGGTGGGTGGATTTGTGATAAGGTCCTACTGCCCCTGCTGGCAGCACTGTCCCTGAGGCCATGCCACAGGGAGGGCATGGCCAGTAAGAGAAGGTAACCTGCACCCTGCTCCAGCCACCCCAGCAAATTCCGCAAAGACCCTGCCTCCTGTCCTGACTGTGCACACCTGAGCCCCAATGTAGGGGTGGGCATTCTGTCCTGGGGATGTGGAGGAGGAGCAGGAGAGAGCAAACAGAGAGGGCCCGCAGGCCGGGTTCTTCTAGGGCCACTGCATTCTCACATGGTGCCCCTTTAAAGCCTCCTGCCGCCTCAGGGGTTCCAGTGTGATGTGATTTCAACGTGATCTGACCTGGAGGGATGGGAGTGCTGGACTCCGGCTGGCCTCTCCTCTGGGCATGTGTGTTTGCAGCAATTGAAGGCTCCTTGCCTCAACACAAGTTCCTGGGGAGCTTCCTTGAAGCTGTGCAGACAGCACTTGAACTGTCACTACCTGCTTTCAAGGCGATTCAGGAACGCTTTCCTCTGGGCGATCCTTGTTCCAACAGCTCTTGTGGAAGGGTCTGAGTCTGTTTCCTGGCCCTCAGAAAGGTGACCCCTTCCCCAGGAGCCCTGGGGGATCACTCGGGCTGGCCCATCCTGCTCTGTGGTCCTCTGGTGGGTGGTGAGGCCTCAAGTGTGGGACCCACAGAAGAAACTGGCTGTCCCAAAGTAAGCAGCCAGGCGGACAGCGATGCTCTGAAAACACCTTCACTGTGGGTAACTTACATATGACACAATTTACCTAATTTAAGTGTTGTTCAGAGATTTGTGGTGAATTTACTGAGTTCTGCAGCCATCATCACGATCTAGCTGTACAACATTTCTGTCACCGCCCCCCCAACATTCTGTGCCTGTTAGCAATCACTCCCATCCCTACCCACCTCCTCCCCAGTGTCTGGCCACTGCTCATCTGTTTTCTGTCTCTACGGATTTACCTGTTCTGGAACTTCCTATAAATGGAATCATACAGTGGGTGTCCATTTGTGTGTGGCTTCTTTCACTCCGCATGGTGTTTCTCAGGTCCATCCATGTCTTAGTGTGAGTCAGAACTTCATTCTAAATCATGATCAAGTCATATTCCATAGTATGGACAGACCACATGTTTATCCTTCATCTGTTGATGGACATCTGGATTGTTTCCAGCTCCTGGCTATTATGAATAAATCTATTATTAGCATCCTTATACAAGTCTTTGTGTGGAGGTATAGATAGATAGATAGATAAAGATATTATATGTGTAGGAGAGGTAGGGTCTTGCTATGTTGCACAGGCTGATTTTCAGCTCCTGGGTTCTAGATCCTCCTGCCTTGGCCTCACAAGTAGCCGGAATTACAGGCATGAGCCACCACGCCTGGACAGGACACATTTTTACTTCTCTTGGGCGGATTTATACGAGTGGAATTGCTGGTTGTGTGGTGAACTAATCTCTGGACTTTCAGAGAAACTGCCAAACTGGTTTCCAAACTGCTGGATCATTTTACATTCCCACAAGCAGTATGCGAAAAACTTCTAAACATCCTTAACAACACTTGGAATTGGCTATCTATCTGACAACCTTTTTTTTTTAAGAGTTCCAAAACATGGCAGGTTAAAAAAAATGCACTGACAGTTAGAGCAGACTAGTATTTATGTTTCAGCGTGATGTAAATTGACTTCATAAAAGCAGAGATTCCCAAAGACCCAAAGACAAGTCCAAGAATGAGAAAGACGACAGGGAGACAGGGGCTGTGGGAGTGGGTGGAGGCTGGAGAGCCCAGAGACCCGGAGTTTGGGAGCAGGCCTGGCCCTCAGAAGCAGCATCCCTGCCCAGTCCTCTTCCTGTTTTAGAAGTGACTGAGCAGACTACAGAAGTCCATGGCCTAAACCAGCAGGTCCACAGGGGCCGAGACCCTGCTGGGAGCGCGGGTGGGCTCAGCTCCTCCAAGGCTTCAGCTAGGTCTCTGGCCACCCTCATCCACGAGGAGGCAGCCATGGGCACAGCCCGCCTGGCTGCCCCCGTGCGAAAGGGGCAGCCGCGTGTCTGCAGAGCTGTCCGTGGACCCCGGCAACTCCAGGCCTCCAGCTCCAGATCGGCCCAGCCCAGTTCCCAAGGTCAGAGAAGGCATTTCAGAACAGGACACCCCCGTGGACGCCCGTGACACTCCCTGGGCCACTGGCTTCTGCTTCCCCGTGACGGGGCTGACCCTGGAGAGCCCCTCCTTCCCAAGGTCTCCTCCTCCCGTCTCCTCTGTCTTCGGGACTGCCTCGCTCCGTCCCGCTCTGCCTTTGAGGAGGGAGCACAGGATGCCTCTCCTCGGGAAAGACTGCTAATTCATGAGACGATATCTAGAGGGACAGCTGGGTCCCCAGCATCGCGTCCTTCGCAGGGCCCTGAGCAGGCAGGAAGTGAACCAGGCACAGCTTTGAGACAAAGGCCACCGTCACCGCCCCTCCAGCCCTGCCCCTGCGCCCTGGGAGCGTGGTGTGGGGGCGCAGAAAGAGAGCGCCCAGGCCTTGATTCCCAGCCCTTCCCTACTTTCAGGTGCTTGAAATGCCGTGGGGACTCAGATGCCGCGTGAGTCACAGTGGCATTTGACTACGTGTGCGGAGTCTCAGCCAAGGTAGTCTCCAGGACACCTGTCAAGGACAGGGTGATCCACTGGGGAGGACACTCCAGCAGGGGCCAAAGTTGGGGGCCGAGTAGCAGAGTCAGGGCGGGGTCGAGGCAGCATGCTGGGAGCTCAGGGTTTGTGGGAACTGGGGATGGCAGGACTCAGAAGCTGTTTAGGTTCTAGAGCGGAACATTCTGGTCACATTTTCACAGAGTTCACCATTCCTGTTGGGATCAGCAGCATACTCACTCAGGCATCTCGAAGTGTGAAGCAATAGCCACCTCTAGTGCCGCCAACTTCCACCTTTCGCCTGAGTCTGTTCCGTGTCTGGCTGAAGAAGACAAGATGACCTAGAGTGGCCCTCATTTCTCTAGGGGCAGTCGGGGCTGCAGGAGCCTCTCCCCAATCTCCTCGGGCCATTTGTCTCCCAACACAGCCACTTGTCCCAGAAGAGGACAAGTTCGGGCCCTGGCCTCACAGGGACAGGCTTTGGGACCTGGCTCCACCTCCTGGCACAAACCTTCATCCCAGACACTGTTCTCGGGGTCTCACATACAGACCTGGCCACAGCCCACTCCAGCTCTCTGCTCATCTCTCACCCACCTGTATGTCTTCACCCAAACCCTCCCTGTCCAGCAAGACCCAAGCCCATCTGTTCCGTCTAGTCCACAATGTGCTGCCCTCCCACTTTGTGCCAGGGGCATTACCTGCCTCTGACTTGTGGGCTGGGGGCTCCCTGTCCACGCTGGTCTCAGAGCAGTTGACAGCGAGCATGTTGAAATCAACATGTTATTGGTGGCATCTCAGCAAAAGCATTGCAAAGTGATCATGGGGATAGCCACACCCCACTGCATCTCTCTCCTCTTCTTTCAGGTTTGGTTTAGACTTGATTTTGAATTACATTGGGAGGGACGTGTCCGTTATCCTCTCAGTTTTAGAGACTCCAAAGAACTTTTTACATATTTTTAGTTGGAAAATTTCCAACCTAAAAAACTTGCATATGAATACATTGCACATCTTTATATTTTTGCTCTAGAGTTGTTACAGACTGTGTAAAGCTAAGTTGCTCTTCCTCAGTGTCAATAAGTCAAGGCGCAGGAAACTGGTAGGAAGAGGTTTATTTCTGAATTTGAATCCAGGGAGCAGAGCCTGACTCCTGGTCTTTCCAAAATGGTTCTGCTCACCCTTCAGGCTTTACAGTCCACTTTGGTAAGTTCAGGGTTGTTGGTACCTATACATTGACCACGTGGTTAGCAGAGTATAGTAAAGAATTTCAGTTATAACCACACTTTGTCAATAATGACGTTTGTGGTCTGCGTTTCCTGGCATCAGTTACACTGGGCAGATGTGTTCATCAAATTTGCCATAGAATAAAGAGAATGAACAGGACCTAGGATATCATACATTACTACATGTCGTTCCACGCAAAAGTTACACAAATCACAAGACTTATGATCATCTCGATACTCCATTATGCAACCTGTGACTACTAAGAAGAGAGAGTAAATGGGGATTAGCATCTCTCCGTTAACTGGGCACAGTCTACAGGGAAGTTAAGGATTCTGTGAAGTTTCTTACTGGGGATGCATAGGAGATCAGGGGAAGTGCTCCTTTTGCTAACTCTCAGGAATGTGGGTACATGCAAGAGTGCTCAAACACCTGCCATGCCCTTTTCGAGGGGTTGTGGCAATATGAACAGACAATGGCGGGTCTCTGTATCAGAGTCTTCAAGTGTTAAGCCTTTTTTTTCCTTTTTTGCACTTAAGACTTTTTCTCACCAAACTGAATTTTAAATAAATTCTCAAGCTGGGGGCTCATATGTGTCACCTCATTCAATGTAGTGCCTGTCCCATGCCTGGTAGCTTTTACAGTATGGTTACCTCCACTGTGAAGCTCCTTGCGTTTTCTCGATTCAAAGTCAGGCTTCTTTAGCATTTCAGTTTCTGTCTTTCTCTCTTTTTTTGAAACAGGACCTGACTCTCTCACCCAGGCTAGAGTGCAGTGGTGTCATCATTGCTCACTGTGGCCGCAAACTCCTGGGTTCAAGCAACCCTCTGCCTCTGCCTCCTGAGTTGCTGGGACTACACGTGCATGTCAACACGCCTGGCTCAGTTTTTAGTTTTTTCTGGGGGTGGGGTTTTGCTATATTGCCCAGGCAAATTTTGAACTTCTGGGCTCAAGCAATTCTCCTGCCTCAGCCTACCACAGTGCTGGGGTTACAGGTGTGAGCCACCATACCTGGCCCCCACTTTAACTCTTCTAATACAGACATCATGGAAGGATCCCTAGATGACGAGCCTTCTCTCTGTCTAGCCCAGTGCTGTCTGGACTCACTTATTGGCCACTTGCTTCAAGAAATTTGTCTGCACCTCTTGGGTCCTGATTCCCCATCTTCTTCTGGACTTGGTGGCCCTGCTGATGCTGAGCATGCAGGTCTTCCAGATCTGAATGACCCATTTTATTAGTAGAACCAACACAGAAGCATGTTGAACCGACATGAAGTAGAACGGACATGAAGCAAATAATCATCGGCAGTCTTGACATCCACATGAGTTTCCCTCATGGTCTGCTGTTTTATGAGCACAGAGCTCTTTGTCACAGTAAGATCCATGCCATGGAAGTTGGGTGCACAGTTTTTTCCCTGAACATCCTCAGTAGTGATGACACTTGTGAACCCCCAAATTGATGCTCACCTAGAAGACCAAAACAGCTCTTGACTTCATGTGGGAAAGAATTCAAGCATAAGCCTTAAGTAGAATATGAAACCAGTTTACTGAAACGACAGCGAGCAGGCTACCCCACAGGCAGAGGAGCCTCGTTGCCCAGCTCATTCTAGCAACAGCCATCTCTTGATTCTAAGATAAGCAAGGGATGGATGATTCATGAGTTTTCCAGGAAAGAGGTGAGGAGTTCCCAGAATTAAGGGCTTCTCCCCTTCTTAAACCATACTGGGTAACTTCTGGGAGTTGCCATGGTAATTGCAAACACCCATGGAGCTGATGGGAGTGTCCTTAGCATGCGAATGCAGTATAATTTGAATGAGCAAAAAGGAAAAGTAGAAGTCGCTTTGGACGCTATCTTGGTCCTGGCTGGTTCCTGCTGGCTTCAGTTGGTCTTCTCGCCTCATCTCACCATTACAGGAACTTTCATCTGGGTCTTGGAACTTCCGGCTTGGGAAACTTGGTCTGGCCCGATCCCTATCTCAGGAAATAGCTTTGATACGGAAACCCACTACTGCATGTCCCTATTGCCATAACCCTGAAAGAGCAGTGACCCTACACGTCCTTCCATTCCTGAGCGACAGCAGAGGAGGGTGTTCCCTCTTCTCCACGTTCCGGCCCTGAGCCACTTCAGGGTGTCCCCAAGTCCCCTGCAGAATGTGCTCGATCCACCTATAGAAATGGGTCCTTATTCATGTCTCCGTATTATTAGTTACAGATTAAGAGAGTCATGGTCACCGTGTAAGTGTACGTTAGTACACCCTTTGGTCTAGTTATAACTACTGATTAGTGATATGTGTCGAACATGGTGCTTTCACCTCACGCCAGTTTCCCTCAGAACATGGACCAACTGCTTGCTCCCTTGGAAAACTCAGGGAGCTTTACAGTGAAGGTAGTTATTCTGGAAAAGCTACCAGGTATGAGACAGGTACTGAACTTGAGCAAGCTAACGGACATGAGCAACCAGCCCTTGAATCTATTTAAAACTGAGCAATGTTTCGCTTTGTAATAGGCTCTGGTAACTCCCTGGCTCAGTAGTAAGCTGGATTAACTCCTCTTCCTGGGGTTACTGATAAGCAGAATTGCAGGCTACCTCTAGTAACTGGTACCAGAAAATGTAACCTAGTTGTCGTTACCAGCAAAATGCAGCTATACCTGGACTTCTGAACCATGCTCTGTTGGTCACGTCGTTTTGATGTTAATCTACAGCCACCCCCAAACCTGGGCTGATCAACATGAACTGTGAGACCAAAGGGCCAGCAGACTTGTGCCAGAAACGCCAGGCTCTGACGCCCTGCATTCTGAATTCAGAAATAAACCTTGTCCTCCTCATTCTCTGCCTCTCACCTCGTTGGCTGTGAAAATTGGCAGCAGAGCGTTCCTCTGACCATAACATAAGCGAAGCTTCCTCACTCAGTGAGGCTCAGTCCAAATGCATAGCCCTGGGGACCATCGGGGCAATTTTGTTCCTCGAGTCCTGGTGAAAGTTTCCTTGTGTCGAACATGGTGCTTTCACCTCACGCCAGTTTCCCTCAGAACACGGACCAACTGCTTGCTCCCTTGGAAAACTCAGGGAGCTTTACAGTGAAGGTAGCTCTTCTGGAAAAGCTACCAGGCATGAGACAGGTACTGAACTTGAGCAAGCTAACGGACATGAGCAACCAGCCCTTGAATCTATTTAAAGCTCAGTCTTTGAACGGTGACAAATAAAGTCTTACTTGTAAAAAAGAAAAAAAGCTTAACACTTGAAGACTCTACGATGGAAATATTAGACGTGCAAGTAACCTTCCTCACTTCCTTTCTGCCACCGTTGCAAGACGCCTGTTCTTGTCACCCTCGCGGCACTGCTCAGAGACCCAAAGGCCAGGTGTCAGCATTTCCACACATTTCCTTCTCTCTCCAGGGGTCGCTGCTACACGTTATGATCATGGTTGGATTTTGAATTGGGAGAGCAAGTTGCAGATGTCACATCACAACACATCCTCCTAAATATCCAGTGTCTACCCCATAAGAACAAGGAGCTTTTCTGACCTACCCAGTAGTGAGCACACCTGGGAAAGCTAGCATTGTGGAAACACTGTTCACTGACACCGTGTGTCTCCAACTTTGCCAATTGTCCCAATAACACCAGACCCATGTGACGCCTGCAAGCTGTCTTCTCAGCCTCCCTTTTTCTTTCAGGACACCGACTTTATGAAGGTGACCCCTGATTGTGTAGCAGGGTGTCTCTCAGTTTGGGTTCATCTGACTTCCGTCCCCTGAGCAGACTCAAGAGAAGCATTTCTTGCAGGAAAACTCCAGAAGCGATGCTGTGTCCTTCCTGGTGCCTCACATCAGGAGGCACATACCAGCTTATCCCATCACCAGCAAAGCTGAGCTCAGTTGCTCAGTTCAGCTGCAGGTTGCAAGATTTCCTTTTTCCTTCAGCATTAGGAAAAACAACCTGGGTGGGGCATGGTGGTTCACACCTGTTATCCCAGCACTTATGGAGGCCAAAGCAAGAGAATTGCCTGAGTCCAGGAGTTTAAGAACAGCCTGGGCCACATGGCAAGACCTCATGCCTACAATAAATCAGAAAATTAGCTGGGCGTGGGTTCATGTGCCTTTATTCCCAGCTACTTGGGAGGCTGAGGGGGAGAGTTGCCAGAGCCTCACACAAAGGGTGTGTGGTGCAAAACCCATGGGTTCTTTGACTCGATCCTGAGATAATTTCTCAGGGGAACCAGTAAAGTTTTAAAACGAAGTTTATTAGGTAAAAAAGAGAAGAAAGAAAGGGAGGCATGCCTTAGGTGGCGAGAGAAACTGCCCTTTTGTTTGTTACAATAAACCTGACCTGCATTCACCACGATTGATATGCTAAGGAGGATGGAACCCAGGCAACCACCACTCTGGAGAGTGAGATCCCTCTGTTTCTGAGGGGAGGAGAGGTGAGGAGGGGTAGTCTTTTCCTGACCACATTGTCTTCTGCTGGAGACCTGCCAGATGTTTCCAGTTCACAAGTTCATGAGCTAAGGGGTGATTTTCTTATCATTTCTATGACTTTGGTTAGTTAAGCATTAGTATAGAATTTTCTGCCTTAGACAAGGAACCTGAAAGATTCTTAATGATTATTATGCCAAGTCATGAAGGACAGGGTTAGTCAGTGCTATTCTTACATCTGATGGGGTTTTCTTTTTGATTTGCCGAGGGGGTGGGGAAGGCCGGCGATAAAATGTAATTTTTAAAATGTCTGAGTGCTTCCTAAAACCTGCCTATGGGAAATGTATCTATGTCTAACCTGTGCTAGCTACCCTGCCTCGAACCCAGAAGGTCGAGGCTGCAGTGAACTGTGATCATGCCACTGCACTCCAGCCTGGGTGACAGAGTGAGGCTCTGACTCAAAAACAAAAAGAAAAGAAAAAGAAACCGGGCTCGGCGGCTCAGCCTGTCATCCCGCGCCTTTGGGAGGCTGAGATGAGTGGATTGCCTGAGCCCGTGGGTTCGAGACCCGCCTGGGCAGCGAGACCTCATCTCTACAATAAATCAAAAAATCAGCCGTGCATGGTAGCGCATGCCTGTAATTCCGGCTACTCGGAAGGCTGAGGCGGAAGGGTTGCCGGAGCCCAGCAGTCGAGGCTGCGGGGCCGGAGCGGCCACTGCACTCCAGTCTGGGCGACAGAGTGAGACTCCAACTCAAAAAAAGAAAAGAAAAGAAAAGAAAAAGAAATAATGACCTTCAAGGACCAGACTGAGATACAAAATATAATTTACTGAGTTACTGAAAGAATGTAATGTCAAAATGGAATTATTTAATGGAATCATCTTAAGGTAAAGCACAGCCATTTTGACACTGTCTGGTTCTTTTTTTTTTAACTTTAAAAATTTTTTTATTTTAAAATTGTGGGATACATTTCAGGGTTGGGTATATATATTCACTGTGCAAGTACCCTTGTTGATGAGGTGTGCTACACTGTTTGGTTTTGTCATTTACTCAACACGACCTAGCTTGCCCTCTAATCAAGGACAGAACTAGTTTCTCAGAGGCAGTATTGATAATTATTTTACAATCCCTCCCCAGCTTGTTTTGTACTATTTCGCTTTTCTAAATATTTGCCTCCACCCATAAGAAACAAGTTAACCTAGTCATCCCTTCTTGACCTTCATGACACAGACAGAACCCATCACCACGGCAGCAGTTACCCTTCTGCCTGCCTCAATCACTTGACGTCAGTACCTGTGCTTATCTCTCCACTTCGTGATGACAAGGAAAAGATCACTACCCAATCACCTTAATGACCTGCCCCGTCAAAGGGAAGTTTTAAAAGCATTCAAACTAGAGCAGCCATTCACCATTGCTTTCATCAAGTTCTGGCCAGGCCAAGTGTTCATTGACCTATGACTGCCATGTTTTACCTAAGCTTTGGCCCCCCTCCCCTACTTTGGGGAGGTGAATCTCTTCTCTCCCTAATCTACTTTCTACGTAAACTACATTTTCCAAAATAACTTCTGTGCAATTCTTTGCATCTTTCCCATGGCACCAGATCACAGACCCAACAGGTCTGACCTAACGGTTACTTTAAAGTAAATAGAACTTAAAGAGTTTATTTGAGCCTAAGTTACTTGAGACCCAAGTAACCTTTGTTTGGCTTCTGTTACAAGCAGGTTTTTATTTTTATTTTTTGAGCCAGGGTCTCCCTCTGTCACCCAGGCTGCAGTACAGTGGTGTGATCTCAGCTCACCATGGCCTTAATCTCCTGGACTTCAGTGATCCTCTCACCTCAGCCTCCTCAGTAGGTGGGACTACAGATATGTGCCTCCATGTCTGGCTAAGGTGTTGATTTTTCATAGGGATGAGGTTTTGCTATGTTGCCCAGGCTGGTCTCTGTCTCCTAGGCTCAAGCAATTCTCTCACCTTGGCCTCCCAAAGTGCTGGGGTTGCAGGTGTGAGTCCCACGCCTAGACACAAACAGGTTTTTTAAAGACAAAAAAACTAGCCGAGTGTGAGGGTATGTACATGTAGCCCCAGTTATTCAGGAAGCTGAGGTGAGAGAATTGCTTGAACCCAGGATTTTGAGACCATAGTGAGCTGTGATCCCATCACTGCACTTCAGCTTGGACCACAGAGGGAGACCCCATCTCCAGGTAGGGGCGGAGCGGGCAGAGTGTGCTCATCCAAAGTTCCGTCAGGAGATCTCCTTGGCTGACAGAAATAACACTAATGAGTGGTTTTTCCATCCGCTGTTCAGCTTTAAGGGAGGATCAAAATGTCATCATTGGCTGATTCCTTGTCCCTGGGGTGTCTGCACCAGTTTAAGAGATGAATACACGACTCAGTGGGCCCAGGGTGTGGCTGTCTCCTTCAATGCCTCTCTGCACCTGAGAATGGGAAGGACTGGCCCTCCCTAGATTACGTTTACTCTTCTCCTAGGCCACCTCCAGAAGGACATTAGGAGATACTTGCGGTGACCCGACTCAGTGGCTCCCATGAGAAGAGCAGTTCTCTCTGAATCTGTCCTAGGGTGGACGCAAAGCGCTGATGAGTGGACTCCACCACTGTCCACGTTCCTCAATGGCCACCTATCAAGGCACGCTTCCCCTTCCTTAGGACTCGGTGTCTCCATCCGAATGTTATGCTGAGGGATCGGCATGGCCCCTTCGGGCTGCTCCTGTTTATTTTCCTTGGTACTGCTCTCTCTGACCCCCAAGCCCTGGGTCCCTGGGACCTGCAGTCATTCACCTCCACTGGGCTCTGGATTCAGCGCCACAGGCTTGCCCTTGCAACCACAAGTGCACAGTGAGCTACCCACAGGCCAGCGATGCTCTAAGCATGCAGGGACCTGGCCCAGGACTGGTGACACCGGGGGAGACAGGAACATCCCAGAAGCAAGTTGTGGCAGGCAGGGGGATCATGACTCCAGAAGCCCCATCTGCACCCGGCGCTCGGAGGTCACGTGACTGATCCCACCTGTCAGGTGGTCACCATGGCAGGTCACGGGCCCACAGTGCAGGTCATGAGAACAAACACAGGCCCACTCGCTTCCTGACCTGTCCCCTTGGTGGTGGGCCATGGCCAACGTCTCCAAGCAGGTGTTGTGGTCCGGCCGTGACCAGAGAGATGAGGAGGCAGCACCACTGCTACGGAGGACAGTGTGGGGGGGGACCCCACTGACTGGTCTACAGCTGCTGCCGGGTGAGGCTTGCCGCAGAGGTGCCCTGGGGAAACTGAGGTCTCCAACAAGATAATTAGTGGACACATGGGGGCCATGTACTAGCTGAAATTACCTGAAACTAAAAGTCCTGTTCCTTGGGGGCACTAGCCCCATGTCAAGGGCTTGGAACTACCTGTGACGAGTGGCCACCACACCGGACAACTCGCATATGAAGTACTGCATCCTGCAGAGTGTTCTGTTGACCTCCCTGTGACCTTTGGGGAAGGAGGTGTGAGAAATAAGAATGGTGATTTATTTTCATTTGGAGCTTAGCTTATCTTGGGTTCTCAAGATGGTGTCTAAATGCTTTGTACCTCTCTTTCATGGATTCATTTCCTGCTTCTTTGTACTTCCTTTTCATGGACTTTTACTTCGGCAGGCTTCATGTTTAAAGTTTTGACAGGATCCAATCAGAATAATTCTGTAAGTCAATCAGCAAATAGGACATGCAAATGAAATGATTCTGTAAGCCAATCACAATGTGTCACGTAGGCATCCTACAGGAAAGCCTGCAACTTCTGTAGCATTCTCCAATGAGGAACCAGGAGAAGGATTTGCCTTTTAGGGATAAAAGTGCTGAGTCTTCCTGCATTGGTGTGCCTGCCCACCAGATACCCAATCTTGCATGACTCGCTTTTGCTGTACTCCACTTTGACTTTGGACGGGTGAGTTCATTTCTCACAGGGATGACCTGGAAGACCTGCTAAGGATGTGCCATTTCACCGAAGACGGATGTTGGGAAACCTGGGAAACATTTATTCAGCAAACCTTCAGTAAATGCCTACTTGGCACAGCAAGCTCTCTTCCTGAGGTTTGGACTGAGACATAGCTTTTGGGAGGTGTCATTCAATGCACTTCACTTCCTCTGGCCCCAAATAAATTCTGGTTGCTCCCAGTCACATTTCTGTTGCCTTGCCAAGACACAGAGAGATGGGGCCTCCCAGAATGTGACTGTGTCCGGCCTGGATGACAGACGCCCATGCAAACCTGGCTCTGCTAACCTCCCAACCCAGCCGGGTTCCCAGTCCTGTTGGGAATTCCTGGTACCATCATTCATGTTCTCCTGTGAAAGCATCACTTGCATCTGCCTCTGAGCTGATAGCAGCTCAAACCCAGTAAAATAATTTTCTGGAGAAGCTGTTTGCATCTGTTTTAATCTTGTCTCCTTGGGAGCATCCAGTTCTGAGAGCCCAGGGGCCTGAAGGCAAAAAGTACCTGACGTCCAGCCAGAGACAAAGAAGCGAAAACCACTCAACCGGAGGGATGGGGGCATGGCATGAACCAACTCCACCTTGACCTCCCCTCAGTTTGGCAGGAGACTGCTGGGCCTCCCTGACTCTCAGGGTGGGCTGCCTGGGGAGGAAGACCCTGCCTTTGTTCCTTATTTTTGTGCCTATATATGTATATGGGACTTCACTGCAGGAAGCTGCCCCAGTAGGGCCAACAGGACCATTTTTTTGAGAGGCTCTGTGGGGTCTGCCTCACACAGAAGATACGGATGGCCTCCCAGACTCCCAAGTGGGGTCCACAGAGAGTTCCTGAGTGCCCTGTGTGTGTTCAGCCTGCACCCAGTGCTTCCTGTTTGAACCCCACAGAGCACTCATGAAGCCACCCTGCCAGCCCCTCACTCACAGGCGGGACCTGTGAGTGACACAGGGGTCACAGTGGTGAAGTGCCTGGCTGGTAGTCATCAAGGCTTGAGGGAATGAATAAAGCCTGAGACGCAGACCTGGAGTCCACACCCCAAATGGTGCAGCTCGAGACCTGGGGTCAGCCACTGGCCTCCCAGCGCCTGCTAGGTGGGGCTGGCCACAGTAACTGGCTGTGTCTCATTGGCCTGCTGAGGGTCAGGTCAATGGAAAGGCATGAAGTACTGGCCCGGGCGAGCAGGAGCACGTGTCGCTGCTGTGGGAGGAGAGGCTTGTTCACACCACTCCTGGCCCCATAATGCTGTGTGTCACCTTCACAAATTCGGAGATTCCAACGGATGACCTTGACGCACCTGCAGAGCATCAACAGCAACTGCAACGCGTCCTGTGATGTGGACACCCAGTTCCAGAGTCTGGTAGAAGATAGTCAGGTTATGGCTCTGGCAGACAACTAGTCACAGGTGGCCGGGCAAGAGGAGCTGGCCAACCCCAGGACCTGGATGAGGAAGACCCAGCACAGAAGCCAGAAGGTGGACACCATGCTGCAGACCTTGAACCTGACACTGAGTGAGACGGGGAAACAGCAGGCACAGGAGAGGAAGGTGCAGAGGGACACCCTATGGGACATGCTGGATCACTTGACACACCTCGTCCACAGCCAAGTTCACCAGGCTGACTGATCTCAAGTGGCAGCAGCAGATAGCCAAGCTTGGCACCACAGCTTGTGAGGCCAACCAAGGCCCTGGTCACAATCCCAGCCCAGCCTGAGTGGCCAAACTCAAGCTCCCCGATGCTCCAGGAGGGCAGGCGGGTGCTCAGAGCTCTCGCTGAGCACCAGAGGACCCCTCAGGACACCGACTCCTGTACCTGCCTGCGAGGGATGTGGAAGGCCCCAGCCCCGGGCAGCACTCTGGCACCTGGTGGGGCTGCCCCAACCCCACAGGATCACCAGGAACAAGGAGAGAGTAAGTACCACAGTCTCCCTCAAATGGCAGCTTTCCCTCTCTCTCTTAGACCAGCCCCCTCAGAAAAGTTTGCTCACCCTTCCTATTCCAGGTACCCTGCCCCACGGGGAGGGACCTGCCTAGCCCTGTCACTCACCCAGGGGACGGCCTATCTGCAGGTCCCCAGCAGGTCGGACCCCGCGTGCCTTACATGGCAAAAGGGGCCCTGCAGAGGGATTGAGTTGCATTAGGACCTGGAGATGGGGTGAGGATCCTGGGTTCTCTGGTGGGGCCCGCGCCACTACAAGGTCCTTATGAGGGGGAGGCAGGAGGGATAGTCAAAGAAGGAGACTTGAGGACAAAAGCAAAGGTTGGAGAGTTGCAAGGAAGGGGCCAGGAGCCGAGGGACACAGGCACCCCTAGAAGCTGGAAGGGCAGGAGACAGCTGCTCCCCTGGGGCCTCCAGAGGGAACCAGCCCTGCCCACACCTTGGTGTGAGCCCCGTGAGCCCTGGGTTTGACTGTGACCTCCAGAAACGCAAGATAACAGGCCTGTGCTGTTGTAAGTTGCTAACTTGGTGATGCTGAGTGGCAGCAGCAACAGGAGACTCATACCAGGGGTTCCCTGGCAGTGAGGCATTCTGGATCAGCTGAGCAGGGACAGCCTGGGCCCCCAGCAGGGCACACTCACTCCCTAGTAAAACCCTCATCCTCCATTCTCCTGTCTGTGAAATGGGGCAATCACATCTTGAGGACAAATGAGGTGCCACCAGGGAGCTCCTGGCAGCACAAGTCCCAGGATGGTGCTCAGCAAAGGGATGGTGTGGGAGTGTGAGGCTTGTCCCCCCTGCCACAGGGCCGGGGCCTGCAGCTTGGATGCTTCCGAAGATTTCGACAGGGCCTTGTGGCATGGGGCCAACATCTTTTCCTTGTTTCAAATTTACACTGGGGGTCCTGTGCTCATCTTCCTGTGACCCTCCACTGAGAACATGGTCTTTCTCAGTTCTGGCTTCCTCATGGCCCTGCAAGGAAGGGCCTGTCCCTCTGCTACTGGGTGCATACAGCCTCAGGCCACCTGGGCACACCCTTCTATGCTATGTCACAGAGGACCCTGTCGACATGCTAGTGCTATCCTGCTAGGACTCCCTGGAACCCGGCTTTATCCAATTTGTCATCAAAGACTTGGTATTCGGATGAGTGGATTGCCTGAGACCGTGGGTTCGTGACCCACCTGGGCAACTTGGTGAGACCTCATCTCTACAATTAAAAAAAAATGAACCGGGTGTGGTAGCGCACACCTGTAGTCCCAGCCTACTCGGAAGGCTGAGGCGGAAGGATCGCCGGAGCCCAGCAGGTGGAGGCTGCGGTGGCCGGGAGCGGCGGCCACTGCACTCCAGTCTGGGCAACAGAGTGAGACTCTAACGCCAAAAAAAAAAAAAAAAGACTCGGTGTTCAGGACCCTGACCCTGCTGCTGCTGCTGGTGAACAGCCAGTGGCACCATGTATGTGTTCTCCAGACATCCATCGAGGGCACGTACTGGTTTGCTGTGGACCACAAGCTAGTGACCACTGGCTCCCAATTTAGAGAGGGCTCTGAGATCCCTCCCAGAGGGTTCCTGGTTCTGGGCCAGGAGCAAGACAGTGTGGGAAGTGTGTCTGGCTTGGCCAACTGGAACGGAGCACTGGTCCTCAGGGAAGGTGTGGATCTCACCACAGGGAAAGCATTCCTGACAGATGGCATCCTGACTCTGGCCAATGCCACATCAGCGCGGATTCGTGCAGAAGGTCAACTGCCCCTGCCTGGAGCACTGTCCCTGAGGCCGCGTCATGCGGAGGCTGTCGCCGGCCGAAGGCGCTCACTCGCACACGAGCTCAGCCGCCCCGGCACAATCCACGAAGGTCCTGCCGCCTGTCTTGGCTGTGCACACCTGCACCCCAGTGTAGGGGTGGATGTTCCATCCTGAGGATGTGGAGGTGGGGCAGGAAAGAGCCAGCAGAGAGAGGGCCCACAGGTCGGGCTCTTCTACTGCCTCTGAGTTCTCACATAGTGCAACCTCAAAGCCTCCCGCCACCTTCCAAGGGGGTTCCAAGGTGATATGATTTCAGCATGTCCCAACCTGGAGGGACAGGAGTGCTGGACTCTGGTTGGTCTCTCCTCTGAGCATATGTGTTTACAGCCATATAGCTCCTTGCCTCCACATGAGTTCCCGGGGAGCTTCCTTGAAGCTGCGTAGACACCATTTGAACTGTCACTACCCCCTCTCAAGGTGACTCAGGAATGTGTTCCTCTGGGCAATCCTTGTTCCAACAGCTCTTGTGGAAGGGTCTGAGTCTGTTTCCTGGCCCTCAGAAAGGTGATCCCTTCCCCAGGAGCCCTGGGGGATCACTCGGGCTGGCCCATCCTGCTCTGTGGTCCTTTGGTGGGTGGTGAGGCCTCAAGTGTGGGACCCACAGAAGAAACTGGCTGTCCCAAAGTAAGCAGTCAGTTGGACAGCGATGCTCTGAAAACACCTTCACTGTGGGGTAACTTACATATGACACAATTTACCTAATTTAAGTGTTGTTCAGAGATGTGTGGTAAATTTACTGAGTTCTGCAGCCATCACCACCATCTAGTTGAACATTTCTGTCAGACCCCCCCAAATATTGTGCCTGTCGGCAATCACTCCTGTCCCCACCCACCCCCTCCCCAGTGCCTGGCTACTACTCATCAGTTTTCTGTCTCTATGGAGTTACATGTTCTGTTCTGGAACTTTCTATAAATGAAATCATACAAGGCCAGGCTCAGTGGCTCAGCCTGTAATCTTGTACTTTCGGAGGCCGAGGTGAGTGAGTCACATGAACCCACAGGTTCGAGACCCGCCTGGGCAACTTGGCGAGAACTTGGCTCTACGATAAATAAAAAAAAATTAGCCGGGCGTGGTAGTGCGCAACTGTAGTTCCAGCTACTCGGAAGGCTGAGGCGGAAGGATCGCCGGAGCCCAGCAGGTCGAGGCTGCGGTGGCCAGGAGCGGCCACTGCAGTCCAGTCTGGGCCACAGAGTGAGACTCCAACTCAAAAAAAAAAAAAAGAAATCATACAGTTAGTGTCCGTTTGCGTGTAGCTTCTTTCACTCTGCATTGTGTTTCCCAGGTCCATTCAGGTCATAGTGTGGGTCAGAACGTCATTCTGTATCATGATCAAATCATATCCCACGGTACAGACAGACCACTGATGTCTCGCTCAGTGCTGTCTGGACTCAATGTATTAGCCACTAGTTTCAACTAATTCGCCTGCACCTGTTGGGTCTTGAGTCCCCATCTTCTGGAGTCGGTGCCCTACTGGTGCTGATTATGCAAGGTCTTCCCCATTTGACCCACATTTTTTTAGTGAAACCAACATGGAATATCTCAGCAAATAGCCATCGGTAGTCTTGACACCCATGCGAGTTTCCCTCATTATCTGCCTTTTTTTTTTTTTTAGCACAGATCACTTTGTCACGGGTAAGAGGCATGCCATGGAAGTTGGCCATGCAATTTTGCCCTGAAAATCCTCATTAGTAATGAGACATGTGAACCCCAATATTGAAGGGCCACCCAGTAGGCCAAGACAGTTCTTGATTTCATACAGGAAATAATTCAAGCACAGGCCTTAAGTAGAAAATGAAACCAGTTTACTGAAATGACAGAGAGCAGGCTACCCCACAGGCCCAGCTCACTCTGATGGCCATCTCATGATTCTGTTAGGCAAGGAGTGGATGATTCATGGGTTTTCCAGAAACGAGGTGGGGAATTCCTAGGATCGAAGGCTTCTTCCTTTTTTAAACCATATAAGATATCTTCTGGGCTTTGCCATGGTAGTTGTAAACTGTCATGAGGGTGGTGGGAGTGTATTTAGCACGCTAATGTAGTATAATTTGCATATAATCATAAAGGGCATGCAGAGGTTACTCTGGACACCATTTTGGCCCTAGCTGGTGCCTGTTGGCTTCAGCTAGTCTTCTCACCCTGCTTCACCATTTCAGGAACTTTGATCCGGGTCTTGGATCTTCTGTCTTGGGAAACTCAGTCCTGCTGGGTCCCTTTCTCAGTCACTAGCTTGTATTTTCTAGTGATACGAAACCCACGACTGCTTCTTCCTATTGCCACAACCCTGAAAGAGCAATAGAAGCCAATGACCCTGCACAGCCTTCCATTCCTGAGAGACAGAAAGAAGGGCGTTTTGCTTATCTTCTCCACATTCCAGTCCTTGGCCACTTCAGGGCGACCCCAACTCTCCTGCGAGCTGTGCTCATTTCACCAATATAAATGGATCCTTATTCACTTTTTTGTATTATTAGTAGTAACAGATTAAGAGTCATGGTCACCTTGGAAGCATAGGTTTATACACCCTTTGGTCTTGTTATGACTACTGATTAGTGATACGTTATACTGAGTAATGTCTCACTTTGTAATAGGCTCTGGCAACTCCTTTGCTCAGTAGTAACTCCTCCTCTGCCTGGGGTTTCTGATAAGTAGAATTGCAGGATACCTCTAAGAGCTGGTACCAAGAAAATGTAACCTAGATGTCCTTACCAGCAAAATGCAGCTATACCTGGACTTCTGAACCATGCTCTGTTGGTCACGTCATTTTGATGTTAATCTACAGCAATTCCCAAACCTGGACTGATCAACATGAACTGTGAGACCTAAGGGCCAGCAGACTTGTGCAAGAAACGCCAGACTCTGACGCCCTGCATTCTGAATTCAGAAATAAACCCCAGTTCCTCATTCTCTGCCTCTCACCTTCTCATCGGCTGCGAGAGATGGCAGCCGAGCATTCCTCTGACCGTAACATAAGTGAGATTTTCTCACTCAGCAAGGCTCAGTCCAAACACACAGCCCTGGGGGCCATCAGGGCAATTTGGGTTCTCAAGTCCTGGTGACTGTTTCCTCTGTTCCTTGTGTTGAACACGGTGCTTTCACCTCACACCAGTGTCTCTCAGAACACGGACCAACTGCTTTCTCCCTGGGAAAACTCAGGGAGCTTCAGAGTGAAGGTGGCCATTCTGGAAAAGCCACCAGGCATGAGACAGGTGCTGAACTTGAATGAGTCCATGGGTTTCAGTCTCCAGTCCATGAATCTATTTAATATGCAAACAGATTAAAGTTAAAGGGTGACAAATAAAGTCTTACTTATAAAAAAGAAAAAAGTTTCTTTTTCTTTTCTTTTTTCTTTTAGACAGATTTATACATGAATAACATGCAACGTTCTGTGACTATTTTTAAGGTGCGTGAAGAACGTTTACAGCTGTCTTTTATAGCTGAAATGGACAGTGGCCTGAGAACTCCTTTGATTGTTACCTGTTGGAAAAAACATCTTTTACACATAATACATTAAAGAGAAATTACATGCAAAGTGATCCACTCTCCAAAGATACATGGAATATTTCCAGGCACATTAGAGATTATGAAACTTTCCCAAATTTTCAAAACGGGTTCAGTTGAGTTTTATTTTTCTAGACTCTTCAGGGTCTTCAGGGCTAAGTTATCTTACACAGATGGAGAGAAAAGCTGAAGCACTGACGAGAAGAAGCAGTTGCAGGGGAAGTTACTTCCAGGAGACAAAGTGTGCAAGGTTTAATATTGCTTACCTGTATGACTATACCTGTCCGCTCTGCCTGAAGATAAAGCTATTGATGAAACTGTTTTTGAGAAGACTTAAGTTAATGAGGCTCGCTCGAAAGGCTTATTGTTAGATCGCCACTGCTTTTCACATGCAAATGCGTATGTAGATCATTCGTGATTTCGTTATCCAAATGTTCTACCACAGCAGGTGTGGGGTGAGGCCTGAGACTCTGTATGGCTAACAAGCCCCCGGGTGCTGCCAACACTCCCGGTTCAGGGATCCCACGTTGACTAGCAAGTAAATCCATATCAAGCATCAAATAACTGTTCAGGCCATTATTTTTAACTGAATGGACATTGTCTATCCATACCAGGCGATCAGTTTGCAAAGCATATGACTGAGAGTGTGATGGAGGTGAATTGACTCATAAAAAAGAGAAAAATGTCTAATTTTTGAAGACTCTAGGACGAAAATGTAAGATGTGCAAGAAAGCTTCTTCACTTTCTCTCTGCCTCCTTCGGGAGACGCCTGCTCCTGTCACTCATAGCGTTGCTGAGAAAGCCAAAGGCCAAGTATCAGCCTTTCCACACATTTCCTTCTCCCTCCAGAGGTCGCTGCTGCACGTTATGATCATGGTTGGATTTTGAATTGGGAGAGGAAGTTGCAGACATCACATCACAACACATCCTCCTACATATCCGGTACCTACCCCCTAAGAACAAGGAGTGAGCACACTTGGGAAAGGCAGTGATATGAAGACCTACGTTTGTCTGTCCATATTGCCACAACCCCTAGAGAAGGGCATGATAAGTGTCCGGGCCTGCAAGTACCCACATTCCTGAGAGTTGACAAAGAAGAGAGCTTCCCCTTATCTCCTATACACACCCAGTAGATAACCGCAAAGTGTCCTTAACTTCCCTGAAGACTGTGCCCAATTGACGGAGAGAAATGAAGCCCCACTTACTCCTTTTTCTTAGCAGTCACGGGTTTGAATGATGCAGCATCAAGGTAATCATAAGACTTGTGAGTTGCATAACTTTTGTGTACTAACAGCAACATATAGTCATGAATGATGTCTTAGCCCTTATAAACTCCCTTTACTCTATGGCCGGTTTGATTAATGCTTCTGCTGTATGTCACTAATAAGAAGCTGCGAGATACCTCTGGTAACTGGTACCGGGAAATGTGGACCATAAATGTCTTTATTGACAGACTGCATTTGTAACTTAAGTTCTATTCGATGCCCTGCCACTCACATAATCAGTGTATAGGTACCAACAACCCTGAACTTATCATAGCAAACTGTAAAACCTGAAGAGTGAGCAGACCTATTTCAAAAAACCCAGGAGTCAGGCTCCTGTCCCGGAATTTGAATTCAGAAACAAACATCTTTCTATCAGTTCCTGCCTCTAGATTGATTGGTGTTCAGGGTTAGTAGCCAAGCCTTTACTCAGACTACAACTGAAAGGAGGTACCTACTGAAGTCTAGAATAATCTTAGTTTAGCATAGTCTTTTTGCCTTAGCATAGCCATTACAAAGTGTTTAGACATTCTACTGCAGGCCAAGCTATCAGCCTACCCTAACCCCCTCAGCTAATCTCTATCAGGTGCAAGATAAGGACTGAGTCACAGAAATGATAATAGACCACATTTTGGTCTAGGAGTCTGTAGATTACAAATGTCTGACAGGTTTCTTGGAGGAAAACTCCTTCCCGCCTTGTCTCCTCCCATCTAACTCACCACCTGAGGGCATGAGATGTAATGTCTGGGGACCTCAAGATCTAAGACTCATGCGACAAACTCACCCATCTGCCTGCTGTCCATCACCTGACATCAGTACCCTCGCTTGCCTGCCCCTTTGTAATAACATGGAGCAGACCACCACCCAATCACCTTAATGTCCTTCCTGCATCCAAGGGAAATAATTAAAATGATTCAACCAAAAATAAAAACAAAAAAGGACTCAACCATGTGCCGTTGTTTTGCCATTGCTAGGTCATCACAGCCATTGCCTTGCTAAGCTATGGTGTGGCCATGTGCTCTTTGAGCTATGAGCAGGCCGTGTTTTCTTAAACTTTGGCCCCCTCCCCTACCTTGGGGAGATGAGTCACCTCTCTCTCACTCTCTCGTTCTCTAACTTACTTTTAAAATAAACTATATTAAACTATATTCTCTAATCTAAATTCTGTGCAATTCTTTGCATCTTTCTTTTTTTAATTTTTTAATTTTAAAGATGTGGGGTAAAATTCAGGATAAGGTATACAGATGTTCATTATGCGGGTACCCTTGTTGATGAGGTGTGCCCCCCCCTCCCCAGGCAGACTCCCACTACTGCCAATCCTGCTTCCCCAACCCCCTCCTGGCAGTTTCCTGCTACTGCCAATCCTTTTCTTATAGTATTACAATAGTTGTTCAAGGCCTGCTCATGAGTGAGAACATGTGATACTCAGTTCTTTGTTTCTGTGAAAGATCACTCAGTATTATAGACTGTAAGTCCATCCAGGTTTCTGTGAAGTTCATGATTTTGTTCTTATTTATGGCTGTGTAATATTCCATCATGTACCTGTACCACATTTTTTTATCCAGTCCTCTTCTGATGAGCAGCACATTTGGTTCCATGTTCTTGCTACTGTGAATAAAGCTGCTATAAACATACATGTGCAGGTATTTTTCTTATAGAGTAATTTGAGTTCTTCCGGGTACATTCCCTGTAGGGGGACTGCAGGGTCATATGGAAGGTCGATTTTTAGATCTTTTAGGAATCACCACACTGTTTTCCACAAAGGTTGTACTAGTTTACACTCCCACCAGCAGTGTAGAAGTATTTCCTTTTCGCCACATCCTCTCCAGCACCTGTTGTTTTTTGAGTTATTGATGATATCCATCCTGAATGGAGTTAGGTGGTAGCTCAGTGTAGTTTTAATTTGAATTTCTTTGATGACTAGTGAGGCTGAGCATTTTTTCATGTATCTGTTGGCTGCTTGTATGTCATCTTTTGAGAACTTTCTATTCATATCTTTTGCCCACTTCATAATGGAGCTCTTTGTTCTTTTTCTTTTCCACACATTTGAGTTCCTTGTAGATCCTAGATGTTAGGCCCTTATCAGACATACAGTTGGCAAATATTTTTTCCCAGTCTGTGGGCTGTCTCCCCACTCTTTTGATGGTTTCTTTAGCTTTGCAGAAGCTTGTCGGTTTGATGAGGTCCCACTTGTCTATATTATCTCTTAAGGTACGGGCACTTGGGGTTTTGATCGGGAATTGGTTGCCCGTTCCAATTTCCGTAAGAGTGTCTCCTGCATTTTCTAAGGTTCTTATAGTTTGAGGTTTTACACTTAGATCTTTGATACATTTAGAGTTGATTTTTTGTGTATGATGATAGGTAGGGATCTTGTTTTAATCTTCTGCATGTGGTCAGCCAGTTTTTCCAGCACCATTTACTGAATAGGTTCTTCTCTCCCCAGTCGTTGGTGGTAGAGGCTTTGTCGAAGATGAGTTGGTTGAGAAGTTGAGGTTTTGCTTCTGGAACCTCTAACCTGTTCCATTGGTTTGTATGCCTGTTCTTGTACCAATACCAGGCTGTCTTGATTATTGTAGCTTTTTAATAGAGTTTAAAGTCTGGGAGTGTGATAACTCCTGCTTTTTTTTTTTCCTGAGGATTGTTTTGTTGTAGCTGTACCAGGAGTAGGGAGTCACCAGCACACTGAGAGTTAAATATTGAATCCTTTATTGCCAGTGGTTGAGAGGAGGCTCATGCCAGAAAGACTTTCTCGACTCCGAATGGAACAAGCAAGGGGTTTATAAAGGCCAAAACTACAATTTTATCAGAGTCGGGTGGGGTGTATACAGGAAATTCCGGTTACAGAACAGTTAGCAGAACAGTAACAAGTACAGAACAGCTTATCTGGACTTTCCATCAAGCAGGATGTGGTTAATGTTTACTGGAAGGCTGGGGCAGTCACGCCAAGGAGGGGTGAGAGGAGGAACTGAGAGGCAAAATGGGGGATTCACTATACTTGGAGTCACCACAGTAGGTTTGCTAGCAGGCATTTCAGTTTTGGCAATTCATGGTCGTTCATGTTTCCATATGAATTCCTGTATTGTTGTTTCCAGTTCTGAGAAGAATGCTGCTGGTCATTTAATGGGTATTGCATTACATCTGTAAATTTCCTTGGTTCTTTGCATCTTTCATGCAGCATCAAATCACACACCAGACACCCACACTCCCAGTGGGTCTGACCTAACATTCTGGAGGCCCCACTGTGGGGATGTGACCCTAACAGTAACATTCTGGTGACCGTGGCAGGAACTTGGTCAATGGGATCTTCTGATAGAGATACTCATAGCAGCTGCTGGAGCCACTTTGTGCTCCGGGGACTCTCTGGGGGGAGCCCTGCTGACCAGGACCAGCCCTTGATGAACTGGTAAGAAAGAGGCCTCAGTGGGTACCTTACCTTTTTTGGTACCAACCTGAATGTATTCAGGGGCTTAGAGAAGCTTTCTCACTTGGGTGCCTGGGACCAATTTGCAGACCCTGGAGCAACACTGAACTGACCTGTTAGTGATTTCACTGGGATATCCTTTTGTTTGTATTTGAATTTTCTAAGAAAGCTGTCTGGTTTCTTATACTTTGTTTGATGGGACATGCTGTAATTTTAAAACTTGATTGGCATGCATCTCTTTTATGTTATTTTATGTTTTCCTAAGTGTTGATATTTCCCTTTATTTGCGTGGTATTTATGTTGGCGGAGAAAACCTTCAGGAGAATAGGGCACTCCACCTTTATGAACTCAGACTCCGGTCTCAGTCCAAGATAAGAGTCACCCTTCCCTTTGGTCTGTGCAAACAGACTCCCTTAGGTGACTGAGGGACTTGCGAAGCTGTCGGGGATTAACTCCCATAATATGTAAGAGCCTCATAGGGACCTCTCCATTCTAGGCATAAAGGACTCTTGGGGGCTCTGGAAGGTCCCAAACTTGATCAGATGCTCAGCAGATCTGAATCCATGCCTGATTCCAGAAACAGTGATCAGAGGGCTGGAAAGTGTCCATGAGGCAGATCGCCCGGAGGCTGAAAAGGGTTTCCAGTGCTCCTGAGGGTTGTCCCACTGGGGCGCACATAAGGGCCCCAAGGGGAAATCAAGCCACATAAGTGGCAGGAGACGACTGGCGGTGTCATGGCCAACAGGTGCTCCCTCCACAAGCAGCACATTTTGAGCCAGAACACCTAGTGCTGTCCGAGGTTAGGATGGATAACTTGCCAATTCCATCTTATGTCTATACCATTCTTAAACATAAGCCTGCCTTGTCTGACGTCTTGTTTCTCCTGTCTGCATTGTTAAATCTCCAGCTTTTTGTTGTCAGAAATATGCAAAGTTGCCTGCTGTACATGAAATGCTATCAGTTATCCCTGACTCTTTCCCTAACCCCCTCCTCACCTTTCTTAGCTTGTGTTTTCCTTCATGGATTCCTAGAGAGAGTCTATTCTAATCAGCCCGTACAGGAATATAGAAATCTCACTTATATGTTACTTTGCCTTTTGTTAACCCTGCACATTGAAGAATGCAATCTTACAGCTGTGTTAAAAAAAAAAAAAAAAGGTAATTGTCCTCTGGCAACTAAGGGACTTGATGTCCATTTTCAAATGCTGGCAGCCAGCTTACTTGGAAGTAAATCTGCTTCTAAAGGTTTAGGTCTCACCTTAGATTGTGATAAAACGTTCATCCCTGTAAAACTGTTCAAAGGTCTCTTAGAAGTGTGTAGTATATTGCAAGACCTTATTTTAAAATTTAATGCTAGCTAACACTACTGCTTGTATTGTAGGGTTTTCTTTATGATTTTATATCAGCATTCTACAGACAAACTCTTATTCCATCAGGCTTTACATTCTCAGATGAAGAAGGAAAAGGAAGACTCACTTAGTGACCCTCTGTTTTCTCAGGTGCTATCTTCTAGCACTTTCTGGGGTACCATGGGTGGAGGAGAGGGGGAGGGAATCAGCCGCAGGGGCCTCCTGCTGATTTGGCCCAGGCTCAGCCTCTTGAGCCCCCTGTTAATTCCACCCAAGTTGACACCTCTCTACCTTGTCAGTTCATGTATCCTATGCCTCCAAAGGAACCCAGTCCTGTGAAAACTACATGCAGTGGAACTGCATTCCACCCTCCCCCGATCCAATGTTTCTATTACAGGAGGTTGCAAATGGAGAGACAAGAATTAGACAGGCCAATGTCCCTTTTTTTAATGACAAATTTGGCACAGTGCCAGTTAAGATTAGGAAGCTTCTCAGAAAATCCTCAATTTTTAAAGGAATTTCAAACTATAACCCTCACCTTGATCTAACATGGGGTAATGTTAATGTTATTTTCTCTACCTGCTGTAACCCAGAGGAGAAAAAGTGCATTTTTAAGGCAGCACAGACACACACTGACATAATGTCTAAACAACAACCAAATAAGTAGGCAATTAGAACAGTAGCTGTTCCTAACACTGATCCCCAATGAAATTGCCAATGGGGAGAGGGGTTTTGGCAAGAAGTGATCATATGCTTGTGTGTATCAAGGAAGGCATAAAGAAATGTATAGTTAAATCTGCCAACTATGCCAAGGGAAAGAAAATCACACAGGGTCCAGATAAAAATCCTGCTCTTTTTCAGGAGAAGTTAGTGAAAGCTATCAAGAAATATATCAGTCCAGACATTGATATGCTGGAAGAACAAATCTTTCTAGAAGCCTTTTCATCAGCCAATCAGCTCTATATATTTGGGGAGAGTTTCAAAAGCTAGAGTTAGAACCACAATCACCAAGCCTCCTTACTAGAGGAGGTGTTTAGGGTTTTCAACAGCCAAGACATTGAGTTTTAAAAGAAAGAAAGAAAGAAAGAAAGGAAGGAAGGAAGGAAGGAAGGAAGGAAGGAAGGAAGGAAGGAAGGAAGGAAGGAAGAAAGAAAGAAAGAAAGAAAGAAAGACTATAGGATGAGCAGCAAAGAGAAAAAAACAGGCAAACCTGTTGGCAGTTGCCATTAGTGGCAAAACTTCAGCCACCCAATGAAAACCCAGTAAGAATAGACTTGCTGAGGGAAATGGTATCTGTTGCTAGGAATGCGATCAATCTGGGCACTTAAAGCACAATTGTCCTCAATGGCCTAAGCCCCCAGAACCTTGTCCAACATGCAGACACTGGAAGAGCTGGTGCGGCCTCTCCTGGAGGGAACGGGAAACACTTAGCTCAGAAATGGTGGCCACTCACTGAAGGGATCCAGGGTCCATGGCCCAGTCCAGCGCTCTGTTTGCCATCATCCTAGAGAATCCCTGGGTCTGTATGGAAGTGGCTGGGGTCCAAATTAATTTCTGATCAATTCTGGGCCTAAGTTCTCAGCCCAAACTGTTCCTGTTAGGCCTCTTTCTCCATACACCTGCTCCCTAGTGGTAGTGAGGGTGTTCCAAGTTAGAGATTTCACCTATTCTCTAATCAAAAGTTACTAAAAGGTTAATTCAAATTGTAAATGTAAAAAGTAACATATATAAAGGTAAAAAGAAAGAAACCAGAAAGCAAAGATGCAAAGAAAGTTGGTGATATAAAAGTATGTTTTGGTTTAAAAAAAAAAAAAAAATATATATATATATATATAGAGAGAGAGAGAGAGAGAGAGAGAGAGAGACAGAGAGAGAGAATAATTTTGTATAGGAAAGGATCTTGTATGGTAAATTTTTTTCCTACAATAGAGTGAATGGTTATTTAGGAAAAAGAAAAGTATAGGACAAAAATAACAAGTTCAAGCATGTTGAAAATGGTCTGTGTGGCCGGGCACTGTGGCTCAAGCCTATAATCCCAGCACTTTGGAATACTAAGGTGAGAGGATTGCCTGAGCCCTTGGGTTTGAGACCAACCTGGACAACTTGGAGAGCTCTCATCTCTACAATAAATCAAAAAAATAGCGACGCATGCCTGTATTCCAGCTGCTTGGAAGGCTGAGGCAGAAGGATCACCTGAGCCCAGCAGGTCGAGGCTGCAGTGGTTGGGAGCATGCCACTGCACTTCAGCCTGGGCAACAGAATGAGACTCCAACTCAAAAAGAAGAAAAAAGTTAAGAAAACGGTCTGTGTGAGGTTTATAGAAAGAAATATGTGAAAGAAATTCTATGAACAACTAAGTTTGTAAAATTTTAGTTGTTTCTATAAATTAACCATTAATAGCAATCACACTGATGTTAGGCCAAAATGCCATTATGTCACAGAAATATTTTTCAGGCTTGGCCTACCCAGGCTATCATTATAATCAGCTATAAGACTCTGGCAAGTGTCATTCAGTGCAAATTGCTAACAACTTTCAAATCTTCCAGAACTCCAAGTAAAAATCTTATGTGTGCATAAGGATTGCTAATCCAACATAAGATTGCTAACAGAATGAGTTAATTGCGTAAACTAAGTTAAAACAAAACTAATAATTTTATAACTTTTTATTTGAAGTATTTACTAATTTTTTTATATTTCTCAGGGTCAAAAGAAAAACCTTTTTCTTGAAGCAATTTACAGATTTTTCACAAGCAAAGTATGGTCTTAATCCAGCAATTTCATGCCCATAAAATAGTCATGCAAGGATTCCAGTCAGTGCCTGCAAACGCAGCCTCTATTGAAACAGATCTGGATGCTTTAGATCAGACAGAGTTTCGCTCTCTGGTTGAGCAGAGCCATGCCCGCTGCCAGCTTTAAAGAAGCTACAGAAGACTGACCTTCACCGCTCAGCACCCATATGATAATGGGATAGAGAGTCTCCAAGGGGGGTTGGGGCAGGGTAAGCAGCACAGGTTGGACATAGATAAATTTCCCATAGGCAGGTTTTAGGAGGCATGCAGATATTTTTAAAATTATACTTCACTGCTGGCCAAACTGGCAGTCTACCCCATCCCCTGAGCAAATCAAAAGAAAACTCCATCAGATGTAAAAATAGAACAGTCCAACCTTGCAATTCATGGTTTAGCATAATAATCACTAAGAATCTTTGGGGTTCCCTGTTGGAGGCAGAAGGTCCAATACCATTCCTTAATTAACCAAAGCCATAGAAATGATGGTAAAACCACCTTTTAACTTGTGAACTTGTAAACTGAAAACATCTGGCAGGTCTCCTCCAAAGAAGAACGTGGCCAGAACGAAAAACAGTAATTGCCAAACTCTGTCAGGAGACACAAGTACACTGAACATGGTTATTTGGTATTGCATTGGTTAGGGTCTGAATCAGTCCCTGAAGTGAGATGAATTTAAGTCCCTTTGAAATTGTATATGGTAGGCCTTTTTCCCGTACCTATGAAGGGAGTAGGGCCCCAGACATAGAACACAATGTACTCCTAAGAAAGTATGTTGTCCATTTGGGACAAAATTTAACCTCTGTTCATAAGCTGGCTTCCCCTAGGAACTTTCTGACCCATGGAGAACCCAGCCATGCCTTCCACCCATGGGAGTAAGTGCTGTTAATGAACTGGAGAGAAAAAGAACCTGACCGACAGCTGCAAGAAAAGTGTAAGGGACGCTACAACGTCCTACTCATCAATCCTACAGCATTAAAGCTCACGGGCATCAAGCCTTGGGTATACCATTCCTGGGTGAAAAAGTTTGCGCCAGAACAGAGAGACCATGTTCCGGACCAGGGCCACAGCCTCAGCAGACAGTAAAGCTAACACAGGGCTTACGGCTGTTACGTAAGCAAATGAGATGATTCTTACTATTCTTCTTGTTACCCTATGTTATGAGTGCCAATAGAAATGTGTGTTTAAACTATCATAATACTGTAAGAAAAGGATTGACAGTGATGGGAACCTATGGGGGGGCAGGGAGGGGAAGAGAGGTGGGATTAACGGTAGTGGATATCTGTCTGGGGACGGGGGGGCACACCTCATCAACAAGGGTACCTGTACAATGCATATTTGTATACCTAACCCTTAACTGTACCCCATAATTTTAAAATAAAAAATATGTTAAAATAAATAAAATAAAATAAAAATATTCTTCTTTTTTTAAAAAAAGAAATGTGTGTTTAGGATGGGCCTATCCCTATGCCAATACATTTATTTATTCAAACTGTTGGATGTGTGGGCAACTTCCAGTTTCAGGAGCCTCTGGGCCTCCCTAGTGGGACTGAGTGAAGGCAGCCAGATCCGTACATCAGGAGCTCAGAGTTGGGCAGTCAAGCAGCTTATAGAGATGCCCTAACACGAATTAGTTCACAGCAGTGAGCCACTGAGAAAACTGTAAGTGAACCAGGCCATAATTTCACCTTTTCATACCAATCTACCATACAAGACAATATAATTTTTAACCAACATAATCAGTGTGTGCTTGAAGCTCCAGGCCTCAATTATTGAACCATGGCAGGGTTCCGTCAGATATGGGATGGGGTAAAATGGCTCACACCTGAATAGGGGAGATTAAACAAACCACCTCCCTTGTGTTGGGAACAGCAGCAATAAAAAACCCACTCAAAGCAACTTTTGTTTTTTTTGAGTTGGAGTCTCACTCTGTCGCCCAGACTGGAGCGCAGTAGCCACTCCCGGCCACCGCAGCCTCGACCTGCTGGGCTCCGGCGATCCTTCCGCCTCGGCCTTCCAAGTAGCTGGAACTACAAGCATGCGCTACCACGCCCAGCTGATTTTTTGATTTATTGTAGAGATGAGGTCTCGCTGCCCAGGCAGGTCTCGAACCCGCAGGCTCAGGCAATCCACTCACCTCAGTCTCCCAAAGGCGCGGGATTACAGGCTGAGCCACCGAGCCGAGCTAGCAACTTTTTTTTTTTTTTTGAGTTGGAGTCTCACTCTATTACCCAGGCTGGAGTGTAGTAGCATGCTGATGGCCACCGCAACCTCAATCTACTGGGCTCAGGCGATCCTTCTGCCTCAGCCTTCCAAGTAACTGGAACAACAAGCATGCACCACCAAGCCCAGCTAATTTTTTGATTTATTGTAGAGATGAGTTCTCACCAAGTTGCCCCAGCTGGTCTCAAATCCATGAACTCAGGCAATCCTCTCATCTCAGCCACCCAAAGTGCTGGTATTATTGGCATGAGCCACCGCACCCAGAAGCAACATCTTTAAATACAACCTGATCCATGGGCTGGGTCCCTTTGGAGCAATGCCAAAGTCTTTTCATCCTTAAGAACAGCGATTTGTTTGCCACCAGTTGGATTCAGAGGCCAGGGTATCCTGGTGAGCTCCCAATGGGACTTGGTGGATCTGTGGTACCAATTTATGATCTTGGTTTCCCCCCAGGTGGGATTGGTAGATGCACTCTGGGCTTTCCATAGGCCCAAAGACACAAAAACAGCACTCTGCAAAAGGCAAACATAGCCAACTTGCCTCATCTGCACACTCAGTGAACTAGATCTGTTTTCAAATGGTACAATTATGTCCTTTCTTTTCACCCAACGTAGGACTGGAAAGTGTGTCCTTCCACATTGAAGCTTTAGTTAAATTCACACACCAAGACTTGAAGGAAAACAAAACTGGCATGTTAATTAATATTGAAATGACTCTGATGCGTAAGGCAGTACTACAAAATAGAATGGCTTTAGACGTCCTTACTGCATCTCAAGAGGGCACACGTGCCATTATTCATACCGAGTGTGGCACTTTCATCCCATATGAATCGGGGAACGTCAGGGCAATGCTAAGTCAAATGAAAACCAGCAATAATGCTGTAGGTGATACAGATGCTTAAGGAGATGCTTGAAAAGGGCTCTGATGGATTTCCAGCATGTTTCCTTGGCTCCCAACAGGGTTACAGGACCTCCTTTCAGAAGTGGGAATGTTCTTTTTGACTGTGTTTATAATAGCAATATTAATATATTTAGCCTTCATACTTTGTATCTGATGTGTTGTTAAAACTCCTGCATTCATAACAAGGCCTAAAAAGCATAAAAGTCAGCTGAGAGAAAGAATCATACGCATGTTTATGTTAAGGCAGCATAACTAATTCCATGATGGATGTCATGGCTTCAGTTGAAAGTGGGGAAATAATACAGACTCGCTATTGTCTGTCCATGTTGCCACAACCCCTAGAGAAGGGCATGGCGAGTGTTCAGGCCTGCACGTACCCACAGTCCTGATAGTTAACTAAGAAGAGTGTTTCCCCTTATCTCCTGTACACTCTCAGTTAAGTAACTGCAAAGTATTCTTAACTTCCCTGCAGACTGTGCCAATTAACTGAGAAAAATGAATCCCCATTTACTCCCTTTTCTTAGTAGACACAGGTTTGAATGATACAGTATCAAGGTAATCATAAGTCTCATGAGTTGTATAACTTTTGTGTACTAATAACATGTAGTCATGAATGATGTCTTAGACCTTATAAAATCCCTTTACTCTATGGCCAGCCTGATTAATGTTTCTGCTGGGTGTTACTAATAAGAAACTATGAGATACTTCTGGTAACTGGTGCCAGAAAATGTGGACCATACGTATCTTTATTGACAAACTGCAGCTGTAACTTAAGTTCTGCCAGTCATGTAGTCAGTGTATGGGTGCCAACAACCCTGAATTTATCACAGCAAACTGTAAAACCTAAAGAATGAGCAGACCTATTTCAAAAAGATAGGAGCCAGGCTCTTCTCCCTTGATTCCAATTCAGAAATAAACCTCTTTTTACCAGTTCCTATCTCTGGATTTATTGGTGTCAAGGATAGCAGCTAAGCGTTATTCGGACGGTGGCACTAGCATTGCAGGAATACTGCTGACACGGTGTGTCACTGCCAACCTTCCCAATAACACCAGACCCGTGGGTTGCCTCCAAGCTGTCTCTTCAGCCTCCCTTTTTCTTTCAGGACACCGACATTATGGACAAAGACTCCCTGGCTGTGTAGCAGGGTGTCCCTAGTTTGGGTTGATCTGACTGTCCCCTTATAAGCAGATTCAAGAGAAGCATTTTTTGCAGGAATACTCCAGAAGCAAATGCTGTGTCCTTCCCGCTGCCTCACATCAAGAGACACATAACAGCTTATCCCATTACCAGCAAAGCTGAGCTGTCGCTTGCTTCAGCTGCAGTTTGTGAGATTTCCTTTTTCCCTTCACCCTTAAGAGAAACAGCCTGGGTGGGGCATAGTGACTCATGCGTATAATCCCAGCACTTTGGGAGGTCAAGGCAAGAGGACTGCCTGAGCCCAGGAGTTTGAGACCAATGTGGGCAACATGACAAGGCTTCATCTCTACAAAAAATAAAACAACTAGTTGATTGTGGTGGTATGTGTCTGTAGTACCAGCTATTGGGAGCCTGAGGCAGAAGGATCACCTGAGCCCAGGAGGCTGAGTCTGCAGTAAACCGTGATTGTGCCACTGCACTCCAACCTGGACAACAAAGTGAGACTCTAGCTCAAAAAAACAAACAAACAAACAAACATAAAAAACCAGGCACAGTGGCTCACACCTGTAATCCCAGCACTTTGGGAGGTGGAGGTGGGAGGATTGCCTGCGCCCATGGGTCCGAGACCAGCCTGGGCAACTTGGCGAGACCTCATCTCTACAATAATAATTTTTTTAAAAGCCAGGAGTGGTGGTGCACACCTGTAGTTCCAAGTACTTGGAAGGCTGAGGCAAAAGGATCATCTGAGCCCAGCAGGTCGAGGTTGCAGTGGCCATGAGCATGCCATTGTCCTCCAGCCTGGGAGACAGTGAGTCTCTGACTCAAAAAAATAAAAAGAAAAAAAGAACTAACTGAAAGGAAGAGACTGAGACACAAAATATAACTTACAGAGATACTTTAAATTAAATATAGTTTAAGGAGTCTATTTGAGCCTAAATTACTTTAGACCCAAGTAACCTTTGTTTGGTCTTTGTTACAAGGTTTTTATTTTTTGAGACAGGGTATCAGCTGCAGTGCAGAGCACTATGGCCTTAATCTCCTGGCCTCCAGTGACCCTCCCACCTCAGTCTCCTCAGTAGGTGGGACTTCAGCCTACTGTGTACCAGAACTACAGGTGTGTACCTCCACGCCTGGCTATTTGTTGATTTTTTCATAGACGAGGTCTTGCTACGTGGCCCACACTAGTCTCTGTCTCCTGGGCTCAAGCAATTCTCTCACCTTGGCGTCTCAAAGTGCTGGGATTCCAGGTGTGAACCGTATCAGGACAAAAAGAGGTCTTTAAAGACAAAAAATTATCCGGGTATGGGGCGTGCAACTATAGTCCCAGTTACTTGAGAGACTGAGGTGAGAGGGTTGCTTGAGTCCAGCAGTTCAATGCTGCAGTGAACTATGACCTCGTGACTACACTCCCGCCTGGGCCACAGAATAACACCCCACCTCCAGGTGGGGGTGGAGCTGGCAGTAAGTGTGCTGATCCAGAGTTCTGTCGGGAGTTCGCCTTGGCTGACAAAAATAATACTTAGGAGTGATTCTTCCATCAACTGTTCAGTTCTAGGGGAGGCCCACAGTGTGGAATGCATAGTTGGGCTGATTCTTGGCCCCTGGGACGTCTGCACCAGTTTGAGATGAACACACAGCTCAGGGGGCGCAGGGCATGGCTGTCTCATTCAATGTCTCTCTGCACCTGAGAGTGGGAAGAACTGGCCCTCCCTGGATGATCTTTTCCTATTCTCCTAGGCCACCTCCAGGAGGACCTTTGGAGACGCCTGCGGCGACCTGACTCAGTTCTCCCTGGATTCGTCCTAGGATGGCTGCAAAGCGCTGCTGGGCGGACTCCGCCACCGCTCACATTCCTCGACGGCAACCCATCAGGGGGCGCCCTCCTCCCCCGGGGGCTCAAGATCCTCATCCACGTGTCATGTCGTCACGATGGGTCGGCGTGGACCCTTGAGGCTACTCCCGCCCCTCATCCCGGGGGCGTCTCTCTCTCGGATCCTCAGGCCCTGGACCCCAGCTGCCGCAGCCGTTCGCCTGCACGGGGCTGCGGGCTCCGGGCTCAGCGCCACAGGCTCGCCCTCGCGACCGCGCGTGCACAACGAGGTGCCCGCGCGCTGCGACGCTCTAAAGACGCGCGGGCCGGCCCGACCCGCGACACCGTGGAGAGAGGAGCGTGCTGAAAGCAGCAGAGCTGGGACCGAGATCCCACAGGCCGCGCTTGCGCCCTGCGCTCGGCCGTCACGTGATCGGGCCGCGAGTCACGCGGCCACCGCTGCGCGTCACGTGGCCGGCCTCTCGCGTCACGTGGCCCCCGGCGCGGGTCACGCGCACAAACACGGGGCGGTCGGCGCTTCCCGGCCTGTCCCCTCCGCGCGGGCCATGGCCAACGTCTCCAAGAAGGTGTCGTGGTCCGGCCGCGACCGGGACGACGAGGAGACGGCGCCGCTGCTGCGGAGGATGGCGCGGCCCAGCGCGGGGACCCCGCTGCTGAACGGGGCCGGGCCCGCGGCCGCGCGCCAGGTGGGGCCCGCCGCGGGAGCGCTCCAGGGAAACTGAGGCCTCGCGCCGCCGCGTTGCGGGAGACGGGCCTTTGATCGGCGGGTTGCTCCGCGGAGAAACTGAGGCCTGGTGCCGGAAAGTGTGCGCTCCTTGGCGGAAGGGCAGTCGTGTCGTCCCCATTTTAGAGACCCGGCGAGGGAGCCACCGACGGCCTCGGGAACGGGCCTCGGGGCTCCACGGGCGAGCAGCAGAGCCGGAACCTGGATTCTGAGTTCCCGGAGGAAGCAGCCGGGTGGTCAGTGGCGCGGGGAGCAGCGGGGTGGCCTTCAGGCCCGGCGCGGGGTTGGGGGCCTGGGTGGTAGACCCGCTCGCGGTTCTTCCTGGCAGCAGTGTTGCGGCTTATTCCCAAAGGGGCCTTCAAGGGGGGCAGGTGGCGTTCTGTTCAGATGACTTTAAAAAAAATTTTTTTAATTTTATTTTAAAGATGTGGGGCACAATTCAGGTGACTTTTTGCAAAATTGTAATAAATGCGCTTTTGATTCCCAGGAGCCTTTAACAGTAAAGATTGCACTTGCCTCTCTTTCAGTGACAGTGACTGAAGGCCTCTGCCACCTTTGTCCACGGGGGTCATTCCAGGCAGGGTGATCTCAGGACTGACAGGTGTCTGCACTGTTTCCCTTAGCACCTAGGTGCACTTAGAGTGCGTTCACACCTCATCTTGCTGCTGATGTCTGTGAATGCGTTGAGATTTGCAGAAGGATCAGATTGCATTTACTTCCCTGTCTGTGCATATTGCCTAATCTTGAGTCAGTGAGCAGTTTTTGTTATCACTTGGTCTTAATCTGTTCTGCAGCTATGCTTTATATTTTTTCCTCCCGTTCCAGATTTGTTTTTTAAAGACTTGGATTGTGTTTAAGGATTAGGAAGGACACAAAAGTCAGGCTGTTTCTGTAGGATTCATGTTGAGGTCTTCCCACTTGACGGAACGCATCAGACAGCGGAGGCCTGCGTCTGCCCTTCGGCAGCTGGAGAAGCCCACTCCCTTGCAGTGGGCCCTTGTCTCCATCCTGGGGTCTGGTGAGAAGTGATCTGAAGTGGCTCATTTGCAGCAGCTGGGGCCATGGGCAGGGAGTTATTTTCATTTTGATACATCTGTGTGTCTTTTTTTCTGTTTAAAAGAAAGTAATCTGAAATTCACAAGATAGAAGGTGTAAACCAGCTTCACAGGCTGAGAGGTAAAGAGATTGGGAATCTCAGGACCGAATGTGCTTGGGGTGTTCTGTTTTCTTTGCAGATAGATATAGGAGTTGGCTTTTGGGGAAAGAAGCTTTTGATCTATTCCTTTAAAAATCATTCCCTTAAAAGTCATCGCAAGCTTTTCTGTTTGTATTTAATAACAACTGTTTAGCTGCTCTTATACAGTTAAAACAACATATTTTGTACTTGCTCGTGGTTGGCTCCATACAGTTTGCGTAGGACCCGGGGCAGAAAGCAGCTTCCTTCCTTCTAGGAACAGGCCCGGTGCCCAGGAGGACAGTCTGAGGGTCCTCAGGGGTTGGAGGGTCACAAGACTCTGACTTGAAGAGCACAAGATCCAAGGTGGACAGGCAGACAGATGGAAAAGGACAAAGGGATGTGTGTCTGGGCCCCGAGCTAGTTTGGAACATGGTGTGAAGCACTTGAGCTGCCTTTGATTTGGCTTGACTCTGAGGGAGCCTGCAGGAAGTCAGGGCTGCAGTCCTGAAGGAGACTGGCCGCCTCCGCACACAAACTGGAAAGGAGTCTAGGGCCGGAGACCTGTTAGGCCGGGGAGTCTCTGAGGCCTTCATACTCTGAGCCGCAGTCCGCCCTTGGCTGAAGGGCTTCCTGTGCTCAGTTTTCTCATCTGCAAAGAAGTGAATGCATGTACAGCACTGAGCATGGTGCCTGTCCAAAAACATGCTCTGGGACGGGGTAGTGGTATATGCCTGTAGTCCCAGGTACTCGGGAGGCTGAGGCAGGAGCATCGTTTGAGCCCAGCAGATTGAGACTACAGAGAGCTGTGATCGTGCTACTGCACTCCAGCCTGGGTGGCAGAGTGAGACCTCGACTCAGAAAGCAAAAAAATCCACACTTTCCACAAACATTAATCACAGGAGTGATTCACCTTCGCCTTTGAGTTCATGCATGACTCCCTAGCAGCTGACTGAATTTCTTGGTGCTTCTTTTTCTTGGGAGAGGGTCTGCTCTGACCAGTGGACTCAGGGCACCCTCAGGTGGCAGCAGAAGGGCCCTCTGCACTAAGATACCATCCTAGGCCAGTGACTGCTCTGCAGAAATGTTCCGGTGAATTGACTGTGAGGACTTGTCCTGGCTGCCTCCAGCCCTTTGGAATTTGCTGCAGGATTTCCAGAGTGGCCTGTGGCATTGTTGCCACCTCAGCGGCACAACTGACCGGGCACTGTGAGGTGGCTGCCGCAGGCGGTGTAGACTGCAGCTCAGCCCCTCAGAGCCACTATGGGCTGCTCCTGTGCTCAGGCCCATCTAGGTGTGGGGTGACAGGGAGTTTCTGAGCCGTCTCTGCCTGTCTGGTGCTGGGGCAAGGTCAGCTGGCTAGTCAGGGTCATGTGTGGGCAGCAGGAAGCCCAACGTCTTGAGAGCTTATGGAAAAATGCCTGTTGGACTGGGAGCAGGGTGCTCAGGCAGGTGGGGTTATGTGCAAATGCAGGTCCTGAGACCCCAGCAGAGAGAATCTCAAGTCTGTGTGGGACCAGGTCCTGCCCTGGTGACCTGGTGCCACAGACCACAGCCTGAGGGTGCTGGGGGTACCAGACTCCTAGGTGTCATCCCAGTGGCTCCCTGGGCTCCACTCCACTTGAGTGAGTGCCCATCCTTGGCACCTCCGGGAAGTCCTCTGCCTCCCCATGACTGAACTTTCCTGTGTCTCCTGTCCTCTCAAGCCCACCCCAGCCAGGCTGTGTAGGGCCAGACCCTCCCAAGAGCTCCCTGAATTTTGTCTCCCTCCTGCCTTTGATGAACTCCCATTGGGGGCCAGCCTAGGTGAGTAGAACTGGTCAGACAGCTGAAGGACTCTGGTGGGCTTGGGCCAGGCCGGATGATCCCAGGAGGGCTCCCACAGCGCAGAGAGAGAGACATAGGACTACTCCTTCCCTCGTGGTTCCTACCCTGCTCCCATCCTGGTGCTCTGCCCTTCTCGGGCCTGTCTCCTTAGGCCCCAGCCTCAGTGCCACCTGCCAACCTCATGTGGAACTGTCCTTTCCTTGTTCTTTGGTCCTTGACACAGTTCGCACTTGCTTTGTTTGTGTCACTATGTTGTTTCCCCTGTGAGCCCCTGCTTATTGTAGAGACAAGGTCTTGCTAAGTGTCCCAGGCTGATCTGACTCCAGGGCTCAGGCAATCCCCTTGCCTCTGACTCCCAAAGTGCTGGGATTACAGGCATGAACCAGCACTCTTGGCTTGTTTTAAAGTCTTTAAAAATTGTGTGGTAAAAAACACATATTATGTATTTCCCATTTTAAGCCAGGCACAGTGGCGCATGGCTATAGTCCCAGCTATTCGGGGCTGAGGCAGGAGGATCACTTGAGGCCAGGGCTTCAGGGCCAACTTGGGCAACATTGCAAGATCCTGTCTTTTTAATTTTTTTTTTTTTTGAGTCAGAGTCTCAGTCTGTTGCCCAGGCTGGAGTGCAATGGCACGCTCACAGCCACCGCAGCCTCGATCCTGTTTTTTTAAAAAGATTACCATTGTACTCATCTTTGAGTGTGCAGCCGGTAGTGTCATGTGTACTCCTGTGGTTGTGCAGCTGACCTCCAGCACTGATCCTTGCAGACTGAAACTCCACGCCCAGTGGCAGCTCTCCTGGCCTCCGCTGCCTAGCCCCCATGCTGCCTCTGGCTCTGTGGATGTGACGACTCCAGGGACCTCATGTGAGGGGCATCAGGCAAGGCTTGTCTTTCTGCAGCTGACTTACTTCACTGAGCGTGGTGTCCTCAATGCCAGCGTGTTGTGGTGCATCACTCCTTTCTACAGCTGAATTATTTCTTTGGATGGGTCATGTTGTGTTCATCCATCGGTGGACACATGGATTGCTTCCTTGTTTGAACTGCCGTGAGTGGTGCTGCTGTGAACGTGGGTGTGCAGATGTTTCCTCGAGACCCAACTCTCAGTCCCTCGGGCCTTTACTCAGGAGTTGCGAGCGGCGTGGTGCTTGTGTTCCACGCTTTGAGCAGATGCCCCAGTGTTTCCCATGGTGGCCAGCGGCCACAGCGTCCCACCTCCCACCCACAGTGCAGGGCCCTGCTTCCCTCTTTGCAGCTCGTGTGTACTTCTTTTTTGATCCTGGTGGGTGTGAACCAGCATCCACTGTGGCTTTGAGCCTCTACTCAAGTGCTCACTGGTCACACGTTCCTCTTTGGAGAAAGGTCTATTTAAGTACTGGACTTGTATTTCAGGTAGTTTTTTGTGGTTGAGTTTCAGGAGTTCTATATTCTGACTATTAATCCCTTATTAGATGCATGGTTTGCAAATGTTTCCTCATTTCGTGAGTTCCTTGTCACACAGTTGCTTGTTTCCTTTGATTTGTGGGAGCTTTAAAGTCTGACGTGGTTCCACTTTGTGTTGTGTGTGTGTGTGTGTGTGTTAACTTCAAAGTAATTGTGGATCCTGAGGAAGCTGAGAAGACATACAGAGTGGGTCAGTGCACCCTTCGCCAGCTTCTCCCGCGCTGTGTGGGACTGCAGCTCGGTTGGCACCTGGACTGGGAGATTGTCCCTGGTATTCCCATGTGGGTCCATGTGCAAACCAACTTAACAGGATGCGGGACGTGCCGTCACCAGGATTCTCCCTGGGAATCACCGTTTCTGAGCTCTGGTGACCCATCCCCTCTCAGCCCTGCAGTCCTGCCGCCCCAGCATTTGATGGGTGAGATCGTACTGTGTTCTGGGACAGTTTCCACTCAGTTCCATGCCCTTGAGATCACCCAAGCTATTGTGTGTATCAGCAGTTTGAGGAACAACGGCTAGATTTTTAGTTTTGTTTTTTTGATTTTGGTTTTGGTTTTTAGTGAGAGTCTCACTCTGTTGCCCAGGCTGGTGTGCAATGACAAGATCATAGCTCACTGCAGCCTCGACCTCCCAGGCTCAGGTGATACTTCCACCTCAGCCTCCCAAGTAGCTGGAACTACAGGCATGTGCCAACACACTCAGCTAATTTTGTAATTCTTTGTAGAGTCAAGGTCTCACTATGTTGCCCAGGCTGTACTCAAACTCCTGGGCTCAAGCAGTCCTCTCACCTGGGCCTCCCAAAATGCTGGGATTATGGGCATGAGCCATCAAACCAGGCCTAACAACTAGTATTTAACTTTCATTTCAAAAAGAAAGTAAGAGACAGCACCAAATACATCGCTGAACTTCAAGTAAATGTGATTTTTTCATCACAAAAGTTAACCTTAAAGTGGTGGTGGAGTTGAGATGACTGCGGAGGCGCTGGCGGCTGCTGTGGTAGGGGCAGCTGGGGGTGTCCTGGGGTGTCCCACATGTCACGTGCACCCCCGTCAGCCTTGCCTCGCACGTTCACAAGTCTGTGCACAGTGCTTTTGTTAATGTGAAGTTCTCTGGCCTGGAGCCCAGGATGTGTGGCAGTGCCATGTGGACCGTACCGCTCTCTCCTGTAGCTAGTGTCTCCTTGTCCTCGGAGGCTCCTGAGACATCCAGGCACATCCTCTGTGCTGGCTTCAGGCCCACAGTGTGTGGGGCTGACTGCAGGTGGCCAAGCTGGCTCATGTGGCCAGCCCGTCGGCCCCTCCCTGCACGTTGTGATTTTTTTTTTCACAATTCAGTTCTCAGTTCTGTCCACCAGTCACCCAGCGTGTGTGGCACTTGCCCTCAGCAGGCACACTGGGCTCCTGGTGGCAAGGCAGTCTTGGCGCTCTACAAGTCAGGCTTGACCACAGGTGGATGGCCAGAGACAGCCTGTCACACGGACACACCACCAGTCATATGGACACGTGTGGCACGTGGGCATACCGCCTGCCATGTGGACACAACAGCCATCACATAGACACACTGACTGTCACATGTGCCTCTGCCTCCAGACTGGAGTGGGGCTGCAGCACTGGCCCCTCCTGGGTAGAGCTCACTGTAGAGCCAGGGTTTCCTGGGCCAGTACCGTGGCCCACAGGCCAGGAGCCGCCCTGCCCTTCTCACGGATTCAGTGGTTTGGGGCACGAACAGTCCTTTTTAAAGAGAAGCAGACGTATTTTTCCCACTGCCCACCTGCACCAGCGAGCAGCGCAAGCTGAGCAGGTGGGGCTTGAGCATCACCTGAGCTGCACCTGGAATGGGACTGCCTACTGGGGGTGAGCACTGGTCCCAAAATATGCCCACGGCCCACCCCCAAACCTGTGACTGAGACTTCATGTGGCAGTGGGTCACTGCGGAAGTAACGAGTGAGGATGAGCCATTCCAAGTAGAAGGGCCCTGGTCCCTGTGAGTCCTCAGGAGAGAGAAGTGTGGACACAGAGATGCAGGAGGTGGCCTTGTGACGGCAGGGGCGGCACTTGGAGTAATGCAGTCCCACTCAAGGAGCACCAGATGCCCCCCAGAGGGCAGGAATGCAGCCCCGGGCCTGCTGACACCCGGCTTCCAGCCTTAGCTGGGGGCTCTCCTGTCCTCCCTCCACCACCGCACTTGAGCGGGCTGGTGTCAGCAACCACTGGAGACCAGTCCACCTGACAGCCACCGGGGTCCCAGAGCCCTTGGGCCCATGGCGTTCACTTCGTCCCCCCATGAGTGACCCCTGTGCCTCAGGCTGGTTCTCCTTCACTTCAGCCCTTCTGCAGGTGAGTTCACAGGAGGCACTTCTGCGTCCAGCGTCTCTAGCTCATTATTCTACTTGAACGTCATTCGTGGGGTGGTGGTGTGATCTGTTCCGGTCAGTACCACCTAGCTTGCACAGGGGCAGGCTGCCAGATCACATGTGGCACACACAAGTAGCTCTGAATTTTGGCTTAGCAGATACTGTTTAATGCAGGTGTGTTCTGTGCAGTGTCTGCAGCATGTTTATAGTAAAAATTATCTGTTGAGGCTGGGCACGGTGGCTCACGCCTGTAATCTCAGCACTTTGGGAGGCCAAGGCAGGAGAATTGCTTGAGCTCAGGAGTTCAAGAGCAGCCTGGGCAATGTAGTGAGACCTCTTCTCTACAATAAGTCAAAAATTAGCCTTGTGTGGTGGCACGCGCCTGTAGTCCCAGCTACTTGGGAGACTGAGGCAGAAAATCGCCTGAGCCCAGGAAGTTAAGGCTGTAGTCAGTCACGATCTCACCACTGCACTCCAGCCTGGGCAACAGAGTGAGACTCCAACTCAAAAATAGAAATGCATGGCTGAGCTCGGTAACTCAACGTGTAATCCCAGCACTTTAGGAGGCCGAGGTGAGTGGATTGCCTGAGCCCGCAGGTTTGAGATCAGCCCAGGCAACTTGATGAGACCTCGTCTCTACAATAAATAACAAATTAGGTGGGCATGGTAGTGTGCGCCTGCAGTTCCGGCCACTTGGAAGGCTGAGGTGGAAGGATCACCTGAGCCTAGCAAGTCAATGCTGGGGTAGCCTTGAGTGTGTCACTGCACTCCAGCCTGGGTGACGGAGTGAGACTCTAACTCAAAAAAAAAAAAAAATGTGTTTGGTGTTTATCCGAAATTCAGACCTAACCAGGTGTGCTCTGTGTGCGTGTGATGGTTTGATGTACTGTGTCTTGGGTACCCCACGCTGTCACGGTCTGGGGCGGCAGCGGCTCCTGAGCATGCTCCCCTCACTGGTCATCAGAAGGTGGCATGTGGGGGGCTTCCCAGAGACGGTGGGAATGGGCAAAGGTAGTGTCTGTGGGTCTGTCTGTCCTCTGCTCCCCAACCTTGGTGATGAGGGTCCTGGGGCACACCCTGGAGAGGGGCCTCTGACCGTAAGTCTGAGAGGGGCCAGTGGTGCAGGCCCAGGCCCCCTGCCAGAGCTGCTCCGTCTTCGGGGCCAGGTCATCATGGGGATGTGCAGAGAACGGTGGCAGCCAGAGGTCTGTCAGAGGACCTGGGCCAGGAGTTGAGTGGGGGGAGGCTGGAAGGGTAGGTCCTGAGCACTGGTTAGTTGGCGACTTAAGGAGCCCCCTCCTCCAGGGTGAGCGCTCCTCAGGAGGCAGGACCCCCACCCCGGCTCACAGATACCTCAGATCTGGAAGCTTCCTTCTCTGCTGTGGTTCCCTTGCCTGTCTGTGGCGACTGTGATCCCATCTGGGTGGAGTAAGGTTTGAGGGAGAATTGATCCCCTAGTGCGGGTGATCTTTGTCTCTCCCTGTCCCCACTCCTGCCCAGCTGGCTTCTGGCGCTGTCCCCTGTGGTTTTGTGTCACCAAGAAGTGCTTAGAGGCTTCTGATGAAGCCTCATGAGGGAAAGCCGGGTCCAGGGCGTGCTGCGGAATGGGGAAGGCAGCGAAGGAGGTGGATGGGCAACATGGCCAGGATAGCTGCCGCCCTGAGGAGGCTGACGGCTGTGAGCAGGCTGCCAGCTGCTGGTGCTGGCCACCGAGTTCCCACGGTTTCTGGTGCTTTCTTTTCCTCACAGGATGCACTTGCTTTTTGATGCAGATGGCAGGGCGTCCTGGGCGTGTGGCTCCCCTCGGGGGAGAAGCCACCGCCGCCCCTCCTACCCCCAAGACGTTGGTGAGGTTTCAGGAAGTGGGGACCGGGCGGTGGCTCAGGCCTACAGTCCCAGTGCTTTGGGAGGCGGAGGCCGGAGATGACTGGCGCTAGGCGGTCGAGGCTGCAGCGAGCCAAGACGGCACCACTGCCCTCCAGCCGGGCCAGAGAGCAAGACCCTTCTCTAAAAAAAAGTTGGTAAAGATTCAGGAAACAGTTGAAGGAGGAGAAGAACTTACAGAGTGATCTCTTTGGAAAAGGAAGGATGAGCACAGGAGTCCCTGTCTCACCCCTGCTTTACTCCTCAGCACTTTGGGAGGCCAGGGCGGGAGGATCACTTGAGCTCAGGAGTTCAAGACTAGTCTGGGCAATGTAGTAAGGCCGCTTCTCTATAATAAATCAAAAATTAGCCTTGTGTGGTGGCATGCACCTGTAGCCCCAGCTACTTGGGAGACTGAGGCAGAAGGATCGCTTGAGCCCAGGGAGTTAAGGCTGCAGTCAGTTATGATCTCACCACTGTACTCCAGCCTGGGCAACAGAGTGAGACCCCCCCAATTCCAAAAAAAAAAGAAAAAGAAATGCATGGCTGGACTCGGTGACTTAGCCTGTAATCCCAGCACTTTGGGAGGCTGAGTCGGGAGATAGCTGGAGCCCTGGCCTCGTTGTACCTGTGCCCAGCAGCTCTGGGTCCAGTGAGGAGGTGTAGTGAGTGGAGTGGAGGCTCAGTCAACCAAAGGTATGCCACCCCAGCCACCGGTGGCTTCCCTGAGCCGGCCCCACCCCTGAGACCCAGGTGGTTGAGACCCTGCTCAGCTGTGCCCCTGTGGCTGACCGTCCAGTGGGGTGGGCAGTGTCAACACACTTGAAGCCCAGCGAGGCACAGCTAGGTGCCCAGAGAGGCCACACCGGAGATGATTTTGTGGAGGTGGCCAGTGGCTGAGTAGGGCCTCAGGACCAGCACAGACAGGGAGGGGTGGGTGTGGCGTGGGGCGCGCCAGCCTGGTCAGGGGGGCATTCTCGAGCCCTTTGTCATTGTGGGCGGCAGTTGCCTCATCTTCAACCTAGAGCAGGAGCATGCATCTCTGGGGTCAGCATGGCTGGGGCTCGTGTTGCAGGGCGGGCATCTCAAGGACAGGCTGTGGGGCAGCCAGAGCAGATTCCAGAACCCAGGGAGGCCCCGTCCCTGCAGGTGTGCCCCAACCCCCGGGCAGGCAGGTCAAGCAGGCCTGGACATAGGTGGGCAGTGGGAATGGCAGCGCAGCACCCTCACGATTTCTCTTCTGCTTTTAGTCACCTCACTCCGCGTTTTTCCAAATTGGACGGATGAGCAACGTGGACCTGGACGATGAGCTGATGGACCCGGTGAGTGGCAGGGATGCTCCCTGCCCTGTCCACTGTTGCCTCCCAGCAGAGGCCACAGTACCTACCAAACTGAGAGGGCGGGAGCAGCACAGCAAGCAGACAGTGGGGCCCCAGAGGCCAGGGCCCAAGGATGACACGGGCCTGAGGCCAAGTGACCAGTGGCAACCAGGTGGGCAGAGATGGGCAGAGGCACTCTTGGCAGGGGAACACAGAGCCCGGGGCCCAGCCGACGTGAGCTGTGGGGTGCAGGAGGCAGTTCAGGATGGCAGGTGATGAGGGCAGCAAGTGGGCTCTGGGGGCTGGGTCAGAGCAGCAATCTCAGGAGGGTGTGAAGGGGCTGTGATGTCCCCTGACTTTAGAGGACAAAGTTTTTGGCATTCCCAAAGATGGTCCCTCCAGCCCCTTGCTGGTGGCTGCCCTAGTAGTCCTTTCTGGGCTCCCTGCAGAACCTGCATTTTTCTTCCTCCTTGTGGTGGTCTGTGTGGCTCTGACTTGTGGTTCCTGGTGACTGGTGCAGTTGCACCTCCTCTCTTGCTGCTGGCACTTTGTCTTTGGAGAAATGTCTATTCTGATCCCGTGCCTGGAATTGATTTAGAAGGAACGAGCTGGACCTGAGTTTTTAGCGCCCCAACTTTGTTGGCAACACCCAAGCATCCTGATCACCTTAAGCTCCTTCTCTCCGTCAGGCTGATCAGGGCTGCCCTGGTCCCCATCCGTGTCCCAGGGCATCTCACAGACAGGTCGGTCTGGTGTTCTCGGTGGCCTCAGTGTCTATAGGAGTGCTGTGTAGTTGTCCGTCTTCCTCATAGCTGACGCAGTGGTCAGATGGTGGCGCAGTAGTCAAGCCTGTGTCTCCTGGGGGCGCTCTCCAAGGATGTATGGGCTGCCTCTGGAGCCTCACTCTTGGGCCAACCGAAGATCGTTTTTGTGGCTGTGGACACCTTTCAGCATTGCCTGTTTGGCCTTCAAAGCCTTTGCTTTGACTTCAGCTTTGGGAGGGCAGAAAGGAAAACAAGATGTGGAATTCAGAAGCCAGGCAGCTCCAGCCTCTAGACCTGTAATGGGTGCCCTGGCCACATGTGCATCGGTGGTGCCCATTTTTTAATTGGGTTGTTTGTCTTTTTTAAGATTTGAGTTGTAGGAGTTCTTTAAATATTATAGATTCAAATCTCTTACCAGATACATGATTTTAAAACTTTTTTTTTTATTTTAAAGATGTGGGGTACAATTCAGGGGTAGGTATACATAAGTTCATTATGCAGGTTCGCTTGTTGATGAGGTGTGCCCCCCCAGCAGATTCCCACTACTGCCAGTCCTGCTCTCCTCCCACCACAATAGTTTCCCACTACTGCCAATCCTTTTCTTATAGTATTATGATAATTGTTCAAGTTTCACTCGTGAGTGAGAATAAAGCTCTCTTAAATTCACTGGGTTTTCTGGTCTTCTCTGTTCACTTTCTTGACAGTATCCTTTGATCCACAAGTTTTTATTAGTTTAAAACAATTGGTTTTTTTAGAGACGAGGTCTTGCGGTGTTGTCCAGGTTGGATTCAAACTCTTGGGCTCAAGTAATCATCCTACCTGGGCCTCCAGTAGCTGGAACTGTGGGCACGTAACACCTCTCCTGGAATAAACTTTTAATTTCGATGTAGTTTAGTTATCTATTTTTTCTTGTGTTGCTGTACCTAACCCAAGGTCACAAAGATTTACCTGTTTTTTCCTAAGATATCTGTAGTTTGGGTCTTTGATCCATTCTGAGATGACTTTGGAGTGTGGTGGGGGTAAGGGTCCAGCTTACTCTTCTGCAAGCGGGTATCCAGCTGCACCAGCTCCATCCCCTGCAAGGACTGCGTTTCTCCATGGAATTTGTCTTGACTCCATTGTCAGCAAGCAACTGGCCATACATGTTTTTTGGGGTTTTTTTTTGAGTTGGAGTCTCACTCTGTCGCTCCTGGCCACCGCAGCCTCGACCTGCTGGGATCCGGCTATCCTTCCACCTCAGCCTTCCAAGTAGCTGGAATTATAGGCATGCACTACCACGCCTGGCTGATTTTTTGATTTATTGTAGAGATGACGTCTCGCTGCCCAGGCGGGTCTCGAACCCGTGAGCTCAGGCAATGCACTCACCTCAGCCTCCCAAAAGCGCGGGATTACAGGCTGAGCGACTGAGCCTGACTGGCCATACATGTTTTAGAGTTCTTCCTGAACTCTCAGTTCTGTTCCATGTGTCCATGCACTTTTCCTGGTGCTAGGACCATGCCACCTTCATTACTGTGGTTTCCAAGTGGGTTTTGAAATTGGAAGTGTAGTCCTCCAGTTTTGTTCTTCTTCTTCAAGATTACTTGGGCTACTCGGAATTCCTTTTGTTTTTATATATTTTAGATCAACTTGCCAATTTCTTTTTTTAAAATCAGCTGAAATTTAGAGGGATTGCATTGAATTTTAATAATATTAAGTCTTCCTATCTATGAATATAGACTTTCTGTTTACTTAGGACTGTAATTTCTTTCAACAATGTTAGGTAATTTTCAGTGTACAAGTTTTACACTTTTGTTAAATTTGTTTTAGAAATGATTTTTATTTTGCATATTTTATTTTGATACTATTGTAAATATAATTGTTTTAGTTTCATTTTTGGATTGTTCATCGTGTAGAAATATGATTGATTTTTGTACTTTTCAATCTTACTGAATTTATTTACTAATTTGAATAGCTTTTAGTGTATTTCTTAGGGTTTACTATATACAGAATCCTATCATCTGCAAATAGAGGTAGTTCCACGTCTTCCTTTTCAGTCTAGATGCCTTTTGTTTCTAGAACCTCCAGTACAGCCATGAAAATGAGCATTCTTGTCTTCTTCCTGATCTTAGGATGAAAGCTGTCAGTCCTCTACTGAGCATAATAGTACCTGTGAGCTTTTCATAGATTCCCTTGATCAGGTTGAGGAAGTCCCCTCCTGTTCTAGTTTGTGGGGTGTATTTATCATGAAATGATGTTGGATTCTGTCAAATTCTTTTTCTGTGTCTATTAAGACATTTATGTGGGTTTAGTCCTTTTTTCTATTGATAAGCCATGTTATGTTAATTGATTTTTGTGTTTTTTTGTTTATTTGGGGAGTGGGAGGTGGTTGGAGACACGGTCTCACTCTTTGCCCAGGCTGGAGTGTAGTGGCAAAAAAGTAGCTCACTGCAGCCTCAAACTCCTGGTTTCAAACGATCCTCCCACCTCAGCCACTCAGTTGGCTGGAACTACAGGTGTGTCACCATGCTTGGCTTTTTTGGGTTTTTTTTTTGATAAAGGTAGAGTCTCGTTATATTGCCCAGGCTGGTCTTGGAGTCTCACTCAGTCGCCCAGGCTGGAGTGCAGTGGCACACTCACGGTCACCCCAGTGTTGACCTGCTAGGCTCCAGCGAGCCTTCCAAGTAGCCAGAACTACAGGCGTGCGCCACCACACCCAAATAATTTTTTATTTATTGTAGAGGCAAGGTCTTGCCAAATTTCCCGGGCTGGTTTTGATCCCTCAGGCTCAGGCAGTCCACTCGCCTTGGCCTCCCAAAGTGCTGGGATTACAGGCTGAGCCATCAAGCCCGGCTGCCCAGGCTGATATTAAACTCCATGCCTAAAGCAATCCTTCTGCCTTGGCCTCCCAAAGTACTGGGATTTATAGACTTGAGCCACTGTGCCCAGCCACATTAGTTGATTTTTTTGGATCTTAAATTAACCTTGAATTCCTGGGTTAAGTCTAACTTGTCATAGTGTCGCTGGATTTGCTTTACACATCTCTTGTTGAGAATGTTTGTGTCTATATTTGTAGGGGGTATCAATGTGTAGTCTTCTCATGATGTCCTTGTCTTTGGCATCAGGATAATACTGGCCTTGTGGGTGAGTTGGGAAGCGATGCTTCCTCTTGCCCTTTGTGTGTCACTCTTCAGTGTCCTAGGAGGTCAGTTGTGTCTCTCTCTTGGCCTCTTCCCTCCACAGGAGATGGACCCTCCCCATCCCTTCCCTAAGGAGATCCCACACAATGAGAAGCTCCTGTCCCTCAAGTATGAGGTGGGCCTCCTCCCAGCCACCCTCGCCCTGAAACCCAGGCCCCACCCCTCTCTAGCCCCACCCCTTCTCCAGTCTCCTGCCACACTTGTACCTGGGACGCAGGGTCAGTGACTGGCATTGTCCCTGGTGTCCTGGTCTGCAGAGCCTGGACTATGACAACAGTGAGAACCAGCTGTTCCTGGAGGAGGAGCGGCGGATCAACCACACGGTGAGCCGAGGCTTCGACCCAGGCAGGTCTTGGCGACCCGGCATGGGGCTCCTTGCCTCTCCCCCTCCCTCCCCTCCTCCAGCCCTGAGGCTTCCCATCCTGAGTCGCTGTCTGTTCCTCTGGTTTGTGTCCTGGTCCCCTGGAGCAAGTGGAGATGGCAGGAGAGGGTGTCAGGGTAGTGGCACCGCAGAAGGCCATCCTTGCTGGCCAGTACCCAGAGTACCAGCCACTGACTGTGAATATGTTGGGAAGGCCACCCACCACACCCCCACATTGCCCACACCCATGGTTGCTCAGACATTGACTGCAGGCTGCCCTGGGTGGTATGCCCTGCATAGCTACCTTCAGAACCCCAGGGCCTGCAGGAGCTAGGGAAAGCCACGCCGCTGCCAGAGCGGGCTGCGCCAGGGCACCTAGCCACCACACCCCTCTGACCTCCACCCTCGCAGGCTTTTCGGACTGTGGAGATCAAGCGCTGGGTCATCTGTGCCCTCATCGGGATCCTCACGGGCCTGGTGGCCTGCTTCATCGACATCGTGGTGGAGAATCTGGCTGGCCTGAAGTACCGGGTCATCAAGGACAGTATCCTCAGCATGGGGCGGGCACGGGCTCGGGGGGTCGCCTCTAAGCCCAGTGTGTTTCCAGTCCAGGTGGGGGAGGCCTGGTTGGGTTGGCTGCATCCTTGCCGTAGCTGGGCTGGGCGGCATCTCTGGGGTGTCCAGTGAGTGCCACGGCCCTGCCATGTCACAAGGTTGGCAAGTGTTGGCTTCTGGTAGCATTTGGGCTGTGCCTAAGGCAGCTCCTGGCTTCGGAGTGAGGCGGGGAGGTGTGGGTGGTTCCCAACAGCGACACAATGACCATCCTTGACGAGCCCCAGATATCGACAAGTTCACCGAGAAGGGCGGGCTGTCCTTCTCGCTTCTGTTGTGGGCCACGCTGAATGCTGCCTTTGTGCTCGTGGGCTCCGTGATTGTGGCCTTCATAGAGGTGAGGCAGCAGGAGGCCCCAGGCGTGTCAGACCCAGGCGGGCTCGGGGGGTCTCAGTGAATGGATGGGAGCCCCCTGACTCACCCACCATGCTGTCCTGTTGACCAGGAGCCATGATGCTTTCTGGTAGAGTCATGTGGCACAGACGTGAGACCGTTTAGGAAAAACACCCCCCTGCTCCCAGGGTTGCTGCTGCTGATCCAGCAACATAGCCCCCAGTACACCCCACCCCACGCCTGCCTACGTGCCCCATAAGCGTCCCACAGCCACCTGCAGTGAGATCTGTCAGGGCAATGGCACGGCCGACATGGGTTCCTGGGGGTGGGGTCTGGGGAGCAGAGTTGACCCAAGCCAGGGCTCCAGGCAGAGGAAGGAGAATGACCTGTCCCTGTCCCATGGGACCCTCGCCAGGAAAATCAGACCCTCCTGGGTGCCCGTCACCCGGGGTCCTCTCCCAGAAGCCTTCCCTTCCCACGGGCCGTCGTCTTCACTGCTCCACCCGGCCATGGGTGAGGGAAGAAGGAAGGGGCAGCTCCGGAACCTCTTGGCTGTACCGCACACAGGAAGCGCTGGTCGTTTTTGCTTAGTGCGTGACAGGTGCCGTCCATCCTTGAGTCCCCACGCTGCCCTGACTCCTTGCAGGACACGTGGCTTCCTTCTCTCCCCACTGTGGCCCCTCCCACATCCTCACTCTGTGTCTGTGGGGAAAGGTGAGAATGCGTATTTCCAGACATGAAGCCCTTCTGGGTGTGGCCCAGTTCAGCACCTTCCTGGGACTATGGGACTGTGTCGCTCCCTGGCCTCAGCTGTGCCCCGCTTAGTGGCACCCCTCTCTTTCCAGCCAGTCGCTGCTGGCAGTGGGATCCCCCAGATCAAGTGCTTCCTCAACGGGGTGAAGATCCCCCACGTGGTGCGGCTCAAGGTGAGGGGTGGGGTGACAGGACTGGGTGTGGGCTGGGCCTGGCTGGGTCAGGAGCAGTTCCAAAACTTGCCAGGCTGTTTTGTGTGCACATGGACTGACAGATCACGTAAAGGGGGAAGCTTTTTTTTTGAGTTGGGGTCTCACCCTTTCGCCCAGGCTGGCCTGGCGTGCAGTGGTGTGATCACATCTCACCACAGCCTCAACCTCCTGGGCTCAGGTCATCCTGCTTCAGCCTCCTGAGTAGCTGGGACTACAGGCACGTGCCACCACACCTGGCCAGTTTTTCTTTTGTTTTTAAATTTTTGTAGAACCAGGTCTCACTACGTTGCCCAGTCTGGTGTCAAACTCTTGGGCTCAAGCAGTCTTCTTACCTAGGCCTCCCAAAGTGCTGGGAATACAGACATGAGCCATTGCGCCCGGCAAAACTTTTTTTTGAAAGCAGTAATGTTTTGTACATACCAAATAGTGCAAAAATGCTTATGTGGTACATATATTACCATGTATTACATATATGTATCTTTACTCAAGGACTATATGGCTGTCAATATTTCAGGATGAAATTAATCCTGTGAGAGTGGTGGACTTGTGGCGGTTTTTCCCCTGTTCTCAAAATTTGTATCCATACTCATTATACTTAACATTGTCAGTGGCACCCTGACTCTCTGGGGGCCGAGGAGTTGGACCACATCCCTGCCATGACTGTTTCTGACTGTGCTGTCAGTGTTCCTCACTGGAGCCTGGCCAGAGGCTTCTTCCACCCCATCTGAGAGGGTGGGTAGGGCTGCAGCTGCCCCTAGGGATGCTCCCAGGGCTTGGTGGCTGCAGCATGGGGGCCTGTGTGGTCACCTTCTGAGGAGCAGGGAAAAGCTCAGCTGGAGGCCTTAGGGTGCCATGCATTTACCTTACAGCGGAAGAACAGGATTGCTGGGAGTGGTGTCTGACAGTTTCCCACACTGGGCTGGCTAGAACCTCTTAGAATGTTTTTTCTGAAAACCTTTGCAAGTGATTCTCAGATCTGAGAACTTTCATACCTGTCTGTAGCATGATACTTTCCTCCCTGCGGCCGCCTTCCTGGGACCTGGGTCGACCTGAGGGAAGCGTTCTGAGTGGTGAGGGTTCCTACAGTCCCCTTAGCTCCAAGTGCTGAGACTGCCAGGCTCTAGCAGGGGGATGTCAGCACCTCCTGGCTCTGGCAGTGTAGGGGGCCCGACAGCACACCACCTCGGGCGGAGCCTGTGAGGAGGAGGAGGGAATCAGGGACAAGGAGCAGCCAGGGTCTGTCGTGAAGCCTTCCCATGCCAGCAGGGTGGGAGGGCTGTGTGGCTGACCAGGCTGACGGGAACACCTCCAAGGGGCTGGCTGAGCTGGGCTGTAAGACGGGCCCACAGCTTAGCGTTGCTTCGGGAAGGAAAGGAAAGACCCCCTCTCCTGCTGAATACTCGGTAACCCCTGGGTGTGTGGAAGAGGGGACGCTGCTGTTCACTGTTCGTTGTGGGTGTGAACAGGCCCCCTGGGGGGCGCTGGCCCTTCCTGGGCTCTGTGTCTCAGTAACTGTGTTTGGTCACGGTGGCTGCGTGTGCGCTTTTGCTGCTCAGGACTGTGGGCAGCATTGGCCCTGTCATCAGGCTCGACGTGTTTCCCTGTTTCAGACATTGGTGATCAAAGTGTCTGGCGTGATTCTGTCCGTGGCAGGGGGCCTGGCCGTGGGAAAGGTAAAGTGCATATGATGCTGTCCAGCCCAAGTCCCTGTACCCTACCAGGGACCCCGAGCCCGCGAGTTGCCCCTGACATGGTTGTTCTGCGTCTTCCAGGAGGGGCCGATGATCCACTCGGGGTCTGTGATCGCTGCTGGGATTTCCCAGGGAAGGTCCACGTCGCTGAAGCGGGACTTCAAGGTGAGTGTCCCTCCTTCCTGTGTGCATGTAGCCTGGATGCCATGGACGTGAGCACCCCTGTGGGAGCCGAGCCTCCCTCAGCACGTCTAGGGGAGTCCCAGCCCTACCCAGGGACAGCCTGGCAGGATCCCAGACCAGGCAGACGCAGTCCCTTTGTTTCCGACCACATGGCCTCTCTGTGGCCAGTCCCTACTGCTGTGCATGGATGCCACTTACTATGGAAGGTATCTATGCTCTGAGCAGCTCTCAGGGGAGCACATACCCCAGATGAGACCAAGGACTGTGGATGTTCACGTAGTATGTGTGTGTTTCTTAAGATAGTACTTTCAAACTACTGTGTTATGGTTCCCCAAAGAGTCACCAGCATTTTGATGGAGATGGCACTGTGCTTATGTATGACTTTACAGGCAGGTGACATTGTTATAGCATAAGGCCTTTTAAAAGTCAAGGACAAGTTTAGGTTTTTATTCATTCAGTTTCTTATATCCCTTGGTAGAGTTCAGAGCTTCTCGTCTTTGGCGTGTGTTGTAAAGTGGACTCCCTGTTGAGGGGGTCTACCTGTCGTCTTTGCCTTGGTTGTTGGCAGCGGGGGTCTGTTTTGCTCTGGCTGCTGTCTCTAGTACCACATCTTGCAGCCTGCAATCAGTCCTCAGGGGTTAAGAAGGCCTTCCCCCTCTGCAACCCATCTTGGCGGCAGTGGTCATCTCATTCCTTGGAGACGTACCCTTGAGGAGCTGCTACAACCCTCCCTGTTGGACCTATTTCAGATCTTTGAGTACTTCCGCCGAGATACGGAGAAGCGGGACTTCGTCTCAGCAGGAGCCGCGGCTGGAGTGTCTGCTGCATTTGGAGCCCCAGTGGGTGAGAGGGGCTAGCCTGCCTGGCCTGTGGCTTCTCCCTCGGGAGCTTCATGACTGGCGGTGTCCCTGCATGTGTGGAGGAGACTCCGTGTGTGCAGACTGAGTGGTGGTTTGGAGTCACTGGCTGGGATTTGGAAGAGACATCAGTGTGCCGGGCCGGGCCTCACGGCTCTGGAGAGTCCCTCCCCTGGGGCTCAGGCTACCCAGGGCTTCCCTCTCACCTAATCTTTACTCCCTAGGCCTGAGGCAGGTTTGGCGGTGGGCACGGCACAGTGTCTGGTGTAATGTCTGGTATCTGAGATCTGGCTCTTGTCTTCTAGGTGGAGTCCTGTTCAGCTTGGAGGAGGGCGCCTCCTTCTGGAACCAGTTCCTGACATGGAGGATTGTAAGTGCCTACGGCAGCTGCCTCCTAGTCAGAGCAGACACCTTGCCCTCAACTCACGCTGCGGCACCCTTCCTGAGGCTCCCATCACAAGCTGTGACTGGCGCTGTGGCCCCATGGGTCCTCAGACGCGGCCTTGCCTGAGGCAGGGGTCATGCTCTTGCTTCCTGGCTCTTCTGCAGTCCTGGGCCTCGTTGCCAACCCTGGTGGCTCCTGACTGCGGAATGGAGTGGCCAGGACCCCTGCCCCTGCTGTCCTGTCCCTTCCTGTCCTCCTGGCATGTCCACAAAGGGCCACAGCCCTATCCTGGCCTGCCTACATGGTGGGCCCAGTCCCTGGCTGCAGCGCTTTCCCTTCTGCCCTGAATGACAGGAGGGCGATGTCCCTGCTGGAGCCACTCCCAGGCTCCGGGCACTCAGTGGGTGGGCTCGGAGCATGGCTCTGAGGGTGCTGCCCTCTCTCTGCTCTCAGTTCTTTGCTTCCATGATTTCCACCTTCACCCTGAATTTCGTCCTGAGCATCTACCATGGGAACATGTGGGACCTGTCCAGTCCGGGCCTCATCAACTTCGGAAGGTTTGACTCTGAGGTAACCACCAGCCACCCCACCTCATGCTCTGGCCCAGACTTGAGACTTGGTCTCCAGAAACTGCAGCCTTTGGCTGTTGAGCTGAGCTCTTCTGTTTATGAGCTCCGGGACCCAAGGGGCTCCAAGAAAACATGTGAGCTGTCCTGCAGGCTGCAACGGCCTCAGCCATCAGGCACCCAGAGTGTCAGGCAGGATGCAGGGGCACATGCTGCAGCCACATGAGAGACAGGCGAGCTTGGGCCATCGTGTCCTAGGGCAGCGGGAGGCAGGATGCACAGCAGGGTGCCTCAGTGGGCGACTTGGGAGCCTTTGACTTGGGTGTGTTCCCAGTTCCCTTCCAGGAACGGGGGACAGTGGGAAGCGCCAGGAGCCTGGCAGGGCCTGCTCAAAGCACCCGCGTTTCTCCCGTGGGCCCTGTGGGAGTGCCGGAAGGTTCTGCAGGAGGAGGTCTCCCACAACACCCTGCCCTTGAGTCTGAGTGGAAAAGAGCCATGGGCACTTCCCCCACAGCCTCTGCTCTCTCCCTTTCTTTGTGCAGAAGATGGCATACACAATCCACGAGATCCCGGTCTTCATTGCCATGGGCGTGGTGGGTAAGGGCCCCTCCCCGTCCGGGCCAGCACATCCCGCTTGAAGTGGTGGATGGGCGAGGACTGAAGGCTGCAGGCCTCCACACGCCTGCCTCCGGCTCCAGGGCCCACAAGCCTGCTTCTCCTGGGTTCTTCCTTGGAAGGAACTGGAGGTCTTGTTTCTGCTGTTTCCTGCTGCTTCTCCATTGGCAAAATCATGGATGGGAAAGAGAGAGGATTTTTTTCCCCCTGAGCAGGGAAAAACACCCGGCAGCATTTATTATTCTAAAATCCTTTCCCGGAAAGGAAGGCAGCGCCTTTAGGATATATGCCCCCCCTTGTTAGATACGATGATGTGCAGGAAGTGTGTTTCCAGGACTCTGCTCCATCCTCTCCTCAGCAAAGCCTCAAGGGCTCTGCCACCCAGGAGCCGCAGAGGGCAGAGCCTACCCCTCTCTCCATGTGTCTGACCTAGTCTTTCCTCCTGTCGCAGGTGGTATTCTTGGAGCTGTGTTCAATGCCTTGAATTACTGGCTGACCATGTTTCGAATCAGGTGAGGAAGAAACCTCTGCATGGGCATTTTGTTGGCAAGTGTGTATGCACAGGGCCTTTGAGTTGGTCATGCTGGTGTGGGCTTGATGCCCCGGGCCAGAGCCAAGACTGCATGTGCGGAGCCTTCCCTGAAGGTTTGCAGCCAGCCAAGCTGCTCAGAAGAGACACTTCTGGGTTGGGAGACATTTGAGCTGAGGGCCCCTGAAGGACAATCCCTGGGCAGGAAGCAGGACCCGTGCGCATTCAGTTTTGGTCCTGGGTCTGCCTAGCGGTTCCCTGCACCCAGTCAGCCCTTTGGTGTTGGAAGAGCAGTGGTTGAGCTGTGCTGGAACCTGCCCCAATCTCATGGGAGCCCTTTCTCGCTTTGTACCAGTCCCGGTGTCCATGAGTCTTTGCCACAGGGAGTCCTAGGACATGCAGGCGCCTGGGCGATTGATCATTAGACGTGGCCTGTGTCACCTCCTGATCAGTGTTCTCTGACCAGTGTCTGCTGAGTCGCAGACTCTGGTCACCATGGCAACTGCCAGGGGCTGTCCCAGCCATCCCACACATGACCCATCTGACTCTTGTCTCTAGGTACATCCACCGGCCTTGCCTGCAGGTGATTGAAGCCATGCTGGTGGCCGCTGTCACAGCCACGGTGGCCTTTGTGCTCATTTACTCGTCCCGGGATTGCCAGCCCTTGCAGGGGAGTTCCATGTCCTATCCGCTCCAGGTAGGAGGCCTGGGCCGGGCGGTGCGGCAGGCAGGTGCATGGGCAGGGCTGGATTCAGAAGCTGCGGCAGAGGGCTGTCGACACAGTTGAGCTCCAGAAGTGGACAGGCTGGCGTGCCAAGAGGGTCAACCTATCCACCCAGATCCTCAGAGGAGGCTGGGTCACCTGCCAGGGTGCTGGGGCACAGGTAGGAGGGTGGAGGTTGAACTCTCCCAGTCTTTGCCCCACAATGGCAGCCTGATGGGGAAATTCAGAGCTGGAGGGCCCATGGGTATGGATCCAGGAGAAATGCCAACCTACAGCCATACACAAACCCGTGTATAGGTATTCACCACAATCCGATTCTTAGTAGTCCAGAGTGAAAGCTGCCCACGTCCATTCATCCGTAGGGAATACTGTCCTGACATGCTACGACAGGTGAGCTTCAAAAAATACTTGTGCTCAGTGAGAGAAGCCAGACACATACGGCCACCTCTGTGATCTCGCTGACATGAAACATCCAGAACAGGGAAACCCAGGGCAGAAAGAAGGTCAGGGCTTGCCAGGGCTTGGGGCAGGATGGGGTGGGTGCTGACAAGACATGTGCATAGCTGTTGGGTGTGGTCTGGCTTGGCTGTCCATGGTGCCGTGGCTTGGCGAGCCCTGCTTCTCTCTGGCCCAGTCCTCTCACGGCCTTCAAGGCTGTCCTCAGCTCTGCCTCAGCCCTGGAGGAGCTGGGCCCCCACTTTTCCCAAGGTCCAGGGGCAGCAGAGCTGGAAGTGCCTCTGCAGCCCTCACACTTCCTAGGCCTGGGCTCTGTCCTCCCTCCCCGTCATGACAGCGGCCCCAACCTGGTCCCATCATGTGGGCTCACACCTGAAGTTGCCAGGCCCGGAGCACGCAGTTCCCCGCAGTGACAGTGGGCCTGTCCGCAACTCCCTGGCTGTCCTCCCTGACCTGTCCTACTTTTGCAGCTCTTCTGTGCAGATGGCGAATACAACTCCATGGCCGCCGCCTTCTTCAACACCCCCGAGAAGAGTGTGGTGAGCCTCTTCCATGACCCGCCAGGTACGTGCTGGACAGCGCATCAGGCCCTACGTAAGCCACTGGGGCAGGTTCTTGGCCCAGTGTGGGTGACACCTATTGACCAAGTGTCCCTGGTGGGCTGAGGTCACTGCCCTGGCCTGGGGGTCATCCCCACATGGGTTGGGGGCTGGGGACCAGGGCAGCTGGGGGCTGCACATCGGGCCCCTCCTGTTCCTGGAGAATGAGCACCTGGGCTCCCAGGATGAATTTCCTTCTGGGTGTTGCTAGCTTGGGTCACTCTCGGTCAGAAAACCTGGCCTGGAGATTCCCGCTCCAAGGCCGTGGCCTGGTGTGGCCTAGCCACACATCGGACAAGGGCACAGACTGGTGCTGTGCAGTGCACTGCTCCTCTGTGGCTGCACCCGTGGCGTTCACACCATGGAGGGTGGAAGCCTTGCTGCATGGGGTCAGGCCTGGGCTGCTCCCCTGGTCATGGCTCCTGCTGCCACCCTGGGCAGCATCCTCCCACGGCCTCCCCCAGGCCAGCCTTGCAGCCCTTCCTTTTGCCAGGGAGGCTGAGAACGGGGGGCTTTCTGGGGATCCCCAGAATGCCATCAGGAAACCTGTCTGCCCCTCCTCTTCCCTAGGCTCCTACAACCCCCTGACCCTCGGCCTGTTCACGCTGGTCTACTTCTTCCTGGCCTGCTGGACCTATGGGCTCACAGTGTCTGCCGGGGTCTTCATCCCGTCCCTGCTCATCGGGGCCGCTTGGGGCCGGCTGTTTGGCATCTCTCTGTCCTACCTCACGGGGGCAGCGGTGAGTGAGGGTGGGGCTGAAGGAGAGGCCGGCCTGAATCCCAGTGTCTTCAGGAGGTGCTTGCGCTACGTGGCCTGCATGGGTGTGCCTGGCCGTGGGAGTCACTCCCGTGTGTGGGCTGTTGGCGTGTGGCCGCCTTCATTGTGTCTTGGTGGGTCTGGGTGGGGGCCGCATCACACTGACCCCTGCTCGGTATCACTCGCAGATCTGGGCAGATCCCGGCAAGTACGCACTGATGGGAGCTGCTGCCCAGCTCGGTAAGCCCAGCTCCTGCCCCACTGGTGGTGGCGGACTCTGCCGGGCCAGGAGGGAGCACCTGTGGAGAGCAGAGCTAGGCAGCCCTGCACGGGGTGTCAGAAGATGAGTGCCCAGGGCAGCCCAGGCCAGTTCCCCCCACGGTGACTGTCCTCATGTGACTGGAGGACAGGTGGATGGGCCTGGGCACTGCACAGAGAACATGGGTGGCTACAGGGGCCAGGATCAGGGTCGGGAGGTATGAGAAGTCCAGCTGAGGCCTCATGGCCCATGGCCCCCTGCAGGGGGCATCGTGAGGATGACCCTAAGCCTGACGGTCATCATGATGGAGGCCACCAGCAACGTGACCTACGGCTTCCCCATCATGCTGGTACTCATGACAGCCAAGATCGTGGGCGACGTCTTCATCGAGGTGTGCTCCTGGGGACCAGCTGCCCCCACGCCCTGGCCTTGCTGCGGGGCAGCTGTGGAGGGAGAGGCCTGTGAGGCCCCAGGCGGCCCCTTGCCTAGGGGAGGGCCTGAGGTGAGCCTGGGTCCACGTGTAACCTGGCCCCTCCCCCCAGGGCCTGTACGACATGCACATCCAGCTGCAGAGCGTGCCTTTCCTGCACTGGGAGGCCCCGGTCACCTCGCACTCACTCACTGCCAGGTGTGCCACCTCGCCCCTCCCCCTTCAGGCTGGCGTCGCAGAGTAGGCAGGGCGGGGCGGGGGTGTGACTTGGGGGGAGGCACCCGCAGGGTGAGGGCCTGGGTTTCCCCTGTTGGGCATCAGCGCTGGCACAGAAAGCGCCTTTCCCAGCAGCACCTCCCCAGTATGTGGAGTAGCAGTGGGGTGGTGACACACCAGTGTTTCGGGCTGGGCTTCCTCGCAGGGAGGTGATGAGCACGCCAGTAACCTGCCTGCGGAGGCAGGAGAAGGTGGGCGTCATCGTGGATGTACTCAGCGACACATCATCCAATCACAATGGCTTTCCGGTGGTGGAGCAGGCAGACGACACCCAGGTGCCAGGGCCTCCCCTCCCACGGGCCTCTCCTCCCAAGTCTGTTGAGCATGGCTAGGGCACCCTGCATGAATCCCATGTGGGATGGGGTGGAGCAGCACCACACCTGCACAGGCATCTCGCCACCCACTGGGCCCAGAGCTGCAGTACTGGGACCGTGGCCTTTTTCAGGTGGCACTGAGATGCCTCCCGACCATCACTGTGCCCCTTGGATGTGGACACCAGGTGGTTGGGGTCGGCTCTCCTTGTGACACGCGGGGCTGTCTCTCCTGTAAGCAGAGTGGCCACCAGTGGACCTCTTTTGTGGCCATGCACTCAGGCCACGCTGCCGTCTCTGGTCCTGGGGGACTAGTGAGATCAGGCATGAGACGCCATGGCAGGGCTAGTGCTTGTGGGTGGCTGTTTCAGTGGCCACACCTGGATGGAGCATCTGACTGGAGAGAGGCGGAGCCCAGGGCCTGGCATGGCGGCCCCTGCAGGCGTTACGGCCCCTGACCACTGGCCTCTCTCACAGCCCGCGCGGCTCCAGGGCCTGATTCTGCGCTCCCAGCTCATTGTCCTCCTGAAGCACAAGGTAGGCCACGGGTGCCAGGGCTCCAACCTGCTGGTGAGCGTGGCCGCAGAGAGTGCCCGGCACACCTGAGGCAACTGCTGCCCACAGGTGTTTGTGGAGCGCTCCAACATGGGCCTGGTGCAGCGGCGACTGCGGCTGAAGGATTTCCGCGATGCCTACCCCCGCTTCCCACCCATCCAGTCCATCCACGTGTCCCAGGATGAGCGCGAGTGCACCATGGACCTCTCTGAGTTCATGAATCCCTCTCCGTACACGGTGCCCCAGGTACCGGTCGCGAACACCGAAGACAGAGCCAGCGGGCGGTACAGGACACGTCGCCACGAGCAGAGTCGCAGGGGGAGGAGCCTGCGGCAGGCGGCCTTCTGCAGCCAGAGGGCAGACTGGGCTCGGGCACGGCCATGTGGCCAGCCATGCTTGCCCCAAGACTCAGGCTCTGCCCGTGGGGAGGGCGCCAGCGGTTCTAGGCCTCGGGGAGCCCAGGCAGCAGCATGGACGGGCTCAGAGGCTGCAGGGCTGATGTCGAGGGACCCAAATAGGCCAGGCCAGATGGGCTGGGGACCTGGGACGTGCCTGGACATCTTGGGTGGGGTGCTGGGCACAGCGGAGCATGGCAGGTGCTGCCTGCCTCTGGCAGGCGGGGGTGGCCAGGCTGACCCTGTACCTGCCTTGCAGGAGGCGTCTCTCCCGCGGGTGTTCAAGCTGTTCCGGGCTCTGGGCCTGAGGCACCTGGTGGTGGTCGACAACCGCAATCAGGTGAGGGCGGGCAGTCTGCGCCCTGCTCGCGGGAGCCCTGGAGCAGGGACTCCGTGCAGGACTCCCTCCACCTCCTGTGTCAGCCTGCACTGGTCATGGGTGCTTGCTCTCATTGCCCTGTGGGGGACCCAGCCTGACCCTGCCTCCTGGGTTGGATGGCACAGTAACTGCACCCTGGCCACATGCCCGCTTTGGGAGCCCCCTAGACTGTGCTGCCCACCCTGCCACACGCAAGGCAGCTGCGAATCTCAGCCCTGTGACCTGGCTTTTACTCCCACAGGTGGTCGGGCTAGTGACCAGGAAGGACCTTGCCAGGTACCGCCTGGGCAAGGGCGGCCTGGAAGAGCTCTCTCTGGCCCAGACGTGAGGCCGGGCCCCAACCCTGGCGGGCAGCGTCACTGACACCTCCAGCCCCTCTGCGCCTTCCCCCAGAGTCACTGGTCTCAGTAAAGCCTCACTCCCTGAGCAGCGTGAGCAGGCATCCTGCAGATAGCTGGGTGGCCCACGTGGGAATGTGCCCTCAGCATGGGCTGTGGCCTCCGTTCTCTGTGGTTTGTCCAGACCCTGAGCTCCCTTTTGACTTCCTTTGCCTCCCAGGATCAAGTGCGTGTGCTCCGGCTCCTCTCTAGTGACCACATGTGCCGTGGGCGGGGCTGAGGCTCCAGACTGCGCTGCCACTTCCTGTCCTCCCCTGGCAGGAGACCCCAGGATGGGAGCCGGCCTGGCTCCTCAGCCGAGCAGCCGCCCCAGCTGGACTCAGAGTGTGAGGGTTTGGGGCGGCAGGACAAGCCCTGGAGAGCCGCCTCAGGCAGGCCACTGGGGAGCCCCACTCGCACCCGGGTTTGTACGTAGCTCGAGTGAGCACGGCCCTGGAGGGCGATGGGTGCTGCGCTGGGGTCCCGAGAGCCGAGAAGAGTCATCGAGGCCTGAGCCCCCATGTTCAGCCTCACCTCTGGTGCCTGGGTCCTCATGAGGGGTGGCTGCCCTGTGGATGCAGGTTGGGATGGCACATGGGGACCCTGGCCTCGGCAGGGACACCCTCTCCTGCCTGTGCCCGCCACGAAGTGCCAACACAGCCGAGGTGGCCTCTTGCTGGCCTCTGAGGAGCTCTGGCTCAGCCTAGCAGCTCGTAAGGGCTGACATGCACCAGAGCCCAGGTGTCCTCAGCCTGCCCACTGAGGGACGTGGGTGCCTCCTCCTATGGGATGTGTTCCAGAAGGTTCTGTTGCAGCAGCGTGGTCCTTCCATGGGGGCTGCAGATGCCACCTTCAGCTGTCCTCCCTCCCGAGGAGCGGCCTCCCGTGAGCTGGTGCCATGCCCCCCTCCAACCCTCACGGGGACTTGAGGGGTCTGGCGTGTCAGGTCTGAATGAGAAATAAAGGAATCCCCCTCAGACAGCCTGCACCAGCCGCCTTGCTCCCACCTAGTTCAGGCCACAGATCCCAGCCTGGGACCTTCAGGGCTCTGGGCACTGAGGGGCCTCCCTGTGACCAGCAGCAGCCACAGGCACCCACTGGCCTGGGGGGTGAGGTTCCAAGTGGGGTCCTGTGGGAGGGCTCCATCCTTGCTCTGGGCACCGACCACTGTGTCACCCCCACCCCACAGCCTCCTTTCTGGGGACTTGCTGAAGAGCCTGGCCTCCACCTCCCCAGCTCTGGGGTACATGCCCTGTCCCCGCCTGGGCAAGCCAGTTGGGAACGCTTCTCCCCAGGACCCTCGGCCTGCACGGCACTCCGCAGGCCCCTGGCTCCCGCCAGTGCGTCTGGGGGACAAAGAGGCGCTCCAGGCAGGGGCTGGGAGCAGCTGAACTGCACTGAAGCAAGACACCCGCCTGACCTCCAAGACTTGGTACCAAAAACGCACGTGCAATATCTCCTTCCACTTGTTTTATTTTGAATACCTGTGAAATCATATTTTGGATATATTAGGTTAAATAAAGTGAACTGTTATAATTCACTTTGCCTGTCTCTTGTTTTGAGTCGGGGTCTCTGTCGGCCAGGCTGGAGCGCAGTGGCACAATCACAGCTCATCGCAGACTCAACCTCCTGCGCTCAGGCGATCCTACCTCAGCCTCCCACTTAGCTGGGTCTACAGGCATGAGCCACCATGCCTAGCTAAGTTTTGTAGTTTTTGTAAAGTTGGGGTCTTACTATGTTGCCCAGGCTGGTCTCAAGCTCCTGGCCTCAGGCAATCCTTCTACCTCTGCCTCCCAAAATGCTGAGATTACAGGTGTGAGCCACAGCACCCAGCCACACTTGTCTCTTTAATGTGGATACTAGGAAGGCTGAAGTCACCAATGCAGCCTCATCTGTGACCTCTAGTATGGCGCTGCCTTGGGCTGCTTTCTTCGGGCTTTGGGCCTCCACACTGGGCTATAGGACCAGCTGTTTGGTCTGTCCTGGGCTCTTGGCCGCTCTGCTGCTCATCTCACCCGGACCAGTGGTGGCTCATGCATCTCTCCCTCCTGCCCAGGCCAAGAGCCTCCTGACTGCCACAGGCCAGCAACCGCTCCTCCACCCCTGGCTAGCTGAAGGAAGCCCCTTTGTAAGAGGACACTCCTCTGCTCCCTTTGGGAGTGGCCCCCCAGATTCTTCCAGAGGCAGGCAGTTGGGGAGGCCTTCTTGGAGCAGGGGAGTTGGGGGCTCAAGTTCCACCGGCAGTTGAGCCGTGAAGTCATGAGGTTCTGGCAAGGGAAGCCCGCTGCCAGCCGTGCCTGGGCCCCGGGGACTTCCTGAAAGGAGACGGGTGTGAGGACTGGCACTGCCTCCCTTACACCTACCTACCCCAAGGCCCAGCCTGCTTTCTGGCCACTTACCCGTCTCCCTCTGGCCAACCCCACCACCCTGGCCTGGTGTCCAGCGTGAGCAACCACAGAGGCCTTGGGGCCCAGGCCGCAACCGCAGGTGTGCCCATGTCAGGTGAGCAAATGCGGACAGGGATGGGCCGGGAGGTGCAAGTTCAGGGAAGGGCCTGGCTGCGGTGTGGGTCACACGGGATGGCTCTGCTTCCTGATCCCCAGGGCTCCATCTGGAGCCACCCCGGTGGGGGCACTGCCCTGTTTCTGCTGCACAGTGCTGTGTATCCTCTGGCAGGGTCCTGGACCTCTCTGAGCCTGGACCCACCTGTGCGGCTCAGCGAGAAGCCGTGAGCTCAGGGTGGTCGGCAATGTCCTGCCATGACTTGGATCTTGTCATCACGAACTCCAGGGGGAGCCAGGGCCAGGAGGGCTCAGCTCTCAAGACACCTTCTTGTAGAGCTGGCTGAGAGCAGCCCGTCATCGGGGGCATCGCCCACCTCCCAGTCGAGCACCGTCCCCCTGGACACCCTGGGACCACTCCTGGCGGGAGGCCTGGTCAGCCCCGAGCCCTTGAGCCTGGAGGAGATCTCAGTGAGGTATGAGCCCGGTCACCTGGCGCCCACCGCTTCCATCCCGGAGCAGGACACCGCCAAGCGCTGGGACCAGCTGGAGCAGTGGTGAGCCCTAGGGGCATGGAGACAGGGACTAGGGGTGCCTGGGTGTGGGGGGCGGGCCACACCTGACTCAGCTGCATTCTCGCCCCGGCCAGGGTGGCCGACCTGCAGGCCGAGGTGGCCAGCCTGCGGCGCCACAAGGAGCGCTGTGAGCTCGCCACACTGCGCCTGCTTCGGGAACTGCTGCAGGTGCGGGCTCACGTGCAGCTGCAGCAGGCGGCACCAGTCCCCGAGAAGGAGGTGGCAGAGGTGAGCAGCGCCCCCCGGGGCCAGCAGCCCTTTCCTTGGGATGGGGCAGCTGCTTCCTGAACCCTGGGCCCAGCTGAGCCCTGCTGCCCAGGCCAAGCCAGGAGAGCCCCCTGAGACTGAGCTGGAAGGACCCCAAGGGCAGGGAGGAGACCCAGCTCACGCCAGGCCCACATCCTCCTCTTGCAGCTCTTTGGACCCCCGAACCAGACCCAGATGCAGGCTCTGGACAAAAGGTATCCCCCCACACACTGGGGCACAGGCCTTCGCAGGAGGGAGGGGCTCGGACTTCAAGAGAGCGGCCACTGTGGCGCCTTGGGTCTTCGCTTCCCTGTTGGTTGTCCTGCTCAGGGAGGCCGCATACTACACGGCCCAGCTCAGGAAGGCCTAGGTCTGCACAAGCCTTGTGGCCTGTGGAGGCAGAGAAAGTGGCGGGGGGCGGCCATGGGGCCCCTGGGCTGGACCTCCAGCCCCGAAGGCTGCCCAGCCTGTCTGGGCCTGGCCGCAGCAGCTCCTTGTGTGCAGGCTGGTGGAAGTACGAGAGGCGCTGACCCAGATCAGGAGGAAGCAGGCGCTGCAGGACTCGGAGCGGAAGGGCGCAGAGCAGGAGGCCAGTCTCAGGTGGGCCTGCCCGCCCCGCTGGCCCCGGCCTGCGGTCATTTGGGAGTCGCTGGCTCAGCCAACCCAGCGTTTCACTGCCCCGTGCCCCCAGCCTAGCTGCACATTCCTGGGGACCCCCCGTGGGGAGGAGAGATGGTCTCCACCCTGCCTCCCTTCCTTCCCTGTACCCAGTGCCCAGCGCACCCAGCTCTCACTCTGGGGTCAGTTTTCCACTTTGGGTGGGTCGTGCAGCTGCCCAGCCAGCCTGAGGGTCAGCCTCGGCCCCCAGAGACAGGCCCTGGCCCAAGAAGGACTGGTGTCCAGTGGTCTCTCCAGCCCGTGTCCCCAGCCAGGCCCTCAGGCCAGCTGGGCTGGTGTGACCACGGCCAGTGTCCCTAGGCTGACCAAGCTGACCGACTTGCTGAGGCAAGAGGAGCAGGGTCGAGAGGCAGCCTGCAGTGCCCTGCAGAAGAGCCAGGAGAACACCAGCCAGAGGGTGGACCGCGAGGTGGCCAGGATGCAGGTACCCACCCGGAGGCAGGGGCCACCAAGAGACCCGGGAGGAGACCCCAACTCTCCCACTGGACCCTTACCGTCGACAGGTTCTTCCTTTCTGCCAGCTGTCTGTTCAGTTCTGTCCACAGGATTAGACCTGGGCAGGTCCCCAAGTCCTGTGCTGTCCAGTAAGTGGCCACTCACCCCAGGGGGCTCTGTCCACAGAACTTAGCTACAATGTTAGATGACTTAAGACTCACGTCCAGCCGGGCGTGGTGGCTCAAGCCTAGAATCCCAGCACTTTGGGAGACCAAGGTGGGAAAATCACTTGAGGCTAGGAGTTTGAAACCAGCTTGGGTAACAGAGTGAGACCCTCTCTAAAAAAAAACCCCAAAACTAAAAAGTTCCTCAGTTCCTTGGCTGCACACCTGCATTTCAAATGCCAGGAGCTATGTGTGGCCAGCAGCTGCCCCTTGGGTGTCCTGAATGGCTGCTGGAGAGCCCTGCCGCTGTCCTGCCACCTCCACCCTCCCGCATGGCCAGGGCCCAAATCAAGAACTAACGAGAACACCACAGCCCTGAAGCCCCCTCCGCGGCCATTTTCACCCTCTGCATTGCCCTCCCCACAAAGAGGAGTCACTGTCCTGAGGACGCATGTTTCCGGGACCCCGAGCCCCACTCGTGGGCTGGTGCGGTTTCCCCTCCCGCTACGGCCTCAGGAGGGCCCTTGGCCGTGGGGTGGTGGACACCCGGCAGCCACACATCTCAGCACCAGGCCTGGAGTTCTGCAAATAGAGACTAGGGACTGCAGCCAGCTCCTGGCACACAGGGGGTAGGGGTTGAGGCCACACGCTCCCCAGCTGCCGCCCGCATAGCTCTGCTGCTCAGAGCTGATGGCCTCCCCTTGCCGCCCTTTGGGAAGTTAGCACAGGGCTGCGGAGGGCAGGGGTGGGAGGAGGTGCTAGGCTGGGGGTTCCCGACCCGCTGGGTGTTGGGAGAACTGCCCTCGTGGGGCTCCTGCCTCTTCCCTGAGCATGGGACGTCTCTAGACATCTCTAGGGACAGGGGCCTCAGACTAGGCCCACCACTGTTTTTGTAAATAAAGTTTTATCGGCACACAGCCACAAGTTGTTTTTACATAGCTGCTCTGGGGGCTATAACCCCCGTGCTGAGGGACTACGGCAGAAACCCTGAAGCCTGGAGTGTGTACTGCCGGCTCTTCCCAGGAAGACTGGGGTCCCCTCCTGGGCCAGCAGGCCAGCGGGGCCTGGGCAGAGTGAAGGCCTCCCTGGAGGCAGTCCACCTTGTGGTGGTGGCGGCTCTCCAGCCTGTCTCTGGGCAGGCCCCAAGTGCTGTGGTTGTGGAGAGGGGCCGACCTCGGCCTCCTGCCCCAGAGATGTGTGAGACACGGGGACAGAGACCAGCTGTGCCCACCTCACCCTCTGCACCTTCAGACCCTTGGTGCAGCAGGAAAGCTGCCGTCAGAGAGGAGACAGGGCCCGAGGCTCTGCCCAGCCTGCCCTGCTTCCCCTGGGCCGAGGTGCACACCCATGGGGTGCTCACACGGACGCTCCTGCCTGCAGCTTCGGGGCTGCTGTGCACCCTTCCCTGGGTGGCAGCAGTGGGCAACAAGTGTGTTGGAGCCCATGCGAACTTGGCCTTCAGACTCTTCCGGACCCCGGGCCTGGTGGTCTGGGGGACAGTGGCCCTGCCGGCCCTCGCATTCCTCCTGCGAGGTGTGGTGGGTGCCCAGGGAAGGCAGGGCACACGTCACCCAGGCTCTGACGGGCACAGCTGGCAAGAAAGCGAGTCCGCGGGGCCCGGCCGTCCAGCCGAGGTCGCAGGGCAGTGTGGACCCTCCCCAGGCCCAGGTGACCAAGCTCGGCGAGGAGGTGAGCCTGCGCTTCCTGCGGAGGGAGGCCAAGCTGTGCGGCTTCCTGCAGAAGAGCTTCCAGGCTCTGGAGAAGGTGGGCGCCTGCGGCCGGCCGCCCGAGCCCCCTCCCCGGGCGCAGGCGCAGACGCCACGGTGGGCTTTCCCCGCAGAGGATGAAGGCCTCGGAGGGCTCGCGGCTGAGGCTGGAGGGCAGCCTGCGGGAGGAGTTGGAGCGCAGGTGGGAGCAGCTGCGGGCGCTGACGGAGGAGCGCCTACGGGCCCTTCGGGGGCAGCGCGAGGTGGGCGGGGCAGGCGGGCGGGGCCTCTGCGGCGGGTGGGACCGCGAGACGGGCGGGACAGAGTGCGGGGCGCCCGGCTGGCTGGGCGGGGGCTCAGGGCTGCGGGGGGGCGGGGCCCGGCGGAGGGCGGGGCTGGGGTGAGGGGGGTGGGGCGGGCGGGGGCGGAGCCGGGGCGGGGCCGGGGGCTCAGGGCCACCTCCGCCCAGCAGCAGGAGGACAGCCACGTCCTGGAGCAGTGCCGGAGTCTGGACGCAGCCGTGGCCCAGCTGACCAAGTTTGTGCAGCAGAACCAGGTGTCCCTGAACCGCGTCTTGCTGGCCGAGCAGGAGGCCCGGTGGGTGTCGAGCCGGGCCAGGCCTCGCGAGCTGTCAGCCAGTGGACCCTGGGTGCTCCGCTCAGAAGGGGCCAGTGGTAGGCCCCGTGGGATGCACGGGGCAGAATAACTGCCCTTCCTTGGGGCTCCTGTCCCTCACGGGTGCTCAGCTACGGCAGCAGGGAGACAAGCCCGGTCTAGGTGATACCGTGAAGGCCCCTATCCTCCGGTCCCTGGGTCCCTGGAAGGTTACAGGGCCAGCAGCCAGGCTTCCCTCCCTGGCCTGGTCTGGCTGAGGGCCAGCTTTGGCTGAGGATCAGTCTCGATGGCACCAACCCGCAGGGATGCCAAGGGGCGCTTGGAGGAGAGCCAGACTGGAGAGCTGGCCGCCTACGTGCAGGAAAACCTGGAAGCCATACAGCTGGCCAGCGAGCTGGCCCGGCAGGAGACACACGGCGAGCTGGCGCTGGTGAGGGGGCAGGGCAGGGCACGGCCCGACAGGTCCTGTACACATAAGACGGGTGCTCAGTGGGGCCTGCCTGCCCTCTCGCAGCTCCGAGAAAAGACACAGGTCCTGGAGGCATCAGTGGCCCAGCTGGCCGGGCAGCTGAAGGACCTGAGTGACCACCTCCCGGCCCTGAGCTGCAGGCTGAACCTGCAGGAGCAGGTGCTGGGCCTGAGGCTGTCGGAGGTGAGCTGGGCGTGGGTGGAGGAAGGGCACAGCCATGGCCCTCTGGCTGCTCGGTCCCCCCACCTTAGGGTGAGGATTGACCCATGTGGGGACAGGAGCCTCCCTCCACACCTAGCAACAGCAGCAGCCACTGAGGCCTGAGACGGAGCCGCTGCCCGTGGCCTCAGAGGCCCCAGTGGCCCTGACCACGCAGGGCCTCCAGGAGGGGTCAGCGAGGAGGCATCGCTTGTGAGTTCCTTTTCTTTCGTTTTTGCAACGACTTTACTGAGATGTGACTCACACATCATACAGTTCCCATTAAAGTGTATAGTTCCATGTTTTCAGCGTATCTGCGGGGCTGTGCAGCCATCTCCAGACAATTTTAGAATATCCACCACCCAGAAAGCACCCCGGGGTCCCTCGGCCTAAGCAGAAATGGGTGTGGGGGCCGCCTGCCCTTGGAGCTCTCCAGCCGCCTCCCAGGGGCCTCCCTGTGCTGGGGCTCAGGATGGAACCCTGTTCTTCCGTCCCTCCATCCTGGCTCTCCGGTCTCTGGCCCTCACTGGGTGTTTGTATCCCAGGCGAAGACGGAATGGGAAGGTGCAGAGAGGAGGTCACTAGGGGACCTGGCCCGGTGGCAGCAGGAGATTGCGGCACACCTGCGGGGAGTGTGGGAGAAGGTGGACAGCCTCCCTAAGCAGGTGGGTGAGGCCAGGATGCGGGAGGGCATAGCCAGTCTCCTGGAATTTAGGCCTTGGGCAGCGGCTGGGACCCTTCCCCTGTCCCCTCTCTCCCCTCCCCCCTTCTGCCCTTCCTTCCCTCTTCCCTCCCCTCCCTCCCCTCTTTCCTCCCCTCCCTCCCCTCTTCCCTCCCTCTCCTCACCCCTTCCTCCTCCCTGTGCCTGCTCTTGGCTGGTCCTGGACCTACCTGACTCCCCGTTCCCCCAGCTGACTGTGCTTGGAGCCACCCCCCTGGACCCTGGACCACCCATCTGCTCCTGGCTGTATGTTTCAGATAGAAGGCGTCTCGGACAAGTGTGTTCTACACAAAAGTGACTCAGACCTCAGGATCTCTGCCGAGGGCAAGACCAGGTAAGGCCCGGCCTCGGGGCCCCAGGACCAGGGCAGGGGCCCTGCTGACCATCTCCAGCTGGACTGGCTCCACAGTGCTTCCCCTAAGCCCCTGGTACCGTGGCAGCCCATTCCCTCCCAGCCACACCTCCTGGTACAGCCTGAACCAATCCTCAGGCCCCTCCCTGTTGCCTGCTGGGAACCCCACTGCCCTGCTGGAGGGAGGCAGAGCTGAGCCCCCTCAAACACCCTCAGACCCTGGTCCCCTGGACCTGGCCCTGCCCTGGGTGCCCACAGCTAGCCCTTGTCCCGGTGCCACAGGGAGTTCGAGGTTGGAGCCCTGCGGCAGGAGCTGGCCACCCTGCTGTCAACTGTGCAGCTGCTCAAGGAGGATCAGCCTGGGCGGAAGATCGCTGAGGTCCAGGGCAAGCTGGCCACGGTAGCTTGGGACCGGGGCCACCCGTGCCGTCCACACCCAGCAGGGGGCCTCTGGTTCAGAGGAGCAGCTGTGCTGAGGGGGCCTGGCAGGCCCCCTGCCCCAGGGGAGGCTGCAGGGGGCATTTTCCGGCTGTTCCCCTGGATGGCTCAGCCCCTGAGAGTAACAAATGGGGGCATCTGTCTGGAGTCCCCGCACTGGGGCATCAGCAGGGGTGATGGCAGGATAGACCCAAGCGCTGGCCACTGGCCCATCCGCCCAGTGGATCTGCCCTTTGGGGCCATCTCCGGCCACCTTGTCATCAACTAAGCTTCTGCCCAGGCCCCACGAGGGGTCGAGGACACTCATGTCAGTGGGCGACTGGAGCCCAAGCTCCTGGAACTCTGCAGTTTGGGGGTGGGGGCACTTGGGGACAGCAGGACACCAGCAGGCGGGCCTGTCCATGCTTCCACACGGGGGTTGTGTTCAGTTTCAGAACCAAATCATGAAACTGGAGAGCAACATGCAGGCCCACAGGACCATCCAGAACCTCAAGTTTAATACAGAAGCCAAACTGGTGAGGAAGGCCCTTGGGCTGGTGCCACCCATCCCCTACCCACTGCCCCTCGAAGTCCCTGGGCTCTGTGGGCTCCTGTGCCCACAGTGGGCCACCAGCGACTGTTGCCTGTGATTGCATGTGTGGTGCACAGCTGCATTTCCTCAAAGACAAGGGCCCCATCTGGCTTGCTCTGCGAGAGATGAGCCCCATTAGCTGTCCTCCACTGGGGTCTGATTCCCACGTGCCTGGGCCAACCACTGCCCCCATGGCTCCTGGGTCATGCGCCCAATCCTGCAGCGCACGCAGGAGACGGCAACCCTGTGGGAGAACACGCTGCACCTGGGACATGAGGCGACCCCATGGGCGCGGGCGCTGGTGCTGGGCCGCAGGAAGGCATGCACATCCCTGGGAAGGCCACGGTGCTTCATCAAGGACACAGACCCTGGCAACATGGTGCCCGTGAATCACTGGGGCGTGTACCAGGCCGTGAGGTGGGCAGTGGGTTCAGGGCTGGGGGCCCAATGGCCACAGGCAGGGGGCCAGGGTCCCAGGGCCATGTGTTATGTCTCTGGCAGGTGGCTGCAGTGGAAGGCAGTCCTTGTGAACCTGGTGGCCCCACGGAGGCCAGGAAGAGTCCCGGAGAAGTCCCACGGCTGGGAGCCCACCCAGCAGCGCACATCCCAACCCCTTTCCCAGAAATAAACATGCCAGCCTTGGCCCTGCCAGAGCCAGGGTACCCTGCTGCCTGCCAGGCGCTGTCCTCCAGGGGCCTGTGGGGCTGGAGAGGGGGAAAGGGGCCCCAAGCAGTGGGAGTGACCAGGACGCAAGGGGCCCGGTCCCCTGAGCCCAGGATTCGTCCTGTCCTGCTCCGGTCTCCGGCCATGTGGCTTGCCTCAGCCCCGGAGGCTCCCTCCTTCCAGGCCAGGCCCACAGGCCCCAAGGTGGAAGGGGCTGCCGCCCCGCCGAGACCCGCGTGAGCCACCCCTGCCAGGGATGTGAGGAGGACATGGGGAGCCCAGGGGCACACAGACCAGGGACACACAGACACCTGGCTCGGAGTTCCCGGGCTCATCCCACCAGCCCCTCCCACCCAGGGTGCCCCCGCAGAGGAAGTGGCTTCTCAGCACTAATCTGGGGAGTAAACAACCCATGTTTGCTCACTCCATCGGCGTGTCCCCTCTTCCTGTCTCTCCAAGGGAGCCCTCGGCTCATCTGCAGTTGCTGGCCCGGCCACCTGCCACAGGGGCTGAGAGGAAGGAACACACGTCCCGGGCCATCCACTCCAGGGTCCTGCTGTGTGGGCATGCCGTGGGAGGCCCAGCCAGGGTGGGCTCTGTCCTTGGCTGCCCCTTACTGCTGACCAGGCATCCTGGGGAGGCTCTGCTGCGACCAAGGGCCCCCACGATCACCCACTACCCCTGTGCCATTCTTGGCCCTGGTGGCCTCTGGCGGTGGTAGCCCCTGGGCTAGGGAGCAGCTGCCATTGCCAGGTTTTTCCTGGTGCCGCCCTGGATGGAGGGACTGTGGAACTCTTCCCAGGAGGGCAGGAGGGAGAGCCTGGTGTCTTAGGGAGGGTGGTCCCCACCGTTGCCGCTGACTCCTGGCCCCAGTCCACCTGCTAGACCTTGACCAGCTGTGCCTCCTCCGAGGTCTGGGCACCCCCACTGGGCAGCTCAGGGCAGGACTCAGCCGACCAGCTGGCCAGCAGGTCGCTGAAATCCGGCATGCCAGGGTGTAGCAGGCCCAGGGGGCTGGGTGCTGGCTCCTTCCAGAAGGACGGGGGCAGCTTCCTCTGGGTCATGGGTGTGATGTGGCCATACTTCCGCTCCAGCCTCAGTCTGCGGCCAGCTGACACCCTGGGTCCTGGGTACTGTCGCAACCCATATTCGAACAGTTCAGCCAGGGGCCCCAGGGGCTGCACTCCATCCCTGTCAAGGCTCGGCCTGCACACCTGCCCCTCAGGACCCCCAGGCTCTGGGGCCTCCTCATCTTCCAGGGGCCCGCCCTGGGCCAGGCGCACCAGGTGGGTGTAGTAGAGCTCGCGGGCAGAGCCACTGGCCAGACAGCCATCCGCGTAGACATCGCAGGCGTCTGGGTCCTGACTCCTGTCCTTGGGGCCGAAGTACCGCTGGATGTCCCCGCTGATGAGCTCCGAGAACCGCAGCAGCTGCAGAGGCGTCTCTGGGCTGCTGGGACTCTGAGGACCTGCTTCTGGGGCAGCCTCGGCCCAGTCTGAGGTCTGGGGAGCGGGGCTCCAGCCCCCTGGCCCCTCACCCTCCAGCTCCTCCTCCTCTTCCTCCTCTTCGGATGTCTCTGGGGGCTCCGGGTCTGAGGGCAAAAAGGAATGGCGAGGTGCCAGAGGCAGCCGGAAGTCACCCAGGGGCTGGACCACTCCAGTGGCCATCTCCTCGCTGTCCCACACTGCTGAGGGCTCCGGGAGAGCAGGCACTGGCTGGGGAGGGAGACAGGACAGGTTAGTGGTTGGGGCCGGCCGTGCCCTTGGGCCCCCAGTGGCCGCTGTCACACCCCAAGAGGCTTCCTGGGCCCCTCGCCTCTCTGCAGCCCTGGCCTCCAGGGGACATGGGCCCCTGCAAGCTATACTCAGTGAGGACATTGAGCTCTGCGGGGGTGAGGTGTGGAGAGGGACAGGGTGGCACAGCGGGCGGGTGGCTGTGGTGGGGATGGGCAGCCCTTTAGTGGAGGCCTCCAGGGCCCGGTCGGGTGGCTGGTCACTGGCCAGGAGTGGTGATTGCTGTCTGGGGGGACAGTCAGGGATCCAGGGATGGAGGTGTAGCTGGACGGGCCACTGGAGTCATGGTCACTTGGGGCTGGGGGACACCCAAGGTGAGGAGAGGAGTCCCAGGGCACTCGGCCTGTCCAGGCTTAGGCTGCCTGTAGAGGTGGGGGGGCGGAGCCTGCCAGGCCTGGGTGAGGGCCGGGACCTGCTGAGCGGAGCCTGGTCCCAGGCTGGGGTTGCCGTGGTGGCAACACGGTGGACTTCATGACTCTCACCCAGTGGGCCCGCGTCTGCTTCAACTGGGCCCAGAGCCCTCGTGGGCCTGGCGCGTGGCTTGAGGGCCCTGCCTGCCCCCGAGAAGCAAGCTGGGGCTGTCCTGTCCAGCCTGCAGCCGTAGGCCCGGGTTTTCAGCCGCCCCAGTCACTGGGGACTGAGAGTTGGCATCTGAGCGGCCCTCACCCAGACTCCAGGGCAGAAAACGCGGAAGGAGCGGGCTCCCAGGGCGGCCACCCCCAGGGGCTGGGGTTGGGGGCTGGCAGGAGGGTCGGGAGGCAACGGCGGGCCGGCAGTAGCTCTCCTCCCAGCCTGTGGCCTGGGCCCCAGAGCCCCACCCCCTGGGCAAGTGCCCCGGTCCTCCACTCAAGGCTAACGGGTGCCCCTGGGGCCGTGTAGCCCAAGCCTTTCTTGGAAGGACCCACGGCAGAGGGAGGAAGGAAGAGGAGGCAAGCTGAGGGGAGCAGGGGCGAGTGGCCGCAGCCCTCGGACAGGTCAAGCAGGTGCCGCCCTTTCTCTATTCCCGAGGCCTCCACCGCCTGCCCACCCAGCTGGCCACACTGGGGCCCTGTTCTCACTCACAGCCCTGGGGCCCTATTGTAGGAAGTATCTGGTAGCCCGAGCACTGGACTTTGGGGAGAGCCAGGATGAAGGCGTCCTTCTCCCTCAGGCCTGGCCCCATGCCCTGCCTCGATGGGTTTGTCCTGCCCGGCCCTAGGGGTCTCTCCTAGGGAATGGGTGGCCTCTGCAGAGACCTAGGCAGAAGGCCTCACAGACCCGAAGCCCCCGGGGGTGTGGCCGCCCCAGCAGCACCCCCCGCCTGTCCCCAGGCCCTGGTTCCTACCTGGCTGCAGCCACAGCTCTGGCAGGCCCGCCTCCACGGGGCGCAAGCATTTATAGCTGGGCCCTGCAGCCGCTGGGGCTGGCAAATATTTGGCAACAGCATTGTCATCGCAGACTGGGCAAATACAGCCCGTTTGCTTTAGCACCCGGCAACCAGAGCCTTGCGGGGGGAGCATGCCGCCCTGCCTCACCTGCACGCGGCCTGCCCAGGGACCATGGAGTGTTTGCTACTGGCACAGCTGGCTCACACCCTGGGACCTAGGACCCTTATCTCCACAGCTGATTGGGGCCCGGAGCAGCCTGGTCAAATAGGCAGAAAATTAAATTTCATGCTATTTTGAGTTCTGGAGTAGGCTCTCTAAAGGATATCCTGCTTCTGCGCCAGCAGGGTAAGTGGCCCTCCACCCGGCTGCAGGACCCAGGGGACAGGACGGGAGGGAGGCCCCAGGACCACCAGCCAGGGCCCTGGGGGGGTGAACGTAGACGGCCTCTGCAGCCACTGCCCAGCCCCCTCTGGCCATCGGGCCTTCCCGGGCAGCTGTGCTGGTCTCTGCGGGCTCTGTGGCCGTGATGAAGACTCGCCGGGCCGCCCCCTCGCACTGGCCCAAGGCCGCAGGCGTGTTTGGCATCACCCCACAAACCCAGGCTTTCCCTAGCCTGGTCCTGGGCCTGGCTGCCACTGCCCGCCTTCCTCAGGCTGCAGTCGTCCCTGGGGGAGCAGTGGAGGACTCAGGACTCTGCCCCCTCCTCCTGCCCCTCCGGAACCTGGTTGGGGGCGTCCTTCCTGCGCCCCCCCAGAAGCACCCCGAGGGCCCCTGCCATTCCCACCAGGTCCCCAACTCCCCCTGCGTGGGCGCTGCAGTCACTTCCTGGGCTGTGGTGGCCAGCTGCCACACCTAGATGGCTCAGCACGATAGAATGTGTCCTCACACGGTTCTGGAGCCAGAAGTCCCCATCAGGTGTCACCAGGGCTGCTTCCTTCCGGAAGCTCTGCGGAAGGTCCCCGGCCTCTCTCCCAGCCTCTGCGTTCCTGTGGACAGCCGCTCCAATCTGCCTCCGTCTCTCATGGCCTTCCCCACGTGTCTCCTCAGGACCCTGTCATTGAATTTGGGCCCACTCGAATCCCCTGTGACTTCAGCTTCACTCATTGCATCTGCAGTGACCTTGTTTCCAACTGAGGTCCCGTTCTGAGGTTCCGGGGGACCTGTCTTTGGGGGACACTGTCCAGCCCAGTTTAGGTCCCCCCATAGGACTGTGGCACTGACCTTGGCATTCACCAGACACAGCCCCCGCTGGGCATTCTGCTCCACTGGTGCAGCCCCCAGTGGTGCTGGCTAGGAGAATTCCCCAGAGCCATCCCCCAGGCAAGTGGGCCCCTGCAGCCGGCAGGCCCCACTCCGAGGACTCCACAGCAGCCCCACCCGGCCGGCACACCCCGGCGCTGGACCCTGTGACATTCACTGTCTCAAGTCTCCAGCTCCTGGAGACCTTCCAGAGGGCCAGGAGGTCGTGGACATCACACTGCCCTGCCCTGGGCTCTTCCCTTGGGCTCCAGGGGCCAACCCCTGCAGGTGGAGATGACAGCCCTCCCACCCAGGGACATTCCCATACACACGGGGTTTGGATACAGACCCAGCCCTTCCTTGCTCCTGGAGCCCTGGCTGCCCTGCCCTGCTGCTGGCTGCTCCCAAAGGCAGAAGAGCCCGAGGGCTTCAGGTAGTCACAGCAGCCACATAGTAGCTGGGGCTACATCAGAACCCTCGGCTGTGGAGAAGTGGCAAGAAGTGAAAGTCTAGCTGGGCTCGGTGGCTCAGCCTGTAATCCCAGCACTTTGGGAGGCCGAGGTGAGTGGATTGCCTGAGCCCGCAGGTTGGAGAATCGCCTGGGCAGCTTGGCGAGACCTCATCTCTACAATAAATAAAAAATTAGCCAGATGTGTAGCACGGCACCTGTAGTTCCAGCTACTTGGAAGGCTGAGGCGGAAGGATCTCCGGAGCCCAGCAGGTCGAGGCTGCGGTGGCCAGGAGTGGCCATTGTACTCCAGTCTGGGCAACAGAGGGAGACTCCAACTCAAAAAAAAAAAAAAAAAAAAAAAGAAGTGAAAGTTCACCCTAAGAGCAAGAGCCTCCCAGTACCAAGCTTGCCACCTGCAGGAGTGGACCTGGAGGGAAACCGTGTCTCATGGCGAGGGGCCGGATCACCTGAGGGCCCGGGGGAGAATGCAGGGAGGGGAGAGGGGCCAGCGTTGGCACAGCCTGTCAGTAGGTTCTCTCTGGAGCCCTTCACAAGCAGGAACCAAGTCCCAGCCCAGGAAGCCCATTCCCAGGTTGGGAAGTCTGTGTCCCAGGAGAGCCCGCGACCCAGGAAAGCCCATGTCCCAGGATAGCCTGTGTTCCAGGGATGCCCACATCCCAAGGAAGCCTGCATCCCGGGGGAGCCCGTATCCCAGGGGAGCCCGCATCCCAGGGGAGCCTGTGCCCCAGGTGAGACCGTGTCCAGCTGAGACCATGTCCAGGTGAACCCACGTCCATAAGAGCCCATGTCCAGGTGAACCCGTGTCCAGGGGAGCCCGTGTCCAGGTGAGCCCATGTCCAAGTGAAGCCATGTCCAGGTGAAGCCATGTCCCAGGGGAGCCCGTGCCCAGGTGAGCCCATGCCCTTGGTGCGGTGCCTCCAACATGTTGAGTCTGGAGAGTCCATCCATGCTGTGGGGCCTCACATTAGCCCCCTCCAGCCCCCTTGGACTGAGCAGCCCTGCCGTCACAAAGCCCTGTGGCTGCCCAGGCCCTGGGAGGGTAGACCCTTCTCTCCAACCGAACACAGCCCCTGCCCCCGGCCAGTCCGGAAAGCGTGGGGCCTGGGGCCCTGGATGTGGACCTCTGATCTGCCCAGGACCCTGGGGCCACACCCTGGGAGGGTGAGGGCCCCCAGGTTGCGCCTGGCTGTGGCCACAGCGCCCCCTGCCGCTCAGTGTGGCAAGGATGGGCCTGTCCATGGAAGGGGCTGGGAGCCAGCGGGGGCCACACTGGCCCAAGCCTGGGGCCTGTGCGCGTAGGCCTCCACCTTGCTGGCCCGGCAGGAGTGGAGGCAGCAGGACCCCAGGGGAACCCAGTGGAGGACCCAGGAGGGCACTTGGGCAGGGGAGACGTGAGATGCTGAGCCGAGGCCTGGGCACGGCAGGCCCCTCAGGCAGGAGGTGGTTGGGGGCGCTGACGGGCCGATCGCAGGACGGCGGAAGCCTGGGAGCAGAGGGGACAGTCTGGAAAAGTCCCGGACCCTGTGGTCAGCTGGAAGGTGGCCCCGAGACGTCTGTCCCGTTGGCCCCAGGATCCTGACATGGCCGAGGGATTCTGCAGGGGCGACTAACAGCCTTGATACGGGAGGTCGCCTTGGGTTATCACAGAGTCCTGGGGTAGGGAAGGAGGCTCAGAGCCTGGAGGCTGGAAGGTGCCATGCTGCTGGCCCTGGAGCTGGAGGAAGGGTGGGGCTGGGCGGCCGAGGGATGCGGGAGCTTCTAGAAACCAGAAAGGCAAGGAAGCGGATTTTCCCACGCAGCCTCTGAGCAGCCTGCGGACTCTGTGATTCCAGCCGCGGAGACCCGCTCCAGCCGCTGACCTCCAGAATGAGAGGGTGGGTGTGTGTTGTCTTAAGCCACTCAGCCGGGCGCTTGGTAACTAGCTTCAGAACAACAGGAAGCTCGTGGCTAGAGACTTGCCCCAGTCCTAGGACCCATGAGTGCCTGAGTCTCAGCTGTTCCTCTGTCACTGGAAAGAAATCTTCAAGCCAGGTGGTCTGCTTACTCAGGAAGAGGGCTCACAATGGCTACCCTTCCCTGAGGGCCCTGGGTGTTACTCCCACACACGGCTTCTCCCTCCGTCCTCTGACTTGGGCACCCCGTCAGCGGGACTGAGGTCCTGCCAATGCCCACTGGGGCCAGCAGGAGGACCCTTGTCCTGGAGCCCAACAGGAGACCACAGAGAAAACCCTACCTTGGAATGGAAAATTCTAGAGTGGGGACAAACTGGAGCAGACAGGTGTTTGTGAAGAGGTGCTTGCCACGCAGTGTGAGGCCAGCATCAGGACACAGAGCCGGGGGAGGCCTAACAGAGCCAGGGGAGGACTGAGGCCAGGAGCCCAAGGAAGTGTTGCTGCACCCGTACGAGTGATGGGGCCTACAGGGCAGGTTGAGGGGCAAGGGTGGGATCCGGGAGCTCTGTGGGGGAGAGGTCAATGGATGACCTCTCTCACCCCTCCTGAGTCCTGAGATAGACCTGGGAGTCCTGCTGGGGGTGGTGCCTCCAGTTTCCGGCGAGGCTGGGTTGGGGATAGTGGAGAGACACTTTCCCAGAGTCATTGCCTGCCTCTGTCCAGCCGGTGTAGGTGGGTGGCCAGGGCCAGGTCGAGCAGCATAGGTGTCCTCAAGTCCCTGGACTGGGGCTGGGTCCACTTACAGGTCCAGCGTCTGCTCCCAGATGCCTCTGGTGGGTCTGTGCGCCGTAGGCCTCCACCTTGCTGGCCCAGCAGGAGTGGAGGCAGCAGGACCCCAAGGGAACCCAACGGAGGACCCAGGAGGGCACTTGGGCTACTGGGTTCCGCCCTGAAAGGCCGGGGAGACGTGAGATGCTGAGCCAAGGCCTGGGCACTGCAGGGCCCCTCAGGCGGGAGGTGGTTAGGCTTAGGGTGGAGCTTTTTGCTCACAGTCCCTGCCAACCCCCTCCCCGTCGGCAGGTCTCAGGCCCTGTGATTCGGAAGGTGCGGGCCTGCCAGTCACCATGTACCTGTATCGATCTTCTTGGGGGAAAATCAATAGCTCCAATATGCCAGCTCTCAAGGGGCGCCGTGATAAACCACCCGGCTAGTGAGCTCGCACGCCTGCAGCCTCTACCTCCCCATCAGAGGCCACAGGGCCTCCCATGACCTGCCTGTGTGTGCTCTGAGATCGTGAAGGTGAAGGTACTGGTTTACGTCTCTGGGGGAGGCAGAGGACAAAGCGCCCTTACTGGCAGGGCCAGGGCGGCTCCACATGGGCCATTGGAGCCAGGGAGGGCCCCACCCGAAACACAGGGACCCTGGCACATCCAACAGTGACTCTTCCAACTCAGGGTCCAAGTCATGTCATCAGAGGGTCAAATAAACACGTGGCATTCGGAGACATCACTGCCCACCAGCCAGAGGCCACGGGAAACAGACCCTCGCCGTGGGAGCCGTGACATGTCTCCATGGGAGGGTGCAAGAAGGACTTCCCCGATTCGGCAGTTGTCGGTGGTCTGAGGAGATTTAGGAGGTGGGACTTGCCTGGGTGGGTGCTGTCAGGAAGTGGGGAGACTCAGGAAGTGGGGAGACTCTATGATGGGCACGTGACTAGTCCCCTAAGGCTGCTGTGACAAAGCACCACAAATGGGGGGACCTCAAACAATATTTATTTCCTCCCAGTTCTGGAGGCCTGAAGTCCAAGGTCGAGGTGTCCTCAGGGCTGTGCCCCCTCTGATGGCGCTGGGGAGGGTCTGTCCCAGGCTCCTTCTCTCTCCCAGGCTACCCCAGTCCCCAGTGGTCCTTGGCAGTAGACACGTCACTCCAAGGTCCTCCTTGTCACATGATCTTCTCCCCCTGTGTGTCTCCCCTCTGGCAAGGACACCAGTCCTTGGACTTAGGGCCCACCCTAATCCAGGAGGACCTCGTCTTAACTGATGACATCTGTGAAGACCCTATCTGCAAATAAGGTCACATTCTTAAGTCCTGAGGGGACACTTCAACCAGTACAGAGCCTCCTGGTCCTCCCAGCGGCCTGAGTGAGAGGGATGTCCACTTAACCGCTGAAGAAGCTGGCAGCAAGGGGTTAAGGCATCCCTGTTTCAGTTCTGTCCCTGACCCAAGGCTGTCATCAAGACTGAGGTGGCTCATGGCCCCCAGAGGCCGCCTGTCCCAGGCTGCAGTTTCAGCCCCGGCTCCGCTCACCAGTTCTGCCCCCACACTGCTGGCCTGCGGCAGCTTGTGCCCAGCGGCCCTAAAGCATCTCACCCAGGACCTGCACCAGCCTCCGCCAGGAAACTGCCGGCAGCCTTCCCCAACGGCCCCTCGGTCTCCACCTTCCCTGGGAAGCCTCCCGGGCTGCACATCGGGATGATTCTGACCCAGCCTTCCCAGCCATGCTTCGAGCCCCCTCCTCCCACTCACAGTGAGTGCTCCCAGGGCCTGCAGGGGGCTGGTTGGGCAGCGATTCAGGGTGGGGTTCCGGGTGGAACAGGTGGGGCAGGGCCCAGCGAGGACAACCGGGCAAACAGGTGCCTGTGTTGACACAACAGCTCCTAATGTGGTCCTGGGCTGGGCCAGGGGCGGGGAGGACGCCCAGGTGTTGCTGAGCTGGGAACCCCTCCAGCTGCTGTCCCTGTCTGGGGCCGCAGGCTCCGGGGCACAGAGCTGGTCCCAGGCCTGCTGCTTCTCCCACCAGGAGGCAGGCGCAGGAGCAGGTGTGCCAGAGGCAGAGAGGGTGACCTCAGAAGGTGGGCACGCTGGAGGTCACCAGGACTCAGGGTCTGATCTTGTCATCAGTCCCCTCTGTGGCAGTCCCAAAGCAGATTCTAGCTCAGGAGGACCACCCAGCCACACACCAAGCAGCAGACGGGCCAAGGTCCTAGTCACCTCCCCATCGACAGGGATGGGCCTAGTGAGCTGCATGCACCCCAGGAGGCAGACGACCTGCAAGACCTGGGCAGAGTCAGGGTCACCCGGGGACATCCTGAGGGGAGGGACAGGGGAAGCTGGAGTGTCCAGGCTTCCAAATCATCTTGCGGTTGGCATGGGTGTGAGCTCCTCTCCAAGACACTGGGCATTAGAAATGACATGTTGCCAGGCTCGGTGGCTCAGCCTGTAAACCCGCGCCTTTGGGAGGCTGAAGTGAGAGGATTGCCTGAGCCCGCGGGTTCGAGACCCGCCTGGGCAGCGAGACCTCATCTCTACAATAAGTCAAAAAATCAGTCGGGCATGGTAGCGCATGCCTGTAGTTCCGGCTACTCAGAAGGCTGAGGCGGAAGGATCGCCGGAGCCAGCAGGTCGAGGCTGCGGTGGCCGGGAGCGGCCACTTCACTCCAGTCTGGGCGACAGAGTGAGACTCCAACTCAAAAAAAAAAAAAAAAAAAAGAAAGGACATGTTATTTTCTAAATCAAAATAAATTAGCCAGGCATGAGGTGTGCGCCTGTGGTCCCAGCCACTCGGGAAGCTGGAGTGAGAGAATTGCTTGAGCCCAGGAGTTGGAGGCTGCAGTGGGTCACAACTGCACCACTGCAGTCCCGCCACCTGGGCTACAGAGCCAGGCCCTGCCTCTAAAGACACAAAGCCCTATTCAGCACATCGGCCACAGTGGGCCTGTCGGTCCAGTGGCACCTGGACTCTATTCCCCACGACACGTTGTGGTTTATTCAGCCTAAGGACGTGCAAGGCAGTGTTTGTACAGCTGATGTCGAAGGTGGACTGTCTCTTGTCACAGCTCCTCGGGCAGGACGGCCACACCTCACATGCATACATACATACACACACACACACACACCACTTTCACACAAGCACACACACTCACATACACACACTCATACACTATCACTCACACATTACACACATACTGACAAACACATACACACTAATACACTCACGCACGCACACGTGTAATTCCACGCCCCTCCACGGAGAGCGCCGGCCAGGCCGGGGGCCCTGGGGCCATTAGCCGGCAGTTCCCAGGGAAGCCCTTGCGGGCCGCGGTTGAGTAGGCCTGGACTCCCGGAGGGCACGACCTGCAAGACCACGAGCCCTAACCGTCCCAGGCCGAAAACCAGGCCGGCGGTGGCGGTCGGGCCTGGGGAGTGCGGGCCGGGCGGTGGGGAGGCCGGTCGGCGGGGTCCACTCCGGACAGGACAGAGAACCGCCCTTCCCGGCAGGCCCTCGCGCCCCGGGGGCCGGGCCCGGCGGCGGAAGAGCCCGCCGGCTGCAGTGCGTCACTTCCGCCGCGCAAGGGGGCCCACGTTTTGTAGTCGTGAGCGGAGGCCGGGTATGGCCCCGGCTTCCGGCCTCCCGCGCCGGAAGTGACGCGAGCGCCGCGCGCCGCGGCGTCCGCGCGGAGCCTAGGTCGCGATGAACCGTGTCTCGTGTGCCTCGGCGGCCCGGTGAGCTCCGCGAGGTCCCGGGCGCGGGCGGGCGCTGGCTGACGGGCGAGCTGTGCGCTCACGGCTTTCTCTCTTCCAGGGCCGCCCGGGCGCTGAGGCTCGGGGGCTGGGCGTCCCGGAGCCTGCACCCGCCGCCCGGAGGCCGGGCTCGGGCGCAGTCGGAGGCCGAGGGTCAGGAGGAGGAGGAGGACGACCCGGACCGCCCGCTTCGGTTCTCCTCCAGCGAGGCCCACCCGTCCCGCTGGACGGTGGCGCACTCCCTGGGGAAGCGGCAGCAGCAGCCCTGGTGGAAAGTGCTGCCGCTCAGCCTGTCCCTCTCAGCCCTGGTCCTCTGGCTTTATCTGCGGGAGGAGGGCGCCGCGGACCGGTGGCTGGCGGGGGTGCTGGACGGAGAGGGACCCGAGGAGCCCGCCCCTCCCGCCGCCCCCGGCGCGAGAACGTAGGAGGGAGCAGACGCCCGCCGCCGCGGCGGTGTCGCGAGGGGCCGTTTCCGTCCCGGCGTTCGCGCGTCCGCGTCGCCGAGGCCTGCGCGGCGGGGGCCCAGGCCGCGCGGATTCGCCTGAGGCGGGGCGGGACGCCGGCCGCCCGGAGCCTGCGCACCGACTGTCGCCTGTGCCTGGGGATTCCGTCCACTGCCCGACCCCTGGAGGTGTTAGTTAACGCGCTGCGCGAGGCTGGATGCGTGGTGTCTTCGAAGAACCCAGCCATGCTTCCAAAGCGGTGCTGGCGACACTTGGCATCCAGTGTTAGTTTTGCAGGTCATCTCCTTTCTGGGAGGTACTGGCACCCGTGTTAAACTTGGTGGTGTGCTGTGGCCGGTGTAAATGGCATCTGTCGATTTTTACACGCTCGCGAATTGAAAATAAAATTTGATTTTGTAGTGTGGAACTAAGACAATTCCCTTTTTTGGCATTTAACTTTTTAAGAAAAGAGTAGTTTAGTAGGCCAACATCTGTCTTTTAGTTTTTTTTTTCCAGAGTGGGATCTCAGAAAAGGAACTTGAATGTACACTGTGGAAGACATTACCAAATGGTACCAGAAACAAAGACCTTGCTTGGCTTTTTTGCATTTTGAATTCTGAGTAAAATTCAACTGATGAATATTACTTTTCACCAATTATGGGTGCTATTTTGGGTTACCTAAATGATATTTTTTTTCAACTACTACTTAGGAAAAATCTGCTTTATTCTGAATAAAATACAAGATGCATAAAAGAAGGCTTTTATTTACTTAAGCTTCTGTGGAAGGCTTTATCTCAGCATGCTTGTGGTACTGAAGTTAATTGGGTATCTCAGATACTGAATGTGTGGCAGTACACTGGCTTCTCACCAGGCTCCTGTGCAAAAGTGCTCCAGGTGTCTGGCACACCTTGATAAATTATATTTGTGAGAGAAGTGGGATGGATATGGGTATATTCATTTCTTTGAAGAACGTGAGATGCCAGTTGCAGTGGCTCATGCCTGTGATCCCAGCACTTTGGCAGGCCAAGGTGAAAGAATCGCTTGAGACCAGAAGTTTGAGATCAGTCTGGGCAATATTGCCAGACCCTTTCTCTACAAAAAAAAATTTATCATGACATGCTTGTGCATACCAGGGAGGCTGAGGCAGGAGGATGGCTTGAGCCCAGAAGTTGGAGGCTGCAGTGAGCTATGATTGTACCTCTGCACTCCAGCTTGGCCAACAGAGACCCTGTCTCTGAAAAACAAAGACTGGGTGTGGTGGCTCAAGCCTGTAATCTCAGCACCTTGGGAGGCCGAGGAGAGAGGATTGCCTAAGCCCAGGGGTTTGAGACCAGCCTGGGCAACATGACAAGACCTCGACTCTACAATAAATCAAAAAATTAGCCGGGCATGGTAGTGTGTGTCTGTAGTTCCAGCTACTTGGAAGGCTGAGGTGGAAGGATCGCTGGAGCCCAGCAGGTCGAAGCTGTGGCGACCATGAGCGTGCCACTGCACTCCAGTCTCGGTGACAGAATGGGACTCCAACTCCAAAAAAAAAAAAAGGTGATGAGACCAAGGTTTGCAGTGAGTGACCTAAGCTTAGCTCAGGTTACGTCATCCCATCAGGAGCCAAGAACTCAGATGTCTTCTTGTGGGCCTGGCAAGGTTGTGACCTGTTTGGTTCGGGACCATTTGGTTTGAGCAGTCATTTGAACTCAAACCCTGACATTTACTCTCACTAGCTCTTATAGGAAAAAAAAAAGTTGGAACTAATAACTTGGGTTAATTAAAAGTAACTTTTATATGACAAAAGCAATATATGTTTTATTCTGGGAAAGTTAAACACTAAAATAAAAAGAATCAGAAGCAACGATAATCCCAACACCTGGAGGGACCCACTGTGGACGCTTGTTTACTTTTTGGGTTGTTCTCATGCACACATGGGTACATCTTTTTCACATATGCAAGTGGGGTTGTAGCATTGTCTTTGATGAGACACCCCAGGGCATTTACCCATGAGGGCGGTTCTGGTGGTGACCTTGCACCTGTGACTGGCTTTGTGAGCAAAGGGAGGACCCCAGGCTAGCTGGGGACAGCGGGCAGACCTTCCGCATACCTGGAGTTTGCAAGGCGCACAAAGAACGGCAGCCGAGCAGATTAATGGGTAAATGGTTTATTAAGCCCCTTTATTGTTGAGCTGCTTCTGTAGTGTTTTTGTTGTTGTTTCTCCCCACCCAGCTATGGCTTTTATTTTTCCTAGGGTACTTGGCACATTGACCTCCTCAATAACTGCCCAGTAGCTGGGCACAGTGGCTCACGCCTGTAATTCCAGCAATATGGGAGGCAAAAGTGAGAAGATTGCCTGAGTCTAGAGGTTCAAGACCAGCTTGGGGCAATTTGGGGAGACCTTGTCTCTACAATAAATCAGTTATCCAGGCATGGTGGTGTACGCCTGTGGTTCCAGCTACTTGGAAGGCTGAGGCCCAAGAATCGCCTGAGCCTAGCATGTTGAGGCTGCAGTGGCCGTGAGCGTGCCACTAAACTCCAGCATAGGTGACAGTGAGACTGGCTCAAAAAATAAAAAGTACCCAGTGAGCATTTGAGTGGGAGAGAACATCGCGAGCATGGTAGAGCAAAAGAAGCAGTTGCAGTGATTCCGAGATGAGCAATTGTTAGGCAGAAAGAGGAGGAAATTGTTTTTTAAAAGGAAAAGAAATTATTTCAAGGAAGAAGTAAGGTAAATGGTCACTTCTAAGCCGATGAACAATCTTGGAAGGTCCTCGCAGAACTGTGCGTTTTTTTCCCCCGGAAAGGTGGACTACTTCTAAATTCACAATGAAAACCCTGGCATTACTTTATATGTTTAGAACTACCCCTGCCTTTAAAGAACATTTCTTCAAAGGTATGAAAAGTGACACTTTCTCTCTTAGATTACATCAGTTCTCTCTGTTGTCTTCTGGGAAGATGCCGCCTGTGTGAGGAGGAGCTCGGGCTGTCTTCCCTGCACCTCTCCAGCCAAGATTCCACATCTCCCTACCCTGGGCCCCCAGCGTCCCTGCTTGGGCTCTCAGAGGCTCCCTAGACATCTCCACCAAACTCCACGATGGAATGCGTCTCCCCCACCCGTTTCTCCACCCCTGAGCTGGAGATGCGGGGGCTTCCTAGGTGGCTTTCTCGCTCCTGGTGCTGGCAGTCAGTCAGCAAGTGCTGCGTATTCCTCTCCCGAAGAATTCACGGGCCCGGTCCTGCCTGCTTTGTTTTCCGGTTGTTCTACTTTGAAAATATCATGTTCTTGACTTTAACATTTTAATTTTGAGATTTTAATGCAGTACTTGTAGAGCTGGTAACTTTAGAAAATGTGAATGTATGAAGTCATTCTACCAGTGAGAACTTTTGTTATTTTACAGTATGATTATATTTCAAAAAGTAACATGCATACTTGGAACGAACACATGGGAGTGTTGTGCCTTGCTTTTACCGTAAAAGGAAGCATTTTTCATGTAACTAAAATGCCTTAGGAAGCACTGGTATTATCAAGTCACGCATAGCACTCAGAATTGCACCACTTCCCAACTACTGGGCTGTTAGGCTGTCTGGAGTTTTGCTAAGTAGCGTGATAATTGCCTTTATACACAAATCTTTGTCTGAATCTGATGTTTTTAGCTCAGTGTTCCTAGAAAAGGAACAGATTGTTTTCACAAAGGTCAGGCCCGGGCCCCGCCCCTTCCCCCCGGCACACGCCGGTGTGTGTGTCTTCCCTGGGCTTCCAGTCTCTTGCATGCGTTTTCGCAAGGAACCGCTCGGCTGGGACGTCCTCCGTGTGCTTCCATTCATTCACTTAAAGTCGCAGCTCAAGACCAGCCCGTCCCGGGCGGCCGTCGCCACGGCCTGCCTGAGACCCCGAGCGGGGTCCCGGCGCCAGGGCGCCCCGCGGGCAGCGGAGCGCAGGGGCGGGCGCGGGCGCGCGGGGCCGCCGCCCGTGTCTGCGCGCAGCGGCCGCCCCGCGCCGGGGCCGGCGGGCTCGGGGCCGCGGCGGGCGGGCGCGCCGGGTGGGCTCGCGGGCGCGGCCGCGGCCGGGGGAGACGCGCCCGAGGCGTGTCCGCGCCCGCGGGGGCGCCGCGGGCGCGCGCGCCGGCCGGGCTCGGCGCCGCCGGGCGGGGGCGCGGCCCGGGGGCGTGGCCGGCGCGGGCGGGGCGGGGCGGGCCGGCCGGGCGGGGGGCGCCGGTGGGCTCGCGCGGGGGAGATCCGGGGGCGGGGGCGGCCGGGCGGCGCATGCGCGCTGCATTGTTTTGACTGAAAATGCCGTCGGTTTCGAAAGCGGCGGCGGCGGCGCTGAGCGGGTCCCCCCCGCAGACGGAGAAGCCGACCCACTACAGGTCAGTGCCCGCGCCCGCCGCGCCCCGGCGGCCCGCAGGCCGGCCGGCCGCGGGGCAGCCGTGGGAGGCGGCCCGCGCTCCGGCGCCGGGCCTGGGGAGTCGCCGCGGAGGGGGCGCCTGGGCCGCGCGCCCGCGCGCCCGCCCGCGCCCCCGCCGCCCGCGCCCGGCCGCCCGCGCCGTCCCGGGCCCAGGGCCGCGCCTGGGCTCGCGCGGGCCCGGCCATCCGGACTCGGGCCGCCGCCGCCTGAGGTCGGACGCGGCGCCGGCTCTGCGCGGCACCCGGGCTTGGGGTTCACGGCCTCCGGTGGGGGTCGGGAGCAGCGACCGGGTTCGGGTCCAGGCGCCGCGCCCAGGCTCTGGCCGGCTCGGACCGTCCGGACTCGGGCTGCTGCCGCCTGAGGTCGGAGCACGGCGCCTGGGGTCTGCGGTGGCGCCCGGGCTTGGGGGTCCACGTGCTTCTGGTCGGGGTCGGGGAACAGCGCCTGGGGCTGGGGCCAGGGACCTCTCCTGGGCTCTGGGCGGCTTGGACCATCTGGACTCGGGCTGCCGCCGCCTGAGGTCGAAGCACGGGTCCTAGGGTCTGAGGTTGCGCTTGGGGTCTGGGGTCTACACTGGTGGGCATCTGGTGCCAGTGCCTGGGGCTAGGGCTAGGGGTCCGCCTGGGCTCGGGGTGGGCTCACGACTGACCATCTGGACGGGGGCTGCTGCCGCCTGAGGTCGAGCACTGGCCCGGGGTCTGGGGAGGCGCTTGGGCTACGGGTCTATGCTAGTGGGGGTCGGGGAACAGTGCCTGGGATTGGGGTCAGGGGTCTGTGCCTGGGCTCAGGGTCAGGTGTTCACACCTGGACTCGGGGTTAGGATCCACGCCCGGGCTCAGGGTGGGGTCACCACTGACCATCTGGACGGGGGCTGCTGCCGCCTGAGGTCAGAGCACTGGCCCAGGGTCTGGGGTGGCCCCTGGTCTTGGGCTTGGGTTCAGGGCCTGGGCTCTGAGATTGTGCCGGTGGTTGCACCTCGTGTCAGGGCGTCGTGCCTGGGGTCCCTCTGGAATCGAAGTGAGGGTTGCGCCTGGGGTCTGGGTACCCTGGCCGGGGGATCCTGCCCCAAGCCCCCCGGCAGCCCGATGGCGGCGGCTGCTGCAGAGGCGACCCCAACGCTGTTTGTTTTTTTAGGTATCTAAAGGAATTTAGGACAGAGCAGTGCACCCTGTTTTTGCAGCACAAGTGCGCCCAGCACAGGCCATTTACCTGTTTCCATTGGCATTTCCTAAATCAGCGTCGCCGCAGACCCCTCCGCAGGCGCGATGGCACTTTCAACTACAGCCCAGATGTGTACTGCTCCAAGTACGACGAGGCCACCGGCGTTTGTCCCGACGGCGACGAGTAAGTGGCGACAGGAGGCAGCATGGCCAGTGGATGGGCACTTGCCAGCACTCCTCCAGACATGGCCTGGCATCCCTGAGCGGGCACCTGCTAGCAGTCCACCTGGACGGGCCTTGACTCCCCAGGTGGGCACTTGCTGGCTGCCCTGGGCTTGGCCTTGGCTCCCCAGGCGGGCACTTTCCCATACCCCTCTGGACGTGGCCCTGACTCCCTGGTGGCCACTGACCTGCCGACCCCTTGGATGTGGCCCTGGCTCCCTGGGTGGGCACTTGCTGGCTGTCCCCCTGAGTGTGGCCTTGACTCCCCGGGTGAGTACTTGCTGGTCACCCCCGAGCCGTGGCCTTGACTGCCCAGGTGGGCACTCACTGGTCACACCCTAGTCGGCCTTGACTTCCTGGCAAGTACTCGCTGACTGCCTCCTGGATGTGGTCTTGACTTCCCAGGTTGGTACTTGCCAGCCGCCCTGCTGGACACGGCCTTGACTCCCCAGGTGGGCACTTGCCGACCATCTCCCTGGACGTGGCCTTGACTCCACAGGGTGGGCACTTGCCAGCCATTCCCTGGACAGGCCTTGACTCCCCAGGTGGGCACTCACCGGCCAAGCCCCCCTGAAATGTGACTTTGAATCCCTGGGTAGGCACCCACTGGCTGTCCCCCCGGACATGGCCTTGACTCCCCAGGTGGGCACTTGCCGACCATCTCCCTGGACATGGCCTTGACTCCACAGGGTGGGCACTTGCCAGCCATTCCCTGGACAGGCCTTGACTCCACAGGGTGGGCACTTGCCAGCCATTCCCTGGACAGGGCCTTGACTCCCCAGGTGGGCACTCACCGGCCAACCCCCCCTGAAATGTGACTTTGAATCCCTGGGTAGGCACCCACTGGCTGTCCCCCCAGACGTGGCCTTGACTCCTCAGGTGGGCACTCGCGGGCTGTCCCCCCAGATGTGACCGTGACTCCCTGGGTGGGCACTTGCAGGCCATTCTCCTGGATGTGGCCTTGACGCCCTAGGTGGGCACTGGCCAGCCGTCCCCCTGGACACAACCTTGACTCCCCAGACATGGCTTTGACTCCCCGGGTGGGCACTTGCAAGCCATCCCCCTGGATGTGACCTTGACTCTCCAGGTGGGCACTTGCCAGCCATCCCCCTGGACATGGCCTTGACTCCCCAGGTGGGCACCCACTGGCCACCCCCTGGATGTGGCCTTGACTCCCCAGGTAGGCACTCTCTGGCCGCCCCTTGTATGTGGCCTTAACTCTCCAGGTGGGCACCTGTTGGTCCTCTGGACATGGCCTTGACTACCCAGATGGATACTTGCTGGCCACCCCCCGGACGTGGCCTTGACTCCCTGGGTTGGCATTTGCTGTCCCCACGAACATGGCCTTGACTCCCCGCATGGGCACTCACTGGCTGTTCCTCATGGACGTGGCCTTGACTCCCCGGGTGGGCACTAGCTGGACACCCCCCTGAATGTGGCCTTGACTCCCCTGCCTTGGCCTTGATGCCCCGGGCGGGCACTCGACAGCCATCCCCCTGGACATGGCCTTGACTTCCCAGGTGAGCGCTGACTCCCCACTTCTTTTCCACACCTACCCCTGTGGGGAGGGATGGCGTTTTTACTCTGAAGCTTTCCAGTGACCAGTGATGGGGGGCATTTTCCTATTAGGAGACTAGTTTGGAGGGGATAGTGTGCGTTTTAGAGGTAACTCTTATGTAATCCAAAGCGATTTTGCTTCCACTTCCCACCTTTGATTTCGGCAGAGTTCTCTCCACATTTCCCAAGGTACAGCTCTTGGATTTAGCACCGTTTTGTCCTGGTCGGTGGCTTTCCAGTTCCAGAGCTTTTTAGAGTGTTTCTCCACACTGAAGAATATATCTGGAATGTTTCCTTTCTTGATATTTACATATTTACTTAAAAAAAATAAGAGAGTTATTTCATTTGCAGGCTGTCATTTATGTGGCACTTTTAAAGTTTAAGAAATCAGCCAGGCTCGGTGGTTCAGCCTGTAATCCCGCACCTTTGGGAGGCTGAGGTGACTGGATTGCCTGAGCCCGCGGGTTTGAGACCCGCCTGGGCAGGCGAGATCTCATCTCTACAATAAATCAAAAAATCAGCCGGGCGTGGTAGCGCATGCCTGTAATTCTGGCTACTCAGAAGGCTGAGGTGGAAGGATCGCCAGAGCCCAGCAGGTCCAGGCTGCGGTGGCCGGGAGCGGCCACTGCACTCCCGGCTACTGCACTCCAGTCTGGGCGACAGAGTGAGACTCCAACTCAAAAAAAAAAGAAAAGAAATCAAGGTTTTGTTTTGTCTGTTTTTTTTTTTTTTTACAAGTTTCCTAATAGTGTTATGAACAGATGTCTTTATTTGAAATATGTTAAATGGGAAAGCTCAAGTCAGACTGTATATTCACATGTCGGGCAGAAAGTGGTGTCAGGAGGGCTCTGCCTTCTTCCCGTGGGCTGCTCAGGGAGGGCAGAGGGTGGCCCTTTCCTTCCTCGAGCTGAGGTGGCAGTTGTGGTTTTGAAGGCCCTGATCTCCAGGGACCCTTCCGTTGAAGACTGCTTTGACCCGGGTCACACAGAGATGCACATGCGATCTGTTTTCCTCTATTTTTCAACAGTTAGACCAGGGAGTGAACTTTTCTGATCGATGGTGATGACGTTACAGTTACTGGCAGGTTATTAGTTGCTGCTAGATGGGTAAATAGTGTCGCGAAGGCAGTTTGATGCCCAAACATGGAATAGTGTTGCCCGTTTTGGTTGCCCGTGCAACTTTTCTTTTGAGTTGGGGTTTCACTCTGTTGTCCAGGCTGGAGTGCAGTGGCACAATAATGGCTCACCACATCCTCCACCTCCTGGGTTCAGGCGATCCTCCTGCCTCAGCCTCTCAAATAGCTGGAAGTACAGGTGTGTAACACCACACCTTGCTAATTTTTTGGATTTTTTTTGTAGAGTTGGGAGCGTCTCGCTCTGTTTCCCAGGCTGGTCTTGAACTCTAGGGCTCAAGCAACCCTCCTGCCTCACTCAGTCTCGTAAAGTGCTGGGATTACAGGTATGAGTCACCGCACCCGGCCTCTATGCAGTTCTAAAAGTGCATCATTTAATTGCTTTTGAGCTACTGTTTTCTGCAAATGGGCCTTTTGAAGGTGTTTTTCTAGTTGAGGTCTGAGCTCAACCTCTAATTTCCTATTAGTGGGCCAGTTCAGAGGGGATAGTGTATGTTTTAGGGGTAACCCTTGTGTGATTCAAACCGATTTTGCTTCCACTTCCCACTTGTCCAGATCTGGGGTCCTGCGTAAGTGGGGCCCCTGCTGCCTGACCCTGGTGTGGGATCCATGGAGTGTGAAGACCAGTAACCCAGTTTGTCTGACCCCATCCCAGCGTGGAGTGTGGGGACTGATTGGCAGTTTGCAGGGGTGTTTTTTTAACCTCAAAGAAAGGAAGCTGCTTTTTTTTTTTTTTTTTTGAGTTGGAGTCTCACTCTGTCACCCAGACTGGAGTGCAGTGGCCGCTCCCGGCCACCGCCGCCTCGACCTGCTGGGCTCCGGCGATCCTTCCGCCTCAGCCTTCCGGAAGCTGCTTTTTAACAAACACCAAAAGACAGTTCACAAAGAAGCCTCTTTTAATGGGATTTGGGATCTGGTGTCTGGATGTCCTGGTATTGATTCAGCCCCATTTCTGCGCATGGAGTGGTGTCCAGGTCTTCCTGGGGTGAACTCCTACCTGAGGGCAGTCACTTAGAGCTTGCTCTAGTAGGAATTCAGCAATAGGCGGTTGAAATGACCTGCAGTTTACCACCGAAAAACCTAAGCAGGACTAAGATGCTTGTTTGACATTGTGGATGCATGCTGGGTACACCTCCACATAGTGAGAAAACCAGGTGTCTTGCTGAAGAGTGTGTTTGTGCCTTTTATTGTGCATGTGAAGGGACTCGCCCCAGCCCTGCAGGAGTGTTTGACAGGCTGTCTCCAGGGGGAAATCTCCCTGGCAATTACTGCTCTCTCCATGGGGGCGGGACTTGCCCAACACTGCATGGGTGGAATAGCTGGCATTTGCCCTGACCAGCCGCACATTCTGGTTCGGGCAGGGTTGCCACCGAATCTGTAAATAGACACTGCATTTCGGAGCAAGAACAGGGTCTTCCTTCTACTTCAGTTCATTGGCTTTTGAAATTTCTGTTTTGGGTACCTGTGCCACCAGCCTTTTATCTTAACATGTGGATCTGTATCAAAGAGCAAAGACCCTTCAGCCCCTGTCAGGAGAAGTTAGTGTTGCTTTTGGTGCTGGCTGGAGCCACTGTGGGGCTGAGTCATGGGCACCAGGGGTCAGGGGCCCCTGGAGGGTTTGCACCCAGGCTGCCGGCATCTGCTTTCCTAGGTGGGCTGGCATCCTCCCTCTGCCCTTACTTCCCTCTGTGTCCGTCCTGCTGCCACTTCCCAGTTGCCCTCTGGCCTTACCCCCTCTCCTCAGTGGGCGCCCACCCTCCTCCACCCCCTCGCTGCCATTTCGCCTTTTCTCCCTCCCATGGTGCCCGCCCGCAGCCCCACCCCCTCGTGGACGCTCCCCGTGGGAATCCCTACTGTCACTACCTTTCCTGGGGGGCAGCCGCCCCTCGCTGTCACCTCTTGTCCCGTGCCCGCCCTCCGCGGCGTCACCCACCCCCATGGGCACCCGCCACGCTCGGCTGCGGAGGTCCCTCTGCCTGCGTCCCCGCCCTGGCTCTGAAGTGCCCTTTGTTCTGGTGGACACGCCCCTTCCCCGGCGCGGGCCGCGATTGGCCGCCCAGAGTCACGTGCGCCGCCCCCGCCCCCGTGGGAACCGGCCCCGCAGCGCGGGACCGCGTGCGCCTTGCCTGTGCGCGTTGAGCACCCCGGCCCGAGCGCGGCCCCGGCTGCGCGGGGCGTGTCCCCCCGTGCACCTGTGGCAGGTGTTTCTCCGGAAAGCGCCTCGCCGTGCGGAGGTTCCTGGGGTCCAGCCAAGCCCAGAAGTGGCTTCTGGAGAGCCAGCACCCCCCAGTACCCCACCCCCGCCCCCAAACTGGGCCTGCTCCCCCGGGGCGTGGACGCCCGGAGCTGGCCGGTCTTCACACCTGAACCCAGGTGTGGCTGGCTCCTTTACAGGTTTACAGGAGACCACATGAGCACACCTTTTTGGTGAATAGCCAGTTTGAAGTTTTGGTTTTTATTTATTTTATTTGTTTTGTTTTTTACCTGCTGGGCTCAGGTGATCCTTCCACTTCAGCCTTTCAAGTAGCTGGAACTGCAGGCTTGTGCCACCACGCCTGGCTAATTTTCTGATTTATTGTAGAAACAAGGTTTCGCCAAGTTTCTTAGGCTGGTCTTAAACCCCTGGGCAGTCCTCTCACCTCAGCCTCCCAAAGTACTGGGATGACGTGCATGAGCCACTGCGACTGGCCTGATTTTTTTTAATTATAAAGATGTGGGGTACAATTCAGAGTTAGGTATACAGACATTGATTATGCAGGTACCTTTGTTGATGAAGTGTTTCCCTCCCTCCCCTAGCAGTTTCCCTCAACCACCACTCCCACCCCCTCTCTCTGACAGTTTCTCACTACTGCCAATCTCTTTCTTGTAGTACTATGATAATTGTTAAAGGTCCACTTATGAGTGAGAACATATGGTACTCCGTTCTTTGTTTCTGTGATACAGATCACTGAGTAGATCGATTCTAAATCCATCCAAGTTGCTGCAAAGTCCATATATTTGTCCTTCTTTACGGCTGCATAATATTCCATTGTGTATATGTACCACGTTTTCTCAATCCATTCCAGCTTCCACGGGCAGCATGGTTGGTTCCGTGTTTTAGCTATTGTGAATAGAGCTGCCACAAACATACATCTGCAGGTATCTTTTTTGTAGCATGATTTGAGTTCCTCTGGGTATATTCCCAATAGGGGAATTGCTGGGTCATACGGAAGGTCAATTTCTAGTTCTTTCAGAAGTTGGCATTCTGTCTTCCAAAGAGGTTGCACTAGTTTGCATTCCCACCAGCAGTGTAGAAGCATTCCTTTTTCTCTGCATCCTGACCAGCATCTGTTGTTTGTTTTATTAATGATGGCCATTCTTACTGGGACTAGGTAGTTGTTTTGTTTTGTTTTTTTTTAAATCAGATTTCGGTTCTAATAAACAGAAAAGCCTTCCCTCCCCCACCCCCCCACTAGGACCTGTGGGGTGGGGGGTGGGGGCTGGTACTGGAGGAACTGGAGGAGCCTTCAAGGGTCCATTTTCTTGGGAAAAGAATTCAAGTTGTCCCCAACTGTATAGTTACAAAGTAACCATCCAATTGGTTAACCCTCCTGCCATGCTGACTGTGCCTGGGGCTGCAGGCCTCCAGCCCCTTTTCCCTTGGTGTATGGTAACTTTACAGGTAGGTGGAAGAGATCAGGCTATCCCTCCCGGGCTCCCCGCGGTGATTCCACCTAGCGAGCCTGGCACCTCCCGCCTGTCCTGTGGGGCAGCCTTCCCAGGCCCCTCTCCCAGATGCACGTGGGTATCTCAGGACAGAGCCCTGTCTGGTGGGCCAAGGTATGTGGCAGCAGGTCTCTGGCAGCAGGTCTCTGTATTGACAGGAACTAGATACTTTTCTGAGTATCCATTTCTAAGTAAGACTGTTGCTGCTTGTATCAGACCTGGCTAGAGTCCCATGTTTCTCTTAACAGGTCCTCTTGCAACATTTAATTGTAGTTGAGTGCCTAGGACCTAGCACTTAGGTGAAAATTCATTCCCTTCAGGGGGTTTCTAGTTGAACTGATCTCATGAGCCAACTCTGCGTGGGCTTTTGGAGTCAGGAGAAAGCCCAAGGCAGGTCTAGAACAAAAGAGCGCCACATGTAAGGGCCGGGGCTGCTCCCAGCCCAGAAGACAGGCTGTTGGTGGTTCCAAGTCACCCAGCCTAATGGAATTAATTACACCCAGGTGACTGAGCTGGGATCTGTAAGAGACACGAAGAAACCCGCCCCGCATTCATGGGGGTAAATCGCCTGCCCCCTGAACGGCTACTGCGCTTGCTTGCGTCCCCCCTGCTCTGGGATGGGGTGACCAGGAGGAAGCTCCCAGAAGAGGGAGCTGTAGCCTCAGCTTGGAGGCCTGTGGAGAGCGGCCTCTGCAGAGGAAGATTCCTCAGGAGCCAAAGCCACTTTTTGGAGCCCAGGAAGGAGGCAGCCTATTGCTAAGGGATTGGTGGGGGAGTCCCCATCCTGCCTAGGGAGCTGGGGGCAGGCCTTGGAAACGAGGGGCTGGGGAAGCTGGCCACTCACCCAGACCTAAGATGATGCCCTCCAGCCCTGCCCCCGAGCCCGCCTTCAGCGCCCCTGTTGTCACGGGCCTTTCCCTGCCCTCCTTCCAGCGCTCGTTCCGTACCCCTCTGCACCCCAGGTGTTTCGGTACTGTGCTCTGGGCCCCCATCTGTGCCTGGGAGAGGCCACACGCACTTCTGGCCCTCTGAGCCCCGAGGTCGTGGGTGTGGTCCTGCCCCTGGGAGCGGCAGTGTGGATGTGTGGGCCCTGGCCCGGCGGCCTGGGTGGACAGTGTGGGCTGACGGGCCCCCAGGTGGTCCCGATGCACTTGGCTCACGGACCGACCAATATGCGAGGGACCAGGCCCGGCACGCCCTCCCCTGGGCTTAGGTGAGAGTCACCTGACGGACAGAGTGGGGGGGTTCCTGCAGGCCTGGAGACGGGGTGGGAGCCTCTGGCCCCTGGCCGCCTCCTCCTGTCCCTCCCGTACTGGTCTCAGTGAGTCCAGAGATTTGGAGCATGTGGTGAGCCATGTCCTGCAGTCACCCTCCGGGAGCTGTGTCTCCATCAGCCGTTCTGGCCACCGATTGTTCTGGATGGGTTTGAGGACCATGTGTGTCACCCGCTCCGGGGGCTCCCCCGGCCCCTCCTGCCATCCAGCGAGCAGGAGGTTGCTGTGCCTTCTTGGGGTGTCCCCTTTCACTGCTCAGATGTCCCGAAGACATATCCTTTCCTTGAACCTGCTCCAGTGTCTGAAGGTCGGCTCAAGCCTGGAAGTTGTGTGACTGCAGGAACTGGCAGGCCCAAGCCGGAGGCAGTGCTGGGTGGTGCAGGAAGCACCCAACGGTGCTACTGCAAGAGGGAGGCCTGGGTATCAGCTCTGGTTGCCGTGGTAATGGCCCTGGAGAGGCACGAGGCAATGCTCAGCGCTAACCGGAGAGGCCCTCTAGGGACCCGGACAAGGCTAGGCTTAAAGTCGGGGCACGTGGAAAGGGTGTAGTGTGTGCAGGCGGTGCCTTTGTAGGAGCACAGTGTGCATGACTGCTCCCATCTTGGCTTGTTGAGCAGCATCCTTCCGCCTCACCCTCTCGCGAGGCATGGGGCTGGGGTTTCTTGCCTCACCGCGGGGCGTGTGCTGCAGGTCAAGCTGGAGGATCTGCTTCTGTTCCACGCCCTCACCCTTGTCACACAGCTCTGGGCATTCTCAGGCTGTACCCACAGTGGGAGGCATACGTGTTCTGAAGACTGGAACCGTGTTTTTGTTTTTGTTTTGAGTTGGAGTCTCACTCTGTCGCCCAGACTGGAGTGCAGTGGCCGCTCCCGGCCACCACAGCTTGACCTGCTGGGCTCTGGTGATCCTTCCGCCTCAGCCTTCTGAGTAGCCAGAATTACAGACGTGTGCTACCACACCCAGCTGATTTTTTGGTTTATTGTAGAGATGAGGTCTTGCCTGCCCAGGCGGGTCTCGAACCCGCGGGCTCAGGCAATCCACTCACCTCAGCCTCCCAAAGGCGTGGGATTACAGGCTAAGCCACCGAGCCCGGCTGGAACCGTGTTTTTAAACGTTGGCTTTCCCTTTAGTTTATTTTTTTAGTATGGTCAAGTATACAGAACTTACCATCCTGACCATTTTTAAGTGCACAGGTCAAGGTTTACTCCTCTGTGGCGCAGACAGTGCCACCATCTGTCTCCAGAGTGCTTCTAGCCCCCTCAAAACTGCCCACAGAACACTAGCTGCCTCTCAGGGCTTGATGTGAGCAGGGGCATGGGTGTTCCTGGCCGCCCTCCATGGTAAACAGTAACACACGCTACCCCTCTTCTCTTTTGGTGTTTTCACCGCCCCCCCCACACACCTCCTCCCACTCCTAAGGGCCATGCGGCCTGGCAGGTGATCTCGTGGGGCATCCAACGTCCTTAGTCATTTCCGGCCTCTGGCTGTTATGGACAGTGCTGCAGGGATCGCTCTGAACAGACATCTTTTTTGTTGGGAGCGGGTTTCTAGAAGTGGGATTGCTGGTGAGAGGGTGAACCTGCCTGGTGCCTTGTGAGATTTTGCTAGATTCCCCAGAGAGGTCTCAGGGCTGGGTACCTCACCTGAGCAGGATCCTGTCTGTTTCCTCGGCTGCCTACTGGGCTTTTCCAGCCGGCAGGAGGGGAAGGGGGAGGAGGGGTTTGGCTGGCAGGGGGAGGGGAGGAGGGGCTTGGTTGGCAGGGGGGGTGGTCTGCTAGTGGGACCCGCATGCCTGTGTCATTGCCAACGTGGATGAGCAGTGCTCCTGTGCTTAAGAGCTCTTTGGGTTTTGTTTTCTAAGTTCTTTGTCTGTTTCTCTAGCTCCCCCCCACCCCCCTTCTTTTTTGAGCTGGGATCTCACTTTGTCACCCAGGCTGGAGTGGAGTGGCACAATCACGGTTCATCACAGACTCAACCTCCTGGAGTCAGGCGATCTTTCCACCTCAGCTTCCCAAGTAGCTGGAACTATAGGCACGCATCACTATGTCCGGTTAATTTTTTAAATTTATTATAGAGATGAGGTCTTGCCAAGTTGCCCAGGCTGGTCTCAAATCCCTGGACTCAGGCAGTCCTCTTGCCTCAGCCTCCCAAAATGCTGGGATTACAGGTGTGAGCCACCACGCCTGTCTGAAACTCATGTATACATTGATGTGAAAAGTAGGAGAGGAGTGCTCATGTTACAGAACAGGCTGCTTGGCAAAAAGCCCTGCACAGCAGCCTCAGGCCTCCCAGCACTGGGAACCCATCCACATCAGCAGGGTTGGGGTGAAGGCACAGGGGCCTTGCACAGCAGCCTCAGGCACATCAGCAGGGCTGGGGTGAAGGCACAGGGGCCTTGCACAGCAGCCTCAGGCACATCAGCAGGGCTGGGGTGAAGGCACAAGGATGAGCTTGGGATGCCTTAGGGTGACTCTAAACAAGCGTGTTAAGCATTTTAAGGTGGCCAGGTGGGCACGGTGGCTCACACCTGTAATCCCATCAGCACTTTGGGAAGCCAAGGTGGGAGGATCACTTGAGGCCAGGAGTTCTAGACCAGCCTAGACAGCATAGCCAGACCCTATCTCTAGTTATATTAAAAATAAAACAAACAAACAAAACACTGTAAGTAGTTGTTGACTATTTTGTCTCCACCTCCCAAAGGTGTCCCTTGGCAGTGCTTACTGGGAGCATGAAGAAAACAGCTCCTCATAAGGTTGTGTGTGACCATGAACAGTAGTGTAGACATGTGCAATCATTCCTTTTTTATCCAATTTCAACTTTTTTCTTTTGACCAAACCAAGACCAGACTGTCTTGTAACCTGCTCTGTTTTCATCCTTCCATGCTCTCGTGGCCTGCTTCCACGGTGCTCACTGTGACATCTCCGTCAGCAGTTGCCTCTTGGCAGACACCAGCCTTATCTCCAGGGGCACTGCCACTGGCCTTCTGTTCTGTTTCCTGGAGGTCCCAGATGCTGGCCGTGTTCTGTCTCTTGGTTTGGGTGCTGGTTGTGCTGGTGTGTTCAGTTCAGGAATCTTCCGCAACTCACAGGGCTATCTGAGCATGTTCTGTGTGTATGTTCACCTCAGGATACCAACAGATAAAACACCACTCTCCCCCTTGTTGGTCAGTCTGTGGTGGGCTTTGTTTAAAATTGTGGTAAAACTGGGCGTGGTGGCTCATGCCTATAATCCTGGCACTTTGGGGGCTGAGGTGAGAGAATTGCCTGAGCCCACGGGTTCAAGACCATCCTGGGCAACTTGGTGAGACCTCATCTCTACAATAAATTAAAAAATTAGCCAGGCATGGTGATGCATGCCTGTAGTTCCAGCTACTTGGAAGACTGAGGCAGAAGGATCACCTGAGCTCAGCAGGTCGAGGCTGCGGTGGCTGTGAGCATGTCACTGCACTCCAGCTTGGGTGACAGTGAGATGACTCCAACTCAAAAAAAAAAACTGTGGAAAAATATTGTGACATGGCTGGGCACAGTGGCTCATGCCTGTAATGCCAATACTTTAAAGGCCTAGATGGGAGGATTGCTTGAGCCCAGCAGTTTGAGACCAGCCTGGGCAACATAGCAAGACCTCATCTCTACAATAATACACAAATTAGCCAGGCATGGTGGTACTTGCTTGTCCCAGCTGCTCCGTAGGCTAAGACAGGAGGATTGCCTGAGCCCAGAGGTCAAGGCTACAGTCAGTCGTGAGCATGCCACTGCACTCCAGCTTGGGCAACAGAGACCCTAACTCAAATATATGTGTTTTTAAGTGTATATTTATATAATATAAAAAATGCCACTTTGCCCACTTTGCATTATAATTTCAGTGGCATTGCAGTTATAAAGTTGTGCAACCATTTCCACCATCTAATTCCAAAATGTTCCTGTTACCCCAAACAGGAACTCAGTACTCATTGAACAGCGACCCCTGATCCCCTCCCCATCCCCTGGTACCTGCTGACCTGCCTTCTGTCTTGGAAGTGACTGCTCGAGCCCCCTCGTGAGCGTGAAGTCGCACACCATTTGCCCCTTTGAGCCCAGCTTCTCTCCCTTAGCATTGTGCTTTCTGTTCTTCCTGTTGGTGCTTGTGTCACACTGTCCCCCTGAAGGCTGAGTGTGTTCCATTGTCCTGGTGGGCCGCATTTTATTCACCCTCTTTCCCGTCCAAGGACGCCGGATGGTCCCACCTGGGGCCGTTGTGCAGGGCTGCTGTGAACTCCGGCACATCCCATTCTCTGGGTGTGAGCTTGGGAGTGGGATCACCCGACCGGGGTCTGTGCTAACTGTTCCCGCTTGGCTGGCTCCTGGGGCCTGCAGCCTGGCTGGGGCACCCCAGCTCCACCTCTGTCTTCACCCCTCAGCGCCTGGCCCATCGTGGGTGCTTGGCGGAGTCTGGGTCCTGCTCTCTGGACTCGGGGTGCCCGTTTCTTGATCTTGTAGGGTGTGGTGTGTCCCTGGGGGTTGTGAGATTGTTCTTGGTCCCAGCTGTCCAGAGCAGGCACTCCCCACGCCCAGAGCCACAGCTCCCCGGCCGCTGCAGAGGTGAAGGCAGTGTCTTTACACATGGGGACTTATGGTAATGGGTCCCCAACTTTCTCTGCCTTACCCCCTGGGCCACTTGAGGTGACGCTGGCCAGCCTGGGCCCTGGCCCCACTGAGGATGCAGTGTCCTTACACAGCTCCCCCTCCTGTGTTCATGAAGCCGTTCTGCAGGACGGACTGGGGTCCCCCATGAGTGCCAGAACCTTCCATATATATCCCTGCTGCCGCTGCCCTCCTGACACCCGAGCCCACGGCAGTAGCTCCCCCCCCGCATCCTGTCCAGCCCCAGGAGCCGCCTGTGGCCCCCCAGGAGTACATGGCTCTGGGCCTCCATGTGGCCTTGACATGCGCGGTGCTGCCCCGCCCGTGCTCCCTGCCTCATCATCTGCTTATCTCTTCTGCCTGTGTCCTGCCGCGGTCCCCTCGCCATGTCCAGGTTTCTTTCCCTCCCTCCTGGAGTCCCTGAAAGCACCAGGATGAGGGCAGGAGGACCCCCAAGACCCCTCGTTAGGGAGGTCATACAGCCTGCATGCAAGCCATTAACTTTATTTTTCCACATAAGTTTTAAAAGTTTATTCAAGTCTGGGCAACACAGCAAGACCTCGTCGGCACAAAAATATTTTTCAAAAAATCAGCAGACATGGTGGCACGTGCCTGTAGTCCCAGCTACTCGGGAGGCTGAGGTGGGAGGATCACAGCTCACTGCAGGAGGTCGAGGCTGCAGTGAGCTGTGATTGTGCCACTGCACTCCAGCCTGGATGACAGAGTGAGACGCTATCTCTTAAAAAAAAATTCAAAAAATGAGGAAGGAAGGTTTTCATGGAAACTTGGTGCAGCATTTTCTTCCACCGTGAGGGGTTTGTGGTGGTCCAAATGCTGGGGGGATGGCCCGGATCGAGGGACAAGCTCCACATTCGATGTCATTCCCTCTGACTGCAGCAGGTGTCTAGGCGAAGGCTTAGATGCAGCTGCTCACCATGCGTGAGTGGGGCCTGCTGGGAGTGGGGCTGCTCCACCCCCATGGGAACCAGGTGTGTGTGTTCCCTGCCAGGTGTCCCTACCTGCACCGCACGACGGGGGACACGGAGCGCAAGTACCATCTACGCTACTACAAGACGGGCACGTGCATCCACGAGACAGATGCTCGGGGCCACTGCGTGAAGAACGGACTGCACTGTGCCTTCGCACATGGGCCTCTGGACCTGCGGCCGCCCGTGTGCGACATCAGGTGAGCGGGTCCTGCTGGGCAGCTTCCCCAGGCCCAGCGACTCCCAGCCTGGGCTTCCTGTCTCACCAGGGAACTGTCCGCCCACCTTGCCCTCCCCATGTCCCTCGGGCACTTCAGCAGGGACCAAGGACAGGTGTTGCCTCTAGGCACCACAGTCACTGCAGGAAAGCGAGCCCATCCTCCTGTGGTTGGGATCTGGTCAGGACTGTTGGGCCAGGACGGGGTTGCCAGTGCCCACCCAGACCCTTCCTGTCCCCTCAGGTTGCCGCCGGCTCGCATGGGTGGTCGGAGGCATGTCTGGGATTTCCCCATATCCCTCGGGGACCCTGGGCCCTGGCAGAGCCGTGACCGGTGTGTTGTTTCCTCGTAGGGAGCTGCAGGCCCAGGAAGCCTTGCAGAACGGCCAGCTCAGCGGAGACGGGCCTGACCTGCAGCCCGGGGTCTTGGCCAGCCAGGCCATGATTGAGAAGATCTTGGGTGAGGACCCCCGGTGGCAAGGTAACCCCCAGCGGCGCTGAAGGTGGGCAGGGATCCCGTGGGCACACTGCAGAGCCACTTGATCCACTCCTGCCCTTAACTTGACCTGCCCAGTGATCAGATGGGAAAACGGAAGCTCCTGGACTCCCTCGGGTGGCTGGTGGCCAAGACCTGGGAGTCCCAGTGTCTGCCCCCAGCCTGCCCCTCACGCCAGCCAGCATCTCGGTGGGGTCAGCTGTAGACTGGCCACTGGGCTGGGGTGGCACAGCTCCCATTGTCATGTGGGCATCCTGCCCTGGAGCTGGCCAGCCGTCACAGTCCAGCCTCTCCCGCTGGCTCCAGTTCTCCAGCACACCTCTACAGGGGGTGCCAGGCAGCAGCTCAGACCCTGGGAGCTGGTCAGAAACAGAGCCCAGCCGTCCCCAGGGCTGTGGGATGGTGTCCTTGGCAGGACCCAATGGGGTTGCAGGTGGTGAGAGGTGTACGTGTGTGTGGGGGGGGTAAAAGACATAATGTGACATTCACCATTTTCTTTTATTTTTCTTATTTTTTTAACATTCCAATTTAACGCTCTGTAAAATTTGCCATTTTCATGTTTGTTTCCTTTTCTCTTCCTTTTCTTCTTCTTTTTTTAACATCTCAGTTTAACACTCTGTAAAATTCACCAGTTTATTTCAAGTAGACAGTTCAGTGGCATTTAGCGCATATACATAATTGCACAACCACCGCCCCTAACGTTCCAAAACATCCCCACTGTGTAGGGAACCCGTACCGTGGGCACCACTCCCATTCCCCTACCCCCACCCCAGCTGCGTGCGCTCTCCAGTGGGCCTTCTGGACCCTTCCTGTGGGACACAGGGTTTAGAGGAAGGCTCTCCCCATCACGCACATGTTCTCCTGCGTTGCTGAGGCTGTCCACGCAGGAGATGAGGCTTCCAGCTGCGGGATCTCTCCTTTGCTCGCTGAGGCGTGGACTGGGGCTGGCGGGGGGATGAATCAGGCAACCCTGGGAGCCTCTCCTGCGTCCCTTCCCCGCCTCCTTCCCTCCCCATCTGCCCACCTGCTCACCAGCCCCCACCTGGCTGGCGTCCCTGTAGCTCAGCCTGGGCAGGGCAGGTGGCCGTGGTCTTGGTTTCAGGTGGGGGGTACCAGGATGCTGCCTGCCCTGGGGGCCCCCCACGTTTCAGAGGGAGTCCTGCACAGGCTCATGGGGTCAGGGGAGCCGTGGGAGAGGTCGGGCTGCAACTTTGCCTGCCCCGCCTGGAAGCAGCGCTCAACTCTGGTGGTTTTGGTCTCTCTTGTTCTGCTACCCGTCAGCCTCCCTAAGGGGAGCACCTCCAAGCAGGTACCCTGGGCCAGGGCCACCGCAGGTGGACTCCGCTGGGGCAGCTCTGAGGAGGCAGAGAGGAGCTGGGACTGAGGCGGAGCTCAGAGCTCTGGGCGGCGGAGCCCCATCGCGCAGAACCACCTTATGCAGAGTGTCCTGGCCTTGGCTGGAGTCAGAGGTGTTTCCAGGCTGGTGTTCTGACTTACCTTCTCGGGTCACAGAAGTCACCTTCTCCTTCAAAGAGCAGTCCCTGCCGCAGCCCTGAGGCGAATCACCCTCAGGCGGAAGCTGTCTTCAGGGGGTTCCATGCTTCGGGGCAGTTTTAGGTCTGCGGGAGAAGTCCTAGACCCAGAGGATCCCGCATCTGTCCCACAGCCTCCCGTGTGACATGGGTGCGGTGTGGGACACGCTTACAGGTGATCCCGCACTGGCTTGTCATTGTCACCTGGAGCCTGTGGTGATGCGAGGACTTCCTGTCAGACTGCCTTCTGTGAGTCTGCGCAGGTGTGCAGCCATGGGCGTCCACCCTTGCGAGGCCCCACAGGGCTCGGGCTCCGCCAATCCACGCCCCCAGCCCCAGCACCACCAACCTGCCGGCCGGTGGCTCTGACTTCTCCAGATGCCATTGCGTTGGGATCGTTGCGTCTGCGGCCTTCGCCCCCTGGCCCCTTTCACTTAGGGGCGTTCAAGTCTCCTTCGTGTCTTTCCAGGGCTCAGCGGCTCATCTCTCTTCGGGACTGAGTCCTGTCCCGCTGTCTGGATGTACCCAGTCTCTCTGTCCACTCACCTACTAAAGGACACCTTTAAAGGCCAGGCAGTTTTCATATGCCTCTTACCATAATAGCGCAATGTTTGTGCTTTTTCCGTGGTGAAATTTCACACTTGGATGTATTTAGGAACATATTTACTTTGTTGTTGTTTTTTTTTTTTTTTTGGAGTTGGAGTCTCACTCTGTTGCCCAGGCTGGAGTGCAGTAGCATGCTCATAGCCACTGCAGCCTCGACCTACTGGGCTTAGGTTATTCTTCTGCCTCAGTCTTCCAAGTAGCTGGAACTATAGGCATGTGCTACCACACCTGGCTAATTTTTTATTTACTGTAGAGATGAGGTCTCGCCAAGTTGCCCAGGCTGGTCTCAAACCCATAGACTCAGGCAGTCCTCTCACTTTGGCCTCCCAAAATGCGGGAATTATAGGCATAAGCCACTATGCCTGACCCAGATTTACTTTGTTAGTCATTGTAATTAGGCGGGGCACAGTGTCTCACATCTTTGGGAGTCAAGACAGGAGGATTACTTGAGGCCAGAAGTTCAAGACCAACCTGGGCAACAAAGCAAGACTGACCTCATCTCACTTGATCTTAGCCACAAGGCCAAGAAGTGCTTGACCAACCTCATCTCTACAAACAAATCAAAAAATTGCTGGGTACAGTGGCTCACGCCTCTAATCCCAGCACTTTGGGAGGCTGAGGCAGTAGGTTTGTTTGAGCCCAGGAGTTTGAGACCAGCCTGGGCAACATGGCGAGACCTCATCTCTGCAAAAAAGTCAAAAAGTTAGCTGGGTGTGGTGGTGCTCACCTGTAGTTCCAGCTACTCAAGAAGCTGAGGTGAAAGGATCACCTGAGTCCAGAGGTCGGGACTGTGATCGTGCCGCTGCACTCCAGCTGGACAACAGAGTGAGACCCTGACTCAAACAAATAAGTAAAAATTTGAAAATCAGTTGGGTGTGTTGGCACGTGCCCATAGTCCCCACCAGCTGGGAGGCTCAGGTGGGGGGATCAAGGATGCTCAGGGATTGGAGGCTGCGATGAGCCATGATCAAGGCCACCGCACTCCAACCTGGGTGACAGGGTGAGATCTCATCTCTAAAAAACAAAAAGAGTGATTGCAATTGCACATTTGTGTCATGTTTCCAATGTCTGGCCTTGCCCTGTTTTCTGTGGGCTTATTTTCTCCTTACTCCTAGCCTGAAGGCATGTGTAGGCCCTCGTGTTCCAGGCTGCTGCAGGGCTCCGTTCTGAGCCTTTCGGGCACAGCACAGAACCGCGCGCTAGTGCACGGTCCTCACGAGCAGGAGTCTTATACCTTGTGCTTGCTCAGGATGGCGGTTCTGTGCCAGGCATCTCTCGCTCTCCCACGCTGCCGTCGGGGAGCATCTTTTGTTGTTTAGCAAGTTATTTGAAACTCAGTGAGGTGTGGACGGAAGGCGTCACGGTGTCACACTTGACTGGGGAGGCACCAGGGCAGGGGGGCAGCCGCTCTTGGCCCCCTCCAGACGTTCCGGCCACTGGGTAAGTGTAGTAGAGAAACAACAGCCTGTGTAGACGGGCGAGATACAGTTGCCAGCTCAGGAGAGGGTGTGGGTTTAGGAGTCTTCTCCCAAAGATCACAGCTTTCCAACGACCCCTGGCTGGTTGGTTGTTTTTGAGATAAAATTCACATGACATCAGGTTAACCGTTAAAAAAAAAAATGGACTTGACTTCTTAGAGCAGTTTTGGGCACACAGCAGAACTGGGTGGAAAGCAGAGACTTCCCAGATGCCCCCCTCCACACTTCCCCCGTGCTCAGCATTTGCCTGTGGGGGTCACCTGTTGTCATCGATGACGTGTGATTCTCACCCAAAGTCTGTAACTTACTTTAGGGTTAAAATGAACAGTTTTGTTCATTACCATGGTTTTGGTATGCTCACAAGGTTGTACAACTATCACCTCTGTCTAGTTGGTTTATTTGTTTGTTTTTTAAGTTGGGGTCTTGCTTCTGTCACCCAGGCTGGAGTGCAGTGGCCCAATAATCGCTTCCTGCCGCTTCAGCCTCCTGGGCTCAGGCCTCCTGAGTAGCTAGGACTACAGGCGCACATCACCACATCCAGTAGTGATTTTCTGCCGAGGTGAGGTCTTGCTATGTTACCCAGGCTGGTCTCAAATTCCTAGGCTCAAGCTATTCATCTGCCTCAGCTTCCCAAAGTGTTGGAATTACAGGCATGAGCCACCATGCCCGGCCAAGGAGAACATTTTTATCACATCAAAAGGAAACCCCATGCCCAAGCAGGACAACTCCTGGGAATCTAACTGCTGTCTCTGGAGTTGTATGTTCTAGACGTTTCATGTCACTGGAGCCACATAACACGTAGTCAGTTGTGTCCAACTTCTCTCGAAGAGTGTGATGTCTTCAAGGTTCATCTGTGTCACAGCACGTGCCGTGTCTTCACTCTGCGTGTGGCAGAGTGGCCTCCCATGTGTGGAGGGTGTGCATCTGCATCTGTGCCATCTGTTGGTGGACATCTGGGCTGTCTCCGCCTTTGTCTGCTGTGCCTGCCATAGCTGCAGGCACACTGCACAGGTTTCCATGTGGCTTGTTTTTCAGACGCCAACTTCGTGCTAGGCAGCTACAAGACTGAGCAGTGTCCAAAGCCGCCGCGCCTGTGCCGCCAGGGCTATGCGTGTCCACACTACCACAACAGCAGGGACAGAAGACGCAACCCCCGGCGCTTCCAGTACAGGTGAGTCGGACCTGACCTGTGCCTCCCACGCCCAGGCACGCAGCCTGCAGCCCTCTCCCTCGCCCACCACACCCCTGGGGATTTCTGGACCTGGTGGGGTGTCTTTCCAAGCCTGCTGTCCTGGCTGCCCACCCCAGGTCCTCCCGGTGGGGCTGCCCCGTGGCACCATCACCCCTTGGGAGAGGAGGGCAGGTTAGAGCACAAGGCCTGGCAATGCTGTCAGTCCTGGGTCAGGTCTCCACCCCAGCATGGTGGCTTCCACGTGGTGCCCACCAGGTGCCCTCTGCCAGGTGGGAACAGCATGACAGGAGGACTCCGAGCCCTGCCAGCTCCCATGGATGCCCGCTCACGCCTCTGCTCACACTGGTGCTCCCTGCCTGTTTACATGTGGCGACTCTTTGCCCTGGGTTGCTGGGCTGCTGGCCTTCTGGGGCCACGGGATTGATTCTGCCCGCAGGGCTGGCAGCCTGGCACCATGTCCTCAGACCAAGAGTCTGAGCGGTCCCCCAGAGCGCACACAGAGCCTCCACCGCCGAGCCCGGGCTGTCCTGTAGGCCTGCCTCATGGGTCCGTGTATCGGTGGCCTGCTGCCTTCCAATGCCACAGTCTCCCTGCTCCGGCTGGCCCAGGAACTTGTTCTCTGTGGGGTGTTCCACCTTGGCAGGCAGCTCTGACTCACTCACATAACCTTTTGTGAAAACAGTCACGGGGCTCCTGATCCACGTCCAGCATCCAGTGGCCTTAGCCCATGCGTGTCCTCATGGGGCAGGGTCACTGGTCGCTCCAGACCCCGTGCTTGGGGTGTGAGATGGTTGAACCCGACGTGCCAGGGTCCACCAGGGCATGGCCTTGTGTGTCTCCTGACACGTCCCCATCCCCAGGTCCACGCCCTGCCCCAGCGTCAAACACGGGGATGAGTGGGGCGAGCCCTCACGCTGTGACGGCGGCGACAGCTGTCAGTACTGCCACTCGCGCACGGAGCAGCAGTTCCACCCAGAGGTACGTCCCAGGGTCACCCCCAGGCTCCGGGATTTGCTGGAAGGACTTGCAGGGCTCAGAAAAGCCGCCGTGTTCCTGTAAAGTCCGTTCTACCGGAAGGGCGGGGATTAAGATCAGCCAAGGAGAAGGTGCATGGGTCCCTCCCGGGGGTTCCCTGACAGTGAAGCATTGTCTTTGAACAAGGTGTGGCCACTCACACCGAGTGGCGCCCACCCAGGACTCCCTGGAGCCCGGCTGTCTGGGGCTTCTGTTGGGGTTTGGTCACACAGGCCTGACTGGCCTTAGTCTCCAGCACCCCCAGAGTCAAGCTGAGACCACGTGGCCCACAGCCTCCATGAATCACTGTGAGAGAGACTGTCCAGCTGGCCCAGCCCCCAGGGGAACAAGACTTACCAGACAGGACATTCCAGGTCTTGGAGGCCAACCCAGGGGCAGGCCTGGCCCATCCCTCCTTTGGGATGTGCAGAGTGTGGACAGCCTAGAGCTGCTGAGTTCATGTTCTGCTGCATGGTTGCCAGACAGAGGACATGTAGGTTTGTATGAAAAATGAACAAGCAGCCAGGCCCAATGGCTCACACCTACCATCCCAGCACGTTGGGAAGCCAAGGCTGAAGGATCACGTGAGCCCAGGAGTTCAAGACCAGCCTGGGCAACATAGCAACACCTCGTCTCTACAAAAAATTTTCGAAAGTTGGCTGGTCATGGTGGCACACACCTATAGTTCCTGTTACTTGGGAGGCTGATGTAGGAGGATCATTTGAACCCAGGAATGGGAGGCTGCAATGAGCCCCGATCATGCTACTGCACTTCAGCCTGGGCGACAGAATGAGACCCTGTTTTTAAAAAAACAAAAAACAGAAAAACAAGGCACAGTGGCTCATGCCTGTTATTCCAGTACTTTGGGAGGCCGAGGTGAGTGGATTGCCTGAGCCCGCGGGTTCGAGACCCGCCTGGGCAACTTGACAAGACCTCATCTCTATAATAAATAAAAAAATCAGCCGGGCATGGTAGCGCACGCCTGTAGTTCCAGCTACTTGGAAGGCTGAGGCGGAATGATCGCCGGAGCCCAGCAGGTCGAGGCTGCGGTGGCCAGGAGCGGCCACTGCACTCCAGTCTGGGCGACAGAGTGAGACTCCAACTCAGAAAAATAAATAAATAAAATAAAAATTAAAAAGTTAGCCAAGTGTGGTGGCACACACTTATTGTCCCAGCTACTCAGGAGGCTGAGGCTGGAAGATCACTTGAACCCAGGAGGATGAGGCCACAGTGAGCTGTGATGGTGCCACTGCACTCCAGCCTGGGTGATAGAGTGAGACCCTGACTTTAAGAAAAATGAACAAGCAAACAAGCTTCCTTCAGGGTCCCTGAGATGGTGGGAACCAGGCCAGATGTCTGCTGGAGGGCTTCCCTCCAGGACCCGGGCAGGTGTGCATGCAGGGGACCAGATGTGCCCATCCTCACATCCTTCTCTGAGTGAGAAGATGGGAGGGGTTTGGTGGGGTAGATTTGGCCTCTGGGCTGGGCAGGGTACTCTGAGGGAAAACTGGGGGCCTCCAGGCTGGTCTGTCCCTTCCCAGGCACTAGGTGATGACCCCATGAAAGTGTCTGTCACCTCAAGTGAAGTGGCAGTGGGTCTGGTTTGGAAAAGATGCATGTGTTTATGGAACAGGCATGTATTGGACACCTGCTGTGTACCAGACACTGAGTTGGGTGCATCTTCCAGAAAACATCAAGCAGGGCAACGGCTCTGCATGAGATGTGGTGATAGGTGCTGTGGGAACCTCGTGTGTGTGCTCGTTCACAGCCAACCCACTCGGTGGAGAAGAGGGATTTCGGAACCCAGGGCATCCAGTGGAGGGGGTGGCATCCACACCCTTTTTTGGGAAGACTCTTGTTTGATGTGAAGCTGAATTCCCTGCGCTGTGGCGCAGCCCTTCTGGTCATCCCATGGAATCCTGTTTCTAGTCCTGTCTCTCTATGCTACTTCATTTTTGCTTCCTAGATTTACAAATCCACAAAATGCAACGACATGCGTCAGACGGGGTACTGTCCGCGAGGTCCCTTCTGTGCTTTTGCACACATTGAAAGTGAGTAACTGGCCTCCTGGCCTGGTTCCATCCTCTCCCTGTGGGGAGCCAGGGTGGGTCCAGCAACCCCACAGACACTTACCAGAGTTTCCTCTCATCCAGAGCAGGCCTTGAAGGCTGGGAATGCGGGCGGCCTCAGTGGCATGGGATGGGCTGGCGGGAACGTCCAACATGTCCCTCTAGACTCCCTGTGGTGGGAGGGGTTTGTCCCACAGGAGGCTGGCCTCCCTTCCACCTGCTGCAAGACAGGCTGTGCAGAGCTTCCGGTGTGCCGGGACCTTGAGCCCTGGCTGGGCCATGACACGTGCAGGCTAAGGTGGAGAGGGTATACCGAGTCTTCTGCCATGCGCTGCTTGCCTGAGCCTGCCATCCTGCTGATTAGCAAGTGGTACCGCCCTCATGGAGAGGGTGTCCATCTACCCCTGCGGGGGACACCAGAGACCCCTAAGGCAAGGTCTGGTCGGCCGAACTCAACGTGGTGCATGGTTTCTAGAGCCCCATGTTTGTGACGGGGGCTTCACTCTGGTGACCACGGGGCCCTAGTGGGTTCCCAGCCATGGAGAAAAACCCCACGGGCATGCGCGCAAGGACATGGCCTCCCCGTGACACCCGAGGGCCCTTCCTCACAGCCTTCAAGTCCGGCTCTGGCTTTTGCCAGTGTCGTCCAACTCCCCTCATTTGTATTTCAGTGGGAGGTGGCCATTCTCGTTCCCATTTTAAACCTGGTTCTAGTGCTGAGACCCTGAAAGGCTTGAGTCTAGAGACCTCAAGGGCCTGGCCGTCTGTTCTTCCCACGGCTGAGAGGACAGTGCACAGGGCCAGTGCTGCCTTCGGGCCCGCACGGGTCAGTGGCTCCGGCCAGCAGCCCCTTAAAGTCTGCCGCCCCTTTCTTGACAGAGGGCCTCGGGATGGCAAGTGACTGGGGCTGCCGTGACCTCAACTCCACCAGCAGCGCCACAGCCAGCGGTGGCCAACCCGGAAACGTAAGTGGACACACCCCCCAGATACCCAGCATCATTGGGCTTAGTCGAACTATTAGAAGACGGGTGGATCTGATGGCAGGGTGATGTGGTTGGACGCAGTTGGCTGGTAGAGTCAGTTGGCCGGTAGAGTTGGTGGCTCTTCTAGAAGAGTCCAGGAATATCTTGGCCACACAGGCCAGGTGTGGTGTCTCATGCCCATAATCCCAGTGCTTTGGGAGGCTGAGGTGGGAGGATTGCTTGAGGCCATGGGGTTGAGGTTGCAGTGAGCTGTGATCATACCACTCCACTCCAGCCTGGGCCAGAGTGTGAAACCCCGTCTCAAAGAAAAAATAAAAACCCACTGGGCACAGTGGCTCACACCCATAATCCCAGCACTTTGGGAGGCTGAGGCGGGAGAGTTCTTTGAATCCAGAAGCTTGAGACCAGCCTGGGCACCATAGCGAGACCTCCTCTCTACAAAAAGAAAAAAATTAGCTGGGCATGATGGCAGGCACCTGTGGTCCCAGGTACTTGGGAGACTGAGGTGGAAGGATTGCCTGAGCCCAGCAGGTCGAGGTTGTAGTGCCAGGTCATGGAACTGCAGTGGCCATGAGCATGGCATGCCCGGCCATGAGCCTGGGCGACAGAGTGAGACCCCGACTCAAAGCCAAACAAATAAAACAAAAACAAAACCCTAGCCTTGTCCTCCCCTGGGCCAGGGCAGGGAGAGCTGCCTCCCCCGGCATGTGTCTGAGTGAAGGCTGGTCTCAGGAAAGGGTCTTGTCCAGGGGTCTCCTCCAGGGCTGTGGGGTGGTGGGAAGGGGCGCTGGGCTGCAGGTCAGGGTCGGTGCTGCCTTGGAGATGGGAGAAACGTGGGCCTGCCAGCGTTCCTGCATTCGTGCTGGTACAAGCGCTCAGCCTCCTAGGCGAGCGGATGGGCAAGCATAGGGCGAGGCTGCGGTGTGCCTGGGTTCTGCCCTCGCAGTCCAGCTGCAGGCGCTTCTGGGGAGGGTTTCTGACCCCAAGACTGGAAGTCCTCAGGAAAGGTGGGCAGGCTGGCTGACCCCACTGCGTCTGTGTGGTCCTGATGTGGCAAGCACCGTCTGAAGCACAGTGCCGAGAGGGGAGTGGGCTCTGCGGCTCTCAGCCTCTTGACGGCTTCCACCTGCGTCTGGGAGTCCAGCTGGTCCTGGGTGCCACCTGCCACCTTCCCACAGTGAGACCCAGTCACTCCAGGGTCCAGCGGGCCTCTCCATAGGGGACTGAGACATCCTGGGCCGTGGGATTCTGCCCGCAGTGGCAGGTGCGGGACATCCTCCCTCCTCGCCTGGGCTGAGCCCCTGGCTCCCGGGGCCATGAGGGTAGGCGGCCATGGGAGCCCCAGGCCATGAGCAGCACTGTGCCCTGCATGGAATCAGCAGCCCAGCCCTCCTGCCCACCGGGTTTCGGGTGAGGGCACTGTGTGTCCGGGGCCATTGATGGGGAATGACGAAGACAGCGTCTGCTTCTCCTCTTTCTGACCTGGAAAACCTCACACTCTGTGTCACAGTCAGCCACATGGGCACCCCCTGCCTTGGTGGCCAAGTGGCTGGGACAGGATTGTAACCAATCTTCAGAAACAACCAAAATTGACAGTAGCAACCGAGGATGGTTCGCGTCATATTGGAGCATCCCAGAGTCCATCTGATGAAGCCGCACTGTCCGTCACGTGTGTTTGCAGGTGTGACTGTGCCTCCTAGACACGGCCTGGCGGTCTAGTTATATTGGGGTGACGCCGGCTGTGGCAGGTCCCCAATGTCTCTGGAAGTCCCTTGGACCACCCCAGCATCCGGGGGTGCCCGTCTTACCACAGGGCAGCCCCTCGTCACTCTTGTTCTCTCCTCCCCCGTCCTGAGGTTTTCTATTTGGAACAGCCCGTGTAAGCTCCGAGCCCTCACCTGTGTGCACGACTGTCCTGTGCCTGGTGAATGACTGAAGTGAGCACACATGTCATGACCCTCCCGTGCCTGCTTTTGACTGAGGGTCCCCACGCTGAGCGCCTAAGTGTCATGTACACCCATGACTTTTCCTGGGCCTGTCTTCTCCAGTGTAGACCTGGCCCTCTGGTCTGTTTGCCAGAAGGGGCCAGAAAGTAGTGTCTCCACCACATACTCTCTGCTACGGAGTGCAGGCCCGGGCCGTGGCCTGGCTCATCTGCCCAGCAGGCTGGGAACCCAAACCCGGGCAGGGAGGGAAGGGAGTCAGGACGGACCCCAGGGGCTGGGCATGGGCTGCCCCCTCGCCACCCCACAGTGCACTACAGGGAGGGCTGGTGTGAGAGGCGAGCACCCGCTGCAGGGAGTCCCGTAGCCCCACCCAGAGCTGATACTTAGATCCTCTGGCTGAGCAGAGGTCAACGTAAGGACGTTGTTCTTTCTTCATGACGTAACTTGGCCTTAAAGCAGGAAGGCCAGGTCTTTGACCAATGACTTTGGGGGACTTCACCCAAATCTGTGGGTCACTGCTGGATGGGACCTCAGGCTTCTATGGCCAAGCATCAGGCAGAGGGAACGGGCCGTGATGATCCTGCCAGGTCTCGAAGTCCCTACCCTGGTCAGCGCCAGCGTGGGCGCTTCAGTCTTCTGCCCGTGGTCGCCTGAGAAGGAGCCTTGGTAACCCCTCTGGATCCTTCCACAGATCCACACCCCAGAAAAGGAAGGGAGGCAGGACAACGTGGGCCACAAGTTCATGTATCCTAAGACAAGGTGTACCAAGCAGGACGTGCCTCAGGTCTGGGAGTGTTGTGTTCTTGCTTGGCCACGGGCGTGCAGTCCCAGGGCTGAGGGGCCTCCTCTGGGCCGTTTTGCCAGGGGTGCTTCATCAAGGTCGGGGTTTTCCTGTGAGTGAGGGAGGAGAAAGCCTTTTCCCCCGTCCTCTTGGGCTCTTGGGCGTGGGTCACTGAACATTAGAGTGATAAAAGGTCACAGGAAAAAGGCTGATCACGGCTGGGTGCTGAGGCCTTCGTAGCAAAGCAGCAAAGAACCACGGGCGGCTAGACATGGGCGCTCATACATGTTTTAACAACCAGCAGTGAATTGCAGAGAAGCGACAGAGTAAAAGGGATTTGGACTTCTAGGGCCGTAAATAGTGGGGCGGCAAATACGGAGAAGTAACGGGAGGTACAGGACCCTCTCACGGGGCCCTCTGGCGGGGCTTGTTCTGCAGACTCACCTCCTGCTGTGGGCGGGGAGGGGAACCTAGGAAGGGAATTGACGCCTGGGAGACCGAAGGGGCAGGGCTGAGGGCGGCCGTGCCTGTGCTTCTCCCTTGCTATCGACTCGCGGTCATCTTCAGTCAAAGCAGCGCGTTTCAGGCGGTGTGCTTCAACCCCTGCGCGTGTTCTTACAGTCCCAGCCTGTACTGTTGCCAGAGGGGAATGGTTTTGTGTGGGGTTTGATGGCGTTATTGGTGGAAGTGTGGAGTCATAGCAGCCCTCACCCTGACTGGCCCAGGGCCAAGGAGCCATGGCACAGTGTAAGATGTCAAGTTCAGGAGGCTCACGGGCAGGCAGCAGATCTGAGTGCCTCCTGCTATATGAGACCTCCAAGAATTAACATTTTTGGCCGTGTGCAGTGATGCCCATCTGTAGTACCACTCATAGGTAGAAGCATCGCTTGAGGCCAGGAGTTCAAGACCAGTCTGGACAACACAACAAGACCCTGTCTCTACAGAAAATGATAATTAGCATTTTCCAGATTCTGAGCAAAGCTTAGGTCTTCATTCGTAATATATACACACACACATACTGGGGGTGCCAAAAAGATGTATATACATTTTAAGAGATGTTATCTACGTATTACTCTTTGAATTGAGTTAAATTATGCTAGCAATGTGTAATTGCAGAAGTCAAACATGACTTGTATTTATATTTTGTTATGGGTGTATATTATTGCCATTTTAATACAGTGTTTTCCTTTCTTAAAATGTATATTTTGGGGCACCTCTGCATGTAAATATGTGTGTGTATCTACATGTATATATACATGTCATGACCCCCACCCCCTGTGCCTGCTTCTGACTGAGGGTCCCCACGCTGAGCGCCTAAGTGTCAGGCACACCCATGGCTTTTCCTGGGCCTGTCTTCTCCAGTGTAGACCTGGCCCTCTGGTCTGTTTACCAGAAGGGGCCAGAAAGCAGTATCTGTATATTTTAAATGGACACTCTTTCCCTGCTTTTCCCCCACCTTGACTGTTTTCCCGCTGCAGGCAAAGCGGAGAGATTCCCCCGCGGAAGGCAGCCAGAAGGCCGGTGACCACGACAGCAAGCAGGTACAGTTGAGGACCAGGCCCGAGTCACCTGCCTGTGTCAGGCTTTTGTATGCATCCTTGGTCATGCTCACTCATGGCTCACAAGATCACCTGGCTAACGTTCATGCCTATCTGGCTATCTCCTTACTTGTGTCCGCGTGTTCCTTTGTTTGAATGTTTAAGGAAATCTGTGTTGTCCCTTGGAAACAACAGAACCCAGACCCCTGGTGTGTTCTTGGGAGAATAAGAGGTGCCCTCATGGCTGTCATGTGCATGTCCTTGGGCTGCCTCAAAAGAGGACACAGACACAGTGGCTGAAACAGAAGCATACTTCTCACGGGCTGGAGGCTGGAAGTCCGAGGTTGGGGCAGGGCTGGCTCACCGAGGCCTCCCTCTGCGGTGCCCTGTGTTCTCACGCCTGGTGTCGCTTCCTCTCATGAGGATGGCCGTCAGAGAGGGTCCCGCCCTCTCACCCCGTACCTCTTCGCCGGCCCTGTCCCCAGATACAGTCACGGTGGGGGGAGGAGCTCAGGCTTCCGCACGTGAATGGAGAGAGGGACACAATTCCATCCCTGACAGAGGCCACACTTACTGAAGTAAGCCACCAGCTGATAAACCTGTCCGATTCACTCCCAGGAGGGCCTTAGAGTTACCCAATCCAGAGAGACCAAAAGTAGAGAAGTGGGGACTAGGGAGTGGGAGGGAGTTGAAGGCCAGGGGAGGGGAGTTAGGGGGCTGGGCTGGGGCTGGGGGAGGGGGCTTGGGGGCCGGAGGAGGGGAGTGAGGGGGCTGGGAGACAGGCTTTCAGGGGCTGGAGGAGGGAAGTTGGGGGTGGGACTGGGGGAGGGTTGGGGGCCAGTGCCAGAGGAGGACAGTTTTGGGGGCAGGGGTGTTAGGGGACTGGGGGAGGGGTGTTCGTGTTGGATGGGGACAGCTGCAGTTTGGGAGGATGGAAGAAGTCCTGGAGGTGACAGTGGCCCACAGGGTGAACGTACCTAATACCACAGCACTGCCCATTGTACATGGCTAAGATGCCAGCTTTTACGTTATAAATATTTTGCCACAATAAAGAGAAAAGGAAAAGAAAACGGCTATGCAGACAACACAGGCAGTAGGAGGAGCACAGTGTCCCAGACAGCCACTCTCTGGCCCATCTCACTGTGTCTACACTCCTTTGAATGGGCCACGTGTGATGCATCAGGGGATACGTCTGTGACCATCGTGGCCTTGGGGGACAAGGACTGACATGGATGTTTTAGTGATTTTCAGGGTGAAGTGGTCCCATGATGTCTGCCAAGGGGTATCTCCTGAAGTTTTGGGCTGAAGCTACAGTGTGAATGTCACATCTGCCAGCTCCTGGGTGGGGTCAGGGTGGGTGTGGGAGTCACTCAGGGCTGGGGCTTCCTCCTCAGTCCCTCTTAGTCGGTGGTCCCAAGTGGGCTGATGGGGAGGGCCCTAGTATGGAGTTTCTCTCCTGCACATGCCTGGGAAGGTGGAGGCAGGCCACAATGTCTAAAGGCAGGGCCTGAGTGACCTGGGCAGGCTGCAGTGTTCCAGGCAGGGCCTGAGTGTCCCAGGAGGGGCCGCCTTGTCTCGGGAGGGCTGCTGTGTCCCAGGGCTTCGTTGGAACCTTGGCATCTCAGGCTGCTGACCCGGGCTGGGCCTTGGGGAGCCCGAGGCCATCTGAGCCCAGGCCTCAGATCAGAGCTGCTTTGTGTGGATCTGGCATCTCCGTGGTCCCCCGACCCTGGGCTCCCTGTGTCTCGTGCTCTGGTTTAACGACACAAAAATGATGGACACAGACCCCTCCTCAGGCATGGGACAGGGCAGGCTGGCTCTGTAAAACTAGGAATTACACGTGGCCTCTAGCCAGGCTGGGCCATGCTGGCAGCTTCGCCCGCATTTGGGAAGAGGCGCCTGAGGTCCCGGAGCTGTTCACACCAGGGCAGAGATGCAGAGAGCAGGTAGGGCTGGGCTAGATCCACAGAGGTGACCATGGCCTCTTGGTCAGGATGTGATGTCCAGCTTGTCCTTGGTGGGCTTTGGCCTGATGGAGCGGGGGGGGGGGCTCGTTTGTACAGACACTGCCCTGGGACACGGACCTGGGGTGGCTGCCGTGGCGATGGAGATGGGTCAAGACGCGCATGGGGCTTCTGCAGGCTGGGCACCTGCTTGGTGTTCACAGCCCCAAAGGGGGTCAGCCACATCCGTGGGTGGGCCCAGCCCCTGCCTCCATGCTGTTGATCTCAAGTTGCAGCTGCTGATACGGTCATCTGTGTGCCACTTGCACTTCTGTGTCCTCGCTCCGTGGCCTGGGTGGCTCTGTCCTTTGCTGGTGAAGAAAGTCCTGGCCAGGCATGGTGGCTCACACCTATAATCCCAACACTTTGGGAGGCCGAGGCAGGAAGATTGCTGGATGCCAGGTATTTGAGACCGGCCTGGGCAACATAGCAAGACTGACTCTGATATAAAATTAATAAGAAAAAGTGAGCATCAGTCCTCTGTTTGATTCAGGCCCTGTCAGAGCACAAGGAACACCAGGCGTCTGCATCCCCTCCTGGGTGTGGGGTCTCGGGGTGCCTGTTGGGGACCCTTCCTGGCCCCTTCGCAGGGCCCCTTGCACGGGAGGGGCCTAGGAGGTGGAGCTCCCACAGAGGCGCTGGAGCAGGGACAGGAGGCACCTTGGTGTCAGGGCCTCCCAGAGATGGGTGAGGCACCGCCCTCACCCCCACAGGCGCCTGAGCTGCTTCCTCTAGCACGTGGGACTTCCAGCAGTCCTCAGCCCGGCTCAGCACAAGGGTTCAGCAGGCAGCATCTGTGGCACATGCTTGACCGGAGGGTCGCCCAGATCGGACTTAGGAGTTGCCGCTGTCTCCAACGTCCGCAGGCGGCTCATGGTCAGGTCTCTCACAGCTTGAGAGAAAAGAGGGATCTTGGGGCAGGGGGGACAGTGGCTTGGGGATGAGGAGGCAGGCCTGTCTCAAGGCTGCACACGGGAGGTCGGCCACACTCTCCAGACTCTGCAGCCAGGGCGATGGCTTCCAAAGCCAGGCCCAGGGTCTCTGCACCCTGGGCACAAGTGGTGCCAAGAGCAAGTCTACTATCCAGAAGGAAGCCGTGGATGGGGAGGGACTGGGGCCAGGACGTGTCCCTGGGGGAACTGTCTGCACCAGGTTTCTGTCCCTGTGAAAGAGAGAGAGAGAGAGAGAGAGAGTGAGTGAGTGTGTGTGTGTGTGTGTGTGTGTGTGTGTGTGTGTGTGTTTTGAGTTGGGGTCTCACTCTGTGGGCCAGGCTGGAGCGCAGTGGTGTGACAAATGTCACTGCAACTGCAAACTCCTGGGCTCAGGCCATCATCCCACCTCAGCTCCTCAAGTAGCTGGGACTGCAGGCACCTGGCTAAATGTTTTCTTTCTCTTTTTTTTTTTGTAGAGCCAAGGTCTTGCTATGTTGCCCAGGCTGGTCTCAAACTCCTAGGCTCAAGCAGTCCTCCCCTGTCAGCCTCTCAAAGTGCTGGGATTACAGGCATGAGCCACTGCATCTGGTCCATGTGAAAAGTATGTTAACACTTTTTTTTTTTTAAATCATGGACAATTTTACTTAAGCAGACTAGTAAAAACACCGCCTCCACACACACACACGTACACCCTGTGAGCTCGTTTTACTCACAGGGTGACTTTTCCCTCCTATTTTTTTTCTGTATTACGCTGAAGCCAAACCCAGATATCATATCATTTCCACTGTAAATACTTCAGCACGAAACTCACTTTACTATCGCTTTTCATTCTTGATTTTATGGTGACCTTGAAGTTCGCTTTTCAGCACAGCTGTTGCCTGAACTCCATCCTTTCAGCTCTGTTGTGAGTCATTTTTACTGTGGGTTTTTCTTGTGTACAAGGTCCTGCATGTTAATAGATATTTCAAGATTGTACTGTGCGCTGTTCTTTTAGCCTGTCCTCTACCAAGTAGAGATGGTGTGAATTGCCCTGGCTAAGGTCCTAGGACCACTTCGTGGGTGTTTTGGAAGCTGTGCTCAGTCTCTACTTGCATCCCTGGGGGGACACTTCTCCAAAGCCCAGAAGGTGTCCAGAAGCCGGGCCAGGACAGGCACGGGGAGGAGCAGCCCTCTGGGGCACCTGGGTGGGCAGGGAGGAGGGCAGGCTGGAGTCTGGTCCCTTCTGGCTGGCTGGCGCCTGGCCTCAGCCTCTGACATATCTTTCTGAGCCTCCTGGGTTTTTAGTGGAAAATGTCTGCTTTTGAAAATAATTTTCTGGGCCAGACGCAGTGGCTCACACCTGTAATCCCACCACTTTGGGAGGTAGAGGTGGGAGGATCGCTGGAGGCCAGAAGTTTGAGATCAACCTGGGCAACATAGTAAGACTCCATCTCAAAAAAAAAGAAAATCATTTTCTGCAGAAAAACTCACAAGATATTTTCCAGCTGCATTTGTTCCTTTCCCGTGTGAACTGAGTTTCTGGTCCTGCGTGTCCCGGAGTCGTAAATGCATGAGTCCCCCTTGGGTATCAGGGAAAACATCCTGTGCTGTGCCCGGAGGATGGAAGGTGGCCGGCCCGTCCCCGCTGTGTTTCATGCTCTGTTCCTGGTGGTGTGCTAACGTCATGCTACTGTTCCTCCGTGCGGGGTGCCTGCTCACGTGTCTGTGTGTCTCCAAACAGAACCACCTGGCCGTGTTTGCAGCGGCCCACCCGCTGGCCCCCAGTGTGAGCTCCAGCGTGGCATCCAGCCTGGCGTCCAGCACCGGCTCCGGCAGCTCCTCGCCCACCGCGCTGCCTGCCCTCCCCATCCGTGCCCTCCCACCAGGCCCGGCCGGCAGCACCGTCGAGGCCGTCCTCGGTAAGTCGGCGTTTCCGCCTCTGCTCCGGCCTCAGCGTTCTGTCCCGGGACACGTTACAGGTTGCTTGTCTTTGCTCTTGGCTGTGTCACACCCATGGTCATGAAAAGAAGCCCTGGCTCAGAGGCGCCCAAGGCCAGGTGCTGCAGACACGGCATGGGCCCCCCCCCAGGAGCTGGCCAAGCAGTTGTGCGTTGCGGCCCCAAGACTGTCGGAGAAAGGAGAGGTTGTTGGGGAGTGGACATAGGAGTCTCGGGCCCAGCCAAGGCACCAAAGGGCAGGAAGGGTGATGCAGGGAGGGGAGCTGGACCAGGCCTGGAGCACCTTGGGGGCCAGCTTTGGGAGATCTGTAGCCCCTGGGAGTCATTGCGGGTGTGGGGAGCGATGTCACATGACCGGAGCTGGGCTGGGGGACCCATTGAGGGCCTGGCTGGGAGCCCGGAGCCTGGGGGGCAGGTCCTTGCAAAAGTCCAGGGACAAACAGGACAGGCAGAGCTGGTAGGTGAGACAGCACTGGGGGCTGCATGGCCCTTGGCCCCTGTGGAGCACATCTGGGTGATGGCAGACACCCAGCCATACCTGTGGGGGCTTCACTTACACAGGTGCTCAGTGAGGGTCGGGCACTCTGAAGTCCTATATTCCGGGATGACCAGCGCCCAGCTGACTTGAGCCTGCATCTTTGTCCCAACAGCAAGAGACTCAGGGATTGTTACCTGTGCTGGTTTCCAAGGTCTCTGTCCCTGGTCAGCTGGGATGGGGGAGGGGCTGCTCCAGTAAGGCTGGGACCCGATCAGGCCAGCTCAGCCCTGTCCTTTGCTGCGGCCTGGGGCACACCCCTTCCTCTCCCACATCCTTGGCTGTTGGGGAGTGGTATGGACACGGAGCTGGGAGGGCATGACTGCTGGACCCCCTGTTGGGGCTATGGCTCATGGGGCAGGGTGTGCCAGCATGGGCACTCTCTGGGGACGTGGAGCAGGGGTGGCCCCAGAACCTGTGTCAGAACACCACAGAGACACGTGAGTTGTCCAGGTGACCAGATCTGTGGTGAGTCCTGTCCAGAGAGAACCACCCACATTACCACCGATGAGCTGCTCCTTAGCCACAAGCCCCCCTGTGGCCCTGGAATGGCCTGAGGCCACCGCAGAGAGAACCTTCCCAGCGGCTATGTAGACCACACACTGTGGGCCTCAGGGACATTAGGTGGTCCCTTCTGAGGCTCCAGGACAGGTTCCCTGGGTCCCCAAGGTGCACACGGCTCCACTCAGCACGTCAGCGGCTCCTGAGATTTTGAGAACAGCTTCTACACATGCAACGTGTTTGCTGGGCCTTCCCAACACTGCCTTCATTTGGGGTAGATTCTGTCCTCCCTGTGTCTCTAAGGGCCACTTTTCCAAAACTCTGGGACTGCTGTGGCCAGTGCATGTCCTTCTCACAGCCCTGGGTCTGCTGAAGAATGCTCCAGCGTGCAGGGTGGTCCTCCCTCAGGAGGCCGTGGAGAGAGTGGGCATCCTGCAGGAACCCACCAACGTCCCCGCTGCTGGGGCTGGGGTCAGGCTCTCAGGCCCAGCCCCTTTGTGCTGGCCAGTGTGGAGTCGCATGCGGCCATGCTGGCCTTGCATGGTGGTGGATTTGTTCCATCCTCACTGTCATGCACCCGAGGGGATGCTTCTGTCCTGCCCTGGAGGTCTCTGTCTGGTTTCAGGGCAAGGCTCAAACTTCTGCCCTCACTTCCGCCCTCTGATCTGTTTTGAAAACCATCTTTTTCCTTCTGCTGGGACCTCCACGTAGTAACTTCATAACACTGTAAGTGCTTCATGGTAGTAGTGGTGTTCTTTCTTTCATGCAATACCAAACCCATGTGAATTTTATTTCAACCTAAAATCAAGCATGTTGTCCCTGTTGAATTACAGAGGTCTCGTGAATTGAACATGCTAGTTTTAATACGAAAATCACTATTGTAAACGGGCCTCATAATTCTAAGCCCTGGATCTTGCTACATTGCAGCCCTAAATTCACAATTCCCCTCAAGAGATGTGGAAGTCAGGCCGTAAGGCAAGAGTGTGAGTTGTCAGGGCACAGTGGCTAAAAGAACACAGTGCAGTGGCACAGCAACTCACTAGGATTCTGACCTCTCTGCAGGTTCTTGGCCCCTTCCAGGGAGTAGAGATAGTGACTGAGAACCATATTCTGAGGCCCAGTGTGGTGGCTCAATGGTGGCTCACACTTGTAATCCCAGCACTTTGGGAGGCAGCGGTGAGAGAATTGCCTGAGCCCAGGAGTTCGAAACCAGCCTGGGCAACATAGTGAGACCTTATCTCTACAAAAAAATCTAAAAATTAGCAGGTTTGCGCCTGTAGTCCCAGCTACTTAGGAAGCTGAGGCCGGAGGATCGCCCAAGCCCAGGAGGTCAAGTCTGCAGTGAGCTGTGAAAGTGCCACTGCACTCCAGCCTGGCTGACAGAATGAGACCCGACTCAAAAAAAAAAAAAGGCTGGTGAAATCTCTGTGGGTGTGTGGGAAATTCTTTTTTATTTTTCCACTTAGAAATGAGCTCAAAGCCTGAGTGGCACCTCTGAGGATTTTATTTTATTTTTAATTTTTAAAAACAAGCACACATTCTGTTTTTTAAAAAACATTTTCCCAATATGAAAGTAGTAATGGTAGAATCTGAGCATAACAGAAAAGTCTGTAGAAAAATTAAATCCCAAGCAAGTAAGACCCCATTCGACTCTGCTCACCTGGGTGAAAACTGGAACCAGGTGCCCATGTGCTTTGACAGTGACGTTGCTGGCCCTGAAAGCTGACTCTTCAGCTGACCTGGAGTTTGTATGTCTTTAATAATTTTCCCAACCATTGCTTAATACCTAAGGTGCATTTTCAACTTGTGTTCATATGTCATTGGCTCTCTGGAAGTACGTTCCTTCACCGATTTAAGTATTTCATGAGCCAAGTAGTCGAAGGTGAAGAAGTGTTTTTGTTTTTTCCCAGGATCGACGTTGCCTGGGTTTACCGACACTGTATTTTGGTTTACAGATACTATATGCACTTTTGCTGCCGTTGCCGAAGTCATGAGCTTTGGCCATCCAGGGCCGCCCTGCCCTTTTTTATCCGACCGCTCCCTGAGCTACCACGTAAAGTGGCAGCCCGGTAGCAGCCCTGGTCCTGGAGGTCAGGCGAGCCTCGGGACTGCCCTCTGGGCCCAGGTGCTTTGTTCCTGAGCAGCAGGCCGCACAGAGCCGCGCGGGTGCCAGCGGGCAGGGCGGGGCGGGCAGCCCGGCGCGGCGGCCCCGGGGCGGTGCGCGCGCGGCTCCCTCCAGGTCGCCCACGGGAGGGGCTCCGCCAGGGCGCCCCTGCAGCGCTCGCGGCCACCCGGGCCCGGGTCGCAGGACGCCCAGGCGCGCGGCCCGGCGGGGAGCGGCGCGCCCGCCCGGGGCCACCCGCGGGGCCGCGGGACGCGGCTCCTGCGGGAAAGCGAGCGAGGCCCGCTCCGCTCGCTCACCGGCTCGCCCGGGCGGCGTCTCGCGTGTGGGCGGGCCGGGCCGCGCGAGAGGCGGTGGCGCCGGGACGGGCCGGGGCTGCGCCTGCGGGCGGCCCGGGGCGGGGCTGCACTCCGCGGCCGGGCGGGGGCGGGGCGGGCGCGGCGGGGCGGGGCTGGGCGGGGGGCGGGCGGGCGGGGCGGGGCGGGGCGGGCGGGCGGGCGGGGCGGGCGCGGGGGCGGGCGGGGCGGGGCGGCGGGGCGGCCGGGCGGGGCGGGGCGGGGCGGCGCGGCCGGGCGGGGCGGGGCGGGGCGGGGCGGGGCGGGGCGGCGGCGGGCCGGGCGGGCGGGGCGGGGGCGGGCCGGGCGGGGCGGGGCGGCGCGGCGCTGCGTCACGCGGGGCGGGGCCGGCTCGCTGCGGGCGGGGCGCGGGCCGGGTTTGAATCGGCGGCGGCGGCGGCGCGGGGCGGCCGCGGAGCGTGAGTCAGCAGAGCCGGCGGCCCCGGCGGCCAGCCCCTCGCCGTCCGCGTGCGGGTCTCCGTGGCTCGGCGGCTTGGGGCGGGCCCTGCCCCACAGGTGCGTGCCCTAGGTGGTCCCCGGGTGCGCCGCACGGTCCGCGGCCCGGGCCGGCGGGGGCGGCCGCGGGGGGTGCCGGGGTGCTCCGGGGCTGCGGGCGCGGCCAGGGCACACCTCCCGCGCCGGACCCCGCCCCTGCGGGCCCTCCCGGCGGCAGCCCCGCGCACCTGTTGCCTCCCGGCGGCCGGGCTCGGGCCTCGCCCTGCCGAGGGCCCGCACTGTGGGGAGCGCACCGGCACGTGAGGGAGGCTGGGCAGGGGGTGGCTGGCTTGCTCGGCGCTGCCGTCGAGAGGGTCCCCCCGGCGGGGCAATCCCGGCGGGCCCAGCCTGCCCGTGACCTGAGGGGCTGCCCTTCCGGGCCTTTAGTTCTTTGCCGTCTTTGTGGCCTGTCCCGGTTTGTCCCCGACCCCGCGGGAGCCGCCGCGCCTCGTCATTGTGCTGTGTCACCTCAGGACGGGCTGTGCCGGGGCCATTACTCAGCAGCTTTCTGCGATGTCTCAACCCCCAGGCGGCCCCTGGTAGCCTGGCAGGCGGGTTCTGGGTCAGGAGGCACAGGCGGCCCTCCTGCGCCCAGTAGGTGACGGGGCTCACCGGAGCTCAGTGTCTTCGTGGAACCCAGCTCCTCCGTGGGGACATTCGGAAGATCTAGGTCTGGCTTTGGGGGGCATTGAGGCCACAGAGGAGGGAGGTGCTGCTGGGGAGGGGAGGGTCAGGCTGAGTCTGGGCTCCCTGCCAGCTCCCCAGGAGGCCCCGGGCAACTTCCAGGTACTGGCAGAGACCCCGCAGGACCCTCCCCGGTGCCCTTTCTGGGGCCCTGGCACTTTGTTGTGAAGTGCGGCTGGAGGCTCTTGGGGGACACCCAGAGGCTCCCCAGACAGCTCCTTTCCAGGGGCTGTCCAGGCTCCAGTGCAGGGTGGCTCGCCCCGAGTTAGGGTGTGGCCGGCGTCCAAGGGGCGGAGGCCCGTGGCCCCGTGTGTGCATGCCCTCTGTGTCTGGGGGAACGGGGCAGCAGCGAGGGCCCCTCTGCTGAGCCACACACCGAGCCTGACGCAGTGGACCCCTTTGAGGGAAGGAAGTGCCTCCTCTCCCCCCTCGTTTGCATCTTTGGTCTTCATGAAGTGTCGACCAGACATGGTGCTGTGAGCCTTGAAGGAGCTGCCCCAGCCTGATCCCAGGCCTCCAGGCGCAGAGGGCGAGTCCAGGTTGCCAGCAGGGAGCACGGTACCCGGGACCATTGTTCAGAGACAAGGGACGGGTGCCTGGAGGCGCGCTCAGGCCCTCCGCATCCAGGCTCCGCAGGGGAGCCCCAAGCTGTGGGGCAGCGCTGGCAGTGTGGAGAGTCAGGGCATCTCTGTGGGTGAGTCTGCCTGCTCTGGCGAGTGCTGCACTTGCCGCAGGCAGGGGCAGAGCAGGGGGCATTCAGACAGGGCTGTGGAGTGTGAGTGGATCTCCCGGGACTCGATGGGTTGGTCTTACTGGATGGAAGCCGTGCCAGGCTGGGCCCGCAGCAGTGAGGTGGGTCAGGAGCTGGGGACAGGGCAGGAGGGGCTCACCGGGAAGCCTTGGCCACGTACGCAGGGGCTCAGACTCCCACCTGGGAGGTAGGGACACGGATATGTGGCGCTGTCGCCAGAGGAAGGTCAAGGTCACTCTCTAGATGCAGTGGGAGCTGCACTTGGTCCTCACTGGTGCGGGTTGAGTGGGGATGTAGATCTGGGAACGGCGTGAGCCCGTGAGGAAGGGACCCCGCCGTGCTCCGAGGAGGCGCTTGATGGTGCCTGGGGGCATGTAGGCCTTTCCGGGAGAGGAGGAAGGGCAGCAGGGGTTGAGGCCGCAGAGCCACTGTGTCGGTGAGGACCAGGACCCAGCAGAGGCTGCGGGTGGCGAGGAGGAAGATGGGATACAGCGGGGGAGGGAGGCAGGCTTTGCAGAAGGGGTGTGCCTCCAACCAGAGGCCGCTCAGGGCACGGGGAGCAGGAGGAGCAGGAGGCCAGGCAGAGCTGGGGGTCAGAGACTCAGGGCAGGAGGGGCAGAGAGACAGATCTGCCAGTGGAGGGAACCCTAAGGCCCAGGGTCTGCGGACAGGACCCGGTGCGTGCGTCTGCAGGGCCCCCCATTGCTGTGGTTGAATTGTGTCCTCCGGAAGGTACGTCTGAGTCCCATGCCCAAGTGCCTGTGGCCGTGGCCTCATCTGGAAACCTGGTAGGTCCCTTCCCTGAGGTCTCCCCTTCTGTGGTTCCAGTCACCAGCAGTCTGAGGCACAACAGTAGGGTGAGCACGGGATGGTGCTGTGAGAGGCTCATGTAGCTCCTGTGACAGCCTGGTATTTATTTTATTACGAGGTTTGCTTGTCAGTTTCTTACTGTGCTTAATGCATCAGTTAAACGTTGTCCTCAGGATGCACATGTAGGACGGAAACAGTGCCTGCAGGGCCTGGTGCCTTGTAGGTGGGATGGGGTGGGACAGCGAGGCTGCGCACACCTTCTGGGCCATGTGGGGGGGGCTTGAGCGTGGTAGTGGGGCGTGGCCACCACTCCCCTTCCACCAGTGCTGCTTGTTTTGAGCGGGGCAGTTGCACCTCTCCTGGAGCAGTTGAATGAGGTGTCACTTGTTGGACACAGCCCAGGGGACTTTCTGACACACAGGGCTTGACAGGGGCCTGGCCAGGTGGAAGGCTTCCAAGGCGAGCGCCGACCCCACAGCAGGTCTGATGAGGGTCTGTGGAGGTGTGGTCACCGGGGCTGTGCAGAGACTGTCCCATGTGAGGACAGGAGGAAGCAGGGCTGAGACCAGCTGGGGACAGACAGGGGTGGTGGTGTGGCTCCTTGAAGTGGTATTCAGCAACACCCTGTCGTGTACCAGGCATCAGCAGGGGGACTGAGGGGCTGCAGCCAGCCGGGGGACAGGGCTGGGCCACACAGAGAGGTCACAAAGGGTGCACAAGGGAGAACCAGCATGCTGGAGGTGGGCAGCAGGAGACAGGCGGGCTGACCTGACAGGCCACACGTCATGCATCCTTGCCAAGGCTCCCATTGAACTGGCGATGACTCTGGCTGGGTAGGGAGTACAGGCCCATGGGGTGTGTCCTGGAGCTCCTGCAGCCCCAGCTGCCTCCGAGCCCCCTGCAGTTGGCGCAGTAGGTTCAGTTGCACCAAGAGCCAGACCCTCCACCGCACCTTCCCTGAACATTTGTGCCTGGGCTTGGGAGCTTAGCGATGTCCTCCGGCTCGGGGACCTGTGGTCTTACTTCAGCCGCCCATAACAGCTTCCCTATCCCAAGGGGAGGCTCTGGGGTTACTGCTTGAAGCTCTGGGGTGGGGACTTGGGAGGGAAGGGGCCCCTGCAGGAGGGCAGCCCTGGCCTGCAGGAAAGGGTCAGTGACAATCCTGGGAGGGGCTGGCCCTGCCCGGTCATTGTGGCCTTGGTGCCTGGCACAGAATTGCCTGTGACTTCTTTGCTCTTGAAATCACCTTCCTGGAACATGTTTTAAATAGTCAAGCATGTTTGCTGGGTCAAGTTGTAACAGACGATTAGATATTTAAACTTTGAGCCAGGCACGGTGGCTCACACCTATAATTCCAGCACTCTGGGAGGCTGAGGTGGGAGGATTGCCTGAGTCCAGGAGGTTAAGGCTGTCATGAGCTGCGACCATTCTACTGCACTCCAGCCAGGGTGACAAGAGTGAAGCTGACTCACAAAAAATAAATTTTTGAGGAGAAGCAGCATGAGTGGCACTAGCAGCCACTGGTGTCCAGCCTGAAGGCGCCTGTCCTGGGGAGGAGGCTGAGCCTCTCCCTCCCTGCAGGGCTGCAGGGCTGCAGGGCAGGGGCCTCCCCTAGCAACTATGAGCCTTCTGTGCTTGGTCTTCTCCAAGTCCAGGCAGCGCCTCCTCCCAGACTGAGGCCTTGGCGGCTTGCAGTCCATGGGACGTGGGGTGACAGGTGTCCCGTTTGCAGGCTCCGCCTTAGACCTTCACCTTAGCAATGTGAACATCGCTTCCCTGGAGAAGGACTTGGAAGAGCAAGACGGCCGTGACCTGGGGCCACCAGGTGAGGGCACTAGGTCCCCAATGCTCCAGTGAAGCCTGCCTGGGGTGGGTAGGCAGAGGATTCCTTGTCTCCTGGAATCTGTTGCTGTCCCCTCCCTGGTGCCCCTCTCTCCTGCCTGCATCTCAATCTGCCACATCTTCAGCTTACCTCCGTTTTAGCGCAGTGACCCCTGCAGAGACTGGCAGGGCTCTTCTCCAGGAAGCACGAGTCCGCATGCGTACGTTGCTTAAGGACCAAGGTGCTAACCTCCTAGTCCAAGGGGCTTCCTTCAGCCTGAGAGCTCATCTCTTCCTTCTGACTTTAAAAGATAATAAACTGTTTCAGGGGACCCTAAAAGTGCCGGGAGCACGGTGCTTGCAGCACGTTGCCCCGGCAGGGCCCCGGCGTGTGTCTGCCCTCTGCTGGGATCCACAGTGGGCCACCCACCCTCGCCCCCGCTTGCAGTCCTCCGTGAGCACGGCTCCTCTGTGCCGTGGCTGCCTGGGGACCTCGCGGATGCCACGCCCATGACGGTAGCTGGGCCCGGTCCCAGGCCGTGGTGTTGGTCTCCACGGCTGCTGCGGGCCAGGCATGGCCAGCTGGGCACCGCCCGCTCTTCACACGCCCTCCGCCCCGCAGGTCCCAGGTCACTGACTGGCTCTGCACCCGTGGCCATCCCGGGCTCCCTGCCCCGCTCGCCGTCGCTGCACTCGCCGTCCTCCCTGTCCACCTCGCCACTCAGCTCACTGTCCCAGTCCCTGCCGGGGCCACTGGTCTCCTCCGCCATGACGCCACCCCAACAGCCGCTGCCCCTGCGCTCGGAGCCGGGCACGCTGGGCTCCGCCGCCTCGTCCTACAGCTCCTTAGGTGAGTGCTCCCGGCCCTCTCGGGGGCTTCTCTGGCCTTCATGGGGAGCCACCCAGACACTGTCATGACCGTAACCTCACACCCGGTGGCGCAGGGGGCAGGATGCGCATGACCGTGCAGCAGCCATGTGCCGTCGGTGGCCGGGATGGTGCCACAGCCTGCTGCTGGTGTTCCCTTTCCACTAAAACTTGCTACACAGAATTTGCCTATCATCCTTGGAAGGCCAAGGCGGGAGGATTGTTTGAGTCCAGGAATTTGAGACCAGTCTGGGCAACATAGCCAGACCTCATCATACAAAAAGCAAAAAATTTAGCTGGGTGTGGTGGCACATGTCTATAGTCCCAGCTGCTCAGGAGGCTGAGGTGGAAGGTCCACCTGAGCCCAGAAGGTCAATGCTTTGGTAAGCCGTGATCACACCACGGCTCTCCAGCTTGGGTGACAGTGAGATCCCAACTCAAATGTCTACAGACCTATATAAGAGAACTAACATTGACAAGTGTCTCAGCTGTACCGATGTGGCACATACTCATCACCCCCTGTCACCATGTGACCCCAGCTCTCTGGGGCTCCTAGGGCCACAGGATTTGGGAACCACTGTTCCCCATGGTTCACTTGTGAGCACTCTGGATTCCATTCCTTTTTGGTTCAAACTCTGGTGGAAGGCAGAGATCCGGGGAGACCAGGACAGGTGCCACCCTCACCACAGAGGGAGCCAGGTCTGGGGACGGATGGGCGACACTTACGTGTCCCCACACAGCAGGCGGTGTGGCCTGCAGGCTGTCACCTCCCTCCTTCACACTCAGGTCTGAACGGTGTCCCTGGGAGCATCTGGGACTTTGTTTCCGGCAGCTTCTCTCCCAGTCCGACCCCCGTCCTGAACGCCGGCCCTGCCTCCTCCAGCACGAGTCCCAGTGGCACTGAGCTGGCCCGGGTCAGGCGGCAGCTGGAAGAGGCCCGGAGGAAGATCCGGCAGTGGGAAGAGTCCTGGCAGCAAGTGAAGCAGGTGAGCTGCAGAGGGGCGGGGCTGGGCCCGGGTACTTGGGGACGGGGCGGGGCCCAGGTGCATCAGGTAAGCCGGGCAGGCAAGCGAACCATGTCCTGGTCTGCCTGGTTTCAGGCCTGCGACGCATGGCAGCGAGAGGCCCAGGAGGCCAAAGAGCGTGCCCGTGTGGCCGACAGCGATCGGCAGCGGGCGCTGCAGAAGAAGGAGGAGGTGGAGGCCCAGGTCAAGCAGCTGCAGGCGGAGCTGGAAGGTCTGGGCCTGTCCTCGCTGCCTGGGCTGCGCAGCTGTGGCGACATCGGCGCCATCCCCCTGCCCAAGCTGCACTCGCTGCAGAATCAGTTGCGCCTGGACTTGGAGGCCGTGGACGGGGTGAGTCCTGGCCAGCAGTGAGGAGGCCCAGCTGGCCCGCCCTCCACCCGCCCCCTCGCCGGGCCCCAGCACGACCCACCTGGCCGCTCCTGTCCCAACCCGTCCGCCTGTGCCCCACCCCTCACCCACCCCCCCATTCCCCCTCCGCCTGTCTCCCCGGGCTTGAGCCACCCATCAGGCTGGCCCGGCCCTTCCTTTCTGGGATTTTCCATGTTCACCCTTTCCCCAGGCTATGCCCTGGGGGGACAAGGCAGCCTGCCCTCCTGGTGCTTGATCATGCCTGGCTGCCTCTGGGCTCCTCTCCTCTTTGGTGTCACGTAAAAGCTGTGCACTCTGCTCAGCCAGGAGCTCCTTCCTGGTGGGTCATCCCTGTGCTGGAACCTGGACATCTGGAAGCTTCTGGAGCCCGGTCTCTCACATACTTTCTCTTCTCTGTGAGGCCAAAGCTTGGCTCCAACATGCGCCTCCCTCACTCGGCCTCCTAGGCTCTGGCGGCCGTTTGTGGCTGTAGGGTCTCAGTTCTCACTTAGCCCGTGTCCTGGTTGCCCAGCTGCCATGGGTCCAGGGCCCCTGGCCTGGCTGCCCTTCCCGCTGTGGCTGTGGTGGTTCAGCCCAAGGCTCCCGCCCCTGCAGCTTCGCCCCGTAGTGGCCCTGGCAGGTGTCTGCTGACCCTGCCACGGCAGCTGGTGGCCGTTCCTCCTGAGCTGTGCAAGGTCCTCCTGGCAGGGCCCTCCTGACCTGCCGATGGTGTCTCGCCCACAGGTGATCTTCCAGCTCCGCACCAAGCAGTGCGTGGCCTGCCGGGAGCATGCGCACAGCACCATCCTGCGACCGTGCCAGCACCGTGTCCTCTGTGAGCCATGCGCAGCTAGCGCACCCGAGTGCCCCTACTGTGAGGGCCAGCCCCTTCAGTGGTGACCGGAGGAGGGATGGCTGCCTCCCTGGGAGCACCTGGAACGGGGGCTCCGGTGCCCACATGATGTCACTCACTTCTGGTGCCACCGACATCGGGACCAAGACCAGGCACTCACCAACTCTGCCCAGCAGCCTTGGTGTCACTTATTTTCAGCTATCTTGTCACACCGATGGTTTCAAGGTAGTCTCAGAACCTTAGAAGCAAACCCACAGAACTCCCTGCCCGTGTGCCTGTCCCGGAGGGGCTTGCTGTCTCAGTGGCCTGAGCAGGCGCCGTGATGGCAGCGGCCTGTGGTCCTGACGTTGTGGTGACCAGACTGTTGGGAGTCGGGGTCTTGGCAAAGCACTTTGTAAGCCGAGGAATTTAGTTAGACGTTACAGATTGCTCTAAGCTGCTTTGTAGGCTCACTTTTTTTTTTTTTTACCATGCGATAATATGAAGCTTTATATGTGTACTGTGAACTTAAAATATTTCTTATCGGTTTACTGTCAATTCATAGTATGGTAAATATTATTAGATTTCATACTCTGAAGCTAGTACTTACGAAATGAGCATTTATCTAGTAGTGAGAGAGACTTAGGATTTTTACAGTTTTCCAATTAAGTGCAAATAGTATTTATAAACAGAGTGACTATTGAAAGATACTTAGATGTTTTTAACTTTATGAAAGGAACTCGCTTTCCTCAGCGTGTGCACGTGCACACATAACTGGAGCTTTGGGGTCCAGTGTCGTGGCGTGACATCCCGAGCGCGCTCCTGTGCACTTGTGTGACGCGCGTGCCTTGCAGAAGACGTGAGGGGCCGCTCGTTTGGTTTTGCTTTTCCCCTTGCAACTCCGAGGGGCAACTTGATCCGAATGAGACTCGCCACGGGAGGGATCGGCTAGCTGAGGTTTTCAAGTACCTTTTCCAGAAGCCATCTTCTGGCTGCTGGGATCTATCACAGGAAATGGTGCTCTGCAACTTCCCAGAGGCCTCACCGGGCGTCCCGTCTCACACAGAAGGCCCTACACTGGGAGACCACTGCCTGCCCAGCACCCGCCACCCCGATTCGTGTGGGAGATGCTTGCACCATGGTGTCCTGCAGTGTCCAGGGTGACAGTTAGTGGGCCCTGTCCCCCGAGCTTAAGTCCACTCACTCATGTGGCAGCAAGATGACACAAGAAGACCCAGCCACAGCGCCTCAGTGGCCTGGAGCAGGTGGGGGGGCGTGGCCCCTGGGATGACAGCGTGGCCTCGGACCACAGTAGAAAGGCGACTGAGAATGTCTCAAGCAATGACTTGAACCTCCTCTGTCAGGATGGGGACTTCCCCCAGACCCTGGGGGGGGGGGCGCAGACGTCTGCTCCCCCCAGACCTGGCTCTCCAGGGCAGCCCTGGGTGGCCCGAGGGTCCCTCCACGGGAGCGAGCAGAGATGTGTCTCCAACCCACCCGTGGCTTTGCCAAAGACTTTTAATAGCATTTTTTTAAAGTGCAAAGTGTCTAGGTAAAAATTTTCATTGGTGACCAAATTAGAATGTATCTAATAGAGTAGGAGGCTTAAGAACGTTTTCAAAAGACAAACGAATTGGAAAAGTTCTGTTGCTTTAAAGGAAGTGGATCCATGACATCCAGCTAGTCGGCTGCTGAGGAAACCCCTATGTGGTTTCAGTGGCTCGGTTATGTTTTTAATGGTGGTGGTGACTTATCAGCTCCGTAGAAATGATGCATATTTTGTGCTGTTATCAATGTTTAAAATTCTTTATTTTTATTAATATTTATGCACTTGTTTCCCATGTCAGGCCTTTGGTCTCTCTTGGGATAACAGGACGATGTTTGTTATTGCTATCTAGCCTAGACATTTTCAAATTATCAACATTTAAGAACAGTTAAGCTTTAGTCTGTCCATAAGCTAGTCTGGTCAGTTCCTTCGGTGGAACCCGGCAGGTGCTCCTGATGTGCTCCAGGGCTCACGTCCTGGGGGTGGAGGCAGGGAGCCATGGCGGACTGCTGGGAGAAGGAGGTGCCACTCACGCCTCAGGACGGCACTGAGGCCAGGGGTGCGGTGAGAAGACCAAAGAGACGCCAGGAGTGAACTCCTGGGCCCAGGGCACCACTGGGGCTGCCCACTTTGGGGCCTCCCCACTCTGCCTCCAGGCTTTGGTTTTCTGAGGCCCAAGGCCTCAGGGACCAACCCCAGGTGGCCAGGGTCCACCACGGCAGAAGGTGCCAGAAGCGTGCTCTCCCACAGGCCTCACAGAGGCTGAATTGGACAGGCCCAACGGCTCAGGGCCAGTGTCCCCGTGTGGGGGGAAGAGGGCACTGGCTCAGGAAGCCACCTGAGCATGGCCTGGTATCAAGTCTCAGTGGTGACATGACAGCATCATGGTGTCCGTGTACCAGCGTCAGCGGGGACCCTCGTTCCATGTGGACGCTTCAGGTGGATTAATTTTTGGAAGCCCCAGGATGTATGTTTGAGTATTTAGATGAGAATGTGATTGGAATGGAGTTTCCTTTAACCCAGAAGGTAGTATTTATAATGCATAATCATCTACTCGTAGTGACTTGTTTAAAGTTGTTAACACCTGTTTAAATTTTTTTACACTATAGCATTTATGCAATGGTTTACAGAATTCATGGAATTATTTTTATCAGTATGAGAATTAATTAAAACCTTGAATCTTTATTCCGTCTGCATCTCTGGGTGCAGCCAAGCCTGGCCAGTGGTCCCTGAGTCCCAGCTTCTCTCCTGTAGTGTCTGTGCCCGCAGTCTTCAGGCTTTTGGCTCTGGCCTTCTCCTCGGCCTTCCTGCACCTGACACCCAGGGTCTGGGTCACAGGACATTCCCTCGCGGGCCCGGATTGCTGTGCAGCTGTGCCAGTGGCCCGGCTGTGGGTATCTTGAGGCCCCAGGGCTCGGAGCTGGGAGTTTCTGCCAAAACACCAGGTGGCAGGTCAGGACCTGGCCCATGGGCAGCAGGCGTGCCAAGGTGGGGGGCCCGACCCAACTCGCCCACAGGCCCTGCTTGGGGGATGCCAGGGGAGGTGCCGCCCAACTCACCCATGGGCCCTGCGTGGGGGATGCCATGCTGGGCCAGCAGGCCCCGGAGGCGCTTGACCTCCTTCAACAGCTCCTTATGTGCCTGCAATAAAAGAGCTCCAGGAGACTGCTGGGCCCTCTGGGGGGAGGCTGTGTGTCCAGGACCCCTCCCCCAATTCCTCACTTTTTTGCAGGTTTCCAGGGACTCAAGCGCCAGGCCGGGGGGCCCTCCTTCCTCCTGAGCAGGCGTGTCTTCTCTTGGGTCCTTTAAGTAGCCAGCATCCTCAAAAAGCGCCCTCAGTAGCTTCTCATAGCCCTGAGAGTGGAGAAAGCAGAGGCAGTGGGGTTCCTGCTGGCTGGCCTGGACCACCGCCATGTGTTCTCACCTGGGGTGTGATGAGCTCTTCTGCCAGGTCCTGCGCCGCCTGGTCCCACCGCTGCTGCAGGGCCTCCGGCAGGATGGGATACACTGCAGACCAACCGAACAGGCCTTGGCTGAGCCTGGCCCCGCTCCCCCCCCCACCCCCCACCCCCAATCCTACCTAACAAGGAGTGCGGGTGGCAGACCAGGGGCGTCTCGAATGTCAGTGCATAGAGGCAGGTGCTTGGCTCAGACACGTGGGCCAGCCGGTGGCTCCTGCCACAGGTGAGCTCGACCTGGGGAGGGAGCCTCGGTGGGTGGGGCTGGAGGGGGCGTCCAGGCCCCTTCCCAGGCGCCACTCTCATGGCCCACCTTGCTCTGCCGGCTCCGGGAGCGGCAGGAGTCGCCGTCGCGCATCCACATGCCCGCGAAGGTGTTGTTGGTGATCTCCCACTCGTGCCAGATGCTGGGGAACAGAATGCATGAGGCCGGGCGGGCGCCCCCAACCCTGCCCCTCCCCGTCCCCTCACCGCTCCCACCCCCGCCTGCCCAGCCGCCACTCACCCGAGGATCCCGCTGTACGCGTTCCAGCGGAAAGTCTGCTCGTGCTGGGTCACGTTGTGGAATGGACAGAACTCATACTTGTACCTGGGGGCACAGGGGGGTCAGGGGGTCCCAGGCTGCACCCCGCCCGCGCCCCGTCCCACACTCACGTGGATTCCACCAGGCTGAAGCACTTGCCGGAGAGTCCGAAGAGGTGTGTGGGCCCTGGTAGGGGACAGCACTTGTGTCGGGCATGGCCCATGGGAGGAGCCCGCGCCTCAGAGCCAGGGCCACCCATCGGGAAGGCCAGGTGGGCTGACACTTAAGGATGATGCACACATGCTGAAGGGACGCTGCAGAGCGCCAGTCCGGGAATGCCGAGCTCACTCTACAGAAGCCAGCTGGGTGAACCCCCTGGTGGCAGACGTGGTCCAAGGGTCCAGCAGCCCTGGAAGCAGTGGATGGCAAGACACCCCCACGCTGGCCCCAGACCTCAGGAGGTCCGGGTACTGCCCACAGGAGACGCTGGCACCTGAGCAGATGCTGGAAGTGAAGATGCCTAAAGCAGCCATGGACAGACTTGGGAGCAGCAGGTGCAGGCACAGCCAGCCCATCGCGAGGGCTGCCCTGCACACAGCAGTTAGCAATGGCTGGCAGAGGAGGTTGCTTCTAAAAGACTGACGTTTAGCAAAAAGTCCCAAGGCAGCTGAAGAAACAGAAAAACATGGCCCATTCAAAGGAAAAGAACTGCCGGGCATGGTGAAAAGTAGCCCCAGCTACTCAGCCTCAGGAGGCCAGGGTGGGAGGGCCGCTTAAGTCCAGGAGTTGGAGACCAACCTGGGCAACACAGCAAGACCCTGTCTCTAAAAAATGAAAATGCTTTAGAAAATGAAAAACACTGACAGGCCAGCTGAGGATCCTGCCTCCAGGAAAGCTGTCCTTCAAGTGTGAGGGCTGACACTCCTAGGCAGGCCGAAACTGAGGGAGCTCACAGGCCTGCCCGGGACAAACGCCAACATCTGACATTCTCTTGAGAGACCGAGATCTATACCACAGTAAGTCCCTACCTCTGAACCTTCAAGTTGCAAGCTCTCAAAGATGTCAACATGTGTCCCCATGTCCAATCATGTGCCAGTTCATGGGTCTGGCACATGCTGTCATGTGTGTGCGTCCTCTACAAGGGGTTGTGCTTTTGTGCACTTCACGGTGCTGTACAGTGTACAGCAGTAGAGTATCTGTGTATCAGGCTCAGGATGTCCGAAAGCAAGAGTAAAAGCAGCAGTGACACTGCTGGTATAGCTGATTGTCTTAGTTGGGTACTTAGGCTGACTTTGTTGGGCTTATGAGATCTTGGGTACTCGTTCATATGTAGGGGACTTCCTGTACTGGTAAACACATGGCAAACCACACAGCCAGAATTATTGTGTCTTTGATTTGTAAGTCTACCGAATTTAAAAGACAAATGTAGGCCCCAGTGCATGGTGGCTCACACCTGTCATCTCAGCACTTTGGGAGGCAGAGGGGAGAAGAATGCCCAAACCCAGGGGTTCAAGACCAGCCTGGGCAACTTGGCAAGACCTCATCCCTACAATAAACCAAAAAATTAGCCAGGCGTGGTGGTGCATGCCTATAGTTCCAGCTACTCAAGAGGCAGAGGTGGAAGGAACACCTAACCCAGCTGGTCAAGGCTGCAGTAGCTGTGAGCATGCCACTGCACTCCAGCCTGGGTGGCAGTGAGATTCTAAAAAAAAAAAGATGAACAACTGTACACCAACAGTCGATGGCCCAATTGAAATGGACTGATTCCTAAAAAACACACAGCTTGCCAAGACAGAATCATAAGGAAGTGAAAGATCTGTAAGCACCTGCGACAGGTAAGGATTGAATAATCAAACACCTCCCAGCAAGAGCATCAGGTGGATTCTACCAAGCATGCAGAGAACAAACACCAATCCTCAAAGCACTTCCAAAAAACAGGAGAGAATTGTTCCAAACGCATCCTGCAAGGCCCCAACTACTCCGACACCAAAGCCAGACAAAAGCACCCCAGAAGGACTGACCAGCACCTCCGGTCATCACTGACACAGGAATCCCCAGCAGAATACCAGCAAGTCAAGTGTTGCAGCACGGAAAGATTCCATGCCACAACCGGGAGATGTGTCTTTGCTGGAACGTAAGGATGTTTCTGCCCAAGGAAATCACTCGGTGTGACACACCCCACTCAAAGGATGGAAGAGGAGCCACCCAATTCATCTCCATTAGTGCAGGAAAAAGCACCTGGCAACACCCTTTCGAGATACAAACACTCCACAGATTAGGACAGACAGGTACAAGCCCTGGCTGCTGAAGGGCATGTGCAAACCCCACCGCTGATGTCCTGCTAGATGGTGATGTGAAAAACACCCCTTGAGACCAGGATGCTCTCAGCACGGCCACTCAACACTGCACTGCAGTCTTTGCCAGGCCAGTTACGCAAGATGAGGAAATAAAAGGCAGCCAATCCACAAGGAAAGAAGTGAAGCTGCCTGTTAGCCTAGGACATGATTTTATACATAGAAAACCCTAAGGATTCTGAAAAACATTGCGAGAACTATTAAAAAAGTCAGCAAAGTTGCAGGATACAAAACTGATACTCAAAAATCAGTTGCATTTCTAAGCAATAGTGATAGACAATATTAAGAAAGCAATTTCATTTACAATAGCATCAGAAAAAATAAAATGCATAGGAATAAACTTAACCAATGAAGCAAGAGACTCATGTTCTGAAAAATACAAAACATTGCTGAAAGAAATTAAAGATATAAATAAATGGGAAGCTGTTCCATGTTTAGGGATTGAACGATTTAACATTGTTAAGATGTCAACTCTACCCAAAGTTGACCCACAGACTTAAGGCACCCCCTTATCAAAACCTCAATGACTTTTTTTGCAGAAATATTTTTAAAAACACACCCTAAAACACATATGGAATATCAAAGGACCCCAAATAACCAAAGCGATCTTGAAAAAGAACAGAGTTGAAGGACTCACACTTACTGATTTTAAAAATTACTTCAAATTACAGTGATGAAGAAAGTGTGGTACTGACATGAAGACAGGCGTGCGGAGAACTGGAACAGAAGAGCCCAGAAGTAAGCCTGGAGTATGCAGCGAAGTGACGTGACAAGGTGCCACGACTACTCGCTGCAGAAGGACAGGCTTTTCAACAAAGTGTTGGAAAACCGGATATCCACAGGCAAAATAATGAGGATAGACTCCTCCCTTGCACCATACACAAGAATAAGCTCAGGCTGGACCAGAGACTGAACAGCAGAACCAAAGCTCAAACTCTGGGAAGAAAACACAGGGAAAGCTTCTCAACCCTGGACCAGGCAATGACTGCTTGGATCCAGCCCAAAAGCACAGGAGCCAACAGAAAAATACAGATAGACTAGACTTGATCCAAACTTTAAAAGTATATATCAAGAGACACTATCAGAGAGTGAAGAAACTAGCTGCAAATCACAGTGGAGAAGAGATTGAGACCAGAGTGTACAAAGTATGCCCACAACCCAACGATAAAACAGCCCAAATTTACAGCGGGCCAAGGAGAGCAGGTGCAGTGGCTCACGTCTATAATCCCAGCCTTCTGGAAGGCTGAGGTGGGAAGACTGCTTGAGGCCAGGAGACCAGCCTGGGCAACAGAGTGACATCTTGTCTCTTTAAAAATATATAAATAAGCCGGGCTTGGTGGCTCAGCCTGTAATCCCGCGCCTTGGGAGGCTGAAGTGAGTGGATTGCCTGAGCCCGCGGGTTCGTGACCTGCCTGGGCAACTTGACGAGACCTCATCTCTACAATAAATCAAAAATTATTAGCTGGGCGTGGTAGCGCACACCTGTAGTTCCAGCTACTTGGAAGGCTGAGGCGGAAGGATCGCCGGAGCCCAGCAGGTCGAGGCTGCAGTGGCCGGGAGCGGCCACTGCACTCCAGTCTGGGTGACAGAGTGAGACTCCAACTCAAAAAAAAAAAAAAATATATATATATATATATATATATATATAGAGAGAGAGAGAGAGAGAGAGAGCCTATAAATATATATAGGCTGGGTGCAGTGGCTCACACCTATAATCCTAGCACTTTGGGAGGCCGAGGTGAGAGAATTGCCTGAGCCCTCAGGTTTGAGACCAACCTGGGCAACTTGGTGAGGCCTGTTCTCTACAATAAATAAATTTTTTTAAAAAATTAGCCAGGCATGGTGGCATGTGCCTGTAGTTCCAGCTACTTGGAAGGTTGAGAAGGTTCACCTGAGCCCAGCAGGTTGAGGCTGTGGTGCAATGACCGGGAGCATAGCACTATACTCCAGCTTGGGTGACAGAGTGAGATTCCAACATACATACATACATAAAAATGGACAAAGAAACGAAAAGACATTTCTCGGCTGGGCTCGGTGGCTCAGCCTGTAATCCCAGCACTTTGGGAGGCCAAGGCAACTGGATTGCCTGCACCTGCGGGTTTGAGACCAGCCCGGGCAACTTCGTGAGATCTTGTCTCTACAATTAAAAACAAAAATTAGCTGGGTGTGGTAGTGTGCACCTATAGTTCCTGCTACTTGGAAGGCTGAGGCAGAAGGATCACCAGAGCCCAGCAGGTCTACGCTGGGGTGGCGGCAAGTGTGCCACTGCATTCCAGCCTGGGCAACAGAGTGAGACTCCAACACACACACACACACACACACACAAAAAGACAAATACCCCATAAGTACATGGAAAGATGTGATGTCACTAACCATTAGGAAAACGCAAATCAAAACCATGACGAGATATTGCGTCTCACATTAGGATGGCTGTTGTCAAACCTGAAAATACCAAGAGGAGTGAGGACGTGGGGAACTTGAACCCCTGTGACCCCCTGGCGACCACGGTGGACCTCAAAAAGCAACACACATAATTCTCCAGGATGCAGCAAATCTCCCAGGAGTAGGACCCGACTTGACAAAGACAAGCACACTTATGCTCACAGCAGTGTCACTCCCAAGCACCAGAAGGCGGAGGCTGTGAAGTGTCCAGGAGCAGATGGCGGGGAGACAACGTGGACACCATACAGTGGGCCGTTGCACAGCCATAAAAGGCAGCGAGGTCCATACAGCGCAACCGCGTGATGCGAGCCAGGCACAAAAGGTCACATACTGTGGGTTCCCGCCACAAGGTCCCCAGCACAGTCACTCTCGTGAGACAGGAAGCAAAGCGGTGGCTGCCTGAGGCAGAGGCACCAGCAGGGGTGGTCTCACAGGGGCAGTTTCAGTCTGTCATGAGGATGTTTTGCAGATGGTGGGTGAGGGCCGCACAGCAGTGTGGACACCCCAGAATGCCTGTCATGGTTAGGATGCAAACCTTAGGCTTTTTACTGTGGTGAAGCTGCGTGCACGGAATGGGAGGGAGTGCGGCTGGTGAGAGCCACGCACACAGCCAGCAAAGGAAGAGGGGACACATAGGCACACGCGCGTCCCACGGCCGCCAGCACCACACGGTGTCAGGAACAAGAGCTCCAACATCCAAGCCAGCAGCCACTTGGAGCAACGTCAGGCCAGTCTGTTGGAACCAGCGGTGAGCACCACCTGCGATGCAGCCCCCACAGGGCCCTGGCGGCATCAGCCACAAACCTGTCTCCCAGGGCTGGCGGCAGACAGGGAACCCGGTCCCCCAGGTCAGGGAAGGCACACTATTGCAGACCTAGCAGACATAGGATTAGCCTGCTGGGTTTTTAAAGCTACCTGCAGTGCTGCTTTTACTATTAAAAATCAAAATTCACACACACAGTGTTTGGTCACTAGACCCCAACAACCTGGTTCTGGTCCCGCTTCCTGGCAGACCAGAAAGAGCCAGAGGCGGGCCCAGAGAGCCTCCACCCAGGCCCCTCCTCAGCCTACCCCTCCCCAAGAGCCTCCGCCCCGGGCCCATCCTCGGCCTGTCCCTGCCCTGAGAACCTCCACCCAGGGCCCATCCTCGGTCTGTGGCTCTCCCGAGAGCCTCCGCCCTGGGCCCATCCTCGGTCTGGGCCTCCCCCAAGAGCCTCCGGCCCAGGTCCATCCTCGGTCTGTACCCAAGAGCCTCTGCCCCAGGGCCATCCTCAGTCTGTCCCTCCCCCAAAAGCCTCCACCTGGGCCCATTCTCCATCTGTCCCTCCCCAAGAGCCTCCACCTGGGCCCATCTTGGTGTGTCCTCAAGAGCCTCTGCCCTGGGGCTCATCCCCAGTCTGTCCCTCCCCCGAGAACCTCCACCTGGGCCCATCCTCCAGCTGTCCCTGTCCTGAGAGCCACCACCCCGTGCCCATCCTCAGTCTGTCCCTCCCCGAGAGCCTCCGCCTGGACCCAACCTCGGTCTGTCTCACTCCTGAGAGCCTCTGTCCAGCCCCATCCTCAGTCTGCCCGGGTCCCAGGAAAGCAGCGTCTGACACCACTGAGGCCCTGCTGGTGTGGCCTGGCCTGGACTTTTGTTCCCTGACATTTGGCTGTCCCTGAGTCTGTCCCCTCCCAGGACAGAGGAGAGAACAAGAAGTCAGGCTGTGCTGCTCCAAAGACGGGGGCTGTGGCCCTTGGAACCACCTGAGGACACAGGAAACCCCTGGCCCCGCCTCCATGCTGCCTGCCGTCTGGGCAGCCCTCGTTCTGAGGCTGACCGGCCATCCTCCCAGCCTGTCTACTGACACCTCCACCTTGCCTGGCAGTGCTGCCGTCATGCAGCTTGGGTGCCTGGGCCTGTCCCTCCAGCCTGACCCCCAGGGTCCCGCTCACCAGGCACACAAGGGAGTCTGGCATCATCACAAGCCCCCGCACCACCCATGCCATCTACTGACTCACACCGGCCCACCCCCGAGGTGGCCGACATTCAGGCTCCTGTGTCCACCAGGAACCACCATCTCCAGCCCCGCCTGCAGCAGATGCCTGCTTGGAGATGCCCACAGACGGTGCATGGGCCTTGGGCACAGCACAGTCCACAAACGCAGCGTCATTTGGTTGAAAGGAACAGAACGAGGGCACGAGCCAGGCTAGCTCTGCGGCGGGTAGGAGGCCTCTGTTGGAGTGCCGTCCATAGCTCCGGGGAGCTCCCGCCAGGGGTGCTCACCTGCTGCGGGGCACGATGCCACGAGCCCACCCCCCGGTCTCCCTCAGGCCATGCCAGCCACCATGGGTCCTCTACTGGCAGCCAGAACCTGAGCCGGGCCTCCATCAGTGGCCACATACCATCTCCGTGGTTGCCCCGCACCCCAGCCCTCACATCTCCTGCCTCCCGCCCTTTCTGAGAGTGCACAGGCGCTGTGCAGAGGGCTTGGTCCACCTCGGTCTTGCAGGCACCACCCTCGTCGCGGGTCAGACACAGCCACCACGCCCAAATGCCCACCTCTGGGTTCCCTGTTCACGTGCACAAGGACTCTCGATGCCCTCAGCTCCCAGCCCACAGCCCCAACGCCACTCCCCCAGTTGCCTTGTATCCGAAGCCATGGCTCAAGACCCCATCAGCTGGGCCAAGCGCAGACCCTCGCTTCCTCTTGGCCAGCTCCAGCCCCAGCTGGGCCTGGGGGCCACTTCCTCTAGCCCCATATCCCTTCTTGAGGGTGGTCCTCCTCCCAGCCCCTCCCCTGGCATCTGCTCCCTGGTCTGGTGCCGACTGCCTCCTGGTTTCCTCAACCCCCATCCCATCGAGAACTTGGCTGGGACCCCACCACTCGCCTACCCAATGACAGGTCCTGAGCCTCCTGTGCCGGCTGTGACCCCTCCCAAGCGCCAGCACTCCCTCCTAAACTCAGTCCCGACCAAAACTAAACCCACAGCCCACACCCTACAAACCCAGTTCAGCCCTGGGCTCACTCTCTTGGTGGGAGCCCCCCTGCATGGCTCCTGCAGCCAAGGCCAGATACCTTGTTCCTCCCTGACCCTCTGCCCAGATCGGGGAGAGTGCCCTCCTGGGTGGTGTGGTGACCACACCTGCCATGCCCCATCTGCGTATCCACACCACAAGCAGGACACTGGTCCAGACCTGCCAACCTCTGCCCTCTCCTGTTAGGGGATGAGGCTCCCCCACCGATCTGGGGGATGAGGCCTTCAAGGAGCCCGCAGCTGCCTGCTGGCGGTCCGTCCTGACAAGCCTGCTCCCCTTTCTCCTCAGCCAGCTCATGCCAGGACCTCTAGAGCCCGAGGCGGCAATCACAGCTCCCACGTGTTTCTGTCCCAGCCTACTTCTCTTTCTTCTCAGCTCTCAAAACACACAGCAGTCTCCCACAAGCAGGATGGGTGCTTGGTTCAGCACTGTATTGCCCAGTGAAATCTGCAGGGAAATCCACTCCAGAAGTTTACGTGGAAGGAGGGCTACCTCAAAGAAAATAATGTTTAAAACATACACACCTGACCAAAATTGTAGGAAAAAACTGGTCTAGAGAATGCAAAATGAAAACGCTGAGAAACTAGAAAAAAAAAAAACCGTGCAACTCACACCCACATGAAGAGGCAATACTCCTAATGTGCAGAACTCCCCGACATCAAGGAAACACCAAACCCAGCACATACATATTTACATGTGTCCAAAAAAAAAAGGGGAGGGGGGGACAAAATAAGTCCAGTCAGCTAGGAACAAAGCAAAACAAAAGGCTCACTGTGGACAGTAACATCACCCGGAGTGCAAAGCGCCACCTCTAGTGACCCCAGAACGTGCACTCTGAAGCCTCTGTGGTGAGTTCTGAGACTGCTCTGCACATGCTCTGAAGACAGTAACTAAGTGAGAAGCCATATCAGCCCTCCACAGACAGCAGCCCTGAACGCTCAGTGAGTCTGAACACCCAAGGCAGGAGCAGGCAGGGAGCTTTTTCTGCAGCTGTTTCTACAGCTTTTTCCAGTGCCAGTGCCACCAGGAACAACCCAGTCTTCACAGCATTAGGAATCAGGATGGGGGGAGGTGGCTGCAACAGCAAGAAATGAAGGGGGAATTTTTTTTTTAGAGGACAGCCACAGAGGGGGAGCCCCAAACGCTTCCCATCAGCTCTGGCACACACACACCTGCAGAAGAGGCGCTCACAGAAGGTTGGAAGAAAGCGCAGACACCTGGCTGCCTTCCGTCCCGCGCCCCTGCCCCCCGCCAGCCTGCAGGGTCAGAGGAATCCTGCCAAGCTAACTTCTGAACAGACAATGCTCTTTAGAGGAAGACAACAGAACACAACAGAACACAGAGCACCACACCACTCATCGCTGTCAAGAGCCTATTCCAAGGTTTTCAGACATGTGATGAGACACGCAAATGTGACCCACACCCGAGAGAAAAGCCAATCTGAAGAGCTGAAAGCATGCAGGGCTCTAAAGCAGCCTGTGGGCCACTAGGCTGATGTGAGCCATCAAGCACTCTTGCCAAAATGCTGAACCCGATTCTGTACAAGCTTCCAGGCCTAATATCTCATTTATGGGACACACTGGGAAAAGGAACATGTCAAAGGACACCACGAAACAGACGCATCCAGGATGTCCAACATTCTGAAGGACGACTGGCCTGGGCACTTCCAAAAGTCAGTATCATGGAAATTGGGGGGGAGGGGCAGTGCTGTTCCAGATTAAAAGGCTAAAGAGACAATATGCCAAACGCACATGTGAACCGGACCCTGGTCTGAAAGGAGTGGAGATCACTCCAAAAGGCATTCCTGACATGACTGGGGAAATCTGGATATGGAATGGTTATTTATTTATTTATTTTTTGAGTTGGAGTATCACTCTGTCGCTCAGGCTGGAGCACAATGGCACACCCCTAACTACCACAGCCTTGACCTACTGGACTCAGGCAATCCTTCCACCTCAGTCTTCCAAGTAACTGGAACTACAGGCATGCGCCACCATGCCTGGCTAATTTTTGTAGAAATGGGGTCTCGCCAAGTTGTCCGGTCTCAAACCTGTGGGCTCAGGCAATCCTCTCACCTTGGCCTCCCAAAGTGTTGGGATTTTAGATGTGACCCACTGCACCCAGTCACAGGAATAGTTATTTTATAGAATTACTGCTAATTCGGGGGGCGGGGAGAGTAGACCCACACTGAACGTATTTAGGGACAAAGTGTCATGGCTTCTGCAATCTACTTCCAAATGGTTCCACAAAAGAAAAACTCACTGTTTTCAAAATAAAAACAGAGAGAGAAAAATAAAGCAATCATGGAAGAACATTAACTGTTGTGTCAAGAGCATGCTGGTGTCCGCTGTCCCATTCTTCTGTTTTTTCTATTGCGTGACAGCGACTTTAAATAGACTTGTTTACAATCAAAGTCCACGTAACAGCCTACAAACAAGGCGCTATGTTATCTGGCCCTTTTATCTGACCTCATCTACTACTCCCCAGCTCAGTACCCTCTGGCCCTGACTTCCCTGCTCAAGGCCTTTGGCCACTCGCTTTGCTGGACCCATCTCCCCAGATGGCCACAGCTTTGCTCCCTATCCTCCTCCAGCTTTTGGGTGAAATGCTGCCTCTCTGACTTCCCCTGACCACCCTTTTTAAAACAGCAATCCCCAAAACAACGGACACTCACACAAACACACACCCTCCTTTCTCTGCTCCATATAGCACACAGCATTTTTCACACACACACACACACACACACACACACACACACACACACACACACACCCCTCTGCTCCACACAGCTACACAGTGTTTCTCATCACTGAGCATTCTACGTATTTCACTTATATCTTTGTTCACTGTCTATTCCTCCACACTTCACCTCCCCTTTAGACAGCCAGGTCCACTAAGACAAAAAGCATTGGCATATTTTGTTCACTTCTGCAACCCCAGCGAAAAGAACGAAGACCTATATTCACCACCATGAAGCATTCCAAGACATGGAGCGAGTGACAACGACAAATCAACCAAATATCTGTACAGTATTACTTTTTTTTTCTTTTAAAACAAGCAACACAAAAACCGCACGCTTACCACTTGCATACGTCCGCAAGAAAAGCATAAAAGCGCGTTTGGGAAAAGTCATCAAATTACAGCGATTACCTCTAGAAAAGGAAACCAGAGACTAAGTCTAGAGATAACTATTTTAACTCGGTACAAGAACGTTCTGGGATACCCTCTCGCAGTTAAACATTAATTTTAGAAAGCTGACAAACCAATGCATGGGACTCCAGGCCACAGCTCTCAGGGTCCCTCCCTCATTCATTCTGCATCGTTACCGCTTTCTATGCCAGCTAAAGAGTTTCCCGTCCCCCACCGTGGCGGGCACCAAGGGCGGCCCCTGGCTCCCCCCGGCCAACCCGCGCGCGCGGCCAGAGCCCTGCACTCACCAGACACGGGCGAGGGCTCCCTCTTGGGCTGGAGGCGACTAGTCTGGGGCAAGAACGGGTTGTGCACCCTATGGGAGGCGCAGAGTGAGCGGGGAACGGGCTGGGCCGCAACCCGGCCCAAGCTGCCCGGCTGCGAGACCGCTTACCCAAACGTGTTGGGCTCCTCCACCACCTTCATCTTCGCGGCACCTGCCGGCGTGGGCCCTATGGGGAGCGAGACCGTGAGCGGGTGGGACAGAAAGCCGGGGTGCGGGGAACGCGTGGCGACGGGTCCGGGTGCGCGGGCGGCCGGGACACTCACCACGCGCCGCGAGCCCAAGGAGCAGCAAGAACTGCCCCAGCTCCACCGCCATCGCACCGCCGCCGCCACGAAGTCACGTGGGTACAGGGTCACGTGACGGTCGGGGCCGGAAGTGGTATTTCTGCGCATGCGCAGTGGCCCGCATCTCCTGTCCGGTGGAGAAGGGGCAAGCCTGGGGAGGTTCGAGGCCCCCAGCACCCCGCCATGGGCCGCAGGAGGACGGCGCGCGGGCCGAGGGTGGAAGGCGGCCGCGCTCGGCACCTCCCGGGCCGTTCCCTGGAGGCTTTCGCCGAGGAGGTCGGCGCCGCGCTGCGCGGTGAGCGGGGAGCGAAGGTGACAGCGGGGCGGGGTCGGAGACCAGGCCGACGGTCCCGCGCTGAGCCCCGCTTCCCTGCTCTTTCCTGGCGCAGCGTCCGTGGAGCCAGAGGCAGCCGAGGGCGAGGGCAGCCCGCGCGCGGCAGCGCTGCCCTGCCCGCTGGCCATGTGGGAGCTGGGCCACTGCGACCCCCGGCGCTGCACGGGCCGCAAGCTGGCTCGCCTGGGCCTAGTGCGCTGCCTGCGCCTGGGCCACAGGTTCGGCGGTCTGGTGCTCAGCCCGGTAGGCGCCCAGTACGTGTCCCCCGCCGACAGGTAGGCGCGGGAGACTTGGGGAGGGGGCGTGGTGCCTGCCTTGTCTCCTCCTAACGTCCAGGACATCCCTCCTTTTCGGGGCTCCCTACGTGGGCAGGGAACGTATTTGTCCTTGTCTAGTTTGTCCCATTGCCCAGCGCAGCGCCTAGGAGTAGGAGGGCTTAGGATAAATATTTGTGCAGTGAGTACGCGAGCACGCTCCAGGCACTCGGAGCAGCTGAGGGCCCTTTGGAGAGAACGGGATGAGAGTGAGGAGTGAGCCTGTCTCTAGGGACGTGATTCAGAAGGTACCCTTTGCTGTTCCTGGCAGACAGCTGGTGGCACAGTCTGGGGTCGCTGTCATCGACTGCTCCTGGGCCAGACTGGATGAGACGCCCTTCAGGAAGATGCGAGGGACCCACTCGCGGCTGCTGCCCTACTTGGTGGCCGCCAACCCTGTGAACTATGGCCGGCCCTGCAAACTTTCCTGCGTGGAAGCTTTTGCTGCCACCTTCTGCATCGTGGGTGAGTTTGGGGCACGATGCCAGCCCAGCCCAGTAGTCCACGTGTGCTCCTAGCATTGTGTTTTCTGTTAACAGACCCCAGGAGGGGTGTGAGGGACACGCAGGGAGAGAGGTGCTTTCAACCCTAACTGCCACTTAAAGTCTATTTTGCCATGTGGAGTTGTGGTGGAGGCAGAATGGAACAGCTGCCTACACTGGCTGGCATGTGGGCATTGCTATCTTGGGCAGCGCTGTCCTGACAACCCTTCTCAATGGGTTTATGGTCCAGAAAGAGGCCTAAGTGGAGACCCATGAGACCTGCATACAGTCTTAGTGGTAACGTTTGTGCTCCTTAGCAAAGGAGAGGGACTTGGTTAGCTGCAGTGGGAATTGAATAAAAGAGGTGGAGGCTAGGGGCAGCATGGACTGTCAGGACTGAGCTGGGGCCTGGGGGGGACCCCACAGTTACCTGGGCCAGCACCACTAGCGAGCAGCCAAGTGGTCAGGATGCACTCTGGAGGGGGTCACCGACATCTTTGGGTTTCCTGTTTCCTCCACCTCAGGCTTTTCAGACCTTGCTGTCATTCTGCTGCGGAAGTTTAAGTGGGGCAAGGGCTTCTTGGACCTGAACCGCCAGCTCCTGGACAAGTACGCGGCCTGTGGCAGCCCAGAGGACGTGCTGCGGACTGAGCAGGAGTTCTTGGCCAGTGCCAAGGAGAGCCCCCAGGAGGAAGAGATCGGTGAATCCTGACCCAGGCGGATGCTGGGACCCCCAGACCTGCTACCCAGTTTTGAAAGGCTTGGGCATGGGGGCATGGGTCTGCTCTGAGCTCACTTAGGGTTCTCTCTGTTCTCTCTCTGTTCAGATCCCTTTGATGTGGATTCAGAGCGAGAGTTTGCAAACCCCAACAGGCCCGTGACCAGTGCCCGGTAGGTGCCCAGGCTTCCCTGCTCCGGGGTCACGCAGACCCAAGGCTCTCCTCGGCCCTGGCCTGAGTTCCTCGTGCTCCATGGGGTGGAACCTAAGCAACACCTGGACGGTTCTGACTAGAAAATGCCCCGCCGGGGGTTTGGCTGAGTATAGGAAGCAGGGACTTTGTCCCGGTCTGGGGGTTTTAGGCACAAGGGCAAGAGGGAAGGTCGCCTCAGGCTAGCTGGGGTGACACTGGCAGAGAGCATGCCCTTCTCCTCCAGGCTGCCCCCGGACACTGATGACAGTGATGAGTCTGAGGACCAAGGGCCTGATGCTGAGGATGACGGAGCCAGCAGCAGCTGCTCCAAAGAGGAGGAGATGCAGGAACGAGAGGCTGAGGCCAGGGCCCCACCTGCAATTTGGAAAGGAATCAAGAAACGGCAGAGAGACTGAAGGTTGCAGACATGTATTTTGGAGGCTGGGTGGTGAGAAAACCTGGAGACACATGGGCACACTCGGGCCAGCAGGCCCTCCGGCACGCCTGCCCTGCCTTGCTCTGAGCCTCGCTCTGGCTTGTCAATGAAGCTACAGGAGCTGCCCCTGCCTGAATCTGTTTCTTCACATTGGTTCTGGGGGTGGGTGAGGGACTCTTGGCTTCTGGTAAGGCAGACTCTGCCCAAAAGGGTCTGGGCCACAGGGTAGATGTCACGTGGTCACATACATGTGAGAGAGGACTGCCAACCAGTGCACGGAGCTCTGTACGTTGACCACCAGCCCTGGGTGATGTCTTGGCCTCAGTGACCTCAGGGGAACCTCTCCCAGGCCCAGGAGCCGAGGGGGACTGGAGACCTACACAGTTCCCAGCAGACCTCGCCTCCACATGCCCTCTGGGGGTGGGGGAGACCCTGGAGCCGGGAGTGACTGCAACACAGTGGTGCTGTCTGCTTTGCCCTCAGCTGGGCACCCAGGCGTGGGCTGTCCAACCCTAACCCCAGGCTTTCAGGCTTTCTGGCTTCGGGCCTGTGGAAGCCTTGCGTCCCCCCTCCCCAGGAGAGACAGAAGATGGGGCTTCCTCTAGTGGGCTTCACTGCAACTCTGTGGACACCGGGGAGGGGCCGGTCTTGGGGGACTGCATGATTTACTGCAGGATGTTGAGCAATGTCCCTGGCCTCCACCCACTGGTACGGACAGCACTCCCTCTGCTCCCCAAATGTGACCACTAACAATGTTTCTAGACATCACTTGGAAAGCAAAGCCACCACCAGGCCCCTGAGATCAGCTGCCACCTGGCAGTCAGGTCCACTCTGGTCTATTTAGTGTTTGGGGCCAGCTGCTGGCCAGGACCTGCCAGGTTGACCACCCAGATTTGGGGTTGGGCTTACCAGGGTACAAGGGTTCACAGCACATGCCAGAGGAATATGGCCAGGGTGGACGGAAGTCACGGGGTCCAGCCACAGCACACACATCACACAGCAGGGGAGGGTTTGCCATGGGCTCTGGCCACACACAGCTGGCCACAGGGAGCAGGAGGACACCATGGGGAACAGGGACTGGTGGGGCCAGCGGCCACAGGGGCTCAGGGGTCAGCCTCCATGTACTTCTCCAGCTCCTTGAGTTTCTTGACGAACTCCTGCGCCTCCTTGTTGGCACGGCCTTCCAGCATCCTTAGTGCAGACTTCACTGCGGGCGGGTGGGCAGGTGGGCAGGTAGGTGCATGGCTTTGATGTCAGCCCTCGCCCTCCGCCCTCCGCCCCACCCCTGCCCGCGCACTCACCCTGGGCTCTGGGCCGGCACAGGTGTAGGGTCACAGGCTGCCCAGCCCGTGCACCCCCTCCCACCTGGGGCCGTGCCACTCCGCTGATGCCACCCAGGCCAAGGGCTGCCTCCCCCGCAAAGTCATTGGTGGACAGCCAGTCGTGGTCCATGACTGTGAACAGCACACAGGCCGCACGGCGGCGGCAGGCCTCTGCAGGCACAGAGCTGTGGACAGAGGCTGGTCACCATGTGCCCTGGTGGGCAGGTGGGCGTGGGTGGGTGGGTGTGGGGTGGGCACTTACAAGTAGAAGACCTCGTCATAGACAGGGTGCAGCGTCCGAGCCCTGACCTGCGTCCTCTGGCTGCGGACCAGCGGGAAGAGGTGCGGTGGACCCAGCTCCACGATCACAAAGGGGTCGCTCAGGCCTGGGGGCACAGCTGTGACTTGCCTGCCCCGCGGGCCTCAGCACCGTGCCCCGCCACCGCTGCCCTGCCAGCGCCGCGCCTCACCGTTGGCGTCCAGGGGCAACAGGTCGGCGGCGTGCAGCACCTCCACGACCAGACGCTGCTCGGCAGCCTCGTAATGGCAGCGCACGCTCAGGCGTCCACAGCGGTTCTGTTCCAGGGGTCTCTGCAGAAAGGCCAGTGAGCAGGCGGGGTGGAAGCCTGGGGGTGAGGAAGGCTGTGCCCATGTGCCCACCTGCTTGAACTTGTCCAGGTAGAACTGCTCAATGCATTCACGCGCAGAGCACCTGTGCAGCCGCAGCTCCTCCTCCAGCCTCTGTGGGGGCGGGAGGGGCACCGCTGATGGTCAGCGCTGGCCCGTGTGAGGCCGCAGCTGGAACTTGGTCCCATGTCCACCGGCCGCGCCCGCAGGCCTCACCTTGTAGCTCCCATCCCTCAGGCTCTCCAGGGGCAAGCCCTGGCCTTCTGCGTGGAAAACACCGACTAGGGCCTGGGACGGGGAGAGAGCAGAGGTGTCAAAGAACCTGGCCAGTTGAGGGGGGCGGTGGAGACACGGCAGAGGGGCCCACAGCAGAGCCGCGTCTCAACTGGGGCGCCTCAGAGACCTCCAGGAAGTCTGGCACTTGCGGGCACCTGGGCCGGGCAGCTGTCCTGGTGAGAAGAGTGCTGCCACCACAGGCCGGGCACCCTGGCAGGGACAGACGGGGGTCAGGGCAGCCTGAGCGCCAGCCCAGCAGGGGGCTCCTTCCCAGGCCCTACCTCCAGCGTGAAGTGGAAACGGCCACAGAAGTCAGCAGAGACGTCCCGGTCAGCGCTTAGCGCCTGCAGGATGGCCTGAAGGAGCAGCTCCCAGAGGGCCTCCAGCACCCTGCGGGGGAGGGTCAGCGGGGCCGGGTGTCCACGCCCGCCGGCCCCGCCCTCCTCTGCCGCCTCCTCAGCCTCTCCCCTCCCGCCAGGCCCTCCCGCCGGCCCCGCCCTCCCCTCCCGCCAGCCCCGCCCTCCCCTCCCGCCAGCCCCGCCCTCCTCTGCCACCTCCTTAGCCTCTCCCCTCCCGCCAGGCCCTCCCGCCGGCCCCGCCCTCCCCTCCCGCCGGCCCCGCCCTCCCTCCCGCCGGCCCCGCCCTCCCCTCCCGCCGGCCCCGCCCTCCTCTCCCGCCAGCCCCGCCCTCCTCTCCCGCCAGCCCCGCCCTCCTCTGCCGCCTCCTCAGCCTCTCCCCTCCCGCCAGGCCCTCCCGCCGGCCCCGCCCTCCCCTCCCGCCGCCCCGCCCTCCCCTCCCGCCGGCCCCGCCCTCCCCTCCCGCCAGCCCCGCCCTCCTCTCCCGCCAGCCCCGCCCTCCTCTGCCGCCTCCTCAGCCTCTCCCCTCCCGCCAGGCCCTCCCGCCAGCCCCGCCCTCCTCTGCCGCCTCCTCAGCCTCTCCCCCCCCACGCCAGGCCCGCCCGCCGGCCCCGCCCTCCTCTGCCTCCCCCCCCCCGCCAGGCCCCACGCCGGCCCCGCCCCCCTCTCCCCGCCGGGGACCTGCTCAGGTTTTCCTTCGCCAGCAAGGCGTCCAGCAGCGCCAGCTTCTCGTCTAGGTACTTCACGAGTGGGGCCACGGCCTGCGGGGGGCATCCTCAGGCCCGGAGTCCCCGCCTCGGCGCGCGCCCCGCCCCTCGGCCCGCTCCCAGCTCACCTCGTCGTTCCGAATGGAGTCTGGCGAGAGGCTGATGTGCCGCACGTACTTCCTGACGTCGCCCCCCATCTGCGGGAAGCGGCGCTCAGCAGGCCGGCCGCAGACAGCCCCGCCCCGGCCCGGCCCCACCCACCTTGGAGGTCAGGTGCGCGGCCACGGTCCGGGCCTCCCGCTGCAGGTCCGAGTCCAGGGCCCGCGTGCAGCCGAGCAGCGGGCGGGGCAGCTCGCCCTCCAGCCCCGGGGCGCCCTCCGGCCACACCAGGCCCCTCAGCGCCTGCCCTGACGCCTTGCGCACAAGTGCCACGTTGTTGAGGACCACGCAGAGCTGGGGGGGCCAGATGTGGACAGGCAGAAGGTCTGGGGCGCCGTCCAGCCTCCCGCCAGCCCCACAGCCCATTCCGTCACTCACCGGCTCACTCACGGCCTCGCCGGCCGCACAGGGCTGGGCATCCGCCCTCTTCCGAAGCAGTGCCGTGTAGCAGAGGGTGGCCTCACACAGGTCCTGGGAACAGACGGGCGGGGAGCTGTGGGCCTTCCCAGACTCTCTGCCCCGCCCCCCGCTGGTCTCCCTCTGCCCAGAGCCCACGCACCTGGCTGAGCTGGGTGCCCAGACCCCGGGCCTGGGTGGGGTCGGGCCACGCCAGGCGGGCCCAGAGCTCCTGAATGAGACTGAAGCAGAGGCTGGCGGTGGTCGCGGAGTTGCTGTGCCTGGAGGTGGCGTCCACAGGCTCCAGCTGGGAAGGCAGGAGGAGGCCTGGGTTGCTGGGGGCCCGGAGAGCCCCCATGTCCTCAGGCCCGGGCACTCACCGTGTCCACATCCACAGCACTCTGAAACCGCCACTTGGCCTGGTCTGGAAGCACCTGCAGCCAGAGCTTTACAGCAGGCAGGAACGGGACGTGGATGCCCGCCAGGGCCAGAGAGCGGCTGTCCCTGTGGCAGGAGACCAGTCAGGGCTGGCCTTAGCCCTGGATGTTCCAGGCTCACAGAGCGACAGGACACCAGGGGAAGCTCCCCCACAGAGCCTGGGGGCTCCGTCCTGGAGCCTGTCTGCAGGAGGTGGGGTGATGGGGCACCCACCGGCCAGGAATGCTGCCCCAGAAGCGCTGGAGGTCCGCCAGCGTCAGGTAGAGCTCACAGAGCCCCGAGGCCACCTCAAGGGTCATCTTTGGGCTCAGCTCCTCTGTCAGCACCCACGCCTCCTCAGCCACCTGTCCAGGAGGGTGAGACCAGGCCACAGGCCGCAAGGAAACCCAGGGCCCGCCCAGCTGGGGCCTCTCCCTGCTCCCCCACGCCCAACAGTTCCAGGGTCAGGGACCCTCCTCACCAGACGCTCCAGCTGCCGGAAGGTCAGGGTGAAGAAGTCCACCTTGAGGATGCTGCAAGGGGCACGCCTCAGCCACCTGCTCCCACCCACACCCCAGCCCCAGGCCCGCGCCAGCTGGGAGGTGTCAGCCCACCTGTGGAAGAGGCTGGCGTAGACGCCATAGCAGGACTGCAGATCGTCGTAGATGGCATCGGTTAGCTCAACAAGTCCAGTAAGGCGCTGCAGCCCTGGCTGCAAAGAAGCCTGGCTGGTACCAACCTCTCAGCCACCTGCTCCGCGGCGGCTGAAACCCCGCCCACAGCCGCACCTGCTCTCGAGGGCTCTTGGCCTTCAGGATCCTGTCGTACCACTCGCGGTTGCCTCTCTGCCATCAGGGCAGCAGGGAGTTGGAGAGAAGAGGGAGAGATGGGCAGAGGGGCGGGGGGATGGGAGCGGAGGTTGGGCCGCGGTGGGCAGAGGAGGGCAGGGCCGCGGCTGAGCCGCTGGCCCACACGGGGCCTCCGAGCACACCTTGAGGGCGGTGGCGACGTCCGTGTTCAGCTCCGGCTCGAAGGAGCAGATTTCAAAGGAGGGCTGGAAGAACTGCAGCTTGCTGAGACACCTGCGCGAGAGCAGCTGCTGCCTTGGCCCGCCCCTGCCCTGGCCCGCGCCCCGGCCGCCCCCCGCCCCCACCCACTTCAGCAGCAGCTCCAGGCGGTAGACGGCCGTGCTGTTGGTGGCTGGGAAGTAGTCTCGGAGCTGGCGCAGCAGCCGCAGCCCGAACTCCAAGAAGGCGGAGAAGCTGTCGGCCAGGCTCTTCTCCTGCGGGGGTCAGGGCCCTTCAGAGCCGGAGGCGCCGGGCCGGCAGCGCCGTCCTTCGCGGATGCTGAGAAGCACCTGGCTGCCTCGGCCGGCAGCGCCCACCCACGCGTGGCCAGCCCCGCCTGCCGCTCTGCCCCGAGGAGGACCCACCTGGGCCACCCTGCGGTGCGCCCGACCCCACGGTCTCCCCCCTGGCCTTCCCCGCCTCGGTTGCCCCCTCACTGCACAGGTGCATCTCGGGGCCTCCAAATCTGCTGGCTCAGGCCATCACTGCCTCGTGGCCTTCCCAGGCTCCCGCCGTAAGCCCCCTCCCAGGGTGACGCCGACATGTGTGCCCACCTCCTTACTGCTGAGCACTTGCTGTCTCCCGCATGCGAGCGGGACTCTGCTCCTCACCGCCTTGGCACCAAGCGGGCATGCCCCCCCCCTTGAGCAGCGGCAGGCGGCCTCGGCCGACCCACCTGCTCCGGGGGCAGCGAGGCTGCCTCCTCCCAGTGCGCCTGCATGTCCTCCAGGAGCCTCAGCAGGTGGCCGTAGTCCAGCGTGCGGGTCTGATGGTGGCGGCTGCTGACCCGCCAGTGCCTGCGGAGGCCCAGCCGGTGGCCCGGTGGCGTCCAAACCCCGGCCACACGCAGGACTCCTTTTCGGCCCCCGCCACTCACGCCCCCGGAGCACCGCCCCTTAAGTCTCTCCCGCCCACTCCCGGCTCCCTCCCTTCCCAGCCCCGCCCACTCCCAGTCCCCTCCCTTCCAACTGGCGCCCACCCCAGTTCCCTCCCTTCCCCGCCGCACCCACCCAGCCCCGCCCCGCCCCGCCCCTCCCCTCCCAGCCCCCGCCCACTCAGGCCCCGCCCTTCCGCCAGCCCTCCCCGCGGGTCGCCCCGCCCCTCCGTCCCCGCCCACTCACAACACAGCCAGCTGCAAGGGTGACAGGTCGTTCTGGCCTCCGTGCAGGCACAGGATAGTGGCCGCCTGGGGGCTGAGCTCGCCGCGCCAGCTGCTTGAGTTGGGCTAGGGAGCGGGCCGGTGTGGGCGGAGGCTGCAGAGGCCCCCAAACCCTCCGCAGCCCCTGCCTGGGCCGCAGCCTCTACCTCCTCGGCTCTGTGCTCGAAGTGCAGCATCCGGCTGAGTAGCAGCAGGTACGACAGGGAGCCGGACCGCCCACGCTGGCTCATGGCCGTGGCCCTCTGGAACGCAGAGCCCGCGGTCACCAGCTCCACCCAGAGACCGCAGTGCAGGGCTCTGGGGCACCCACCTGTGTGGTGATCAGCCTGAGGACCAGATGGCAGTCTCCCTGCACGCGGGAGGCGCTGGAGCGGGGTTCCAGCTTGAACCAGCGGTCGACACCGGCCACGGGAACCTCCTGGGGGAGGCGGGGGTCAGACTCGGCTCCTCCCTTCCCCCCACACACTCCCTGGCACGCGGGGAGCACGAACCGCCGCAGCTTCCCCGCTCAGGTGGACATGGGTGACGGGCAGTTGTGAACACTCCGCAGATGCCCAAACCCAGGAATTCCTTTGGGTGGTCCCCCAGCCCCTAGAAGTGCCCCAGCAGTTCAGGGAGGGTGGGTCTCTTGGGGGCCCGCAGGACGCTCCGCTGGAAGTGACCTGGGAAGGCTGGCCATCCCTGTGTGCCAGGGTCCACAGTCAGCATACCTCCCTGTGCCCACTCACCCGGATGGGTATGTTGAGGCAGCCCAGGAAGTCATCAGTGTGGTCCTCGGCGGGCCCGGCCGCCCCATTTGCACGGGCTGACTTGACGATCTGTTTGAAGTACCTGGCCACAGCAGGATGGACGTCACGCGGCGGTTCCGGGCACCATCCCCACTGGCCCCCATAAGCTGCAGGCACCGGTGTGAGGGCACCGGGAGTCCCCCAGCCATACCTGCCCATGCCCTTCAGACCGATGACCTCATTCAGCTTTCTGCATGCTTCCACCAGGGACACATCATCGTCATGATCCCTGGTGGGGGGAGGCAGGGGACCCGGCTTGTCTGGAGCGCCCAGCCCAGTCCTGAGTCCCACCCGCTCCCCCTGCCCCGCAGGGCACAACGGCCTGTACCAGATGTCCAGGTGTAGCTGGTCCGTGTTGACATCATCGATTTCACTGCAAGAACAGAGAGATGCTGCGAGGTCCAGGTGGCCTCCACCCAGGCGACCTCAGCCCAGGCGACCTCAGCCCAGGCGACCTCCGCCCAAGCCTGGGGAGCACAGAGGGTCTACAGCCCCAGTTCCCACACACATTGCCTGGGCCCAAATCTTGTTACCAGCTGTGTGACTAGGGGGCACGGTGCCCATCTCTGAACCTCAGTTTTCACCTGCGGAAAGTAGGCGTATGTCCAGTCCCCAATCGTCCTGAGATTGGGAGCAGCTGTGCACTGTTGCCCTCCAGCTGGCCCAGGAGCTGCAGGTGCGCCACCCCTCCCCTGCCCAGGGGGCCAGGGGCCTTACAACAGGAAGTGCTCCTTCCAGACGGGGTTCAGGGTGCTGCTCTTGACCTCGGTGACCTGGATGCACTTGGCTGGCAGCGGGCCACTGCGCTTACTGGCCTTGCGGAGGCTGAAGCGTGGCTCCTTCTGCGCGCCTGGCTCCCGTGAGGCATCAGAGGCCGGCAGGATGCCCAGCATGCAGTACGGGTCGCTGAAGCCTGAGGCGTGGCAGTCCTCAGCCCCGCCCCCACCCTCTACCCTCATGGCCCCCCGCTCGGCCCCAGTAGGTCCTCGGGGTCCCTACTCACCGTTGGGGTCTTTGGCCAGAAGGTTCTTGGCACGCATGACGGAGACTTTCAGGGCATACGTGGGGGCCTGTGGGAATGGGGGCGCTGGGGGCCTGGTGGGCTGAGCTGCCCGTTTGGACAGCCCGGGTCCCGCCCCATGGCCTTCCACCTCAGTTCTGGCACGCGTGCCTTAGCCCCGTCGGCGCCTGCCCAGTGGCCATGGCCTTTACCTTGGCCTTCCTCATGCGCTCCACAGCCGCAGCGTGCTCCTTGGGGCTGCTGTCAAACACCTGCAGGACAGGCAGGTGAGCGGGGCCCAGGCAGCCCCCGATGCGGGGCTGGGCACTGTCCCGGGGCCCTCGGGCCCAGCCACGGTCCGAAGTGCCTGAACTCAAACCTCGCAGGGGCGCAGGAGGGGAGCAATCCCTTCACTGTCATATAGCCTGGGAAGGGCGGCGGGTGGGCTCACGCCAGCGGTGTTAGTGCATGTCCAGGGATGGTGGTGCAGAAAAGCACATGAGTGCAGGCAAAGCAACGGGGGCCTTGGCGTGCTGGCTGGGGCAGGGAGCCAGAGGACGCACAGGTAGGGGAGGTGTGTCTATCCTGGGAGAGTCAATCAATCTGTCTTTTCTTTTTTTATTTTTTGTAAAGACAGTGTCTCACTACGTGGCCCAGACTGGTCTCGAACTCCTAGGCTCGAGTGACCCTCCAGCCTCAGCCTCCCAAAGTACTGGGATTATAAAGACAGCCACTGTGCCTGGCTCTGTCTCTGCTATCTGTGTCTGGGTGTGTCTCCCTTTGTCTGTCCAGCCATACTCTGGTGTATCTGCTGGCCTGTCTGTGTGAGCCTCTGCACATACGTGTCTGTGTACAGCTGCCTGTTATGTGCATGGACCAGGACACGCCTGCAGCTTGTCTGGGTGATGATGACGTCAGCATGGGGCGGTTTGGGTGCGCATCAGGTGGGTCCCACGGGCTCACCTGCTGCAGGTAGCTCAGCAGGGCCTCCTCGGAGTCCACCTGGTCAGGGCCCATGGTCCCCGCGCGGTGGATCACCGTGTACAGGGCCTCCTCATGCAGCATCTCCACCTGGGGTGGGTGGGATGGCCCTGAGTCCCGCCACAACACCCAGGCCCCTGTCCATGCCCCAGGGCCAGCCCCCAGACCTCGGGACTCCTCCCACCGGCCATGCCTAGGCCCAGCCTCAGCCCCTCAGCCGCCACCGCCTGGTCCCACCCACCTTGCTGTCCACCTGTCCCCAGGCCCTAGGCACACAGTAGGCATTCATAAATGGCTGAGGGAGGCACTGCTGCAGCCCCTCCCTGGAGCCAGACTGTTACCCATTACCTCCTCCTGGGACAGGGCTTTCAGGCCACGGCTGGGGTCCACAGGCTCCGGGGGTGCTGGCGAGCCACTGCGCAGAAGCACCTGTGGGGCCGCTGGGTGATGGTCTCCAGGGGAAGAGGTGCCCCAAACCTGCAGCCGTCCCTCCACCCATCCCAGGATCCCACAGCTGGCTGGAGGGGGCACTCCGGGGAGGAAGGAGAGAGGAGGGTGGAGGTTGGACGTGGACAGGGTGAAGCTGGCTGGGTGCCCCCACTGGGCTGCAGCACTGGGAGTGGCGTCCTCACCTCAGGGCACGGCAGGCCCTGTCTGGCCTCCCCCTTCTTCAGGATAAGACGCATCCGGGCGAAGAACTCCACGCCGTCCCCAGGTTTCCTGGGGAAAAGGCCAGGCAGCACTTGCTCACAGCCCCTGCTGGCTCCCTCACGGGACCCGCCCCGCCAGCAACTCGAGGGGCGTCTGTGTCTGCCCAGGTCTCCACGTGTCTGGAGGGCAGGGCTGCATGACGTCCACGGCGCACCATGGCTGTGAGTTCAGACCCTCCCCATTCGGTGGGCCCATGCAGGGGCAGCAGGGGCTTGAATTCCCTTGAGAAAGGACTGTGTGAGTCTGCAAGGCCAGCCCCCGGGCACCCACCAGGCCCCTGTAGTGGGCTCCTGCGGGTCAGCACTGGCAGATCCTGGCTCCTGCTCGGTCCTGCGGCGGAAGGACGGGCACACCTGCACCTGCCTGAGCACGCTACTCTTGATCTCCAGCAAGGTTGACATGGCGGCGACCTGTGGCAGAGAGCACAGCCCGCAGCCTGGGTCATCCACAATCGTTCCTGCACCACAGAGGCCACTGGAGGCGAGGATGGGGGCAGAGGATGGGCAGAGGCTCAGGGCCACCACGGCCCTGGACCAGGGAGGCCATGAAGGCTCCTGCTACCACACCTGCTGGATGACCTGCTAAGCTTGTATCCCCTGCAGGGTGATTTTGGGGACGTGGTGGCAGATGCCATCAGGCGGTGGGGGTACCCGCTCAGAGCACAGGAAGCCTCTGTGTCTGCTGGGGCTTTGCTGAGAGGACCAGAATTTTCCAAGCAGTGCTTGACTTCTCGACCCCCATGCCCAATCTGGGGCCAAGACAGAGGTCCTCTGTCCAGGAGGTAAAAAGGAAAAAAATCACCAGAACTCCAGATGCCCTGGTACCACAGAGCAGTACAGGTGCACAGGGGCCCTGCAGGACCCAGTCAACTTGGTGAAGGAGCTTGTGTCTGGGCTTCAGTCCACCTGCCAGGGCAGGGGTGGGCAGGGCTCACACAGCCAGGATGTACCAGAGGGGGCCGCACAAGGTCCTCATCCACCAGGCACAGCAGAATGCCCCATCCTCACCCCAGGGGCCAGTCAGCAAACCAGGGCGGGGTGGTGGAAGGTTGGGACAGTGCCCCCACAAAGCCTCCTCCTCACATCAGAACATACAAGGGGAATCCAAAAAACCAGAATGGTCTTGTAGTCCAGGCTTTCCCCACTGGGTAAGTGAGGAACCCACCGGCATCAGTGGACTGACCAGTGTTGTCCAGAAAGGCTGCATTTGGCACAGTGAACTTTCTGAGATTCTTTCAACATGTTTGCCCAGATTATGGGTGATTTGCGAGCCACCTGTTCATGCTGCACTGAATGTTCAACAGTTTGTTGTTGTTGGGGTTTTTTTGGGTTTTTTTTGAGTTGGAGTCTTACTCTTGTCTCCCACGCTGGAGTGCAGTGGCATGCTCACGGCCACCCCAGCATTACCTGCTGGGCTCCAGTGATCCTTCCGCCTCAGCCTTCCAAGTAGCCAGAACTATGTGGGCTTTTTTGTTTTGTTTTGTTTTGATTTTGAGTTGGGGTCTCACTCCATTGCCCAGGCTGGAGTGCAGTGGCACGCTCTCAGCCACTGTAACCTCTACCTGCTGGGCTCCTGCAATCCTTCTGCCTCAGCCTTCCAAGTAGCCAGAACTACAGGTGTCACCCAGCTAATTATTTATTGCAGAGATGAGGTCTCGCCAAGTTGCCCAGGCCGGTCTCGAACCCGTGGGCTCAGGCAATCCATGTGCCTCGGCCTCCCAAAGTGCTGGGATTACAAGCTGAGCCACCAAGCCTGGCTGTTCAACAGTTTTGTATCAAAAACAGCATGACCCCTGTGCCCCACCCTCCCTGTTCACCTGATCTTACCCCATTACCCCAAGCGACTTTTTGTTTGTTTGTTTCCCTGGGTGAAAAAAGTTCTCAAAGGGAAACATGTTGCTGACGTGGAAGAGGTGAAACAAAAAACAGCATGAGCACTAAAAGGCATCACAACCGACAAGTTCAAAAATTGTGGGTTTTTAAAATTATTATTATTTTAGTTGGAATCTCACTCTGTCACCCAGGCTGGAGTGCAGTGGCACGCTCAAGTCTACTGCAGCCTTGACCAGCTGGGCTCAGGCAATCCTTCCACTTTAGCCTTCCAAATAGCTGGAACCACAGGCATGCACCACCATGCCTGGCAATTTTTTTTTCTTTTTTGAGTAGGAGTCTCACTCTGTCATCCAGGTTGGAGTGCAGTGGCACACTCGGCCACCCCAGCGTTAACCCGCTGGGCTCCAGTGATCCTTCTGCCTCAGCCTTCTAAGTAGCTGGAACTACAGGTACACGCTACCACGCCTGGCTAATTTTTGAGTTATTTTAGAGACAAGGTCTCGCCAAGTTGCCCAGGCTGACCTCGAACCCGTGGGCTCAGGCAATCCTCTCACCTCGGCCTCCCAAAGTGCTGGGATTGCGGGCATGAGCCACCACACCTGGCCCCAAACCTGTTTTGAGCAGTGAAAAAAAAGCATCTTGATAGGTGCACTGCATCAAACGGACAGGACTTTGAAGATGACTGAAGTTTAAACATATAAGAATCAATACACAGTTTAAAATGAGTAAACACTGTTTTGGGGCCCCTGTGCAAGAACATGAATCCAGCCCCAGCTGGAAAATGCTGGGGTGGGGGCCACAGTTCTCTCTCCCTCCCTCCCCAGTCTATCTGGACTCCAGGACCCACGCTGCCATGGCAGCTAAGCCACCCTGCTGCACCCTGCTTGGGGCAGTCCAGATGTCACGGCTGAGACAGGGAGCGGCCCTCTGCCAAAGAATGGGTCCCCAAGCCCACCGGGCAGACACCTGCCCAGGAGTGCCTGGAAAGTCCAGCCCAGTTCCAGTGTCTACTCAGAGCCCACGGGGGCAAGGCCTGCTTTGGGTAAGCCTATGGCCCTGGGAGGGGCTGGCACTAGTGACTATGGCAGGGGGCATCGCTGCACACCAGGGAGGACACCCTGCCTTCTCCTTCCCAGGCGGCAGCCAGCCGCTCCCTGGAGGACCCCGCTGCCCTCCCTTATGGCTTTTCTCTGTCAGGCCGGAAGAAAGGTGGGCTGTGCACACCTACATGGCCCTGCAGCAAGGTTCCCGCCCTTCGCCACGAAAACCGTCCCCCCTCTGCCCCACGCCATCCAGCCAGGGCTCCCAGGCAGGATGCGGTGGCCTGCCCACCACGGGCCCAAGAGCTGAGGGGAGGAGGATGGGCATCGCTCTCACCGTGAGGGGCAGTGCTGGGGCCACCCCTCCTTCAGCCGTCAGTGCCTCCCCTTGGTAGCTCCCCCCGATGGGAGGCTCAGTGGGCTGGCTATGGTGCTTCCGGAAGGCTGTCGCCCCCACAGCCCGTCTTGAAGCTCCCAGGGTGCTGGGAGTCACAGCCCCCCCACCTATCTCAAGTGGCACCAAAGCCAGTGGAGCGCCATTGCTTGAGCTGTTGCCAGGGCAACCGCCAGCCGCATCTGCGTGTGACGGGGGCTTATGGGGGCTTGCAGCCTCAGAGACAAACATGACGCAGGAGCCAAGTAGCCTGAGCTGCAGGGTTGGGCCAGGGGTGTCTCTCCATGACAACAAAACGCTCTGGGCAGAGAGGGGGGCCAACACCCACCCTGCATCCTCTGGAGACTCAGCTGGTCACCCTCAGGCCCACCAGGAGGGGTGCCACTCTGCCCATCTCAGACGAGTGCACAGAGGCACAGGGTATAGGGACCTGTCCCAGGATCCAGAGCAGCGAGTGGGCCTGGGGTCCAAGTCCAGGTCTCTCTGGGGCCCCTTGTCGAGCTCCTGGATGCCCAGCAGGGCAGGCCACCCTGACGCGGACTTGGATTCCGCTCCTCTCCCAGCCCGTTGCCAGGACGGGGTCAGCGGCATAGTCTCCGCGCAGGTGTCAGGAGGAGGTGGCTCATGGCAGGTGCCCAGAAACCCCGGGAGGCGGGGCAGCTGATAACTTTGCTGCACCCAGCAGCTCGGGCCCTGGACGCCACAGTGCCTCAGCTAGTGACTTCATCCAGAGCTGCTGCAAATGGTGGGCACATGCCTGGCACTGAGGCCGGTGCAGGAAGCACTGGCTGACTGGAGGCCCTCAGCCCTCATGGGACAGGCAAGCCAAGTGCAGACCTCCCACCCTACGGCTGTCTGGTGGGCACAGACGCAGCTTCCTCCAAGCTCCTGCCCTCTCCATCCCTCCTGACAGTAACAAAGCAGTAAGATGTGCCTGCACCACCCATGCCTGGATGCCAGGACCAGGACCAGAGCCAGGCCAGCCAGGGGGCTCTTGCCTCTGCCCATCGCCCCACCACACTCCCTGGGTGTCCCCGGGCCAGGGCTGAATGGGGCGCGACATTTTTGTGCAGAAGATGGCACACTCCATTCCGCAGCTCAGAGCCAGGGCTCGAACCCAGAACGCTCCAGCCAAGCCGGCTCCTTGCCAGGCCACTTGGGGGCTCGGGTGTCAGTGAGGCAGGCGACCTGGGGCTGCTGAGGGAGGGCAGCCAGGTCAGACTTCCTCATCCCAGCACATCATGAACACTCTCCCAACTGCACACGCAGGGTGCTGGGGTTGCTCTGGGTCCGGGGGCCGCTGGTGCTGCCCCGGATGTAGGGGTGGACAGGGATGGCAGGATGTCTGCCTGCATGCTGGCTACCCCCCAGGCGCCCTCCCCTCTCCCCTGCCTGGCCCCCACCTGGACCCCCAGTCCTGGGGATCTCCCACCAGCAGCTCTTCTGGCTGACGCCCCCAGACCAGCCCGTCCCCTGCAGCCCCGGCAGTGCCCGTGCTGTGGGACAGAGCTAAGCCCAATCGGCCTGGGAATCTGCATTCCACCAAGCTCTGCCGGTGGCCTTGAGCTCCGGGAGGCCTGAGACCAGCTGTGCAGGGCTGCCTCCGTCTAACACCCACGTCCCGGGCGCCTTCATCCTCCTGAGCCCCCTCACCTGTCCGCTCACCTGTCTCCGAGGGATGCTCCTCTTCCCCCATCGGCTACCCTGCCCCCCCTTCCCACCGCCCGCCTCCCAGGTGCGCTTCGGGCTGCGGGTGCCCGGGAAAGACTCGTTCCCCAGGTCTGGGGGGTCCCTCCCATGGGAGTGTGGGCGGAGGCAGTCTGGGAGGCGGTCTGGTGTGAAATTTTTCACTCCGGCTCCTGAGACCTCCGCCCAGGCAGGAACCCACAGCCCCTTCCGCGTTCCCCAGCCGCTGGGGGGAGGGGCTTGGACGAGAAGGGGCCCCGCGGGAGAGCGGGAGGGACGAGGGAGCTGGGGTCTTCCTGCCGTTTCCCGAGGGGCGCAGTCGCCCCGGGGGAGCGCCGGGAGGCCCCGCCCTCGCCTGCACCCTCGCCCGCACCCTCTCCGCGTCCCAGGAGGCGCGGGCCGGGGTCGCCGGCGCGCCCCTGCTCCCCTTCCCGGCTCCGCAGTGCGAACCCCGCCCCCGCGCGCTCCCGGGGGGGCGCGGGCGGGGGCGGAGGAGACGCGCCCCCAGCCCCCGCTTCTCCCCGTGGGCGCGGCCTCCGTCTGCTCAGGGCCCGGGGTGTCTCCGAGACCCTTCCGCCTCGCCCCGTCTCGGAGGCCACACGCGGGCTCCCGGGGGTCCGCGAGGAGGGACCCCGGCCAGGAGGGCGGCGCCCGGAGGGGGCGCGGCGTGCGTCTGCCCGCCCGGGTGGGCGCTGGGCAGATCCCCGACGGCGACCCGACGGCACCGCCCGGAGCCCGCGGCACTCACCGTGGGCGGCTCCCGCGGGGGCTCCCGAGGACGGCGCGCCGGGCACCGCTCAGGGACGCCGAGGCACCGCGACCGCCCGCAGCCGCGCGCGCGGACGACTGAGCCCCGCGCGGCCGACGCGCCGCGGCGGCGGGCGGGGGCGGGGCCGGGCCGCGCTCGCCCCGCCCCGCCCCGCCGGCCCCCGCCCCCGCGCTCCTCGGCCCGCCGCGCCCGGGGGGCCCGGGGGCCTCGGTCCCCGGGGCCGGGTGCGGGCGGGCGCGCGGGGCCGTCAGCCCACCTCCGGGGGAGGCCTCGGGACGCCCGCACCGCCGCGCTGGCCCTCCCCGCGACTGGCGGGGGCGGGGCAGGGGCTGTCGTCGGGTCTCGTCCCCGGAGCCCCGGGGGAGCCGGACGCGGCGCACCCCGCCGCGCAGACTCTTCTCGAAGGGCTGCGCGGCCTCGGAGGCGCCCTCCCAGCCTAGCGCTGCCCGGGCCTGGCCGCGCCCCCTCTCAGAGGGGCCCTTTGGCACCCGTGGTGGGGGCCGAGGCGTTCCGCAGACTTCAGCCCAAGGCCCTGTGACCACCTGCTGGGGTCTGGCGACGGCCCAGGGGAGGCCGTCGTGGGTCACAGCGCACTGGAACCCCGGGGATCTGAAGCGGGCCCGCTCTTCCCAGCGCCACCCCGTGCCCACTCCGGCTCCACCACAGGGTTCTCAGACTTGGGCGCACCATCGTCACCTGCCGGGTTTGTGAACATGGTTGCTGGGCCCTGCCCCAGAACTGCTGCTTCCAAAAGCCATCTCTTTCCTTCTTTCTTTCTTTTTTTTTTTGAGTTGGAGTCTCGCTCTGTCGCCCAGACTGGAGTGCAGCGGCCGCTCCCGGCCACCGCAGCCTCGACCTGCCGGGCTCCGGCGATCCTTCCGCCTCGGCCTTCCAAGTAGCTGGAACCGCAGGCGCGCGCTACCACGCCCGGCTGATTTTTTGGTTTATTGTAGAGACGAGGTCTGCCAAGTTGCCCAGGCGGGTCTCGAACCCGCGGGCGCAGGCAATCCACTCACCTCAGCCTCCCAAAGGGCGGGATGACAGGCTGAGCCACCGAGCCCGGCCCCAAAAGTCATTTCTAACAAGTTCCCTCAGCGGTCCAGGACCACAGCTGGAGCACCAGGGTGCTAAGCAAGTCCCGGGCTGCCCTGGGCTCTCAGATGGGCCAGGTGCCCTGGGTGGGATACAGAGGCACACTCGCAGCACCTTGGCTGGGGAGTCAGACTCGGAGCAGTTTCCACCCCAAGGCTTGTCCCTCACATCCTCCAGCAGGGTGAGGAGCAGGAAGGGTGGCCAGGAGCCCAGGCCGGGCCGGAAGCGAGGACAGAGTGCAGCCAAAGGCCACATAGGCTTCCAAATGGAGCTCCTGGCCCGGACGGACCTGGAGGAGGCAGGTGGCTTCTCCTCTCGCCCAGGATGGGAGGTCACTGCTCAGGCGGGGAAGTGCCTGTCTGGGTTCCTGGATCCCAGCTCACCACATCATGGCCAGCCCCAGACCCTTCTATACAGGACAGGGGGAGCGACTGCAGGGTCGGGGAGGCTGAGGGGCGGGCTGGCAGATGGGGGCTCCCTCGGGACGCCCGGCCATCACCCGCCCCAGCCTGGCCCAGCACAGCCAGGCAGACGGGGGCTCAGAAAACGCATCCGCTGCTTGAGGCAGGTGTGTCCGGGGAGCAGGGAGGGGGCCTGGACCCCGTGTCCACAACCGCCCCTCTACAGCGGGGGCCGCTGGGGCCGGAGCACAGCCCTCCTGAGGGGACATGGAGCGGAGCCCCCTCCTGCCGCCTTGCGTCAGGTCTGTCGACCTGTGGGAGCAAACGCAGGCCGGTTGCCATGGTGATCACAGTGGCTTTGGGGTGATGGGATGGGCTGCTGCTGCTGTAAACAGGAAGTGAGGAGAGGTGGCCGCCAGTCTGGGGGAGGGCCCCTGCTCACCCCCCTGCCCCCGCCCCAAGAGTGATGCTGCAGCCTGTCGGGCTGGGGAGGTGCACCACTCATTTCCTGGCAGGTGAACCGAGGTCCAGAGGTGGAAAGGGGCTCGTCTGGGGCCGTACAGCAGCAGGCTGAGTCCCAAACCCAGCCCTGGGTCTTAGTTTCCCCAGGGTAGGACACATCCCTAGGATTCTTCCCTCCAGACGGCGAGGGGAGGCAAGGAGTGAGGTCTCATGGGGTGACCAAGTCCTCCATTCTCCCCTGAGCTCTTCTGAGGCTGAAGTCAGGCTGACCTGGGTCAGAGTCCCAGCCTCGGTTCACCCCTGCCTCCATTGCCCCATGCCTCAGTTTCTCTCATCGGTAAAATGGGGATAACAGCAGCGCCTACCCCAGGAGCAACTGGGGGACTCAGACCCACCTGAGCTGGCAGCAGGTGACTGTCAGTGCCAGTGAGTGGGGAGTGAGGAAGGCAGCCACTCAGCTGGGGCCTCATCCTTCCGGTCACTGTCTCTCCCTCTGTAAATCGGGGGTGGAGGCCCATCCCCGCATGCGATGCAGGCCAAGGTGAGAGGGCGGGAGGTCTGGCCGTCCACCCCTCCTGACTGGAACCACAGACCTCACGCTGAAGGGGCCACTGTGGTACCCTGTGCAAAGCCGAGAAAGTCGTTCTTCACATCTGGCTGTGTTCACACCCTCAGGGCTTCAGGCCGAAGAGGGTCCGGCAGGCAGGGCATGGCCTTTCCTCCTCCAGGCCAGGGAAGGACACGGACTCCATGCCTGCTGCCTGCACAGGTTCCAGACTCAGGAGTGCCGCCAGCTGGTGGCGGCCCTTGGTAGGGAGGGCAGGGCTGTCTGTCCTTTGGCCTGGGGGTGGGGGTGCAGGGGCCTTGTCCCAGCAGGGCCCACCTCTGTGCTTACCCTTGGCTGGGGGCCCAGTAGGGGCAGAGGCCCAGGATGCCCCAGGCTGCCCCAGGCCACACTGTTCCATGCGGAAGTAGGGGCCAGAGGCTTTGGGGGCTCCGGATTCCTCCCTAACAGACACAGTCCCTCAAGGGAGCAGGCTGCCATCTCCCTTCCAGTAGGGGCCGGGGCAGGGATGTGGCTGGCTTTGCCTGGAGGGGCCAGCCCACGTTTGCCCCTGCTTGCTGTGTTCCTCGGGACACAGGTGAAAGAAAGGCCTCCCGACTCACCTGGAGTCTCTGCTGAGTGGGGGCAGGGAGGGTGGATGGGGAGACCCCCGGCCCCTTTCCATCCAGTGGTCCAAGGCCAGGATCGCCGCCCCAACTGGGGCCCTCAACTTCCTCAGACGGGGCAGACGTGTCTGGTCGAGCAGGTGGACCCCAGACTCAGGGTCAGCTGGGGACAGATCCTGACACCTAGCACTCCTTGGGCCACTCCCTGCTGGAGCTGGCTCAAACCCAGCTCCAGCCAGTCCAAGTCCAAGCTCAGGCCCTCCAACCTGGCAACTCATTGTCGTGGCAACCACAGGCAGGCCTCCCCTCAGCATGAGTGATGGGCCCTGGGTAGAGGGGGAGCCCAGGTAGCCTCAGGGTGGACGGGGCCAGGACAACCCAAGAAGGTGAGGAGGACACGGGACCAACAGCTGGGCCAGGCGCCAACGGAAGGCTCCAGCAGTGGCTCCCGGGGGGTGGGGGCGGCAGCCTGCAAGGTGCTCAGGGCTCCTTGCCGCCTTCGGCCCAGCCAGCCCAAGTCCCAGGGACCCCAGGCGCAGAGGGCAAGTGTGACCAGTCCAAACCCCTGCCAGGGCAGACTCCCCAGGGCCTGCTCAGGCCCAGAACACCATCCTGCTGGGGGCAGGGTCCCCTGGGAGCTGCCCTTCCCGGGAGCTGCCCCAAGGCCTGGCTCCCCGTTTGCACCTGTGTAATGGCCAGTGCAGGACATGCTGTGGTGGGAGGAGTCAACAGGAGCAAAGTGTGTGCTCACCCAACACTCAGGAGGCCGCACTCCTGGGGCAGCCAGAGCAGCCCCAGGTCCCAGGGAGGAGGCCAGGAAGCAGGCCAGGGAGTAGAGGGTCAGGAGACCTGGAATCCACCTTGGTTCGAGGAACATCCCTGGTGCTGGCCTCAGGGGGCTGAAGCTGGGCTGGAAGCCATGGGGGGGTGGCCTCCTGGGGACAGGACAGCCTTGGGGGGGTTGGCTCTGGGGCCCCAGTGGGCTCCCCACCCCTGCAGCCCAGGGGAGTTGAGACAGGCAGGAAGGACACACCCGCAGGCTGCAGTTGTGGAAATGCTTTAATTGATGATTCTTGGATACAGTGATTAATCCAGTGCCCACAAGTCCTAAGTAGGAAGCGCCGCATGCCAGAGCCCACCCTCTCCCCCACGCTTAGCACGGGTGATCGCGTTTCACGTTTCTCATGTTACAAGTCACATCTTTGTTAAGTTGAGGACTGTGGTACAAAAGAAACATTTCATTAGCTGAAGTCACTAGTTTGCTAGAAACATCCATTACTTTAGAATGCTTTAACTATAAAATATATCGATTTCCATATATATTAACCATATACATGTGTAACTAATACTAAGTGTAGTTCAGCCAGTACAAAATAAGACGTTCTGAGCACGGGCCACACAGACACAACCTGGCGAAACCGGGAAAGGCCCTCTGCGCCGCGAGTAAGTTGCAAACGCCAACGCCAGACGTGCTGCTGGGAAGCAACAAGGCACTCACGCTCTGGAGTCAGTGGCGCACGGCCAGCTCTGGGGTCCTCAGGAGTCACCTCGGACTCAGGCAGAGTCTGGCTGGCGCAGGCTAGGGTCCCACACTGACTGCAGGCGCAGGGTCCTCCCTCCCGAGCCCTGGGGTTTCTTGGGGCGCCCGGGGACCTGCCGTCCCTGCTCTCCTCACTCCCCACCCCCCGTGGCCCCAGCTCGGAGGGAGCAGAGGCTGCTGGGCCAGGCCAGTCTGGACTGGGCTCTGGACTGGCCTAGGCTGGCCCCTCGGGACTTCCCTCCATCTCACCTAGGGAGGGGTCGAGGACTCTGGGGGGGGCACAGACTGGACCCAGAACATGCAGGCACTGACACCACTGGACGGCCAGGGCCAAGCCGACACCAGGCCCCAAACCCAGGGGGCTACATAGGTTGGGGAGACCCTGCAGGGCCCCAGGCTCCAGGTGCTGAAGATCACCTGGGGGAAGCACCCGTTGTTCTCCAGGCCATGAGGGGCGGGTGCACCCAGGCCTGTGAGCTGCTGGAACTGGGTCCTCACTCGGCTTCGGCCCTGGGCCGGGCCGTGTCCTGCTGGGTGCACACACCAGCCAAGCTGTGTGTTCTACAAGGTCTTGGCGCCAGTTCCAACCTACCCAGCACTGAGCTGCCCCGCGCCCTACAGCCGAACCTAAGGTGGGAGGCCACGCCTCAGAGCCACTTCTGCACCCAGTCCTATTGACAAGGACCCAGCATGAGACGGGCCACTCTGGAAGCAAGGACAGCGAGGGGTCCTTGGAGCCAGCCTGGCCCAGCTGGCCTCGAGGGGCCTGAGTGGGGCCTGCAGTCGGGGGAAGCCCGGCCCAGGTGAGGCTGCCTTTTCCCTGCTAAAGACGATGACGCAACCAACACCTTTATATAAACAGTTTATTTACTCTAAACAGCAACACAGACAAAACGCCATATAAACACAAGGAAGTGATGCAGAAGTGAGAGGCCGCTGCGGCCGGCCGAGCCGGGACAGCCGGATCTGGAGGAGGCGGGGTGGTTCTCTTCGAGGCGGGAGCGAAGCGCGGCTCACGGCGGGAAGCATGCCTGCGTCCGAGCGAGGAACTAGCGCCTAGGGCTCACCCAGTATAAAAGTTTATCATCTTACAGCAGTTGAAATACTGACATCAATATTAAAATAAAAGCAAGTTTTACATAACAATCAAAATACAAAAGACGGAAGGAAGAGACCCTGTTGAGCAACGGGCACCTCAGCCCTCCAGGCCGCCATGGCGGCAATGGAAGATGTGCCCACCCCGCGACCGTCGAGCAACTCGAGATTTGCAGAATGTTGTAAACAAGTTCTTGCCAGCCCAATCCCTTCCTTTCATGATGCCACAGGTCGCTGTTTATGAAGGCGCAAACTTCTTGGCTTGTGCTCGGACCCTTTTCTCGTATTCCACTCTGTTTTGGCTGAGGAGGTCAAAAGAGAAGGCTGTTAGAAGGGTCAGCGCCCGATGGGCACATGGTCCATGGCCAGGCCAGATGGGATGACAGCAGGGACGTGCAGGTAGATGCTGCAGCAGAAGCCTGGAAGGCAGGGGTGCGTGTGAAACCCCAGGCTACCCTGCTAGTCCCAGAGACCAGGCCAGGGGCCTGCAGGAAGAACGAGGGCCATGCTGGTGGGTGTGTGACCAGGGAGGGGTGGCAGCCTCCTCTGGAGGCCCTGTGATCACCTGGGCACCCAACACAGAGCACAACCTGGAAGGCAGAGAGGCCCACAGGCAGTGAGGAGCTAGGCCAGAGGTGGCCATGCCCGGGGTCAGCGCGCGGCAGGTCAGGAACCCAATCTGAACTGGTGGTCGGCAGTTTCTCCACAAGCCTGAGAGGGGCAGACAATTGCCACACTGGCTGCTGGGCACTACCTCTGCTCCAAATGTCCAACGACACACACACACTCTGGAGTGCCTTTCCCGAGGCCCTGGGGTAGGGAGTGGGGCCCTCGGGAGCAGGAGCAGAGCTGGGTTCCTGTGAGGCTCATCTCAGTGCGGCTGTGGAGCATGAGGGGCTGCCATGGGGAGCAGTGTGACCTCGAGGCCCATGGGACGCAGCAGCCCGTTCCCGTCCTCAGCAGAGCCAGGCGAGGGACATGTCTACGTATGGGTGCCCTCCCTGCCTGAATACTGTGGCCCCTGCTGCCCAGGCCCTACGGAAGCTCCAGGGCTGAGACCAAAAGCCGCCGTACAGATTGCAGACTCCAGGCAAGAGTTGACCCAAAGGACCCTGCCCTGGTGCCCAGGGAGCCAGGGCAGAGTCCTCTGAGAGACCGCCAGTCCTGGAGAGTCCATGTTGAGCCGGTTGGGGGCTGCAGGGGAGTGCCAGCAGGCCACAGACAGCAGCACAGGGTGGACTGAGGGTCCAAGCCCTGCCCTGGTGCCCTCCAGAGTGCAGCCTGGGTGGCCCCAGCCAGAGCAGCTCAGCAAGTGGGCAATGAAAGAAACCAGAAGAGGCAGCCACGAGGCACACTGCGTTCACCCAGGGAGCACGGAGGCCCCTCAGGCAGGACCCGGTCCTGGGGCTTCAGCAATGCCAGGAAAAGGGGCTTGAAACTTCCAGATGTGCTTCACAAAAGGTGCTTTTGAGGCAGGTGTTCACAGGAGAAAGCATATTCTGTTTCCGTGAAGGCAAGTGTGCAGCCAGCCCCAGTGACCAGGAGTCACACAGCAGGGACGCCACAGCTGCCGTTGGCCAACGGGGTACGACAGGAATCCACCTCGGATCCATGGGCCACTCGGGCTCACCGGTCACTCCAGATGCACGGGAGGAGGTGGCAGGCCATGCTGGGAATGTGGTCGCAGCGTGCCAACCCCGACAAAGGCAGGCGCTCATGAAGACGGGGCAGCTCATGCATGACGGTGGCAGCTCACAGCGGGCTGCACGGTGCCCTGGGACCCCATTCAGGACAGCTCCAGCGAAGAGGGTGAGGTGCGCAGGCAGGAGCAGACCCAAGCCAGAGGGCTGCAGGGCCTCTGTGCTGCCCCAGTCGCCACCCAGGCTGGGTCTAGGCCCAGGGTGAAGAGCACCTGTGGCCTGGCCTTCCTAGAGGACTGCATGGGCCACCCTCGGGGTGCTGGCTCCCACCTTGGCGCTCCTCTCCCAACCAGGAAGTGCAGGCCCCTCCCCAGGAGGAAGAGGCCTCTGGCACCCCCAGGCGTTCCCCAGCAGAGGCCTGGGTGGGGCAGCTGCCGGACAAACTCCTCCGAGGGCCCTCAGATGTCCTCTACCCTTCCTCAGCCGTGGCACCTGGCGAGGCGGGGACATGGCCAGGCGGGGCCAGGCCACTGAGTGCTGCCGATGACACAGTGGGGTCACAGCCCCCACTCAGCTCCTCAGAGCCCCCGAGACCCGCCCCCAAGGTGGGCGGTTGGGCGGGGGGACCCAGGATAATGTCAGGGCCAAGTGTAGGGCCTCACTGCTGCCCAAGGGAGTCTAGATCCTCCCTCACACCAGGCCCTCCTTAGCACCCCACAGTGGATGCACAAGGGACCCCTGCAGCCACAGCAGCACCTCACAGGGATGAGGACGCCAGGCCTGAGGGAGGGCACCCCTGAGTCCTGCTGGGTCGGGCCTTGCCCATTCAAGGAGCCATATGCGACATGGACAGGGCTGGCAGCAGGGCCAGCGGACACTCCCTCAGCACGGCTTCCTCCCCCGAGCTGGCCACTGCTCACCCAAGCGCAAAGCCAGCCTGGCTATAGCTTCCCAGGGACAGTGGCCCACATTACCTGACCTACTCCAGCACCCGAGAGTGCTCTGGTTGCCTGGCCTTGGCCGCAGCAACACGCGGTGCTACTGCCTGCAGGGCTCGCTTGGGCCATGACACCAGTTCCTCCGGCGCCCCATCCCCCTCGCCGCCCTGCCCGCAGCACCGACCCTACTCTCCCGACGGCGGCCTGGGCTGGGCTGAGGCAGGAGCTGCCACTGGTGAGGCCAGTTTCTACTCACCAGTAAATCGTGTAGGCCTCTGCTTGGGCGGGGTCTTGGATATTTGGTTCGTTTAGAAGTTCCTGTATTCCTAATAAGATCTGTGCAAGACAAAAACACAACACTGGGGTCAGAGCCAGACAGCAGACGCCACAAGCCAGCTGCCCCAGATGCTGAAGACAACCAGACCCACGTAGGCCTGGGGAAGGCCATACCTGCTTGATTGTGATGGCTGGCCTCCAGTCTTTGTCCTCCTCCAGGATGGACAGGCACACTGTCCCCGAAGGGTACACGTTTGGGTGGAACAACGGCGGCTCGAATTTACCTGGAGCACGAAGGAGGAGGGGGCATTCTGCAGCAGAGCCACCCAGTACCCGCCCGGCACCCACTTCCAACATCGTGGTACCTAGTGGGAGCTGGGCACGTGGCCCAGGACTTTTCAAAAATACAGCTGTGGCCACAGGACACGGGCAGAGGCCCGCACACAGCTCATTTGGGGAACAGACTGGGCAGGAGCTGTGGCCACACCTCTCAGGGACAGGGACTCCTGGGACAGCTGTGCAGGCGGAGAACAAACCCTAGAGTGGCAACTTCACCAGAAGGCTGGACTTGGGGACACAGCCCAGGGCGGCAATGCTGAAGGCTGTGCCCACAGAGCTAGGCTGGGGACAGCCACCTGCATCCCAAGACAGCCCTCAGGGCTACGTTCTTTATGGAGGAGCAGAAAACTTTGCCTAACCAGCCCCACAGCTGACGTCTGAGGATAGTCCTCGTCTTCGCCTGGGCTTTTAAACAACAGCGACACCTGCAGCTTCCCAGAACCCCTCACAACTCCCCGCTGACCGCTGCCCGAGTTGTCCTGGCACCACAGCGCCACGTTTGGCGCTCCTGGTTTGGCACAGGCCAGGCGAGAGCACGGTGAAGGAGCACTGCGCCTGCCCTGCACAACTGGAATGCACGGGCCACCTCTGACAGCTGCCAGGCCGGCACCGAGCGGGAACCTTGGCCCTTGAAGCGCGTCTGTCAGATGGGGCTGTGGGCATCCCACCGCCAAGGCAAGCCCCCGCCACTTCCTGGCGGAACTGGTCATGGATTCTGGCCATCCCCAGAGGTAGACATCCCCTGCCACAGCGAGGGAGCCCTGCTGGCTCACTGGTGCTCTCTGGTGCCACCCTGGAGAAGCTCCTGTTCAAGGCTGGCTCATTTCTACTGGGCGGCCTCCTGGGCTCACAGGATGCTTCACACGTGCTAGACACAAGTCCTGCAAGGACACGGTTTGTGCAGACTCTCCCCCTCCTGGTCTTGCCTTCTTGTTTCTCCCCCTTTCATGAACATAGCTGCCTGGTTTTAACTTCACCAGATTCATCACAATCTTGTTTCTCCTGCCAATCCTAACTTGTCCACAGGAAAGTGCAGGTTATGGACCCAGGAACCCCAAAGTCCTCACCCCACTTGGCTGGCTTCCCTCCAAATGTCCCAGTCCTCACTTCTCATATGAGCCTTTGGAGGAGCATCACGTCCTGCTGGGGACGCTGCACCCGCTCACAGGAGGGCTCGTCGTCTTATTGCTGCATGTTCCCCAGTCTGTCATTCACAGACGCCTGGGCTGTCACAGATGGGGGTGATGTCGGTGCTCCTCTCTGTGCCTTTGGTGACCACATGAACGTGTCTGTTTATTTACGGGAACTGTATTTAGTGGAACTGTCAGGTCCTGCAGGGGCAACAGCGCGGTCTCAGACGCTGCAGGCTGCTCCTCCCCGAGGGATGCATGCAGGATTCGCGCCCTGGCCAGCTCCTCTCTGCAAGATCCCAGTGGGTGGTACCCTCTTCCGGTAGGTGGACAGCTCTTCTGTGTCTGCGAAGGACCCGCTGTGTGTGTGCTTCTCTGCATTGACCAGCAGGAACGCTTGGCTCATCAGGATAAGTATTTAGACAAACACGCACCATCTACACACATATTCCTCCCCCATCTGGTGCCGCCTCCTCCCTATCACTGGCGTCTTTTTGTTTTAGAGACAGGATCTTGCTCTGTCACTCAACTCCTCGGCACAAATCAGCCTCCAGAATAGCTGGGACTACAGGCACATGCCACCACAGCCAGCTCATTTTCCTAGAGATAAAGTCTCACTATGTTGTCCTAGACTCAAGTTATCTTCCTGCCTTGACTTACCAAAGTGCAGGGATTACAGGAGTGAGTCACTGCACCCAGTGAAGAGGTATATTTTGAGTTGGAGTCTCACTGTTGTTCAGGCTGAAGTATAGTGGCATGCTCATGGCCACCACAGCCTTGACCTCCTGGGCTTAGGTGATTCTTCCGCTTCAGCCTTCCAAGTAGCTGGAACTACAGACGCATGTCGCCACACCTGGCTAATTTTTTCTTTTACTTATCATAGAGACGAGGTTTTGCCATGTTGTCCAGGCTGGTCTCGAACCCCTGGACTCAGGCAATCCTCTTGCCTCAGCCTTCCAAAGTGCTGGGATTACAGACGTGAGCCACCGTGTCCAGCAAAGAGATGTTACTAATCTCACTGTGGTCCAGTTCGTCAATTTCAAACCATCCCCTACAGTTAGCACTGTGTGTCCCTGGGGAGGTCTTCTCTGTCTACCCTGAGGTCACGAAGATGCCTTCCTGTGCCATCCTCCAGATGCTGTGCTGCACCCCTCCCCGCTGGGGCCAGTCCACCACAGGCCCTTCTGATCTTTATTCTGCTCTGAGGTTGGCCTGCCTATGGTGGCAACAATCCCATGGTCCCAATCCTTGTGCCTCTAGCAGGTCTTAGCATCCGAGAGGCTGATGTGCCCATTCACTAGCAGCTTGGAACTCTCCATCCACAGAGCCTCCCTGGTCTCACACCCCACCTGGTCCGGGACCCGGTGCTGCCCTTGCATTTCCAGAGTCTGCTGGACCATTCCCCCAACACTTGCCCAGTTGGAGCAGGGCCACACAGGATCTGTGACGTGCGTGGGGAGAACCACCATCTGCCCAGCCCTGTGCCTTCCACCCAGGTGCAAGGCCGTGCACACCCACGGTTCAGGTGGTCGTGGGTTTCCCTTGGGAATGCTGTGGGTTTTCGGTGTATAGGTCCTGAATCCATCTTGTGGGGGTTTGTTCCAAGGTCTCTGGTGCCACTGGAAACATGGCTCTGAGAAGTACATTTGTCGACATTGTGTGATGATGGTCTTCTGTGCCCGATCTCTTCCACAGCAATCTCCGACAGCGGCGTGTTCGCAGTCCCAGTCTCCTCCCTGGCCTCCCTGTGATTTCTCTGCCTCGCCGGTCTGCCTGGAATCCCAACATAACGCTGAACAGAGCGCTGAGAACAGCTGGGTTCCTCTCACTCCTGATTACCTCTCAACTATAAGAAAGCATCTTCAGCAAGACCTGCACAAGGCAAAGCACAATGCAGAACAGGTGTCGTTCTGCCACAACGGCTGCCCTGTCAACAGCCTGTTGGTTCTTCCAGTAGGCGCCACTGTCACGAAGCATACATTTGCAGTAATGACTCACTGGTCACGGGTCAACGCCTGCCCCTGTCCTGACCTCCCCAGGCCAGCTCCCTTCTGATGCCACAGCTGTGGGAATATAATCAACTGACCGGCCACCGGCAGGGCCTGCTGACCCCTGGCTATGAGAGGGTGGGCCCAGAGTCCCCTCCTGTGCTTTGCTGAATGGCATTAAGGTCATTTGTTTGGCTTCAGTTCACGCCCCCGCCCCCACCACTTTCCTGCTGGTCGATATGCTCTGCCAGGCCTGGCTGCAGGTATGCAACTCTTAACAGCCCACAGAAGAGGGTGGGGAAGGGGTGCTAACAGAATACACAAAAGCAGCCTTCACAGGGCAGGGGTCTTGACTGGGCCTTCTGCACATCTGTTCCACCAGGGCTGGGGTCTCGTGGGCACCAAGACCTTAGTCTCTGCCTCCAACAACCACTGAGGTCTAGGTGCTTCTGGCCCAGGAGTCCAGTCGGAGTCTCACAGCCCTGCCCTTCACAGGGCCCATCAGTTAGGATCAGAGACTCAACCTATCATGTGCACCTCCTGCCTCCGGCCAGAAACAGGTTCAAACCTATAGCTGAGCCAGAGTTTGAGCATCAAAGTAGCCCCCAGTTCTGTTGCCTCCGCCCAGCACCACGTGTACACCCAGCAGAAGGTGACACCCACTACCAGGAACGCCTCTGAGAAGGACCTGGCCACACAGGCGACCCCCAGGACTTCCAACGTGAGCTACTCACATTTCGGTGGTGAGGATGGGTAGTCGTCTTTGAAAAGCATCCGGAGCTTGAACAAACCTCCTTCCCACGGCGTCTGTGGGGAAACACTGTGGTGAGATGTGCTGCCTGTGCCTGGCTCAGCAGAAAGGGCTCACTTCTGGGCATAACCCAGGGCTGCCAGGACGCCTGGCCAGAGCCCCAGCAGGGGCGAGCTCCTAAACTACGTCACGGTCTGGACCGTCCCCACCTAGGGGACTACCAAGACCCAAACAGCGCCTGGAGAGCGAGTCAAAAAAGAGCCTCCTGGAAAAGGAACAGAGGCAGGCCCAGGCGTCAGAGCCGCAAGGGCTCCAGCCCTGACCCACAGCTGTGCTCCCAGGTTGCTACTCAAGCCCCCCTTCGGATCCCCAGGGCGAGGTGCCCTTCCCCACCTCTCTGGAAGGGAAAGCACTGGGCTTCTGCCTCCCCCAACACGAAGGCAGAGAACGCTGTCAGCAAAGGTTGGATCCACCCTGGCCCCTGAGCAGTGGCTGGATCAAGTGACAGACCCAAGAACCCAGCATCTCAGGCAAAGCCAGGCCCTGCTGATGACACCAGGCTCAGTGGGAGGGGCATGGCGGGGCAATGGAGGAGCCCAGCCTGGAGCCCAGGGACCCTCGCCAAAAGCCTAGCACATGAGGGGCAGGGAGGACAGGCACATGGCACGCCGCCTGCCCAACACACATAAAAGTCGTCCTGCATGGCCAGCACTGGCTCCTGGGTCCAGGAGGCTCTTGAGAGTCTGGCCGTCAGCCAGCCAGAACCCTGGGCTCAAGGCTGCCCGCGGGCCAACCTAACCAGGCTGTGCGCCTAGCACGCCAGGTCCCCACTCTCTCCAACAGCCCAGCTCGCCCTGGCCAGTCACCAGCTGCCCGCTCCTCGATGAGAACTTCCCGGGGGTCACCAGTGTCACCCAGCTTTGCTTCTGATCTCCTTCTGATCTCACATCCCCACAGGGCAGGGATGGCCGCCGGGACATACGGCCGTCACAGGCGGTGTCTCGCCATGCCCTTACCCCCTTCTTCCCTGGGATGGCACACTCCCAGTTCATGAGATTCATCGTGCCGTCGGGGTTTTTTGTCGGGACAGCCACAAAACCCTGAGAGAAAACAACCACAGAAGCCTGTCAGTGCCGTGACACCTCCATCACCCGACCCAAGACAAGTCGCCCCCCACTAGCCAGCCAGGGCAAGGGACAGGCCCGCCCATGGCACACCCACGCAGGAGGAAACTGTGCTTACAAATGGGTGATCTTTCCTCCACGCTTTCCTCTCCTGGGCGAGTCTGCTGAGGGCAATCCCCGACATATTCCAAGTCCCTGGAACAGGAGGCAGAGCGAGTCAGGAGAGGCTGCCCAGGCTGCCCGCCCACAGGGGCAGGCATTTGTAGCCCACCAGCAAAACCCTGTCAAACTGCTGCCCCACCACAGGGTCACCAGGGAAGGACCCACAGGGCCCCCACCCCACCAGACCCGCAGCTCACACCGCGGCCACTGATCCACTGCTGCAGGGCAGTGACCTGTGCCCCTTCCACACCATAGCAGGTGGTGTGACAGGGACAGGGCACGGAGGGCAGCACAGAAACTGGGGCTCTGGATGTGGGTTCAGGCCCAGCCAACACGGCAGTTATTCCTGAAGGCAACAGAGTAAAAAAATACCACCGGCTGGGAACAGATAAACATGCTGTGGGCCAGAGGCCATGGCAGCTGACCCTTCCCAGACTTGCAGCCTGCCTGCAAGTGTCCACTGGCCCACTGTCCAGGGGTCCCTGTGACTTTTCAGGATGGCTGGGTCCTGCAGGAAGGGCCGGTGTGGGGACTGGGGGACAGAACCAGGCTCTGCGCCTGTCTCCAGACCACAGCTGGAAGCCCGTCAGTGCAACTGTGTCACTGCAGACAGACAAGCAAGTGACACCGCCAGCATTAGGGACACCAAATGGGTAGGGGCCGGCGGCCTTGATGTAGCCCTCAACTTTCACCCACCCATGGACACCTGCATCCTTTGCCCAGAAGAAACAGCACTCAGTGACACAACTTGTTGGAGAATTTGACCCTAAGTGCGTGTGCACTTCTCCCAAGTCCAGGGAACTCTAAGGATGACCCCAAGCCAGGCATCTTAATGGCAATCAAGGCTTTACAGAGCCCTAGGACTGTGTCTCTGAAGCTGGTCACAATGTCCCAGCCCCGCAGGTTCACACAAGGGTGCTGGCGACAGGTCCTCCTGCTTCTTGGAGGGAAGGGCCTGGCAATGAGCCCACCCCAGGCCTCAGCTACCCACAAGCGGACCCTGCACTGGGCTGTAGGACCTCACCTAGAGCGAGGCCAACATGAGGCAACCGTGCCCCCAGGTTGGCCGTCCTGGTCACTACCTGGCCTCCCACAGCAGCGGGGCAGCTACATGTCCCAGCCAATTGCAGGTTTGGGGGCCACAGTCACCCACCATCAGGGCAGAGTCTCACCTCAAACCCCAGGCTCCGACCAGCGCGATGGCTGTTTCCCCATCTGAACCCTGCCGGCTCAGGGGTCCCAGCATGGCCACCAGCACCCAGCAGTGCAGAAGGCAGCCTTTTGTAGCACAAGCCCCACCTCAGTGACACTTGCGCCCTCACCAGGTGGCTCCACCTGGGCAGTTGCATCTCCCACCCGGTTGCTCTCATGGTACCACCTGACACTCATCAGGCATGCAAATGCCCAGGACCTAGCAGGACCGTTGAGGCAGGAACTTGGAGTCCCAGGTGCACTCGGGTTTGAGGCCGTTTGGGTGACCGCTGTCCCAGGGTTGAGATGCCCTCACCAAGGCCCTGGCCGACTCCAGTGGCCCAAAGTCCCAGGGCTCAGGTGGGTGGGCCATGACATCACCAGACCACCAGCCCATACAACATACCCTCACTGCACCCAAAGAAAAAGCAGGCGAGAATCAGGGTCCCCCAGGCAGGAGCACTGGCGTCAAGATGAGAGGGTGACAGAGGGGCCAATCCAAGCCACAGGCCGCCAGCTCAAGGTCAGGTTCAAGACGACAGGCAGTGCCACGCTCGGACCCAGGTAGACTTCCCTCCGGAGTACACACGGGCACCCACCCTCCTCGTGAGGGACATGCCCCTGCTCTCTGGGACACTCAGTCCTGCCCGGCTTTTCCCCACAGGGGAAGCCTGAGACAGACAGCGCTGCCGGGGCTCCCCGAAAGGACAGGAGCCCTGGAAACGTCAGGTGGGCAGCGAGGAGACAACGGAGCTATGTCGTGAGGGGTCCGGCAGGGAAGAGCCGCAGAGCTGCTGGCCCAGGAGCAGGAGGGCCTGAGGCAGGCCAGAGGCTGGGCCAGACCTGGGGTGGCAGCTGTGGGCCATAGGCAGGGAGTCAGCCCGGGGCTAGTGCAGAATGGTCAGCAACCAGGCAGCCCCCCTGTTGAGACCGGACAGGGTGGCCCAGAGGCCCTACCGAGCACCTGGCTGTGGTGGTCCCAGGTGCGACAGGAGGTGGGGCGGCCCCACAAGATCTCCTGCACCTCCGGCCAACGCCCAGCTGCTGCGTCCATGTCCTCGGCCCCAGAGGTGACAGGGAGCACACCCACGTTCCAAGCGAGAGCCTGGTCCCAGAGGAGACCGCACTCCCACTCCTGGCCTCACAGTGTCCAGGGCATGGCGGCCAGTCTGTTGCAATTCAACCACAGAGCAGAGCCGCTTGCTCAGAATCCCACTGAGGTCCAACCTGCCATCCCAATCAACAGAGGAGCTTAGTGCACAGCCAGTATCGCCAGACGCTTCCAAGGAGCAGCAAAGTTTGTGACGCAAAGACAAAGCCACCCCAAACATCAGAGAGGTGCGCACGCGCCTGCAGCGAAGCCCAGGTGTCCTGGTAGAGACCCGGTCCCGCCCTCTGCCTTGCTGCATGCACCCACGCTGGGTTGCACTCTCAACTCACCTGCTCAGACCAGACCCAACTCTGCCGGTGGCCGGCAGGGACCTCAGAACCACACAGGCGAGCGAGGCAAGGCTCAGCTCCCACCACCCGGGTGCACTCAGCTGCAGCATGGGCAGCGAAGCCCTGATGGGTGAGGCTGAGAAACCCTCCGCCCAGATGCAAACCTTCACAGGCTTGGGAAGAGACTCCCTTCTGCATGCAGGAGACCCTCGCCCGGCTGCTCTGAGCTGTCCTAGGACCACAGGCTGCCCCTGAAGCGAAGTCCCACACCGGAGACACAGCCGCCAAGGCTCCCGACCACCCCAGGCCAAGGGGCGGATCTCCGCGTAAGCAAATCAGAACACACCGAGGCTCTACCTGGCTCGCGTCGGCTAGCTTCTCTACCGAAGGCAACACTTCTTCAACAGCAAGAAACACTCGGGGCGGGGGCCACGAGGAGACAGACCAAGCGCCCCAGGACGGGCACACTTGCCCGCACGCCGAGAAAACTCGAGTCACACGAACCAGCTCCCTGCGCGACTCGGGTGGCGACAGGCCACGACCCCAGGCGCCGCGAGCCACCCCTTGCCTCCCCACTCGGCGACCACCGGTCCCGGGCGCGTCCCGAGGGCGGCCCCGGCGGGGCGGGCGGCCCTCTCGGGGGCCGCGCGCCCGGGTCCCGCCGACGGCAGAGGAGCTGCGCGGAGTTCGGGCCGGCTTGGGTCTGACGCCGGCGCCCGCCCAGCCCCCTCCCCCGGGCCGCGCGCGGAGCAGCCGTGACCCCGGACGTGACCCCGACGGAGGGGCTGGGGTGCGACGCCGGCCCTCGAGGAGGGGGATGGCGGGCGCCTGGGCCCACGGGGAGCGCGGCCCGGCGGGCGGGGCGGGGGCCGCGGGCGCGGGCCCGGGCGCGGAAGAGGCCCCGGCGCGCCCCCGGCCCGCCGCCCTCGCGCGCCCGGCCGCCCCCCTGCGCTCACCTCGGGCGGCCGCGGCCCCGGCGAGCGTCGCGGACAGGCGGAGGCCGAGCGGGCGCGGGCGGCGGCGGCGGCACTTCCCTTTGTCTCGGGACTTCCCTCCCGAGCCCGCTCCGCGCGCAGCCTGAGCAGCTCCGAGGACCCCGGCGCGGGCGGGGCGCGCGGGGCGGGGCCTGGCGCGGGGCTGCCCCGTGCGCGCCAGCCCCGCGCGCCGCCGCCCGCGCCCCGGGCCGCGCGCCCCCTGCGCCGCCGCGCGCCTCCCGCCGTCCGCGCCCTGCCGCCGCGCGCCCACGCGTTGAGTCCGCCCCGGGAGCCCGGGCCGGGGGCGGCTTTCCAGTCAGGCGGCGCCCCGGCCACCTGCTCTCTTAAAGGAGCCGCGTCCCCGAGGCGAGGGAGCGTCTGCAAACTCCCCTTCGGCGTGTGCGCGTCCGGTCGCGGACACGCCGGCGAGCCGTGGCGGGGAAAGGGCGGCCGAGATCGCCAAGGGCTGCTCGGATGCCCGGCGGGCACCTCTCCGGGCACAGGTTACGGAGGTCTTCTTGGAGTCAGGACCCGGGGCAGCGGGACAAAGACCACCGAGGCCTAGGGATCCCTGAAGCGTCGCAGGACGGTGACGATCCCCCGAGTCCAGCGTCCTGTGAAGTCCCTTGCAATTGGCCAGTTCGGGGCCGTGGGCGGGGCACCCTTCGAATTCGCCCAATGAGCCGACCCCGCACAAGAGGCCGAACGCGCGCACGACCGACGGGAGGAGAAGTGTAGACGCTCCCTAACCCGGGGGCTGGCCCTGGGTGGGGGAGGGGAGCAGGGCCCGCGAGTCGGTGGGGGAGGGGCGGTGTGACCGGGGGGGGCGAGTCGGTGGGGGAGGGGCGGCGTGGGCCCGGGGAGAGGGGCGTCGGGCAAGCCGGGACCCCTGTCCGCCCCCGTCCCCGGGGACCAAGTCCCTGGTGTTCCGCAACCCCTGCGGTGGCCACCACGAGCGCGTGGGATGTGCTGTTTGCAACCGGCCTGTTCCGGCCCCGGGGGCACGTCCCCGTCGGGCCGTCTCCGTCCAGCCCCCAGCCGCCTTCAGCGTCCCCGGGAGCCGATCCTGCTGCCCACAACCCATTGCACAGATGGCGAGAGGGCACCTTCCAAGGTCGGCCCGTCTCCTGGCGGTCAGCCCGGGTTCGCGCGTGGGGCGCTCGGGATCAGGCAGGTGGCAGGTCGGCTCTGTGGGGAGGGGCGAGGACGGGCTGGATGCCTGGGCGGGTGGGGGGGGCTGGGGGGGCGGGGGAGTCGGACCCGGAGGTGTTTACTGGACTGCCAGAAGTGGTTTGCATCCATCCATTCATTCCTTCCTTCCCTCCCCAACCCTGACACTGCTTCTCCCAGAGTTCCCCAGCTGGCCACGTGCTGAGGCTGTTTCATCCCCAGGGCAGGCCATCTTCCCTTGGTCCCCTGCCCCGTGCCCACATCTGGCCCAGTGCTCTCCATGGATGCCCAGTAGATGAGCCCATGTGCTCTCAGCTGTCCCATGGTGCTGCAGGAGGGAAGTGAGGGGGACCCCAAGTCCTGAGAGGGGCTCTTGGAGCTCTCTGGGCTGGGGAGAGGGGTCTGTCTTGCCTGTTTCCCCCTCAGCAAGGGCCCAGAGAGGTTCCCATAGCCGCGATTCTAGGTGGTGAAAGCCCCCTGCTGGTCTGCTTGGCATTCCAAGTCTCTCCCAGACTCCAGATCCAAGGGGCTGCTTGCTCCCAGCCCCACACAGTGACCCAGCATGGGCCTGGCCTGGGGTCTGCACCCTCTGGGGCCACGGTCATCAGATGCTCATCTGAGACACCCAGTCTCTGGCCCTCCAGCTCTGCGTTGTTAACAAGCCTCTGGTCTTGGACATGTGGCTGTGGGGCTGCCTGGAAGGAGCATGACCTGTGGACCCCGCATCATCCCTTCCTGTGAGCATGTCTGCACAGGGCTTGGCTGTGACTGGAAGACAGCAACAAGAACCAGGGGCCTCTGTGGACCCAGTGTGCACCCACCGTGGACCCGGCTCTAGCCATGGGCAGAGAAGGGGCAGGGCTAGCCAGGTGGGGTGGCTTGAGGGGTAATGAAATGTGAGGCTTGGTAGATGGATGTGGCATATGGCTATGGGGGGCCTGTAGGCCATGGAAGCCGTAGAAAGTTGTGGAACAGAAGACACAACCTGTGTGGCGAGGGGGTGGAGGAGACATGAACTGTAAGCCCTAGTGGCTGAAATCCAACCCACACAGAGAACTCCCTCCTGATGGAAAGTGGTGTGAGGCCCACGGACACTCATGCTGGGAGGGGTGTGTCAGGGGGGGTCAGAGGGCTCCCTCAGATCTGGTATCCTCAGCTCAGAAGCCTTCCTTGAGTAGCCTGCACCCTGGCACACAAATTAATTCTCAAGGAGAGGGTACCTGTTGGGTCCAGCTCCCTGGGTACAGAGGGCAAGCAGGCTTGGAGAGGGTGAGGGGTTTGTGCAGAATTGGTGAATGTGAAGTCCCGGGGAAGGGTTCTGGCTGACGTGACAGGGCATGTGCCCACTCTCGAAACAGTCCCCTGAGAGGGGAGCAGTTCAGGTGATTAGGAGCTGCCCGGAATAGGGGCAGGACCTCCAGCTCCAGGTGCTCCACAGGCTCTGCGCACACAGGGCTGCCAGCAGGGGCCACTGCTCCAGGGGCTGGTTCCAACCAAGGAAGAAGACCCCCAGGCCCAAGAGTGAGGTTGGAGCCCTACCTCACACCATATACAGAAGCAGCTCAAAATGGACCAGACTGAACATCAGAGCCAAAGCTCTAAAACTCATAGAAGAAAACACAAGGGAAAAGCCTCTCGACGCTGGATTGGGCAATGATTGTTCAGCTCTGACACCAAAAGCATAACTTGTATCAAAACATCACTTGGACTTTATCAAAATGAAACATTTTGGGGCATCAAAGGACACTACCAAGAGGGCGAAGAAATGACCTACAGAACAGGAGAAACAATTTGCAAATTACATATCTGATAAGGGGTTAATATCTAGAATATATAAAGAACTCCTGCGACTCTACAGTAAAATGCCCCCACCTCCCTGTCACCTCGGGCTCAGATGTCCCTGCTTTCTCTTCCAATTGAGACGGATTCTGAGGGTCTGCCTGCCCTGCAGCTCAGCCTGACTAAGCTAAGACTTTCTTTCTTTGTTATTGTTTTTGAGTTAGAGTCTCTTTTTTTGTTTGTTTTTTTAGTTGGAGTCTCACTTTGTCACCCAGGCTGGAGTGCAGTGGCATGCTCACAGCCACCACAGCCTCACCTGCTGGGCTCAAGTGATCCTTCTGCCTCAGCCTTCCAAGTACCTGGAACTACATGCATGCACCACCATGCCCAGTTAATTTTTTGACTTATTGTAGAGACGAGGTCTCGCCATTGTTGCCCAGGCTGGTCTTGAACCCCTGGGCTTAGGCAATCCTCTTGCCTCGGCCTCCCAAAGTGCTAAGGTTACAGGCGAAAGCCATCATGCCTAGCCCAGGCTAAGACTTTCAGAAGATACTACTTTTTTTTTTTGAGTCAGAGTCTCGCTCTGTCGCCCAGTGGCACACTCATGGCCTCTGTAGCCTGGACCAGGTGGACTCAGGTGATCCTTCCGCCTCAACCTTCCAAGTAGCCAGAACCAGGCGCACGCCACCATGCCCAGTTAGCTTTTTGGTTAATTGCAGAGACGAGGTCTTGCCATGTTGCCCTGGCTGGTCTTGAACCCCTGGGCTCAGGCAGTCCTCTCGCCTCTGCCTCCCAAAGTGCTGGGATTGCAGGCATGAACCACCTTGCTCAGAAGACAATACTAAGTTGCTGTGACCTGAATGCTACTGCATCCCCAGGGCTCTCCCTGAGGGACCCTTCTAACCCAGAGAGCCAGAACACGGCTCCAGCCTCCTGCCTGGGGCCTCAGCCTCTGGCTGGCCCCACACAGAGGGCACCTTCTGTCAGCTCGGCTGGGAGGCTGGGCAGTGACAGTGTAATGCCCGCCTCCTCCTGCGGGGGCAGGTGACAACCCTGTTACCTGTGCCGCTGACTCTAGTCTCTCTGCCCTAACCACGAGATGAACAGGCAGGTGGGGGAGGGGCTGGAGCAAAGTCTAGGCTGTCTCTGCTTGCCCACGCCTCCAAAGAGGAGGGGCCTCCCCGGATGCCCATCCCTGTCAGTGCCAAAGGGAGAGGCACTGGCCACACTGACTGTCCCTACCACCCCGTCAGGTGCTGGGGGGCCTGGCCTGGAGAGAGTTGAGAAGCCGGAGTGAGAACTAGCTAGCCTTCCTGGTGCTGCAGAGACTCCGGAGAGCACCTGGCAGAGTTGTGCTGCTCCCGTTCACTCCCATGAAGAAAGAGCCTGACTGGACAGGAGTCTTTTTGGCCCCCACCCCTTGAAACCTAAGGAAAAGCCCCCAGACCAGGCCGTATGGGGCACAGCCTTCCCTCCATTCCCACCTGGTGCCATGTGCATCATTGCCGTCCAGTCGTACCTGGGGGGCCTGGTTCCTCCCCTCCACTGCAGCCAGCTCTGCCCCATCTGCTACCGAAACCCCAAGCCCTTGAACGCTGGGCCTGCACCTGCACCAAGCACCTGCCTCGCCTGGCCATCCCTCCACCCCAGCCCTGGGTACCTGTGCCACTTCTGCCTCCAGGCCCTCTCCTAACCACCTCCTGCCCCCACCCCCAACCACCAGGGGCTGTTTTCTGCCTCCCCTAAGTTGCAGCCCTCTTCCAGCCTCCCCAGCACCTCGTGTCTTGGGTTCTCACAATCTGCTTCTCCAATGTCGGCACTGTGCTCAGGTCAGGAGGTGTTCAAAGTATACCCTACCAAGAATGCAGAAGAGCAGCAGTTACCTGGAAGGTGCTTCCAATTTGTTGCTGGTGCTCCTTCAGCCTGTGCGCCCTGGGCCAATAGGTGACAGCAAAGCACCCACCCGATGCCTGGGAGGCAAGGCAGGTTCAACTGCCAGACTGGCAAGCACTGCCTGGGCACTGGCCCCCCCAACCATTTGTTTGCTCACTCATTTGGGTAGATGGGTGTATGTTAAAAAGAAAACTATATCCCAACTGGATAAGGCAGCCTGTATCCCTTGCCATCTGTGGACATAGAGTGCAAACCTGGCTTTGTTCTTTGTTTTTAGCCAGATAGTGTTACCTGCCAGGTGTCTGCACCCTGTGGGTTCTTTTTGTTAAAGGGAGTTGGGAGAAGAAGGGGAGAGGCTCCCAAGCCTGGGAGAGGTGTTAAAGAAATCACACACCAGATGAAAAAGACTTCTTATTTTAATCAGACGACTTTTCCAAGGAGTAGGAATGTCCCCTTCATCCTATAGTTTGATGTTATTTAATGTGGGTCCTTGACTATCTGAGAACCATCTGTGGATGCAAGTTCTCCGTGCCCCCTCTGAGAATGTGCTTAGAGCAAACATCAGCCTGCACCCTTCCCCATTCACACACACCCTGGAAGTCTCCTGCTGCTCTGTCTTTACATCCAGAGTCGGGTCCTGGTGGTGCTCAGGACCAGGGGTGTGTCCCCATGGCAGGGCTGAGTCTCGGTCCCTGGTGGCCATCCCTGGGCCATCATGGAATGGCAGGGCTTCCCCATATCCTGAGGAAGGGTAGCTCAGCCGCGCCATGGGCCTTCCCCTTCCCATTCCCTGTCACAAGGGGCCTTGTCCAAGGGCTGGCCACCACGCTATGCCCATGCTCCAACCTTGCCCATAGTCTTCCTGCCCACCAGGCTGCGGCGCTGACTCATGCCAGGGGTGCCTTCTAGATAATGGGATCAAACCCTGAGGGACTACCAACTTCTTGCGTATCTTCCACTCGCTCCGAAACCACAGGTGTTCCTGGACGGTGTTGGAGCTTGGGGCCCAGCCCGGTGCTGGAGCGCAGGAGGCACCAAATAGAATCCACTCAGGACCCCTGCACACCAAGCTGACAGCCCACAGAGGACATGGCCCAGAAAAGGGCTGGCCACACCGTGAGAGTCACATGAGTGGGGGAAGAGAGGAAGGCCTCGGCACTCTCACCTGTCAGGGCAGCCTTCCTGGGGGAGGCAACATGGTAGCAGGCTTGAATTTTCCAGAACACGAAGGTGACATGTGGTCAGAGTGGGTGGGACTGGAGAGTGATTCAGAACGGCCAGCAGAGAGGATCAGGGGCAAGGCGATAGGGATGGCCACTCGGGAAGGAATTCGGATTTTTCCCCATGGGCAGAGAGGCAACATGGCAGATTTGCATTCTGCCTGGATCTGAGTGTGCAGGGCAGTGGGGAATCCTCTTGTGAAACTTGGGGGAGGACTCTGGGGTCTGGATAGGAAAATGGAGAGAGGAGGACGGGTGTGGGGGACATCTGGGACTCAGTCGGGGGGGAGGACAGGGGAGTCAAGGGCGACAGCCTGGCCTTGAGCTTGGGTGGGGCCCTTCATGGACAGGGGGCTGGGCCTACAGGTCTGTGGGGCCCGCCAGGTGCTTGGTGCTTGCAGCCGGTTGGAAGTGTAGACCTGGTGTCCTGGCTGTGCAGGCGTGGCTAGAGCCCCAGGTGGAGGAGACGGCCCAGGAGAGGTGCACAGGTGAGAAGGCTGCATGGGGACCCAGGGACCGCAGCGAGAGACCCACAAAGAAGCCTGCGGAGGGGTGGACGCTGAGGCAGGAGGTCAGGGTAAGTCTGCCGAGCAGACCTTGCTGAGGGAGTGTCCAGAGCAGATGGCCAGCTGGCAGAGCTGCCAGAGGTCAAGCGGTGCAGCCCGGCCCCACATAGCGGGGGAGGGGGGAGCTGGAGGATGCCCGGAGTCGGCATGAGAACCCTCCAATGGGAGCAACTGCTTTGGCTCCCTGCTGCCCCCTGGTGACCATGCTCAGGATGCCTGTTCCTGGATGACACGCCGGATGGATGGCAGTGGACCAGGATGGGCTCAGTGCTGAGCTGGCTGGGACCCCTCCAGCTACCACAGCTTGCATGGGTTGTGCTTGTGCTGGGAGCGGAGAACGTGCTTTGACCAGGAACACAGGCATTGACCTCGGGGCGCTGACCTCAGGACGCTGACTTGGGGTGCTGACCTGGGAGCGCTGACCTTGGGGCGTTGACCTCGGGGCACTGACCGGCACCTGTGAAGATGCTTAAAGCAATGGGCCACAGCCTCTGCTGTTGGCCACTGGTGGGAGGGGCAGCAAGTTGGACCAGGGCTCCTGACACCTGTCTGCTGTACAGGTGGTGGCTGGGCTCCTGAGATTCCCACCCAAGGCCAACCATAACCTCGGCTTCTCAGGTGGACCTTCAGAGGCTACAGAAACTGCTCATGTTCTTAGGCAGACCTGTGTGCGCCTGAGCGTGTCTGTGTGCACTCATGTGTGCGCCTGCGTTGCTTGGCGCAGGCATTATGGGGTGACTTATGTCCACAGCACTTGTCACCCTCTGGAGGCACAGGCAATCCAGGCTGAGACACCTGCCCCCCTGAGCCCTGCCCTCTTGTGAATCTAGTTCAGGGCTTTGTCTCCACAGAGATGCCAGCCCCGGGAGAGCGGGGTTGCCTGTGTGTTTCCATTTGTACACTGCTGTCTTCTTTTTTTAAGAGACAGGGTCTTGCTCTTGAAGAAGGGTACTGGCATGATCACAGCTCACTGCAGCCTCAACCTCCTGGGCTCAGGTGATCCTCCTGCCTCAGCCTCCCGAGCAGCTAGGACTACAGGTGCGTGCCACCATGCCCAGCTAATTTTTAAAAATTTTTTTGCAGAGACAAAACCTTGCTCTGTTGCCCAGGCTGGTCTCAAACTCCTGTGCTCAGGCAATCCTCCCACCTTGGCCTCCCAAAGTGTTAGGATGACAGGTGTGAGGCACCACACCAGCCTATTTCAACAACTTTAAAGCCTCTCTCTCTCACAAGCAGCTTTCTGGTGGTATAATGTAATATACGTTACTCTCCAGTTTGAAGTGTGCAACGTGATGTGTTTCAGGCCACTTTTCACAATTGCGACCCAGCCTTGTGTCATGCTCCAGGTCCTTGCCATCACTTGGCTACATCTTTTTTTTTTTTTAAGTTGGAGTCTCACTCCATTGCCCGGGCTGCAGTGGTGCACTCATGGCCACCCCAGCGTTGACCTGCTGGGCTCTGGCCAGCCTTCCACCTCAGTCTTTCAAGTGGCCAGAACACAGGTACATGCTACCATGCCTGGCTAATTTTTGATTTATAGTAGAGACCAGGTCTCACCAAGTTGCTGGGCTGGTTTTGAACCTGCGGACTCAGGCAATCCACTTGCCTCGGCCTCCCAAAGCGCTGGGATTACAGGCTGAGCCACTGAGCATGGCCTGGACACATCTTTCTCTCTCGCTGCAGTCCACTCACCCTCCTCTCCTGCAGGCCACAGCAACCACTCTCTGTTTCTGTCACCATGATCTTGCCTTTCCCAGAAGTTCACACAACGGAATCACACAGCATGTGGCCGTCGGTATCAGACTTCTCCCACCCAGCACACTCTTCAGCTTGTGTGTGGTTTCGTGAACCGGCAGGCAGGCTCTTCCTTTGCTGAGTGCCCCTGGCGTGACTCCCTCACGGCGAGCTTGTCCGTAGCACCTGGGCTGCTTTTGCTGGTGGCTGTTGTGAATGGAGCTCCTGGGCCGTGTGTTCTCATTGCTGAGGGTGGCTGAATGCCTCTGCGTGGGCCTCGGGACTGTGTGGCCAGCGTGTGTTTACCTGTCCCCCCAGGGTGCCTGCCAACCCGAAGGCTGTCCCGTTGGCTGCTGCGGCCGTGAGCCACTGCTTCTGTGTGTCTGTCTCAGGCAGGCAAGGATGCGTGTCATCCTCTACCTGGTCAACATGGCAGAGGGAACAGGGAGCAAGTGAGGGCCCTTCACCTGCCCCTGTCTCCCCGTCCCTGGGGCCATGGGCCTCTTGCCCTCAACACCAGGGCTTGGCTGTCCCCGTCTGTCTCCTGGCCACACCCTACCTTCATCCCACGTCTTCCTGGCTGTCTCCAGGCTTAGGCGCCATGTTACTCTCCTGTGACCACCATAACCAAGTACCACAAACTGCATAGCTCGGAAGAATGGCATTCCCTTCCCAACTCTGGGGGCCAGAAGGCCAAAATAAAGGCATTGTCAGGGTTGGTTCCTGCAGAGCGAAAACACAAACTGAGCTGCCTGCGACTCTCACTCTCACGCTGTCAACACCTCACTCCTGACCCTAAACGTGCGAATTTCACACCAAGCCATTTCTCAAAGGGAGTCTACAATCCACTTCAATCCCGACACTGTTAAAAGCTGCAGGAGACCATTGGTGTGGCCCGGGCTCCACATGTGGCCCAACAGACCAACCCTGCCCGACAAGTCATGGTGCCAGTGTTCTGCATCGCCAAAGCAGGCAAAACCAAGTGGGTTATCTGCACTTCTGAGAAGTCAGGAAACAGAGAGAACAGCCAAGCCCCAGACAGGCCGCCTGGGCCTGGCTGTCATGATGAGGACACCCCCTTTGCTTTAACCTTGACAAGAAAAGTGACTTTGAAATGACCCATCCACATGATTTCTGTTTCAGCTTTCCTTAGCCTTTCTGGGTCTGTAAAATCAAATTACTACAGTCAGCTCATCAAAATGCTCCGATGTTTCACTCTGTTGCCCAGGCTAGAGTACAGTGGCACAATTATGCTTCACTGCAGCTTCGACCTCCTGAGCTCAGGCGATCCTTCTACCTCAGCCTCCCAAGTTCTGGGACTATAGTTACGTGCCACCATGTCTGGCTAATTTTTTTATTCTTTTGTAGAGATGAGGTCTTGCTCTGCTGCCTACTGGTACAATCATGGCACACCACAGCCTCTAACTCCTGGGCTTAAGTGATCTTCCAGAGTAACTGGGACTACAGGCGCATGCACTGCACTCAGCTCCTGCAATTCTGTCTTTTGACCAGGTAATACAGAGCCCACAGGTTAAGGGCTCAGTTCCACAAGACTACCCCTGTTTCAGACACTAGCCATGAGCAGTATTGAACTCATATTCACAGGTTTGACCAGAATTGCATGCAGGGTTCTGGACAGAAACATGGTTATAATCGAGCATGAATCAGGTTGCACTTTTGGTGCACTTCCTTGTAGCTAAAACTCACCTAGTGCTAGATACTGACCACTTGTTCCTATGGATAGATTTTTCTGACATTAGCATCATAAGACTTTTGTTTAAGGATTGCTTAAGATGCTTTTCAGCCTGGGTGTGGTGGCTCACACCTGTAATACCAGCACTTTGGGAGGCCAAGGTGAAAAGATCACTTGAGCCCAGGAGTTTGAGACCAGCCTGGGCAGCAGAGAAAGACTTGCCTCTACAAAAAATAAAAACACAATTACCGGGCATGGTGGCATTCTCCTGTAGTCCCAGCAACTTAGGGAGGCTGAGGCAGAAGGATCGCCTGAGTCCAGGAGATTGAGGCTGTGGTGAGCCATGATTGTGCCATTACACTTCAGCCTGGGCAACAGAGTGACACTTAAAAAAAAAAAAATTAGCCAGGCATGGTGGCATGCCCCTGTAGTCCCAGCTACTCAGGAGGCTGAGGCAGGAGGATTGCTTGAACCCAGAAAGTCAAGACTGCATCGAACCAGTATTGTGTTACTGCACTCCAGCCTGGGTGACAGAGTGAGAGAAGAAAGAGAGAGAGAGAGACAGACGGACACAGAGAGAAAGAGAGAGAGAGAGAGAGAGGAAAGGGAAAAAAAGGGAGAGAGAGAGAGGAAAGGGGAAAAAAGGGAGAGAGAGAGAGAGAGAGAGGGAGAGAGAGAGAGAGAGGAAAGGGAAAAAAGGGAGAGAGAGAGAGAGAGAGAGAGAGAGAGGAAAGGGAAAAAGGGAGAGAGAGAGAGAGAGAGAGAGAAAGAGAGAGAGAGAGAGAGAGAGAGAGAGAGAGAGAGAGAGAGAGAGAAAAGAGCAGCTGATGTCAACAGGGCGAAGACCCCACAGAGGCCTGGATCAGCGTGAGAATGCAGCGGCTTCATCTTCCTGTCCCACGATTCCACCCTGCACTCTTGGGCCAATCAACAATCCCCACACCTCTGCAATGCCAAACCTCTTAAAATGCTTAGTCCCACACACCTCAGGGAGGCGGATTTAAGGTCCCCTGCCTCCTCGTTCTGCAGCCTTAGGGTTAAAACTCCTTTTCTACTGCAAGCGTTGGTATTGGTGTATTGCTTTGCTGCATATTGGCCAACAGACTAGGTGCGGTCACAGTAGGCCTGTTGACAAAAAGCTGAACTCTGTGAAATATTCAAAGAGGTTTGTTCTGAGCCAAACATGAGTGTCCACAGCCCAAGTCGCAGTCTCAAGAGGTACTTAGAACATGTGCTCATGGCGGTTGGGTTGCAACTTGGTTTCATACATTTTAGGGAGATAAGTTTACAAGCAAAGAAATAATCAATAAATGTGAAGTAGCTGGGCTCGGTGGCTCAGTCTGTAATCCCGCGCTTTGGAAGGCTGAGGTGAGTGGATTGCCTGAGTCCGCGGGTTCGAGACCCATCTGGGCAACTTGGCGAGACCTCATCTCTACAATAAAAAAAAAAAAAAAAATCAGCCGGGCGTGGTAGCTCACGCCTGTAGTTCCAGCTACTTGGAGGGCTGAGGCGGAAGGATCGCCGGAGCCCAGCAGGTCGAGTCTGCAGTGGCCAGGAGCGTGCCACTGCACTCCACTGTGGGTGACAGAGTGAGACTCCAACTCAAAAATATAAAAAATAAAAAAATTTTAAAAATGTGAAGTATGCATTGGTTTGGCCTGAAAAGGGAGAAATCTCAAAGTGGAGGACTTACAAGTCTTGGCGGGTTTTAGGGATCCTTCAGTTGACAGTTGGTTGAGAGAGTAAAGCTATTGTCTAAAGACCCAAAATCAGTAGAAAGGAACATCTGAATTCAGATAAGGGGATTGTGAAGACCAGAATTCTTATCATGTAGATGAAGCCTCACAGGTGGAAGCCCTCAGAGAGAATAAAAGGCAATTGCCTCTGAATCAGATGGAAACCAGCCCAATTTACTGGTAGAACTAACAGTTACTTGAAAAAATAAATAGATGTAGTCATTGGCCCTCTGCTCTTAAAGGTTGAAATGTACATTTGTCTTATCTAAGTTCCTTTCTCAGGAAACTGAAATTGAACTTCCTGGCCTTAAAGTTTGACGCGTACATTTGTCATGTCTGAGTTTCTTTTGCAGGAAACCAACCCTCAGGTCTGTAGGATCAAGGAATTGAAATTGAGCAGATCGCTACGTCCAGACAATAAGATGCCATACCCTCCCTGTCTGCCATCTCTTCTTCCTCATTCCTCCCCAATTCATTTTTTAAAAAGAGTCTTACTCTGTTGCCCAGACCGGAATGCAGTGACACGAGACCAGCTCACCATAGCCTCAACCAACTGGGCTCAAGCAATCCTTCTACCTCAGCCTCCTGAGTAGTTAAGACTACTGGCATGTGCCACAATGCCTGACTCATTCACTCATTCATTCATTCATTCATTTATTGTAGGGATGAGGTCTTGCTGTGTTGCCCAGGCTGGTCTTGAACTCCTGGGCTCAAGCAATCCTCCTGCCTCAACCTCCCATAATGCTGGGATTATAGGCATGAGCCACCACACCTGGCCTTCCCAGTTCCTGTTTACCAACTCCTCTTCCTCTCCCCTTCCTGGTTCCTGCTTTCTACATTCCTGCCCCACTGTATAAACTCCTGACCTCAGTGGGATGAGGGAGACAGATTTGAGAATGAAGCTCCCTTTCTCCTTGACTGATCTCACCCAGTAAAAAGCCTTCTTCCCTGGCAATACTCATCTCAGTGATTGGCTTTCTGTGTGATAAGAAAAAAGGATCCTAACGGAACCCCTGGTGTTTTGGTTACAGGACTTCAAAGGTTTTAGACCCTCAGTTAATCCCTCCTGAATCCAGGAAGCCCTGGAAGAAAAGAAACCTGTGGGCATGGGGGTTCTCTATGGATGTAAATCTTTTACTACAAAAGACAGCTGTGCAGGGTTATTTCAAAATATGCCAAATAAACATTTTGTGATAAACTGTTTTGATTTCTTTTAGGGCCTGTTATGTGGACTCTAGCATGTGGTGCTATGGTAGAGTCAGATTGGAATTTGCTGTCTTATTTCCATGGAGTCTGTTTTGTCAGTCCATTTCGTCAGTTGATGGGCTTAGACTTTTACTTTTGGTTTACGGCCCCCAGGTTACCCACAGTTCCTAACTGGCTTGGCCACAAATCGGAGGTTCCCACAACCCCCTTCTCAGGTTCAATAATTTGCTAGAGCAGCTCACAGAACTCAGGGAAACACTTTATTTGCTATTGCAGATTTATTACTTAGGATTCCTGTAAAGTTATCAGTGGATTATTGCAGAGGACGCCCATAGGGGTAGGCTGAGAAGGGTCCCGGGTGCAGGGACCTCTCCCCATTGGGGTGTACCACCCCCCCCATTTGAATGTGACAGAGGATCAGAGCAACCTGTGAGGTCTGCAGAGTTCATGAGGCCTAGAGACCCAGCAGGCAACCTCAGTCCCACCCTGTCCCGATGCTTGGGGTCATCATTTCAAAACGTTTTGTTTTTTCTTCTCTGCAGTTTCAGACTAGCTGATAAATCGGCTAAAAGGTTGCTACAATTTATGCAATGTTCCTGCGCCTTTGGGAGGCTGAGGTGAGTGGATTGCCTGGACCTGCGGGTTCGAGACCCGCCCGGGCAACTTGGCAAGACCTCATCTCTACAATAAATCAAAAAATCAGCAGAGCGTGGTAGCACATGCCTGTAATCCTGGCTACTTTCGAAAATTGGCTGGTCATGGTGGCACACACCTATAGTTCCAGTTACTTGGGAGGCTGATGCAGGAGGATCATTTGAACCCAGGAATGGGAGGCTGCAGTGAGCCCTGATCATGCTACTGCACTTCAGCCTGGGCAACAGAATGAGACCGTGATTTAAAAAAAACAAAAAACAGAAAAACAAGGCACAGTGGCTCATGCCTATTATCCCAGCACCTTGGGAGGTTGAGGTGAGTGGATTGCCTGAGCCTGTGGATTCGAGACCCTCCTGGGCAACTTGACAAGACCTCATCTCTACAATAAATAAATAAAAAAAATTAGCCAGGCATGGTAGCGTGCGCCTGTAGTTCCAGCTATTCGGAAGGCTGAGGCGGAAGGATCGCCGGAGCCCAGCAGATCGAGGCTGCGGTGGCCGGGAGCGGCCACTGCACTCCAGTCTGGGCGACAGAGTGAGACTCCAACTCAAAAAAAAAAAAAAAATGGACACAAAGTGACCCTTACCCACCGTCTTCATGTTGTTGGAACTTAAGATTCAAAGAACAGTGGGCAGCCAATCCATAGTTTCTGTTACTCTAATAAGTTGATGTAAATTCTTGGCACACAGCTTCAGGACTGGCCCTTCACTGCTGCTTCCCCCTTCCCCCCCCACCCACCGTTAGAAACCACTGACAGAAACCCTCATGCCTGTAATCTCAGCACTTTTGGGAGGCGGAGGCAGGAGGATTGCCTAAGTGCAACCTGGGCAACATAGTGAGACCTTGTCTTTACAAAGAATCAAAAAAGTATCTGGGCGTGTTGGTGTGCACCTGTTGTCCCAGCTGCTCGGGAAGCTGAGGCAGGAGGATCGCCTGAGCCCAGGACGTTGAGGCTGTGGTGAGCTGTGATTGTGCCACGGCACTCCAGCCTGGGCCACAGAGTGAGACCTTAACAGAAAGAAAGAAAGAAGGGGGGGGGGAGGGGAGGAGAGAGAGAGAGAGAGGAAGGAAGGGAGAAAGAAAGAAAGGAGTCTCACTTTTGGCTGCCGCTAAGCGGTGAGCATATTCGGGGCAACCTGAAGCTATGATTCTGGGCTGCAGTCCCTCACCTGGGCCCAAGTAAACTTTGCTTATGTTCATTTTGCCTCCGTTTCCTCCTTTAGGTCCACAGACATGTTCACCCTTGTTAGGGTACGGACGGACCGGGTGAGAGTGGAGAGGCAAGGCGGGAGGCGTGCAGCACTGCCAGGGCCGGCGAGCCGGAGGTGCGTGCCGCCAACCCAGAGATTCGAGTGAATTGCAAAGAATTGCGACACACAGAGGTGAGAGAAGAAAAGATTTAAGAAAAGTTCACCCCCCACAGACAGGGAGTGAGCCTGCACTCTAGGTGAGTGTGGCTCCGTAGCCCCCCAGAGTCCTGGCTTAAATCCTTCTCTTGGAGATGTTGCGCGTGACTGCCGTGACTGCTGTGACTTCCTTATCGACCGCCTGTGGATGTCTTGGAGATCCTGTGACACAGAGACCCACTAATGTCCGCCCACATGATCATAGTCCCTAGAGAAGGGCGTGACAAGGATTCCAGTGCTCCTGCACCTTCCCAAACCACATTCCTTAGACCTAATGGAGGGTGCACCTCCCCTTATCTCCTAGGCATTCCCAGTGGGTAGCTTCGGGGGATCCTTGGCTTCCCTGTAGACAGCGCCCAATTTACTGGAAGACCGAATCCCCACCTGCTCTCCCTCTGAGCAGTTATAACTTTTGTAATTACAAGTTTCATGACTTTTACAGTCCTTGCCCAATGCATGATGTCTTAGGCCTTGTAAATGCCTGTTAGGCACGCTTGATGGCCACCATGAGATACTTCTGATACCTGGAAGTCTGTTTCTGAAAAGACAAAGCTGGTAAAGCTAATTATATCCAAAATGTGCATTTCTCCAAAAGCATAGCTTCTACTTTCTCATCATTGTGTCAGGGTTTAAGAACAAGAAAAATGGCTTCCCACTCTCGGTCTGTCCTTTCAACCATTCTGGGATTTCCCCGAGCCCCACAGTTTGGGGTTTAATGGTGGCTCTACGATGCAGGCATGATTGATGAAGTCACTGGCTGGTGGTGGTCAGCCCCCTCAGCCCCCTCCCCTCCCTGGAGGTCACCAGTCATGAGGCCGGTTCCCCTGGAAACCAGCCCCCAGCCTGGGGTTATGGGGCTTTCCAAGAGTCGCCTGGAAGGGCGCTGTCTGCTGAGTGGCAGGCGTTCTTCACCCTCATCTGGGTGCTGTGCTGCAGGTGTCCACACGTGCAGGTGTCCACACAGAGTGGGTGCTGCACTGCAGGTATCCACACGTGCAGATGTCCACACAGAGGCCAGAGGCCACAAAGGTGAGACACTGGGTTCCAGCCCCTGGGGAATGATGAGGGCTTTGGGAGCTGTGGACAAAGACCAACACACACTCCTTGTTCCATCTCAACATCATGGCTCCTTCCAGCCCCCGAGGGGTCCACTCTGTGCGTCTCTGGCCCCTTGGCTGTGGCTGTGTCGCTCCAGTGTCTGCCTGTGGCCTCCCCACCTCCCAAAAATCTCTGCCTGTGGCCTCCCCACCCCCCAAAACACCGCTCACATTGTATTCAGGACCCATGCCAGTGTGACCTTCCCTCAGTTACCCAGAACTCTCCTCCAGGGAAGGTCCTTTCTGAAGGGTCAGGCAGACGTGGATTTTGGTGGGGACACTGTTCAACCCCCCGAGTCTGTGGAAGGAGCTGGGGGTCCGTGCAGGTCTCCCAGAAAGCAGAAGCTGCAACCCCACAACCCCACTACCCTCCTGCCTGCCTTATCTGGGAGCGACTGGCCAAGTGGCTGCTGGGGTGATGCCGGTGACAGCCACAGGGATCAGACTGCCCAGGGGGGCGGTAAGTGGGCTGCTCAGGACACACCAGCAGAGGATGGGGGTATCTTCGTCCATGCGCCTTCTCAGAATCCCGCTGGGGTCTGAGGGAAGTGGGGTCTGTTGGGTCAGAGACCCTTGGACCAGCCCTTCCCCCAGCCAGCCCTGGCCAGGCGGGATCCCACTTCTCCCTCAGTGTCCCAGCACCCAGAGAGGACAGAAGCCCCTGGGCCCCGAGCGGCCAAGAGCCTGCTGGGGTCTCACGGCACCTCTATTTCTGGCACTGAGCAGGTGCCTTTCCCGGGACCACCTGTCCCAGCTTGAAGGTTCTTCCTGTGGGAGACACCTGGGCCAGGAGGCCGAGGGTCCGACAGGCGAGGGATGTCCTCTCCCCACTCCCCAGCAGAGGCAGGAACGGGAGGGGGAGCCCAGCATCTGCCCCAAGCGTGTGAGACAGCTTGTGTTCATTCCCATGTTTTATGTTGATTTTGTGTTTGCGAGAAGTGAGACTGGTTGTCCACATCTGATTGTGATATGATTTTTTAAAATTCCAGTTTGGATTAAGAATCTGATCAGATTATGAATGTACGTATTTTGAGTCAGAGTCTCGCTCTGTTGCCCAGGCTGGAGGGCAGTGGCACAATCACGGCTCACTGCAGCCTCGGCCTCCTGGGCTCAGATGATCCTTCTGCCTCAGCCTCCTGAGTAGCTGGGACTGCAGGCTCATTCACCATCCCGGCTGTTCTGTGGGTGTGTGTGGCTGCTCTCAAATTCCTGGGCTGAAGAAATCTCCCCGCCTTGGCCTCCCAAAGTGCTGGGATGACAGGTGTGAGCCACTGCGCCCTGCAAGAATCTGATAACATTTATTTATTATTATTTTTAAAATTTTTGTTTGTTTTTGAGTTGGAGTCTCACTCTGTCGCCCAGACTGGAGTGCAGTGGCCGCTCCCGGCCACCGCAGCCTCGACCTGCTGGGCTCCGGTGATCCTTCTGCCTCAGCCTTCCAAGTAGCCGGAATTACAGGCATGCGCTACCACGCCCGGCTGATTTTTTGATTTATTGTAGAGATGCGGTCTCGCTGCCCAGGCGGGTCTCGAACCCGCGGGCTCAGGCAACCCACTCACCTCAGCCTCCCAAAGGCATGGGATTACAGGTTGAGCCACCAAGCCCGGCGAAGCTGATAACATTTAAAGACAAGATGTGACACACGTTATTTTGTGCCATACCTGTGGCACAGGCGTGGCCAAGACGTGGAAGTTTCTGAGAACGCCAGGAGCCGAGGCCTCGGGCCGGAGAAGGCCCAGAGTCAGCGCAGAATCAGGGCTGTAGTCTTGGCTCCCCACTGCCCTCTAGTGTCAGCTCCTGGGACGCCAGCGCCTCAAGGGATACGGCCAGGCTGGGGCTGCCGGAAAGGCAAGGACACCTCCAGGGACCCGGGGGCCTGAGCCTGGGGACGCCAGCCAGCTGTGCCTGTGCTATGACACAGAAGACAGGTTGGAGCTACACTTAGACAGCAACGGCTGCCAGAGGATGCCAAGGATCCTGTCATGACCCAGGGAGCTCACCCAGGGAGCTGTCGTGACTGGCCTCTCTCTCTCCTGCTCCGGGGCCCAAGGGGAGGACGCTGGGCATGGTGACCTGGAGCAGCTGCTGTGCTGGACTGGCTGGCGGTGTTTTGCCCAGCTCTCCTGCCACAACTGGCAGCAGCACCGTCATTGAGGCCGTGGCCCCGAGGGCCTCATTCCCCTTCTTTCCTCCGACTGGTTCTCCCCCCAGGGTTCCAGGGGCCAAGGGAAGGCCCCTTCCCACTCTGCCGCATGGGCTCCCCTGCTCCCCGGACCCACTTCTCCTGGTCACCTCCCTGCGGGTCCTCTCCAAAGTGGGATTGCTTATACCAGTGTGAGAGCCTGGGACTCCTACGGGCTGGCGAGGGGGTGCTCGTCCTGTGTGGATGGAGGGGGCTGGGTGCCAGGCCACTGGAATTGGACACTGCAGGCTGACCCAATCTGCGACGGAGATGGCTGGGTTGGAGTCTTGAAAAGTTTTCCTCCCCCGCACCGGAGTCTGCAGGAACCCCCCTCCACCCAAGGGCCAGGCACCCCACACAAGCTTCCCGTGGCCGCTGGGACGAAGGGTGCATTCTCAGTGCCTCACATGCTGCTGCCGTGCAGGTCCCGAGACCGCAGCTGGCCGGGGCTTGCAGGGCTGAGTCGGGGTGTTGGGGGCCATGGGGGTTCCTAGGGAGGCTGGCTCAAACTAGCAGTGCCCGTGTTCCTGGGCTGAACCCCACCCAAGCCACGTGGGCCAGCCTGCCAGGCTGCCCCTCCCCGGCGCGGGGCCTATGGCCATGTAGGGTGGTCTAGGGTGGTCTCACACCTCCAGGCTGGCTGGCTAAGTCCTTAATTTCATCGGCAACTTATCCTCCACGTTGCCAGGTGACCTGGCATGGGTCTGGGCATGAAGGTGTGCACCCACCTTTGTAAGACAGAGGCTTCTTCCTCACTAGACACGCCTGCCTTTCAGGACTCACCCTCCTCTGACACTGCGCCTGAACCCAGGGTCAAGTTGCAGCACCACCCAGCAGGGCTCTGGCAATGGGAAGGCTGCAGAAACATGCCCTGGATCACTGATCCTGGGCTGCAGCAGGGTGAGAGAGGCCTGTGGATGCCGGACGCTGTCCTGTCAGGTATACCAGATGCCCAGGACGTGGCAACCTCCCTGCCACCGCTCCCAGGTGGCTCCTTGGTGTGGGGCAAGGGCCACATTAAGTGAACTGGAATGTGAGTGGCATGGCAGTGGCAGAGGAAGCGTTAACAGGTCCAGCTGGTTGTGTGCAGAAGCCTATGGTCCACGGACAGCCCCAACCACACGCAGAGGCCCACAGGACACACCATTGGCTTTGAGAAAACGTGCTGGTGGCAGGAGCCTGGGACACTCTTCTGCTGGCCGGGACTGATGACCAGGCATCGTCGCACAACGCAGCTGGCACGGAGACTCGTGGCACTACGTGGCTGACTCGGAGGCTGTGGTGGCCAGGTGGCAACACCCAACTGTTGGAGGCCAGTGGTCGCACCTGCAGTGGATGACAAGGTGGGAGGCGCCAGCGTGGCACGACCTGCTGCATTCTGGTGCCTGTTGATAGATCGCAGGGCCTTCGGTGGCAGAATAGATGGGCAGCCGCTGAGGGTTGACTCCACGCACAACATGGTGCTTGGGTCATTGGGCAGCCCCCGCGTGGTCACCGCCCCTCGCCCAGATTCCAGACCTGGGATGGTGTTTGCAGCTGGCACCCACCAACCGAAGGAGGCAGGTCTCAGAGGAGGAGCCCTTGGCAGGAACAGCTGGTGCTGAACCCCCAGCCTTCCTGCTGGGACCTTGGTCTGTTTGCTTAGGAAACTGCCCTGGGAGAGGGGCCCCAAGCGTGTCAGGCATGTTGGATGTAGAGTCCTCAGTGCCACGAATACTCCAGGGCCCCACGTGGCTTTCAGCACAGCCACCCCATCGGGATGGCAGGGAGGGCTCGGAGCAGATGAAGTCTGCCCTGGCTCAAGATGGGGACACTTGTAGCCTCCGCCCTGTCTCCACGCTGGCACAGCCCACTGCTTCCTGGCCAGAGGGCCAGCGTCACCCATGGCCGCCTCTGAACCGCACCCAGACAGGAAATGGACAGGTGGCTGGAGCCTGAGGACAAGGCTCTGGCCTCCAGGACAAAGCACACACCTTCCACAGAGGCCGGGAAGCCAAATAAACGTCCTTGGGGACACGCCATCACCACATGCGATGACCCTGCGGGGAAACCGCTGCTCACCCTTCTGGACAGCTCTGTAAGACCTGCCTCCCGGTGGGGACTGATCCTGACAGGCACCTGGCAAGAGTCCACTGGACCTGAGGGAAGAAGCAGAGTCACTACCTGGGCAGGACATCTGGTGTCCTGGGGCTGCTGTCACAAACGATTATGCACTTAGGTGGCTTCAGACAGTGGGAATGTGCTCCCTTGCAGTCCTGGAGGCCGGAGGGCTGAGACCAAGGTGTGGCCAGGCTGGTTTTCCCGGGAGGCTCAGAGGGACAATCTGGCCCAGGCTGCAGTCCCGGTTTCCGGAGCTGCCCTCTGTCCTAGCATCCCTGGCTTGCATGTGCAGACCCCAGTCTCAGCTCCATGACCATAAGGCTGTCCTCTCTCTCTGTCTCTGCACATCCTCTCTTCTTATGAGGACACCTGTCTCATTGGACCAGGACCCTCCCTAACGACCTCATCTTTATTTATGTATTTACTATTTTAGGGACAGGGTCTCACTCTGTTGCCCAGGTTGGAGTACAGTGGCACAATCCCACATCCTCGACCTCCTGGGCTTAGGTGGTCCGCCCGCCTCAGCCTCCTGAGTAGCTGGAACTGTGGGAGCATGCCACCACGCCCGGCTAATTTTTTATTGATTTTTTTTTTTAGAGAGATGCAGTCTTGCTATGTTGTCCAGGCTGATCTTGAACTTCTGGGCTCAAGTGATCCTGCTGCCTTGGCCTCCCAAAGTGCTGGGATTATAGACATGAGCCATTGTGCCCGGTTTCTGCCCTATTTTCTTAAGTGGACAAGTGGAGGGCCATGCAAAGGCCATGGTGACCAGAGAATTAGGTCCCTCAGAAACAAGAGTCGAGCCCTGCCAGCAGGGGTGGTAGCTGGGGGGGGGTGTTCTGGGAGAGAGGGTGGAGAAGGGAGGTGATAAGAATCCGTGGCTCCCAGACCACCTGCAGAGACCTGGGATGACCTGCTCCCAGGCCTTAAAGGGGTACTCCGTGGTGGACATTTTGATATACCACGCAGTTCTTCCTTCGAAAATGAGGACTTGGTTGCAGCTGCTGGGGGTGCTACCAGCTCCTCTGTGAACCACCTCAGGTGGAGAGACATGCTTTCCCAAGGTCATGTCCCCTTCCAGAGACCCTGCATCCAGCAACGGTGATGACCTGGAGATACAGACTCAGGCTTCTCACTCCAGTCTGGAAGGAGCTGTCCTGCTTTCAGAACTCCTGGCAGGATAGGCCAAGACCCCCCAGAGCTGCTTCACAGTTCAGCCACTCTGTCTTGCACTGCTTCCTTCCCAGCCCCCATCCTTAGGGGTTGACCCTAAGAGGACGTCTCAGTCAACTCGCACCTCCTGACCTCTGTCTCAGGGTGTGCTTCCTCTGCAGGTGTTTGGAAGCAGATTTCTCGAGTCTGTGCCTGTCAAGGATGTCCCTGCATACTGTGCCCCAGGTGTGCAGTTTAGCTGAGTATGGAATTCTCAGCCATCTGGTATTTTGAAGGCGTTGCACGACTGCCCTCTGGTGTTCAGTGTGTTGACACAGCTGCTGCCACTCTGTGGGTACTGGCAGGATTCCTCCAGCGTGTGGCTCCAGGAACTCTCTTGAAGTGGGCCAGAGTGACCTGAAGTGGGTCAGAATGACCTGAGCTGATGGCTTCAGAGTTGCAGCTTTCCACGGGTCAGAGACCCCTCTTCTCCCGAAGGTGGAACTGCCCCAGGAGTCAGTGTATTCTGTGATGGCTCCTTCCAAGTCTGGAGGTTCTGGGCAGCTGGTGTTGTTAGCAGCGCTCCCCTAATCCTGGCTCCCACCCCAAGAGTCCTAAAGGTTAATTTTTCCATACACGCGGCTCCCATGTGCTCCCACAGAAGGGCAGCTGTGGGCGGGGCACAGCTCCACGGTTACTGAGCACATAGGTTTTGCAGGTTGGCAAGAGAACAGAAGAGTCCATCTCTTTGTCTTCTTGCTCCTTTTTTTTCGCGTCCACCCAGGCTGGAGTGCAGTGGGACAATCACAGCTCGCCTCAGCCTTAACCTCCTGGGCTCAGATGATCCTCCCACCTCAGCCTCCCCAGTAGCTGGGACTACGGGTGCAGGCTGCCACACTCGGCTTATTTTTTCTTTTTAAAATGTTTTTGGAGCTGGGCTCGGTGGCTCAGCCTGTAATCCCGCGCCTTTGGGAGGCCGAGGTGAGTGGATTGCCTGAGCCCGCGGGTTCGAGACCCACCTGGGCAGCGAGACCTCATCTCTACAATAAATCAAAACATTAGTCAGGCGTGGTAGCATGCACCTGTCGTTCCAGCTATTTGGAAGGCTGAGCCCAGCAGGCCGAGGCTGTAATGGCTGTGAGCATGCCTCTGCACTCCAGCCTGGTGACAGAGTGAGACTCTGACTCAAAATATTAATAATAGTAATAATACAGCATGTAGTTATTATTTATATTTTTAAAGATTTTACTTAAAAACTTAAAAAAATATTTTCTTTTTTTGTAGAGACAGGGTTTTGCTATATTGCACAATCTGGTCTTCTGGCCTTAAGTGATGATCCTTCTGCCTCAGCCTCTGAAAGTGCTGGGATTACCACATCTGGCTTTTTTTCCTTTTTAATTTTAAAGTAGTTCTTATTTCACAAATTCACTGTCTTCTCCCTGTAAGTTTCTTGGAGTTGAAATTTTAAAAATTCAGTGCATTGTCAGTTTCCTTTTGAGAAACGTTTTCAAGTTTGTTTTTACTTTGGTTTCTAAATCTTCAATTCAAGGCTTCCCTGGTTACCCCAACTGTTTTCTTCATATTTAAGAGTATATCACAAGGGCAGTGCAGTTTTGTTCTGCGGCAGCGTTGGCCGGGAGCTGAGGCAGTTCTGGGTGGCCAAAGGGGGGACGCTCAGTGACCCGCAGGCCGCCGACTTCTTGTTCAGCTGTGACGCCTCGCACCCAGACATGCAGAGAATAGATCAGAGCTAATACTGAAATAAAAAACACAGTGGCTTTGGGTCATTTCATTCTTCCTCCTGCATGCCTGCAAAAAGAAATAAGACGGAAAACTGGTTGTTTTATTCGGGAACAAGACCAACATTTTCTGATAGAAAAGCATGATGAAGCAACACCAAATGAAATAAAGAACCGTAGAGAAAGCAGTGAACCCAGCAACAGAGCACAAAGGAGAGTTATCCAAAAGCACAGAAAAGGATTTTATAAGGACTCCAGTTATAGAAAAGCAGATGTACTTCCCTCTTCAGAATTATCCAGTGAACAACACGGTAACAGGTTATATATCCATTGATGCCATGAAGAAATTCCTTGGGGAGCTGCATGATTTCATTCCTGGAGCCTCAGGATATTTGGCATACCATGTTCAAAATGAAATTCACATATCTGCTATAAAAAACAAATTGAAGAAGAAATAAGTTAAATTGTAAATATCTGGGCATTTGTTTTCTATAAAATTTTACCAAAATTCCAGCCTGGGTAACAGAGAAAGACCCTGTCTCAAAAAAAAAAAAAATTACCTAAGATGTGTATAATTTAAAATGTTCCGCTTTGGAACTGGAGTATGGAGAGATGAGAAGAATACGTCTCTTCCTTAAAGTGTGTCTTTAGGAAATTCAGAATCATTTTGGCTCTATGTTTTGACATTTGAGCTGAACTTTTCCCCCAGCTTGTAAAAATATGTTCACAAATTCTGGGTGCACAGTTGTGATGGAATAATGGTCATTGAAACATGCTTCATAAGATGTCTCCATCTATCTCCTCTTTCTCTCTGTCAAATGCTCTTTTTGTTTTAACATTCTGTTAATTACATTCCTTCTAGATTCAGTACTGTGAATGCTAAGTTTTATATTCTGGTCATCTTATTTTGATTTTAAAAATTAGAATGCAGGACCCTGACTAGAAACACAGAGGAAAACATTTAAATAATGTATGCATATTTCTTGTTGGATGGTTTCTGATAAATGTGTCAGAAACTACTTGATGTAAACAGACTATGGGTGCTGTGTCATCCCAGATGTACCTGCAAGGCACCTTAGAATCAGGTGCTGGAAAGGACCTTAGAGAACATTGAGTCCAACTCATTTACTGTTTTTAAGGAGGAAATGAAGACCTTGGTAAGTTGTCTCATCTAGGGTGCCTGATTTAGGGAGTCAAACCAGACCTGGAGCACAGCCCTCCCGATTTTCCAGGCGAGGGCTTCCTCAGTCTCCTGCACAGTATATGCTATAGCTTCTGTGTCACGTATAACAGGACTGCAGATCTGCAAAGTGGACTCAGAAACACGCCAACATGTTTGTCTTTTAAATAAGCTGAAACAGTATTGAGTCATAGTGATTTCAGGAAGACAACTTGCTATCTTTATTCATATGGCCATACTGTATAGAGTCTGGTCAGTTTATGACATTTTGGAGACGTGTAAATGACATGTTATTTGTGAAGCTATCATCTTGTTGGAATAGTAATTCCTCTTAGGAAGTGCATACCAGCTGTAGAATTATCTAAAGAAAATGTACACTTTTTTTTAGTGCTTGGGTCGGTCGGTATATATGGGTCCTGGCCCTGACCTTTTTTCCATGAATCAAATTTCATAATACAAAATGTTAACACTACTCTTGGTATCAGCATTTGAGAATTCTATTTTTCCCATATGGTATATCTGTGGTCAAGTCCTTCCGAACTTGTAAAATTTTAAAAAACCTAAATGTTAACTATCTTTTCCTGAAATTTATTTCTCCTGAAAACTTTATCTTACAATTGTTTCTTATATAGAAGCAAAGCCTGTCTGTAAATCTTAAATAAATTATTAAGAGGATTAAGTAAATTTACATTGTTTTATACGTTGGGATATCTTGGAAGAGAGCATCCAGTATTTTCCCAACATATGTATTATGCATATGTGAAAAAAAAAAACTGTAATAAAAAAAAGAGTATATCACTAGTTCTGGCTGGACATGGTGGCTCACAGCCATAATCCCAGCTCTTTGGGAGGCTAAGGCAGGAAGATTGTTTGAGCCCAGAAGTTCGAGACTAGCCTGGGCAACAAAACGAGATCTCATCTCTACAAGAAAAAAAAATTAGTCAGATGTGGTGGCATGCATCTGTAGTCCCAGCTACTTGAGTGGCTGAGGCAGGAGGATGTCTTGAACCCAGGAGATTAAGGCTGCGGTGAACCGCAGTGTGGTGATCTTGCCACTGCACTCCAGTCTGGGTGACAGAGTGAGAACTTGACTCGGGAAAAAAAAAAAGGTATATCATCAGGTCTTAGGATGCTTTATGCCAACAATTTCCATAACAACCAAGTTTACTCTCTATTGGGCAAGAAAAACCATGTCATTAAAAGTTCGAATAAGAATGGGTTGCTGGTTTGAAACTGTTAGCTGACTGGGGCTTGTTGACTGTTTTATTTTAAGACGGTTGGGCAAGAGACGGCCCTGTTGACAGTCCTGTGTCCATTACTGTTTCCTTGGGACTGAAGTTTCTCTAAGGGGCACCTTCAGCCTCCTCCAGACTGGGGCCCTGACTGCAGTGGGAGGGGAGGGCTGGGGTCCTGTCCAGCTTGGAGATTTTCCCTTAATTCTGCTTTCAGTTTTGCACCCCCTGCAACTCCCATGCCGGGCATCCTAAGTCCCAGGCGGGAGCACTCCTGGGTATATTTCTTTTTCTTTTTTTTTTTTTTGAGTTGGAGTCTCACTCTACACCCAGACTGGAGTGGCCGGGAGCGGCCTCCACCTGCTGGGCTCTGGCAATCCTTCCGCCTCAGCCTTCCGAGTAGCTGGAATTACAGGCATGCGCTACCATGTCCGGCTGATTTTTTGACTTATTGTAGAGATGAGGTCTCGCCAACTTGCCCAGGCGGGTCTTGAACCCGTGGGCTCAGGCAATCCACTCACCTCGGCCTCCCAAAGCGTGGGATCACAGGCCGAGCCGCCGAGCCCGGCTCCTGGGTATATTTCTAGGTGGGCAGGCGGGGTGGCCCCGAGCCTCCAGGCCAGGGAGCCTCTGAGGCTGTGTCTGGACCTGCCAATGGTCTTGCTGTTCTGTGTCCACCTGACTCTGCAGCCCTGGCGTCTGCACGTCAGGGAAGCTGGGCGCTTCAGGGACAGGGTGACTCTGTCCCCGGGTGTCTTCACAGCAGAGGGAGGCGGCTTCAAGCCCAGCTTCAGCCAAGTGGGATTTGCCCACCCTCCCCTCCCCCACCCCACTCCACCCTGCTCCCCCTTTCCACCTGCCCCTCCTTCCCTCCCTCCCCTCCCCATCCCCTCTCCACCACCCTCCCCATCTTTCCTCCTCCTCTCTCCTACTTTCCCCTCCCTCTGGGAGGACTCACTCACCTGTCAGTGTGGCCAAGGCAGTAGTGGGCGGGGCCTTCCTGGTGGGGGCACCCAGGTGACAGAAGGTGGGGCAGGGCATGGGCCATGGTGACTGCAGCCTGGTAGAGGGTGGGTTCCCTTGACTGGGGGAGGAGGAGTTTCCCACCTGGGGTCTGGGGGCTGGAGGGTAGCTCTAGGACTGCTGGACCTCAGCCCTGGGACGTCCTCCTTCGGGTCAACTCCTCTCAACTCCAAGTCCTTCCCTCATGAAATGTGCTGCATGTTTGGGGGACAGAAACTTGTGCAAACAGTTGCAAACCAGTGTGTGACTGACGTTTTGGGCGACCTGAGGGAGCGGTGCATGCAGCCTGTTCTGACCCAGTGCACCTAATCCTCCTTCCCCAATCTGGTCAACGTCCTGGGCAGAATAAAGTCATTCATTTCTAGGGATCAAAGTTCACCCAATCCAGCCCCAGGCATGAGGCTTTCACGTCCTTTTGAGCTTCCCTAACACAGGAAGACCCGGGAGTGTGTGTGTGTGTGTGGGGGGGTGGGTGGGTGGGTGGGGAGCCGGGTTTTCCCTTCCAGGTGCCTGCGACTTTCTGGCTCCTTATTGGTTGGGAGTGCATGAAAGACGGGCTCTGGGTGGGGGGGGTGTGAGGAGGCAGAAAGTCTTCCCTGCCTGACGCCATCATTCTGCGTTGGCTCCCTCTGCTGGAGAGGGACAACACGGCAGCTTCTGCTCACTCCCCTGCAAAACCACCTGCTCCTTGGGGCAGGTGTGCTTAGGGTGCAGGGGTTCGGAAAAGCTCCCCAGGTTGATAACAGTTTGGGAGCTCACACTTTAGACCCTGTTCTGGGGCTTCTCGGAAGGGAGGACTGGGCTGCGAAGGGCTCTGCACTCTGGGTGGGGATGTGCTCCCTCCTGGTGAATTCAGCTTCCCGGGGAGCTGTCGATGCGCACTGGGTTGGGCTTCTACACTCACAGTTCCTGCCAGGTTGGGGTCAGAAGCCACACGGTTTGACTCTGGCATGGCCCTGTCCTCTCATGGGAACCGGCAGCTGCTTCTCCCTCCAGTGTTCCCCGTGTATCCAGGAGCTGGAGCCTGGATTCCCGGGGAGGCTCTGTTCTGGAAAAACGAGGCCCGAGGCTCAGCGGGAAGGCGTCGCTCTGCAGGTGGGCACCTGAGGGGCCCACCTGGCCTGAGGAGTGGGGGTCTGTTGGGGATCTTGCCCTCTCTGTCAGGTACCTGCCCGCAGTCGTCTCCGGGCTGCTGCCAGAGGGTCACTTTGCAATCTTGTGGATCAGATACCACTGTGTCTCATGGAACTGTCCACCCTTTTGCAGTCATTGAAGGGGGCTTGCCTTCTTCACTGCGGGGCAGCTCAGAGTCTTCAGGGTTAAAAATGCAAGTCCGCAGGACCCCAGGACCCAGGCTTCTGAGGAAGGGGGACGGAACCTTGGACCTGTCCAGTCGAAGATGCTCTGATTGTGACTTGGAGTCTGGAGGATGCTGGGGCTGTGGGGCAATTGGCTGTCTGGGGACAGGATTGGATGGCAATGCAGGGCTGCCGCTAGGTGGGCCTCAGAGAGGAAGGCCAGGGTCTGGGCAAGTGGGAGACCTCCACGAGGAGATGGCCTGAGCTGGGAGCCACGTCTGCAGACGCTGCTGTTGGCTGGGCCCCGGGGGCATTGCGAGTGGACACACTTCCACCAGAAGTAAGGACACAGGGACACCTACCCTGCATGTGCTCAGGCGGGAGCCCACCCTTAGCCACCAGAGCTGGCACCCAGGCAGGGGCAGACATCAGTGTACAGAGTCGCACGCAGGACCACGCCTGGCTAATTTTTTTAAAAATAGAGACAGGTTCTTGCTCTGTTGCCAGGCTGGTCTCAAACTCCTGGCCTAAGGTGATCCTCTTGTCTTGACTTTCCAGAGTGCTGGATTACAGGTATGAGCTACCACACCTGGCCAGAAAAAAATATATGCTTTTAAAAAAAGCAGATCCAGTCAGGTAGGAGGGTCACTTGAGCTCAGGAGTTCAAGACTGCAATGAGCTGTGACCAGGCTGTTGTACTCCAACCAGGGCAACAGAGCAAGATCCTGACTAAAAAAGGACTCAGATCTGTCTTCCCTCCTTCTTCCTGATCTCTCCCTTGCTAAATTCTTTTTTTTTTTTTTTTTTGAGTTGGAGTCTCACTTGTCATCCAGACTGGAGTGCAGTGGCCGCTTCCGGCCACCGCAGCCTCGACTTGCTGGGCTCCAGCGATCCTTCCGCCTCAGCCTTTCGAGTAGCCGGAATTACAGGCGCGCGCTACCACGCCTGGCTGATTTTTTGATTTATTATAGAGATGAGGTCTCTCTGCCCAGGCGGGTCTCGAACCTGCGGACTCAGGCAATCCACTCACCTCGGCCTCCCAAAGGCGCAGGATGACAGGTTGAGCCACCGACCCTGGCTTGCTAAACTCTTTCTGCTGTTAATCCATTTCACGACTTTAACATTTCATCTACTGAGCCAGGCATGGTGGTACATACCTGCAGTCCCGGCTACTCAGAAGGCTGAGACGGGAGGATACGCTGAGCTCAGGAGGTCAAGGATATAGCGAGCCCAGACTCTGCGATCACACCACTGAACTCCAGCCTGGGTGACAGGGCAAGACTCTGTCTCTAATTTAAAAAAAAAATCACCAATTGTATTTTTCTCTCTTTTTTCAACACTTTTATTTTTAATACTTTATTTATAGATGTGGGATTAGGTATACAAGTGGACATCACACGGAGAAAGTTTGGGACTCCCTTTGGTCCTTGCTTTGCCTGTGTATTTTTCATATCTGTTGTTAACCTGATATTTTAAGTGGTAAGTTGATACGGTTTAACCTGCGTTCATGGCAGCTCTTGACGGCTGAGTTGCAGGGGCCTTGGGCACCAGCAGTCAGTGTGAGCCTGACGGGGAGGTCCGGCATCCCCCTGGCTGCTGTGATACCTCCTGCGAATTGGAGGGTCAGAGTGGGCACAGATCTGCCCCGAGCCACACAGCCAGGCGTGGGCCAGCCCCAGGGCTCATAGCCCCTCACCCCACCACCACCTCTGGGGTGTTGTGTCTTGTTCCCTGTAAAACCCTACCGGCAGATGTGTCCCTGGGCCTTCCATGGGAGTGCCCAGCGCAAGAGCTCTGACCCACACTGACCAGGTTTTCCAGAGGAAGGAGATTTCAGTAGGAAATGAACTCACCTGGGCTGCGGCCACCGGGCAGGGGGACGTGTCCTGCTGGTCACTAGGGCTCGCTTGGCCCAGAGGATGTCACCTGGCAACAGGAGGCAGAGGGCTGGACCTGTGTTCTGGTTGTGCTGGGGGAGTAGCTGGAGGTGCCACACCATCTCTCTGCTCTTATGGGCTAGTCCCGAACTGACCCCAGACTCCCGTTCCTAGTCCACCCTGCTAGCCAGGCCAGGGAACTGAAGACTCAGCCGAGAGAAGAAAGCCCCGGCACTTGCTCTGTACGAGATGGGCGCCGGGCCCTCTCCTGTGAGCTGCATCAGTCCCGCTGCATCTTCCCTGGAGCTGTGTCTCCAAGGGTCGGCCGTGATGCAACCTGGCTGGGGGAATGGCCTGGGAGAGAAGGCTGGGCAATGCTGGAGTTGCCCACTGTCTAATTAATCTCTTTGCAACACTGTATCTGGCAGGGTAAGGAGGACGTGGGGCGAGGCTGATGACCCCGGGGGAATCCACAGGGGGACCCAGCACCAGGACTGGCGCCTCCAGCATCCTGATGTTTTGGGGACATTGGTGCTGGGGGGACGGGATCCTGGGTGTTTTCATCCCCGTCCCGTGGTGGCCACAAAATGCCAGGCACTTTAAGGTCTCGGAAACAGGTCTTGTGGGACCTGAGATCTTGTTCCTCTGAGCTGTGGTCACGCCTCTCATCCCCGCCCAGGCCCCAGGGCAGTGGAAGATCCCAGAGAGAAGGAAGAGTCTGGAGCTGCTCTCAGCACCAAGCATGTCCTGCTGTTCTTTGGTGGGGGGTCTAGCCCTCTCTCCTGAGCTCCTACCCCAGCCTTGCCCGTCATGGGGTGAGGGGTGCTTTGGGTGTTTTGGGGTGGGGAAGTTCCCAGCCAGAGAGGAGAAGCAGACTCCCAGACTCAAAGAGACACTTCCATGCCAGAGGACAGCAGCGTCGGGGTGAGGACAGGGCCAGGCTGTTCTCGAAGGCCTCTTCATCCACCCGGCTCTGCGCCCCTGCCATCTCCCTCCTCGTGTGTTACCATTTTCCTCACCCTCCTTTACCTCTCACCTCCTGCCATGGCTGTGAGGGTCCCAGTTCACCCATGGCATTTCTGTGCCCAGACCCGGTCCCACCCCATGGGACACAGCGCCTGTTCCTGTCTGCTGACACTGGCTCTCAGCGCTTTGAGAAGCTGCTGGTCCCGAAAGTGCCTGGCCAGCGGGCTGCCCCACCCGCCCCCTTCCATGGTGCGGGAGGTAAACGGGCTCCCAGAGACACCGAGAGACACCAGAGGAGAAGGAGACCTGAGCAGGAGGGTGCCCCACTCAGGCCCCGCCCTCTCCACTCCCAGGCACCGAGGGGCCCCGGGCCCCTCAGCCAGGTCCAGGCCTTTCTCTCTGCAGATGCCGTGGCTGCTGTTCATGGCCCTCCCTTTCCTGGGGGCCTTCGAGCCCGTGGCCCCAGGTGAGTCCACCCCACACCCTCACTACCAGGGGTCTCTTCCCTGCCCCGCTCATGGCGCAGCCCTGGGTGGTCGGTGGTTTCCCCCGAGAGCTGGGAAGACTCCCGCCCAGTCCCCTGAGGGCGCCTCCCTCGCCTCCAGACCCTGGGCCGGGACAGGAGCGGGTGGGCGCCACCAGGGGCTGTGCGGTCTCAGGCCGGAGACACCCCTGGCAGGTCAGCCTGTGGGTCTACAGCCGCAGACGGGGCTGATGGCAGCCACTGTGTGGGGGCTCCCTCAGCCACCGAAGTGGGTGCTGCCAGCCACCCACTGAGCTGAGTTGTGAGTGGGGCCCGCCCCGTCCTGGGTGGGAGCAAGTAGGGGTGGGCTGTGCTGGTTCCAGGCCCAGTGCACACCGCCGGGTTTTCCTGGGTCTCAGGAGAAGCCCTGGCCTGGCTCACGTGGCCTGCGTCTTCCCCACAGCTTTCTCCGAGAGAGGCCCGGTTCGTCCCCGGAGCGAGCTGCAGGCGAGTTCCTTCAGGGCCCAGGTTGAGCAGCTGGAACTCTACCATAAGGACTAGCGGGTCAGGGTGACCGAGATCATCCGCCACCCATGATTCAGCAAGAGATGGCCTATTTTAGGGGGCGCAGACGTGGCTCTGCTGAAGCTGGAGGCCCCAGTGCGGCTGTCCAGGCACGCGTACCCGCACTCCCTCCTGTCTGTCTCCCGGAAGGTCCCCTCAGGGAAGACCTGCGGGGCGACTGACTGGGGTGACATCAAACATGGAGGCAAGGGCAGGGGGCACAGGGGTGACGATGTAGACACGGCTATGAGGAAGCCCCTTCTCTGAGCACCTTATTGAGGACCATGGAGGGCCTGGGGTGCAGACGACCACTGTGGGTTTCCAGGGGCTGCAGCGAGAGACCATGAGAGGTGGCTGGAACCACAGAGACACATCGTCTCATGGTTCTGGAGGCCGAAAGTTCTATCGGCTGCAGGTGGAGCCGCTTCCCCTGGAGGCTCTGGAAGGGCCTCTCCTCGCCTTCCCCGACTGCGGCACTTACCCCTCAGCCTCTGCCGGCACTGCAGGGGGCCCCCATGGGCCGGCGCCCAGAGCCCCCCTTTCCTCCTGCAGACATCAGGCTCGGGCTTGGGGCTGCCCTAAGCCACCACGGTCTCGTCTTGCCTCAGTTACACCTGCTGAGACCCTGTTTCCACATGAAGCCACAGGCCAGGTCTGGCTGTGGCTTCTGGGGGACCCACTCACCCCTCAGCAGTGCACTGTGTGCCTTGTATCCAGCCGCCCCCGTCAGACGCCTTCTGTTCTCTCCTCTGCAGAAGAGAGACCTGAGCTAGGGAGTCAGGACTTGGTCCTGGGCCGGCTCAGGGCCCTGAAGCCCATGTGGATGCAGATGCTGGCACTCTTGGCCCATCCTGCCGTGCCCGGAGTCCAGGGCCCCATCTTCCTGGTGGTTCCTCAAGGACGCACCCTGCCCTCCCAGGCCCGGAGGTCACAGTGTGTGCCTGCCCTCTGTGGGAAGTAGAGACTGCTAGTGACTCAGCCTCACCCCCCTCTCCTCGCAGAGCCCCTGCCCTGGCCCTTTGGCCTGCAGGACGTGAAGGTCAGGGTCAAGGGCAACCATGACCAGATGGACCACCTCAACTTCCCCTCATGACCCTGGCTGGCACACCAAAGGCAACGTGCTCTGCACAGGGGACCAGGATCACGGTGCCTGCACAGTAAGACCGCAGGCCCACCCCTGCCCCCTGGCCGCTGGCCCTCCCCCCCAGCCCTGCTCCTTGTCCCCCATTCCCTGCCCGGCCACAAGCTGCTGGGTGCCGTCTCCCCTGCAGGGTGACTCCAGGGTGCAGGGGAGGGTGGTGAGCAGGGGCCACCTCTGCAGCCACCGTGACCTCCCTGGGGCATACACCCCCATGACCAGCTTCATGTTCCAGATGCGCCAGGACTTCCCTCTGTTCCTGGGACCCCAGACGGGTTGGGGCGGGTCTGTGTGATGGGGGAGACCCACCTTTCTTGCCAACACCACTGTCCCAGCACCCAGAGACCCCCAACCCTGCTCCAAGTCCTTGCTGCCCCTTCCGGCCCTTACCCTCTTCCTGTCCTCTGGGAGGACAGCGTGTGGGTGACTCTGGGGTCTCAATGGAGCAGAATGTGCCTCTGCCTCCTCTCTGCCTGGGATCTCCTTACACTGTGCATGGTGCAGCCCCCATGTGGCAAGCACATTTGTTCACAGGGAGCGAGGGGGGTCTGCTCAGGGCTCTTCCTCCGACCCTTCCTCAGGGAAGCATGGATCTGGATGAGGGTGGTGGGGTCCCAAGGTGCATCCTCCCGTGCAGGGGCTTCCCCAAGTGGGGATCTGTCTGGCAGGCTGCTCCCCACTCTCATCTCATGGCCCACAGTCCACCCTGGGTCAGGCCTCAGGCAGGGCTGGTGGCGGACAGCCATGTCCACGAGCAGCGTGGCTACAATGTGGCTCGTGGTGGGGACCTCCGCAGGGTGCAGGGATGACTGGAGCCCTGGGTGTCCCGGGACTGGTTGGGAGCTTAGCCAGCATGAGGGCTTGGCCTGGGCCATGACCATGAGCCGGGCTCCCCTTGGGACAGAGAAATGATAGGGTCACCGGAGTATGCTTGGCTGGTGACCAGGCTCCGGAGCTGAGCGTCCCCTCCCGGGTCCTGTCTGCAGCAGCTCTTGGCCTTTGAAGGGGTCAGAGCTACCTGAGATGTTGTCTGGTTCCACCACCCTCCTCTGGGACTAGCCCAGGACTCCAAGGTCATGACGCAGGGTGGGGTGCTTGCCTGGGAGCCTTCCCAGATCTGGCCCTGGATGTGACGAGGGCTGTGGGCCCTGTTCATCCAGGCAGTGATGGGGTTGGGGAGGACAGACCCCGGAGCCTGACAGCCTCTCGCAGGAGGGGGTGGGTCCAGGCACTCCAGAGGCAGGTCCTTTCACTTGGGAGAAGGCTGGTGTGGCCCAGAGTGGACAGACATGGCCAGGTGTCCCCTGCAGCCCACCTGAGGCCGCCCTCTTTCTTTCCCCACCCCTCTCAGCCGACATGTCCGGGGCCTCAGGCAGAAAACGTCCCTTTGTGGGGTTTCAGAGCCTGGGTTCTCCAGGGAAAAGGCAATTCTTCAGATGCATCTAGACTCCCTGGCTTTCCTGGGCTTGGTGTCCCCTGTTACTCAAAGCACTGGTCAAAGGCCCCTTCTGGTGCCTCTTGTTCGAAAACCTGGGTCTTGATGGTCCCGGTGACAGGAAGCCTCTGTGACAGGAAGCCGTGGGCCAGGCCAGCTGGTGGGCATGGGGGAGAGGACAGGGATGGCAGGGGGTGCTGCACCCTCTCTCTGCTCTTCTGTGCTGGTCCCTGACTGGCCCCAAATGCCCCACCCTCGTCTGCATTGCAGGCGGGGCTCTGGAGACCTGGCACAGGGATGAATACCACAGCTCCTGCTCCATCGGTGCCGGGCGCTAGGGGCTCTCCCATGCCTCGGGCCACGTCTTCCCTGGTAATGTAGCTCTGTGGATGATGCAATGTTCCTGGGGGGAGCTGGGGGGACAGGGTGGGTAATGCCCGAGTTGCCCATTACCTAACTTCTGTCTGCAGCTCTATGTCCAGCAGGCCCAGAAGGGCATTGGGTAAAGCTGATGGCTGCTGGTGGGTGAGGGGGGTCACCCCAGTGTCTGGGGTCTCTCATCTTAAGGCTTTGGGAAACTTTGCTGGGAGCCGTGAATATCTACTTACCCACCCTCTCTAGTGTGGACGAGACATGGCACATGGCCCTGGTTCTTACATCAAATCAAACTGGACTGCAAGTCGGTGGGCATTCAACCCCAGTATTTGTAGGGATTCCCACGCCTCCCCAGGGCACTTTGAACACATCCTAGGCAGAGTGAGACATTTCAGGACACCCAGGCCCGCCGCTCTAAGGTGCCCATTGTCCAGACCCACATGAAGATCTAAGCTGATGGCTTGAGTGAATTTTCCACCCCTTCCAGGGTCAGATTCCTCCACCTGTAATCAGACATTGTCAACAGCTTCTGGCCTTGAGACAAGGCAGGCATCCTTATCCCAGGAGTAAGCTGTCGATCCCCAACAAGTGGAGCCTTTTGTCCTGAGAATGGGTGCCGACCCCAACGAGGAAGAGGGGAGATAGGGAGATGGACCCTCCATGTTCTGGGACTCAAGAATGGGGGTCCCAAAAACAATCTTTCAGGTGTTTTAAAAACTGATCTCAATACATGTTTGTTGATTGTAGTTTAGACACTGGTTTATGCCAATAGGTGCTGGGAAGACTTAATGCTGATTAAAAGGGAGCTCTGGGTGTGGTCATGAGACACGTAGACACTGTTAATCAATAGTTCAAATAGATAAGACATTGCTTGTTTTAGCTATAAATACTGAACATAAAATTCGCCTTGGGGAACGGTTTTCTTGGTCAATACCCAGACCTGTTCCCTGGCTTCCAGTTTTTCTTTTTTGAGTCAGGGTATCATTCTGTCACCTGGGCCAGAGTGCAGGGGCATGGTCACAACTCACTGTAGCCTTGACTTTCTGGGCTCAGGCGATCCTCCCACCTCAGCCCCCCAAGTAGCTGGGACTATAGGCACACACCATCATACCCGGCTTATTCTTTGATTTTTTTTTTTTTTTTTTTTGTAGAGACAAGGTCTCGCTATGTTGCCCAGGATGGTCTTGAACTCCTGGGCTCAAGCAATCCTCCCACTTCATCCTCCCAAAGTGCTGGGATAACAGGCGTGAATCACTGCACCAGTGAGTTTGTTTTTCAAGATGTAAAGAGTTCTGGAGATGGATGATGAGTCTATCCAAGTAGTGAATAACGTTTATGAACTTTCTGATGATAAACCAAACTTGAATTCCTGTGATAAACCCAGCTTGGCTGTGACATATTATCTACTGTATACCCAGGTAGATATGACTTGCTAATTTTTGCAGCTATATTCAAGTTCACACTTTCCTTTCTTTGGATAGTTTTCATGTGAACATCAGGGTTATGGTGAGCTCTTCGAAGAGGATATCTTAATTTTTCTCTTTTCCTATTTTTTGGGAGGATCCTGCATAAAACTGGGCGGATCAATTGCTTGAATTTTTGGTAGAACTTACATTTAAAATAATGCGTAGCTGGTGCTTTTTTTCCTTTGTCATAAAATTCTTTTTTTTTTGAGTTGGAGTCTCACTCTGTCGCCCAGACTGGAGTGCAGTGGCTGCTCCCAGCCACCGCAGTCTTGACCTGCTGGGTTTCGGCGATCCTTCCGCCTCAGCCTTCCGAGTAGCTGGAACTACAGGCGTGTGCTACCACACCCGGCTAATTTTTTTTATTTATTGTAGAGTTGAGGTCTCACCAAGTTGCCCAGGTGGGTCTTGAACCCATGGACTAGGGCAATCCACTCACCTCAGCCTCCCAAGGCACGGGATTACAGGCTGAGCTACAGAGCCCGGCTTGTCATAAAATTCTTATATGGTCACAATTTCATGATTATTTTCACAAATTCTTGTTATCATAATTTTTTTAGATCAGGTTTATTGAGATGGAATTTACACCCAGTAAAATCCATCCATTTCAGTGTACAGAGCTATGAGTTTTGGCAAGCATGGAGTCAGGACCCACCATAACACTGATGACATCAGCAACTGCTTCAATGAAGTTTTTGGTGCCTCTCTGTGGCCAACTCCTCCCCACACCCAGCCTTGGCGGCCATTGTCTGTTTTTGATCCACAATTTGACCTTCTCAGGATGCCACCTGTGTGGAATCACATAGCCGTAGGAATCTGGGCTCCTCTCTCAGTGTAACATGTCTGACCTCCATTACCCGCATCTGTTGTCTGACTCTTTCCACTGTAGGGAGGTGTCGCTGTTTACTTACCTGTTTTTTTTTAACCTGAATTTACCTGTTCAAGAATATTTGTGTTATTTAAGGCTTTTGGCAATTGCACATAGACTCATACAGGTTCTCGTGTGAATGTACAATTGTATTTCTCTCATGTATGACAATTCTATGTTTAACTCCATTCTCCCCAGGCATTGGGCTTTCCAGCTTCTTAACATGCTCTTTGAATAGTTCTGTATTGATTTTAATTCATATTTGACTACTGGCTCATGGTGTTGAGCGTTTGCCACCCACATGGCATACTTGGTGAAGTGTTCAAGTCTTTTCCATCCTTTTTTTTTTTTTTGAGTTGGAATCTCACTCCGTCGTCCAGGCTGGAGTGTGGCACACTCACAGCCATCCCAGTGTCAACTTTGCTAGGCTCCAGCAATCCTTTTTCCTCAGCCTTCCAAGTAGTTGGAACTATAGGCGCACACTACTACACCCGGCTAATTTTTGATTTATTGTAGAGATGAGGTCTTGCCAAGTTGCCTGGGCTGGTCTTGAACCCACGGGCTCAGGCAATCCACTCACCTTAGCCTGCCAAAGTGCTGGGATTACAGGCTAAGTCACCGAGTCTGGACTTTTCCATCCATTTTTAAAACTTGTGTTTCTGTTTTCTCACACTGGAGTTTTGAGATTCTTTGTATGTTCTGGATACAAACGCTTTGTTTTTTACAGACATTTTCTCCCTGTGTGGAACTTTGTTTAATTTTCTTAAGAGTGTTTTTCATGAGGGTAAGTTTTTAACTTTGATCAAATCCAGTTAATACATTTTAAAATGAATTGTACAGTCTGTTGGCTGGAATCAGCCCTTGCGCTTTTCATCCTTTTACCTTCCACTTTCTCTTTTTCCTGTAAACATTCTGCATTGAGATTTGCCTGTTCACATCCATCTTCGATATTTATATCTTAATGGGCAAGTTCAACCTCTTGTGCTCATTAGAATCACTGAACCAGCCGGGCTGGGTGGCTCAGCCTGTAACCCCGCGCTTTTGGGAGGCTGAGGTGAGTGGATTGCCTGAGCCCACGGGTTCGAGACCCGCCTGGGCAGCGAGACCCCATCTCTACAACAAATCAAAAAATCAGCCGGGCGTGGTAGTGCATGCCTGTAATTCCAGCTACTCGGAAGGTTGAGGCGAAAGGATCGCCGGAGCCCAGCAGGTCGAGGCTGCGGTGGCCGGAAGCGGCCACTGCACTCCAGTCTGGGCGAGAGTGGGACTCCAAAAAAAAAAAAAAAAAAGAATCACTGAGCCGCTCACACTGGTCCCTACTGTCTTAGCTTGCCATTTTATACAGCTGAATTATTTTCTATGGGCCTTTTTTCCTTTCTCACCTTTCTACATGCAACCTCGGTAAGATATGTGTATCAGCCTCTCACATCTGGCCTCTCCTCCTCCCTGACGTCCATCACATCGATATCATCTAGTCTGTTAATTCTGGGTTACTGTGGGTGTCTTTTTCTCTTCATCTAGGGTGTTATCTATTTCCTTTTTTTTTTTTGATTCGGAGTCTCACTCTGTCACCCAGACTGGAGTGCAATGGCTGCTCCTGGCCACCACAGCCTCGACCTGCTGGGCTCCGGCGATCCTTCCGCCTCAGCCTTCCGAGTAGCTGGAACTACAGGCGCAGGCTACCACGCCCGGCTAATTTTTTTGATTTATTGTAGAGATGAGGTCTCGCCAAGTTGCCCAGGCGGGCCACGAACGCGCGGGCTCAGGCAATCCACTCACCTCAGCCTCCCAAGGCGCGAGATTACGGCTGAGCCACCGAGCCCGGCTTGTTATCTATTTTCAAAAGATAACAGTAACCTTTCAATGCTGTTTAGTTTCCTCTACTGAATCCATCTCCTGCACCATTTTCTGTAATTGTCTCTCCTTTCATTCAAGCGTTTCACCTCATCTGCTTCAAAAGTCACGATGGGTTTGAGATATTCTGGGTTGCCTGAGAAGACATCCATGCTGGGTGGCAGTTTTCTCAGACAGAATGTTCTAGGTTCTCAGCTATTTCTTCACTGCTTTAGACTATTATTCCATATTCAACTTGCATCTACTGTTGCAGCTGGAAAATTGGATGCCACCTAGCTTTCCATGTTTCCTTAAAGGGTCGTGATCCCTCAGTGTGTCACAGGGGCAGGCTCCAACCCTTGGCTCTCACCCCATGGCAGGCCTGGTTCCTTGCAGAATACTGATCCCCATCTTACTGAGACCCCCAGACACGGGCTCAGGCGTGAGCGGTGCCCTGGGGAGGCCTCGTGTTGAAGGGCGAGGGACATGGCGGAGGGTGGTGGTGGCCCATGACGTGGGCACTAGAGAAACATTTCGGCGATGGAGCCTGAGCTGCTGGAGCTCTGGGCGCCGGTAGCACAGGCCTCCCTGTTCTGCCTCCCAGGGGTCGGAATTGGGGCTCCTGTTGCCATGGGAACCCTCACAGGCCCCAGGTCCCATCCTATGTGTGAGAGAGCAGAGCTGGCCAAGGAGTGCAGGGCCGGCCTGGGTCCAAGCTCTGCTGCACCCAGGGCAGGGGGCTGTGAGCCTCTGCCCAGGCACCCGACACACCCCAACCCGGAAAGGTGGTGGATTCCGTGTGACAAGAACTTGACTCTGTTCGGGACCCGATGGCACAGAAGAAAGGAGCTCGTGGGTAGGGTCCAGGGAGCGTTGGATGGGAGCAGAGTTTCGCATAGGATCCTGTGGTTTGGATGGGGAGAAAAGGATCCAAGGTCATTTCAGCCCCAGCAAGCAGGGGGAGGCAGAGTGTGGGCTTGGGGTAGGAGGTGGGTGTGGGAGCCGGGGCTGACATCAGAATCTGAGCTCAGGGGTGGTGCCGTCAGAGGAGCGGGTCTTGGAGTCCATGCAAAGCGCCTTGAGTGCTGCCCTGTGAGTCAGAGTTTGTCACCCTGAGTGATGGATCAGGAACACTGAAGGAGCTCTTGAGAGACACAGATATGCTTGCTCATGGAAGAAACGCCCACTGCAAGTATGAAAACTCCCCCTGATGCCCAGCCTTCTTGACTGTGGGGACATGCTAGTTAAAATATCCACGAGGCCGAGTCGGTGGCTCATGCCTGTCATCCCAGCCCTTTGGGAGGTGAGAGGATTGCCTGAGCTCAGGAGGTCGAGATCAGCCTGGGCAACACAGGGAGACCTTGTCTCCACACAAAATCAAGGAATTAACTGACCTTGGTGGTGCACACCTATAGTCCCAGCCACTCGGGGGCTCACGGGGGAGGATCACCTGAGGCCAGAAAATGGAGACGGAGGTGAACTGTGATCGTGCTCCCGCACCCCAGTCTGGATGATAGAGTGGGGCCTTGATTTAAAAATATAAAAGTAAAAAAAAAAAAAATCCACTGGGGCCATTTTGTTCTCCTCAGACTGAAAGCAATGAAAAGCTTGAGCCTCTTCCCTGGTGCTGGGGCCCCTGTGAGACCAGTGCTCTCAACACCGAGGAGGGGAGGTGAAACCAGTCCAGCCTCTTTGCAGGACAAGTAGTTCTGGCTGGTGCAGTTGAGGAGCTGTGGGCTCTGGCATGTGCTGGAGGACACGGACCCTGCAGCTCTTGGGTAAAATGGAAATGCGGTTTATGTTTGTGGTGGCAAGAGTCTGGAATCACCTAAAAGCTCTTCAGCTTGAAAGGAACAAATCAGCTGTGGCGTGTCCCTATCACATGGTGACGGGGCATGCCCCAGTCGGCACCCTGGTGTCAGTGTAAGTCAGGGCACACTCCTACCCACTGGGGAGAAATAAGATGCTACCCAGAATGGAAAGACAACCTGGGTTCCATTTCCATTGCAGGACACAGGGCAGTGGCCCTCTGTCCCTGCACGTGGGTGGATCGTGAGGGATGAGATCTCTTCCCCAGAGGGCTGGGGTCGGCACTGTAGCATCTGAGGCCGGGAAAGAAGAGCGGCTGCCTGGGGGCAGGATGGATCAGGGTGCAAAAGGGGCCTTTGCCCACAGCCCTGGTGCCATGGTGTTGCCAGGGGGCTATCGATTCGGCAGCCTTCGGAGTCCCCAAGATGCGGCTGCTGCCATGGCGATGGGCATGGCCAGACACAGATGCGCCAAGGCCTGCAGTGCAGGGGCCTCTCCCGACAGAAGCCTGGGACTCAGGGCGTGGATCTAGTGGACGGAGGCAGGGACCGGGAATGCCCACCAGGGCAGGAAGGCCCAGGAGCACTGGCAGATAGACGGCATCTGTCTTCATCTTGCTTGACCCATTAGGACCCATTAGGGCCCCAGTTCTGCAGGCCAGGGGAGGCCACGAGGACCTGATGGGGAGGAGGTGACAGCGTCCTGGTTTCTGCCCGAGATCCCACTTAGATTGTCGCCCTCAACCCCTGTTGGCCTGTGGGCATCTGCGTCCTGCAGGGGAGGCTCCTGGGCTCTGTGGTGTTGCAACCCGGGCTTGGTCTGGGGCTTCGGGTCAGAGATAGGTAGAAGGTGGCAGCTCCACTATTGCCCAATGTCTCATCTCGTCTTGCAACACTGTGGGGCCCAGGTGAGCCTTGGCAGAGCTGAGGCAAGCAGGGAGTGGGTCTCCAAGAGGGGGCTACCTGGGGCTTGGGGTCTCAGACACAAGGGCCTTGTGTCCCCTGGGGACCCTGGAGCTGGGAGGGCAAGGGCCCTGATGTCCCTGCCACAAGTGAGCAGGAAATACCACGGCGGCTTAGGTGACACCATCCCAGCCCTGGTCCCGTTCCTCCCCAGACTTGGTGCATGGACGGAGGGGGGCAGCACGTCACACTCCCAAGTCTCATCCACCCTGGCTGCCCTGGTTGCCCGGCAGAGGCCTCTCCTCCCCGGTGGCTGCTGGGTCAGGATGCGGGCCCTGGAGGAGGCGGCTTGGGCACCCTGGCAACCTGTGGTCCCGGCTCACACAGCCAGGTCCATCCCCTCTCCTGGAGGCCAGAGGTTCCAGGTCAGGTGGCTCAGGCCTGGCCCCTCCTGAGGCCTTGCTCCTGGGTGTGTGAGCGCCACCGCCCCCCGGCGTTTTCACAGGGTCATCCTCGGTGTGTTGGTGTCCGCTTCTCTGCACCCATTTCCTGATGAAAGGATCAAGGGGCCAGATACCAGCTATGGGAGGCTACAACATTGGGGTGAAGCCTGAGCCTCAGCCTCCCTTCCCAGAAGCTGGCGTGGGGTCCCTATGCCCCTCTCCAGGCCTCTCCAGAGACGCTGTGGCTACCGTGCCTGGCCCTCCCCCTCCTGGGGGGTCCGTGCCTGTGTCTCCAGGTGAGTTTACGCCCCATGCCCTCGGTTCCCTGGGACCCCTCCCTGTCCTGCTCATGGCCCAGTCCTGGGTGGCGGGTGGCTTCCCCTTGTCCTGAGTGCTGGGACAACCCCTGTCCAGTCCCCTGGTATTTCCTCCCTTGCCCCCAGACCCTGAGTCCGGACAGGAATTGGTGGGCATCGTCGGGGGCTGTGCGGCCTCACACAGGAGACACCCCTGGCAGGTGAGCCTGCGGTTCTACAGCCACAAGTTCGGAAGATGGGATCACCTGGGCGGGGGCACCCTCATTCACCCGAAATGGGTGCTGACGGCCGCCCACTGCGTTGAGCCGTGAGTGGGGCCCGCCAAGCCCTGGGTAGGAGCAGGCGGGGGTAGGGGTGAGGCTGTGCTGGGTCAGACACAGGGCAACCTGCTGAGCCCTCCCAGGAAATAGGGGAAGCCCCTGCCCTGGTCATGTGGCTCGGCCCTGCTCGTGTGGCCTCCCCACAGCCTCTTCTGAGAGAGACCCGGTCCTTCCCTAGGAGCGAGCTGGAGGCATGTGCCCTCAGGGTCCAGGTCGGGCAGCTGGAGCTCTATAACAAGGACCGGCTGACCAGGGTGACCGAGATCATCGCCACCTGCGATTCGACAAGAGACAGCCTGTCCTTGGGGGCGCAGATCTCGCCCTGCGGAAGCTGGAGGCCCCGGTGCGGCTGTCTGAGCACGTGCGCCCGGTCTCCCTCCCGCCTGCCTCCCTGAAGGTTCCCTCGGGAAAGACCGGCCTGGTGACCGGCTGGGGTCGCATCAGTTTCTTGTGAGTATTGGGGGCTGGGTGGGAAAGTCAAGGGGCTGGCGGGGCCCCTACAGGTGGTCATGGCTGGAGATTTGGACAGGATGTCAGGACTCAGGAATCACTCTGGGCAGGCCTGGGCAGGCCCTGCTGAGTGTCCGCTCAGGCCCTGTGTTCCAGCCTGACGCCGACCTCCACAGTGAGGCCTGGCTCCCCAAAGCCACAGTGGGACCTGCAGGGGCGGCCTCTGAGTCTCCCTCCTCATCCTGGGGGAAATCCTGCCCGGCCCGTCTTTGGGGCAACCTTCAGTCCTTTAGGGGGGCATGCAGTCAGACCCTGTCCTAGTGGACACGGGGAACTTGAGTCATGGGGTCAGAACTCATGGTTGGGGCTCCCCATAGCCCCTGCTGCAGGTCAGGAGACCCCACGGGGGTAGACTAGGATCTCCATGGTTGGGGAGGCGTTCGCCTCCACCCAGGCCTGTGTCCCTCTGCAGAGCTGCTGCCCCCACCGTACCGCCTGCAGGAGGCTGAGGTCCCCATCATATCCAACGCAGTCTGTGACCGGCATTACCGGAGACGCTTCTCCAACAGTTCCACGGCTGTCATCAAGGACAACGTGCTGTGTGCCGGCAGCATAAGCCAGAGCACCTGCTGTGTAGGTTCCTGATCTGCACACCCTGTCCTCGTCCCCTCATTCCTGTCCCCTATCCCTGTCGCCCATCCCTGTGCCTGTCCCCTGCCACCCCATCCCTCTTGCCCGTCCCCGACCCCACCCCTGTCTCATCCCCACACCCTCTCCGCAGCTACCCGTCCCGTTCTCATTCCCTGCTTCTGTCTCCGTCTCCGTCCCCCATGCCCAGCGCCCTGACCCCTGATTCACAGATCCCCTTCCCCTTCTCTCCCACAGGGCGACTCCGGGGGCCCTCTGGTGAGCAGCTGGAACTGCACCTGGATGCAGGTGGGGGTGGCGAGCGGGGGCTACCACTGCGGCCACAGTGGCTTTCCCACGGTGTACACCCGTGTGACCAGCTTCCTGCCTTGGATCCGCAAATACGTCCCTCCATTCCTGGGACCCTAGGCGGGCTGTGGAGGGTCCATGTGATGGGAGACCCACCATCCTGGCCGACACCCTGCTCCTCCTCGACCTCAGCCTCACCCTCCATTCGTGCCCTGGCCGAAGACCCTTCCCATGGGCCTCTGAGGCTCTGTCCTGCCAGGAGCAGGGGAGGGCGGGACAAACCCCAGGAACCCCAGACGACTACTGTGACGTGATTCTCACTAAACAGTGTGGAAGCTGCTTCGGGCCTGGGTGTGTGTCTGGACTGTGGGCACCTCTAGGGTCACTTCGTGGGTTGGCCGTACTGGGCTGCTGGGGTCCCGGGGCTGGCACACTTACGTTGAGTAGAAGGGGAGTGCTGGCCTGTTTCCAGAGGACACCACGCCATGAAGGGCAGCCTTGCTCTCCCCTGCTGTGTCCATCCAGCTTTACATCACCCCGCCCTCCAAAATGCCACACTCTGCGCCCAGCGGCAGTTCAAACCCCACGGTCTTGAATGCTTACTTCCATCCCAAGATATTTGAAGTCGTGGGAGCAGCCTGGGCTTCTGCCTTGGGCCTCTTGACCCCCTCCCACCTCCCACCCACCCCTGCTACGCCCTCCCAGACGCAGTGGGAGGAGGCAGATCCTTCTGGAGGTGATGAGGGGTTAGTGCCCTACGAAAGGGACCCCAGAGATCTCACTGGACCTTTTCAACGCTCAAGGACACAGCAGGGGGCGCTGCTGCCCAGGCTGGTCTCCAACTTCTGGGCTCAAGTGATCCTCCTACCTTGGCCTCCCAAAATGCTGGGATTACAGGGATGGCCACCATGCCCGTGACTTCTTTTCAGGGTGAAGAAAATGCCACAAAAGAGTTAGTGGCGATGGCTGCACATGTCTGTAATGTACTAAAATCCACAGGACTGTATACTTTCGATGGGTGAATTGTGTGGTGTATGAACTTCATCTCAGTAAAGCTGTTTAAAAAAACCAGAAACACATTAAAAACCATAAAGAGCCCACAGCTCTCCCATTCCTGATTCCTTCACAATTGCAAACCCACTACACAATCCCAGGAGAAGCCTCCTGGACTCAGGGATACAAATGGTCCTGAGCACCCACCCTGTGCCCAGTGTTGGGGACTTCACAGGAATGACCCCAGGGTCCTGTCCTTCCCAGGCAGGGTCTGCCACAACCACACTGGGCACTTGTGGTCATCTGAGTGGGGGATTCCCCAGCAGGGATCTTGGCAGGGGTGGAACCTCTGCTTCCCGGTGGTCACTTCGTGACTTGGGTGTGGTCATATGACCCGGCACAACCAATAGGAAGGACCCGCTATGCCAGAGGCCAGGAATGCCAGGTGGGATGGGGAATTCATTGGTTGGGCGAGGCGCAGGCAGGCGGCTCTCGCAGGTGGTGGCAGGGACACCAGTGGGGAAAGTGCTGGGTGCCCACCAGCCTCCCCTTCCCTGCCCTGGTCCCTCACTTCCTGGGTTCAGAGTCAAGCAGGGACCTGTCCCGGAACTTGGGCTCCCACCTGAAATCATGATTACCAGGCCCTTCCCTTCACCAACCACAGCGCCCACCTCAGAGACCTCACAGATGCCCTGGGCTCTTGGAGCTGCCTGCTGAGGAAGTTGTCTCCTCCCAAGGCCTGAGGATGTCCAGAGCCCCAGGAAGAGGCTGGAAGAGGGTGGGGAGCAGCTTCTCCTGGGCTTCCTCAGCGAGGCCTCTCAGTCTCCTCAGCCCCCTACGTGCCTCAGCCGGGCTCTGGAGCCCTTCTGGGCATATGGGAGACAGGGGCTCCGTGTCAGGGCCACGTGGAGCACGCAGCTGTTCACCACTCCAAGCCCACCTCCAGGCTGGAGAGTTCTGCCAGGCTCTTTATTCTTGTCTCTGCTCTACACTGGGGTGCAGGGCCTCCTTGAAGAGGGCTTTCCTGGGTGCATGGCAGCCTGGCCATCCCTGAGCGTCTCCCTGTCTCCTCGTCATGGCAATAATCCCCCCTGAAACTGCTCCCATTCAAGGCAGATGCCTCTGCGGGCGGCCTTTCTGGGCTTTGCACCTGACATGGAAGGTCTTCAGTGATGATGGAGAATTGACTCTGAGTGGAGGGAAGCCCCGCCCACGGGAAGCTTGGACCCTGCCCCTTCCTGGCCTTGCCCACGGAGGCACAGGCCCTGCCCCTGCCTGGCCCCGCCCACAGGAGGCTCAGCCCTGCTCACTCCCTAGCTGAGATGATGTAGGGCTTGAAGGGGCCCAGGAGCACAGAGAGACCCAGGAGGGTGAGTTTGGGCTCCTTCCCGCCTTCTCCAGCCCCTTCAGTCCAGACCTGTGGTCTTGGCCCTGCTTGCCTCGCCCAGGCCCTGCTCTCCACAAGTGTTGCCGTGGCTGTTCCTGACCCCCTTCTGCCTGGGGGACTTTGTGGCCCAGTTCCTGAGAGTCCCAGCCGCATGCAGCGTGGGGGGCCGAGTGTGCGGGTATGGCTAGGGTGAGGGTGGGTGGGTGGGTGGGCGCAGCACCATCAGAGCCAGTGTGCCGGAGGTGCAGGCTGGAACCAGAGATCCAAGTAATGCAAAGACTTGCAACACACAAAGAGGTGAAAGAAGACAAGGTTTGTTTAAGAAAGGTGCACTTCCCACAGACAGGAAGCAGCTCACACTCTAGATGAGTGTGGCCGCATAGCTCCCTGAGTCTCAGCTTAAACCCTTTCCCCTGGAGGTGTTGCAATCATGTAGACGTGACTGCCATGACTTCCTGGTTGGCCACCTGGGAATGTCTTGGAGACTCCGAGGGGGGGGCCTGGTCACCCTGCACCAAGTATACAACGGGCCCATACTGGTCATGCTTGAGGAATCTGGGTTTCTAAGCTGGTACTGGTCATGCTTGAGGGGTCTGTGTTTCTGAAAAGACAAAGTGGGCAAAGTTAATCTTTACCTAGAGCATGCATTTCTCCCGGACATAGCCTCTACTTTATTATCATTGTGTTAGGGTTAAAGAACAAGATACAAAATGGATTCCTTCAGGTCATTGTTTTAGGGTTTAAGAGCAAGATAAAAAAATGGCTTCCCGCTCTCAGTCTGTCCTTTCACCAAGGAGGCTGAGGGGCCTTGCCGGGGGAGCATGGGGGAAGCCGCTCCCCACCCTCTTCTGTCCTCTTCCTGGGACTCTGGACATCCCGAGGCCGTGGGAGGAGAGAGCTTCCTTAGCAATCAGCTCCGGGAACCCAGGGCATCTGTGAGGGCTCCGAGGTGGGACGCTGTGGTTAGAGGGAGGAGGATGTCCCCGACAGAGGGGAAGTAGGGAAGGACGTGGTCATGACGACCCCAGATGGGGGCCCAGGTCCCAGGATAGGTCCCTGCTTGACCCTGAACCCAAGAGGTGAGGGACCAGGGTGGAGGAGGGGAGGCTGGTGGACACCTGGTGCCTCCCCCACTAGTGGCAGGTGTCCCTGCTGCCACCTGTGAGAACTGTCCACCTGCCACCTGGTCCTCTGTGCCCAACCAATGAATCCCCCATCCCACCTGGCATCCCTGGCACCTGGCACAGCCAGGTTTTTCCTATTGGCTATGAAAGGTCATGTGACCACACCAAAGTCAGGAAGTGACCACCTGGAAGCAGAGGCTCCACCGCTGCCAAGATCCCTGCCAGGGAGTTCCCCACTCAAATGACCACAAGTGCCCAGTGTGGTTGTGGCAGACCCTGCCTGGGACTGTGAAGTGGATTTGCAGTCGCGAAGGAATCGGGGATGTGAGAGCTGTGGGCTGGTTTTGGTTTTTCATGTTTTTTCTGTTTTTTGAAATAGCTGTGCTGAGACAGAGTTCACACATGACACAATTTACCCATTGAAAGAGTGCAATCATGTGGATTTCAGTACATTCACAGACACATGCAGCCATGACCCCTGTCCATTTTGAGGCATTCTCATTGCCCTGAAAAGAAGCCCCGCAATGGTGGGGCATGGTGGCCACGCCTGTAATCCCAGCAGGTGGAAGGCTCACTTGGGTCCAGAAGTGGGAGACCAGCCTGGGCAGCAGCACCACTTTGCTATGTCCTCGAGTGTTGGAAGAGTCTGGTGAGCTCTCTGGGGTCCCTCATCACCTCCAGATGGACCTGCCCTCTCCCACTGCATCCAGGAGGGGTGGGGCCGGGGGGGTGGGGGGACGCCTTCCAGAGGCCCAGGGCAGAAGCACTGACTATGCCCAAGACTTCCAAGCACCTTGGGCTGGAAGCAAGCATCCAAGCCTGTGGATTTAGATTGCTGCTGCGTGCGCAGCAAGGCATTTTGGCAGCAGGGGGCAGGAGTGTAAAGCTGACCCTGCCTGAGATTCCCGGGACCTAAGCAGGCCTGTGGGGCAGCCGGTGATGCCTGCACCGAAGCTCTCCTCTTCAGGTCTTCCCTCCTGGAGGCAGTAGCTGGAGAGCCAGGCTGGAGTGGCAGTCCCCGCCACTACCCAGCACTAGGGGTGGGCTCAGGGTTCAGGCAGGTTAATTAGATGAGACGGGCAGCCCTGGGCACTACCCAGTCTGAGCCCACCCACTTTGGCCCTCTCACGTGGCAGCACAGTAAGCCAAGGGCTGCCCTGCCTCGGCCCGGGGGGATGCCTGAGGCCAGTGCAGCCCCAGGGTTGGGAGAAGGGCAGCAGAGAGCAGGCTCTTTCCACAAGGGTCCTGTGACCCGAGGGGCTGAGGTGCAGCAGGGAGGGTGCGCTATGGGCCACGAGTCGGGTAGAGGCTGAGCAGGGTGGGACGGACCCTTGGACTCCCCACCCCTCCTCGCTGCACCGCTCCCCCGTGCCGGGCCCAGGCCCTGCTCTGCCCACCGGCGTTGTCCCGGGAACCTCCAGCTCTGGGCCCTCAGAGGCACCTCCAATGTCTCGGGCCGCGTGTCCAACATGACCAGTGGGACGTGTCATGTCACAGCAGCCAGGAAAGCCAGAGACATCCCCAGGGGACCCGATAGGACCCAGGCCCTGCAGGAGGGACCTCAGGGGTCACATTTGCAGAAGGAGCCCGGGCAATCTTGACTTGGGTCAGATGTGACTTTTAAAATCCAAAAAAGAGCCTGGGTAAGGGACTTCACACCTATAATCCACGCACTTTGGGAGGCTAGGGTAGAAGGACTGCTTGAGCCCAGGAGTTGGAGGCCAGCCTGGGCAATAGAAAAGAATCAGAGAATTAGCCAGGCGTGGTGACAAATGCTGGGAGTCCCAGCTACTCGGGAGGCAGAAGCAGGAGGATCGCCTGAAACCAGGAGGTCGAGGCTGTGGCAGGCCCTGATCGTGCCCCTGGACTCCAAACTGGGCAGTGGAGTGAGACTCTGACACAAAATTTAAATAATCAAGTAATAAAATAAAGTCCAAAAAGAAGAGTAGGTGCTGGGAAAGGAAGAGGAAGCACAGAGACAGCCGGAGACCTGCCCGGGATGGGAGAGACAGGCAGAAGAGAGCCAGGCCCCGGGGGCAGCACGTGCCCTCGTGTCCATGTCCTGCCAGCCCAGAGGTCCCTGGGGTCCTGAACAGTGGTTCTGGGGGGTGCCAGGAGGGAGGAGTTCAGTCAGTCCAGGAGCCAGTGCCCACCTGGACAGACACAGTAGGGGAGAGGAAGGCCACCCCTCGAGGCGGGGAGGCCCTGGGCACGGGGCGGTGCTACCCCCTGCCAGGCCTGCCTGTGCCTGCCCAGGGCCCCCACAGCCCAGCTGTGCCAAGCCCACTTGGTGAGTCTGACGTGCCCCCAGACCAGACACACACCCAGGCCTGAAGCAGTTTTCACACCATTTAATGAAAATCACATCACAGCGGTCCTCTGGAGTTTTGGGTTTTGTCCCGTCCATCCCCTGCTCCTGTCCCCAGGCGGGCAGGACAGAGCCTCAGGGGCCCACAGTAAGGGTCTTTGGGCAGGGCATGGATGGAGAGGGAGGCTGGGGTCAGAGAGGAGCAGGGTGTTGGCCAGGAATGCGGGTCTCCTTGTCACGTGGACCTGCTGCAGCCCGCCTAGGGTCCCAGGAATGGAGGGACGTATTTGCGGATCCAGGACACGAAGCTGGTCACACGGGTGTACACCCCGGGGAAGCCACTGTGGCCGCAGAGGTGGCCTCCGCTCACCACCCCCACCTGCACCCAGGTGCAGTTCCAGCCGAACACCAGGGGGCCCCCGGAGTCGCCCTGTGGGAGAGATGGCGCTCAGCAGATGATCCGGGGCTGTGCAGGGTGCGGGGGACAGGAGTGAGGACGGGGTCGGGGCATGAACAGGGGACAGAGATGAAAACGGACACTGGGGCCATGGCACAGGGGCAGGGATGGAGACGGAAACACATGGGTCAGGAGCCCACCTGGCAGGAGTCCCGGCCCTCTCTGCCAGCACACAGCATGTCATCCTTGATGACAGCCGTGGAGCTGTTGTAGAACTTCCGGTACTGCTGGTCACAGACCTTGTTGGACACGACGGGGACCTCAACCTCCTGCAGGCGGTAGGGTGGAGGCAGCCGCTCTGCAGGGGGATGGGCCTGGGTGGAAGCGGGCCTCTCCCCAACCACAGAGATCCCACTCCACCCGTGGGATCGCCCGATCTGTGGCAGGGGGCGCAGGGAGACCCAACCACGAGTTCTGACCCCATGACTGGTTCCTCATGCCAACGATGATGGGGTCTGACTGCCTAACCCCTAAAGGACTGGGGGCTGACTTTGTGTGGACACGGGATGCCCCCAGGACCAGGAGGAAGGCTCAGGGTCGCCCCTGCAGGTCCCACTGCGGCTTCGGGAAGATGGGCCTTGTTGTGGGGGTTGGCATTGGGCTGGGACACAGGGCCTGAGTGGACCCGCAGCAGGTCCTGCCCAGGCCTGCCCAGAGCGAGTCCTGCTTCCTAACGTCCTGTCCCAATCCCCAGACATGCTCACCTTGGGGATACCAGGGTCAGAGAAGGCGTGGCTCTCTATGGGGACCCCGCCGCCCCCTCAGCCTTCTTACCAAGCCCCTGATACCCACCGGTGTCACTGATGCGGCCCCAGCCGGTCACCCAGCAGGTCTTTCCCGAGGGAACCTTCAGGGAGGCAGGCGGGAGGGAGACCGGGCGCACGTGCTCGGACAGCCGCACCGGGGCCTCCAGCTTCAGCAGGGCAAGATCTGCGCCCCCAAAGACAGGCCGGCTCTTGTTGAATCGCGGGTGGCGGATGATCTCGGTCACCCTGGCCAGCTGGTCCTTGTTGTAGAGCTTCAGCTGCCCGACCTGGACCCTGAGGGCACTCGCCTGCAGCCTGCTCCTGGGGGAGGACTGAACGTCTCTTAGAGGAGGCAGGCCACACAGGCAAGGATGGGACTTTCCCCGAATCCCAGGAGAGCCCAGCAGTGGCCCCACTCCTGAACCCAGCAAAGCCCCACACCCCCATGCCCACCTGCACCCACCCAGGACCGGGTGACCCCCACTCACGACTTAACGCAGTGGGCAGCTGTCAGCACCCATTTCGGGTGGATGAGGGTGCCCCCGCACTTGTGATACCATCTTCCCCGCTTTTGGCTGTAGATGCGCAGGCTGACTTGCCAGGGGTGTCTCCTGCCTGAGACCGCGCAGCCCCCGACGATGCCCACCAGCTCCTGTCCCGGCCTGGGGTCTGAGGGCAAGTGAGGGGCTGTCAGGAGGCACAGGGATCTTCCCCATGCTCAGGGAAGAGGAAGCCACCAGTCACCCAGCTCAGGGCTGCGCCATGAGCAGGACAGGGAAGGGTCCTGGGGCAGTGAGGGTGTGGCGGGGGACTCACCTGGGGGCACAGGCTCGGAGCCCCCCAGGAGGGGGAGGGACAGGAACAGCAGCCACAGCATCTGCGGAGAGGCCTGGAGAGGGCGAGGGGACCCTACACCAGCTTCTGAGAGTGGAAGCCAAGGCTCGGGGCCCACCCTCAGGGTGCAGCCTCCCATTGCCCCATTTATCCTTTCAAGACAGGAAGTGGGCACAGACCCGGTCGGTCACATCCTGGGGTTTGTGCAGTGGCCGAGTCCCCATCCTCCCTCCCCTGGGACAGTGGAGACGGAAGGCAGTCCACAGAAGCACAGACATGGCCTGGTCCTGCAGGGCTGGGGCCAGCCAGGGAGGCACAGCACAGATGCCCGGTCCAAAAGGACACAGGCCAAGAACACAGAGTTTAGAGAAGGTGACAGAGACGAGGAGGGCAAGGCTTGGGGGCAGAGCGGCTGCAGAATGACCTCAGAGCGGCCCCCAATTGGCCCTCAGCCCCTGCTGACCCCAGAGCCCACTGCCCTTGCTCTTCTGGGTCCTGATGTCTGACCAGAGATGCCCGAACCATGGGTCAGTCACAGCCCAAAGGATGCACAGTCCCTGGCTCATGAAGAGGCTCAGGAGACTCAAACCTGGGCCAAGGGAAGCTCCCAGGGAGGCCCAGGTGGGGACCAGCCCTCGGAGAGGACATTGTCCACAGGCAGCCGAAGGGACAGTGGGGACTGCCAGATAGTCTTCTAGGGAGGTTCAGGAGTGCGTGTTCGCCTGTGGGGTCTGTGAAAAGGTCCGGGAGTGCGTGGTCTCCTGTGGGGTCTGTAGGGAGGCCCAGGAGTGGGTGGTCTCCGTGGGGTGTGTGGGGAGGCGCAGGAGTTTCTCCTGGGATCTCAGAACTGCTGGCCGGGAGGCACACATGGACGTGGGCGACTTCTCCAAGCACATGGAGAATCCCAGGCTGTCACACGCTCACTCAGGGTGCTTCCCAGGACCAGGGACACTTTGTCCTCTCTAGTGGACACTCCCAGGGAGGGTGAGAGAAGGGCAAGGGCCACCAAGCTGTTCCTGCCACCTCCCTCGTGAGGGCCAGCTGTCCAGGACCGGGGTCCCCATCACAGCTGCCCTTACTGCAGCCTTACTGGATGCCGCTGGCCCTGCGACTCCACCACGAATGCCCCATCCCCTCTGCTCTGGTTCCTGGCACAGCCAGTCCTTCCCACTGTCCGATCTGGGTCGTTGATGGCTTCCATATGGATGGCAACCCTCTTGGAGTCCATGGGGTCCACCCCTGCCAAGACCCCTAAGGGAACCCTCCCAGCTCAGGAGGGACTAGGCTGTCCCTGAATGAAGACAACCACTTCGTGCCCCTGCCCTGCACCTCTGCCAGTGTTCCCCATTGCTACCCACGCCCTCACACCTCGTGTCTCTGGCCAACAGCCTCCCAGGACAGGCCCCAGGACAGTGGGGCCCTGGGTTCGAACATGGTGAAGAATTGGTGAGTGAGAGCTGTGGGGCTTTCGCATGGGGCCCTCTGCTGTCCCGAGACCCCTTGGCGACCCTGGTAAGGGCGGTGCCCGGGAAGGTGGCCTGCGCCTCAGCTCGTAGGAAGTCTGGCGGCTTGAGAACGTTTTCCTAAGGGGAGTGTGCGTTGAAGGGGGGGTCTGTCTCCCAGCTCCCGAGTGAGGGGAGGGGTCTGCGAGTTCAGCCGGAGTGAGCCCATGGCAGGGGCTGAGTTGTGTCCCTGTTCTACGTGGAAGTCCTGGCACCAGGATCACAGAGCAGGACTGCGTTGGGAGGTGGGGTTTAAAGAGGAGTTGCCTTAGCCCGGGAGTTCCAGGCCAGCCTGGGCAACATATCCAGACCCCATCTCTCAAAAAAATAAAAAATGAGCCGGGATGGTGAGTGTGCCTGGTTTCCCAGCTACTCAGGAGGCTGAGGTGGCCGTGATTGTGCCACTGCCCTCCAGCCTGGGCAACAGAGTGAGATCCCAGCTCAAAAGGGAGGGTATTAAGGTCAATGAAGTCACCTGGCGGGCCTTCCTCCCGTGTACCTGGGTCCTGTAAGAAGAGGAGGGGAGGACACAGACACGCCAGGGACGACCTGTGAAGACACAGGGTGGCGGCGGCACACACAGGCCCAGGACTGAGGCCTCCGGAGGGCCAGCCCTGAGCTGCCCAAACCCGGTCACCCACCCTGCAGGAGAGGGGATGGGTCTGGCTGTGTGAGTCACGTCTACAGGTCACCGCAGCGCCCAAGCCGCCTCCTCCAAGGCACGGGTCTGACCCAGCGCCCCTGGGAAGGAGGGGCCTTGGCCGGTCGTCCTGGGCAGCCAGGACGGGACTCAGGCGCGCGCGACACGCTGCCCCCTCTGTCCACACACCGAGTCCGGGGAGGAGTGAGACCAGGACTGGGATGGGCTTCCCCGCAGGCCGTTGTCTGTTTCTGCGTCTCTTAAGGTGCTGTGGCATTCCCTGCTCGCCCGGGGCGGGACATCGGGGCCCTTGGCCTCCCAGTTCCAGGGTCCCCAGGGGACATGAGGCCCTTGTGTCTGAGACCCCAAGCCCCAGGCCAGCTCCCTCTTGGAGACCCCCTCCCCGCTGGCCTCAGCCCTGTCAAGGCTCACCTGGGCCCCACGGTGTGGCAAGACTAGAAGAGACATTGGGCAATGGTGAGACTACCACCCTCTGCCTATCTCTGACCCCAGGCCCCAGCCCAAGCCCGGGTTGCAACACTGCTGAGCCCAGGAGCCCTCCCTGCAGGATGCAGATGCCCACAAGCGTTGGGGGTATGGAAATACCAGGGAAGCGGGTCTTGGGCAAAGAGCAGGATGCTGTTACCTACTCCCCATCTGGTCCTCATTGCCACCCTGGCCTGCAGAACCCGGTTTGGCATGGAGTTGGGGTCACTCCTGGGCCCAGCAAGATGAAGACAGATGCCGTCTATCTGCCGATTCTCCTGGGTCCTCTGGCCCCGGCAGGCACCCCCTGGGCCTCCGTACACTGGATCCACTCCCTGAGTCCCAGGCTTCTGTCAGGAGAGACACCTGCACGGCAGGCCATTGCACGTCTGTGTTCAGTCACGCACATCACCATGGCAATAGGCCACATCTTGGGGACTCAGAGGCAGCCGGATGGATAGCCCCCTGGCAATACCACGGCACCAGGGCTGTGGGCAAAGACCCCTCGTACACCCAGATCCGTCCTCTCCACAGGCAGCTGCTCTTCCTTCTGGGCCTCAGACGCTCCAGGTCTGACCCCGGCCCTCCGGGGAGGGGACCTCACCCCCCGATGTCCACCCTCGTGCAAAGACAGAGGGCTACTTCCCCAGTGCCTGCAATGGCAATGGGCCCCAGGCTGTCGTTCCATTCTGAGTAGCACCTTGTTTCTCCCCCGTGAGGGGGCGTGTGCCCTGACCTACACTGACACCAGCGGGGCTGGCTGGGACATGTCCTATCACCATGTGCCACGTGACAGGCACACGCCACAACTGATTTGTTTACGTAAAGCTGAAGAGCGTTTAGGGGATTCCAGATTCTTGCTGCCATAAACATAAGCCGCTTCTCCCTTTTACCTGAGAGCTGCGGGGTCCGTGTCCTCCAGCACATGCCAGAGCTCACAGCTCCTCAGGTGGAGGCGGTATGACTGGAGTTCCCAGCGCCTCATCTGCACCTGCCAGAGCTGCTTGCCCCACAGAAAGGCTGGGCCAGTTTTCACCCTCTTCAGCACTGAGGCCAGGTCCTCCCAACACCAGGGGCCCAGGGGTGATCACCTGAGCTTTTTCATTTTGCCCAACGTCCCCCGTGGGTTTTTTTGTTTTTTTTTTACTTTATTTTTTTTGAGTTGGTCTCACTCTGTCGGCCAGGCTGGAGTGCAAGGGCATGATCACGGCTACCGCAGTCTCCACCTCCTGGGCTCCGGTGATCCTCCCGCCTCAACCTCCCCAGTAGCTGGCATTACAGACGTGCATCACGAAGCTCAGCTAATTGCTTGACTGTTTTGTAGAGATGCGGTCTCACGATGTTGCCCAGGCTGGTCTCGAACTCTTGGGCTCAGGTAATCCTCTCGTCTCCCAGAGTGTTGGGATGACTGTGGTAAGCTGCCAACCTGGCCTTGTGGATGTTTTAACTGGCACATCCCTGCAACCAAGGAGGATGGGCATCAGGGGGAGTTTTCATACATGGGGTGGGCACTTCTTCCATGAGTCAGCATATCTGTTTCTCTCAAAAGCTCCCTTGGTGTTCCTGATCCATTTCTCAGGCTGGCAATCTCTGACTCACAGGACAACACTCAAGGCGCTTGGCGTGGATGCCAAGACCCAGCCCTCTGATGCCGTGACCCCTGAGTTCAGGCTCTGATGTCCACACCCTGAGAGTTTCCCTCCACGCTGACTCTCACACCTGCCACCTCCCCCCAGCTCAGGCTTTGAAGGGTACTCACATGTCGACAATGTGGGGTGCTCACATATCCCCAAAGTAGGGTGCTCACATATCCCTAAAGTGGGGGTGTTCACATATCCCTAAAGTAGGTATGCTCACATATTCCTAAAGTGTGGTGCTCACATATTCCCAAAGCGCAGTGCTCATAGATCCCCCAAGTGGGGTGCTCACAAATTCCTAACGTGGAGGTGCACATATATCCCTAAACCGGGAATTTTCACATATCCCTAAACTGGGGTGCTCCCATATCTCCACAGTGCCGTGTACTGTGGGCGGCGCATCTGCCCAATAGAGCATGGCTGGCTGGAGCCCCTGGAGGTGCATAGGGACAGCAGGGCCTTGTGGCCCCCAGGCTGGGGCTGAGGGTTTCCAGGCAGAGGTGTGGGGCTGGGATGGTGCTGCAGTGCCTGCTGGAGGTCCTAGGGTGGCCCGAGGCTCCGGGAGACCCAAAGAGGAGACACGGCCGTGGGAGCCGGCTTGAGCTGTCCCTGCAGGCCCTGCCTTCCGTGACTGCCCCTCCTCCGACACCAACCCCAGCTTCTCCCCCAACCCCCTGGGGATCAGTGCCACAGTTAGGAAGCGTTTCCTAGGACTTAACACTCTTTGCAAACAGTGGAAATAGCTCTGATATTAACTGAACTGAAACAGCACCGTGTGCAGAGGCCTGCAGCGACCATCTCCACCCATCACCACACACTCAGCCCAGACCTGCCTCTGTGCCCTGGAGCAGAAGGGTGGCAGGGTCAGCAGACCTGAGACTCCCTCGCTAGCACCTACCTTCTGTGGGGCTGGGACCTGGCAGGAGTTGGTGAGCCACACACCACAGCACACCAGAGGCACCCACACGCCAGGCTCAGATACTCCCAGTCCCCCACACCCCAGTCCACACGTGGGGGGGGAGAGAGCAGGAACCCCCAGCTGTCTGGTGGGGTCGGGAACTGAGAATTCACAATGGCCGCGGGCTAGGAGCGAGTGACCTGAGGCAGGGCTCATGCCCAAGGAAGGATGGGCACATCCCACATTCCCAGCCGCGGGGGGCATCATGCTGTCCAGCCCGAGGCCGGGGCAGGAGACCACCCGGCAGCCTCAGCAGCCCCGCCCAGCCCCGCAGGAGGCTCTCCTGCCCTCTCCCCAGCCCAGGAGAAGAGGCCCAGGGACCAATGCTGGGGCTGGGTGGGGGCCGGGGTGGGATGAGACTGGGTGGGTGAGGCCCGCCTCGGGTGACGAGGACCTGTTGGATGAGACTGGAATGCCCAGCTTTCCTTGAGGAAGGAAATTCCCACATCTGCGTCCAGTCATTGTCTACTGCCGGAGGAGACATCCGGCCTGTGGGACACAGCAGGGAGAGATGGGTGAGACTCTTGGGGTCGGGACAACCCCGCAAGCAGCTCCCAAGGCCACCCCTCCTTGCAGGAGAGGCCGCCATGTGACCCAAGAGGAGGGCTCCACCCACGCCCTTCTCCAGAGCCTGTCACCTGGCTCAACTTCCAGACCCACCTGCACAAGGGAGCTTCCTATGGTGACAGATGTGCCGTGGCGGCTGTCCAGGTCTGTCACCACCAGCCACCTGTGGTCATTGAGCACTTAGAGTGGCTTGTGCAACCGAAGGACTGAATTTCTTACTGAATTCAATTTTAATAAACTGCAGTGACCCAATAGCTTGAGGCCAGTGTCCCCAGAGTTAGCAGACAATGGCCCAGGCTGTCCTGGGATGGATTTGAAGCCATCGTCTTCGAGAAGGACATCCTACATCCTGCCAGTGGCAGTGGCCAACCTCGAGCAGTTCACCCCACGTGAGGCTCTGGGTCATGGCTATGGTGTGGCGAACCAAGGCTGATGTCGCAGATTTGGGGAATGAGTGAAATAAGCGAATGACGATCCAGACCAGGGCTGGTGTTGGGGAGAGGACAGCCGTCTTGTCCTTGGACTGGGGAGGCCGAGAGGGAGGGTGAGCCCTCTCAGGTTGGGACGGTAACAACATGCCGCCCCCAAACCACCCCCTGGCCCTGGGGTGCAATTGCTACAGGCTGGCCCTGGGCACCTCAGACCAAGGGACCGCCACAAGGAAGTCCCCGCTGAGGCCGGGTCCACATCAGACACTATGAGGCTGCTGCTGACACAGTTTAATAGGGTAGTGGACCCAGCAGGGGGTGTGGTCCGGGGCCAGGGAGACGCTGGCTTCTGGGCCCATCTCTTGCCGCTGCATCCTCTGCCCCAAGGTCAGGGGTCGGGGCACTCTGGGGCCAGGCAGGAAGGAGGGCCAGGAGCAGAGGACTCAAGCGAGGAATGGAGGGGGCGGCCAGGTGAGCAGACGAGGGCAGGTGCCCTCTCAGCTCTGGAAGGCTCACTGACGCTCCAGGGAGATGTGCTGGGAACCCAGGGTGAGCTGGTCTTTACCCGGTTTAGAAGCAAGGAGGCCCACCTTCCCGGAGGCCATGTCCCAGCTCCACACTCCAGTAACAGACCAGGGGTCCCCAGGGTCACCCTCTAGGGCGAGGATACAGTCGGCAAACTGTATCCTACACCTGGTAACCCTAGTACAGGGCAGCTCCAGGGCCTGGGTCTCCCTTGGCAGGAGCCATGCCCCTTCCTCTCCCACATAGTGTGTCCTCCATGATGAGGGGCTTTTGTGGCCAGCAGACCAGCCCTTGGGGTATCTGCACTCACAGACTGGTTCCCTGCCATGGGTACCTTGGCCTCTGCGGGTGGTGGGTGAGGGGAGCAGTGCTGTGGGGAGGGGCTGGGTGAGCGATGCTGGTCCCGGGGGCTTGCCTCCCTTATCCATCCGCTGGGAAGCCCAAGCCTGGCCGGCCCCATTCCAGTTGATGGAAAGCTGATGGGAATCTTCACAGCCGCAGTGCTGCAAAAGAAATCCAGAAAATTACAGACCAGGGTTGACCACGGTGGCTCACACCTGTCACCCTAGAACTTGGTAGGCCAAAGCAGGAGGATTGCTTAAACCCAGAAGTTTGAGACCAGCCTAGGCAACATAGCAAGACTTCTTCTCTAAAAATAAAGCAATAAGTCAGCCTGTTACGGTGGCTCATGCCTGTAGTCCCGGCTCTTGGAAGAGAGCCCAGCTGAGTCCAGTTGGTCAAGGCTGCAGTAGCTGTGATCCTGTCACTGAACTCCAGCCTGGGTGACAAAGTGAGATCCTGCCTCAGGAAAAGAAAAGAAACAAGAAGATAAAGGTACAGACTAGTGCTTGGGCAAATCAGAGCAAAAACCATCCAGAGAGTAAGCCACACGGAAGCCACCTGTCACGACGGAGTGCTGTGCCTTCTGGTCTGGGAAGACCCGGCTACTTGAGGAACATTCCGGCGCATGGGCCTGGTGGGTAGGAGGCACCTGGCCCTGGGACGGGCATCTGAGAGGAGCCTCGCGGTCGGACCTCCCTGAAGGAATGCTCCCGACTGGCTCCGGGGCGGTCTTCCGATCCTGGGGAGCAGCAGGACGCGCCGGTCTGCCCTCAACCGTGGTCCTGAGGAGGATTTGTGGGAAGAGGAATCCCACCCCTGGCTCTCCTCGCTGCACGTGGGTCCAGAGGAAAGAGTGCAGAGCCTGTCTCTCCAGGACAGGGGGCTGGGTCAGCCCACGCATCCCCTGCATCATCCAGAGCCAGGCCCCATGTGGGCCCATGTGGGCGGGCGGCTGAGGGGTGGTAGCGCCCTGGGTTCTAACGCTGTGAAAATCGGTGAGGGAGAGCTGTGGGGTTTTCCCGTGTTGCCCTTCCCTGTCCCAAGGCCCCATGTTGCCCGTCCCTATCCCAAGTCCCAAGTGACCCTGGTGAGTGCAGTACCCTGTAAGGTGGCCCCCACCTCATCTCCTAGGGAGTCTAATGGTTTGAGAATGTTTTCCGAAGGGTGGTGTGCACATCGGGGGTGTGAGCTCCCAGCTCCCTAGGGAGGGGAGGAATCTGCAGGTTCAGCCAGGAGTCGGTGCCTGGCAGGGGTTGAGTCATGCCCCCATTATTCATGGAGTCCCGGCCCCAAGACCTCAGGGCAGGACTGTGTTTGGTAGTGGGCCTTGGAGAGGGGGTGGAAGAGCCGAGGCGGAAGGGATGCCTGAGCCCAGGAGTTCCAGGCCAGCCTGGGCAACAGAGTGAGACCTCATCTCTAGAAAACAGAGAGAAAAATGAGCCAGGAAGGTGTGTGTCCCTGGAGTCCCAGCTACCCAGGAGGCTGAGGCAGAAGCATGCGTGAGGCCACCGCACTCCAGCCTGCGTGACAGTGAGATCCCGACCCAAGGAAAAGAGGGATTAAGGCAAGTGAAGTCAGCGGGTGGGCCTTCCTTCCACGTGACCGGGGTCCTGTAAGAAGAGGAGAGGAGGACACAGACACGCAGGGGACGACCCTGCGACGACACCGGGAGGCAGTGGCGCCCACACACTGAGGAGTGAGACCTCAGCAGGGCCTGCCCTGAACTGCCCCCGTCTGGACATCCAGCCTCCAGGAGAGGGGATGGATCTGGCTGTGTGAGCCGGGACCACAGACTAGTACGGCGCCTCCTCCAGGACACGTTCCTGACCATGCAACGCCCTGGGAGACGGGGCCTTGGGAGTGCGTGACACACTGCCCCTCCTCTGTCAGGAGTGTGTGACATGCTGCCCCTCCTCTGTCCTCACACTGAGCCTGGGAGGAGTGAGACCAGGGCTAGGCTGGGCTCCCCCACACGTGGTGTCTGTCTCTGCTTGCAAGGTGCCGTGGCATCTCCTGCTCACCTGAGGCAGGAGCATCAGGGCTCTTGAGCTCCCAGCTCCAAGGTCCTTGGGGGACACGAGTCCCTTGTGTCTGAGACCCCGAGCCCCAGGCCGGCCTCAGCCCTGCCAAGGCTCACCTGGGCCCCACGGTGTTGTGAGACCAGACAGACATTGGGCAATGGTGGTGCTACTGGCCTCTGCCTATCTTTGACCCCAGGCCCTAGCCCAAGCCCGGGTTGCAACACTGCTGAGCCCAGAAGCCTCCCCTGCAGGACACGATGCCCACAGGCTGATGGCGGGGTTGGAAGGGGTCGGGCAACCGCGTGGAGATCTCGGATAGATAGTGGGACGCTGTTACCTCCTCCTCATTGGGTCCTCGAGGCCTCCCTGGGCCTCGGGACACACCCTAGCCGGGTTCGGCATGGAGTTGGGGTCACTCAGGGGCCAATCGTGTGAAGACAGATGCCGTCTGTCTGCCGGCCCTCCGGGGTCCTCCCACCCTGGCAGGCATCCTCAGGCCCTGCCTACATCCACTGGACCCAGTCCCTGAGTCCCAGGCTTCTGTCAAGAGAGGCCCCTGCACTGCCGGCCTTGGCATGTCTGTCGATATGGCAGCAGGCCACAGCCGGGGGACTCGGAGCGCTGCCAGATTGACAGCCCCTAGCAATGCCAAGGCACTGGGGCTGCAGGCAAAGACCCCGTGGCACCCAGATCCATCCTCCCCCCAGGCAGCTGCTCTTTTTCCTGGGCCTCAGGTGCTACAGGGCTAACCACAGCCCTCCAGGAAGGGGACCCATTCCCTACTGTTCACCCACATGCAAGGACAGAGAGACACTCCCCTGGGGCCTGCAATGGCGAGGGGACCTGGGCTGTCGTTCCATTCTGGGTAGCATCTTACTTCTCCCCCGTGGGTGGGCGTGTGCCCTGCCCTACACTGACACCAGCAGGGCCGGCTGGGGAGTGTCCCGTCACCATGGGCAATGTGACAGGGACACGCCACAACTGATTCGTTGCTTTCTAGCTGAAGAGCTTTTAGGTGACCCCAGCCTTCACACCCAGCCCTCCACCCCCCTGTCCCCGCACTGGGGAGGAGAGACCAGGGACCTCCCTGGAACCCCCAGCTGCCTGGTGGGGTCAGGGGCTGAGAGTCCATACTGGTTCCTGGCAAGGGGCACGTGACCTGAGGCAAGGCCCCTGCCCGAGGAAGGAGGGCACACCCTACATCCCTGGCCTCAGGGGATATCATGACGTTCTGCTCAGGGCCCCACCAGGAGACCGCCCAGCAGCCTCAGCAGCCCGCTCAGCCCTGCAGGAGGCTCTCCCGCTTTCTCCCCACCCCCGGGAGAATCCTGAGAGGGGACTGGGGCGGGAGGAGACTGAGCAGGTGAGCCCCACCTCGAGCGAGGAAGACCTACTAGATGAGAACGGAGCTGCCCAGCTATCCTCGAGAAAGGAAATTCCAACATCTGCGTCCAGAGGAGGAGCCTGCGGGACAAGCTGGGGGAGACAGGCAGGATGCTAAGGGTTGGGGCAGCCTAGGTGGCAGTGGCCATCCGGCAGCAGCTTGCCCCACGTGCGGCTCTGGGTCATGGCTATGGCATGGCAAGCCAGGGTTGATGTCACAGATTTAGGGAACGAGGGAAATGAGCGAATGACTGTCCAGAACAGGGCTGGTGCTGGGGAGAGGACAGCCATCTTGCCCTTGGGCTGGGGGGGCCAGGAGGGAGGCTGAGACCCCCACGATGGGGCAGTAACACCATGCTACTCCTGAGCCACCCCCTGGCCTGGGGTGCAATCACTGCAGGCTGGCTCTGGGCCCCTCAGAACCTAGGGACCTCCACCAGGAAGTTCCCATGATCGCTGGGGCCACCTCAGACACCATGAGGCTGCTGCTGACGGTTTAATAGGGTGGCGGACCCAGCAGGGGGCGTAGCCCTGGGCTAGGTAGACTGGCTTCTGGGCCCGGCTCCTGCTGCTGTGTACTCTGCCTTGAGGTCAGCGAAGGACAGGGCATGTTCAGGGCCAGATGAGCAGGAGAGCTGGCAGCAGGGGATGCAGGTGAGGGATGGAGGGGGAGCCCGAGTGAGAGACCAGGGGGCTCCAGCAAGAGGAGCTGGGCATCCAGGGTGAGCGGATCACCCCCCAGTGTCGATGCCAGAGAGTGGTCCACGTGCCCAGAGGCCACAGCTCAGCTCAGCACTCTGACTTGGAGCCACATGTCCAGCCAGTAACAGACTGGGGGCCCCAGGGTCGCCCTGCAGGGGGAGGACACAGTCAGCCACAGGCCCGGTTGGGCCCAGGGCAGGGCAGCTCCAGGACGCTAACACCCAGGGTGGAGGGCATGACCGGGGTCTCCCCTGGCAGGGCCCATGCCACTTCCTCCCACACACAGTGTGTCCTCCCTGATGAGAGACGCCTTTGTGCCAGCTGGCCAGCCCTTGGGGTATCTCCCCGCACAGACTGGTTCCCCACAATGAGTACCTTGGCCTCCTGGTGGTGGACAGGGGCAGCGGTGCTGTGGGGAGGGGATGGGTGAGTCGGCTGGTCCTGGGGGCTGCCCACTCCCCACCCCCCGTTTATTTGCCAGGGAGCCTGAACCTGGCTGGCTCCATTCCGGCTGGTGGAAACCAGATGGGAATCTTCACAACTGCAGTGTCACAAAACAAATTCAGAAAATTACAGACCAGGGCTGGCTATGGTGGCTCATCTTAGAGCTTTGGTAGGCCAAGGCAGGAGAATTGCTTGAACCCAGGAGTTTGAGACCAGCCCGGGCAACATAGCGGACCTCTTCTCTAAAAAAAAAAGAAAAAGAAGAAGAAAAAATCAGCCAGGCACAGTGGCCCATGCCTGTAGTCCCAGCTCTCAGGAGATTGAGGTGGAAGGATTGCCTGAGCCCAGCTGGTTGAGGCTGTAGTAGCCATGATCTGGTCACTGAACTCCAGCCTGGGCAACAGAGTGAGACCCTGACACAAGAAAAGAAAAGTAAAGAAGCCAGAAAAGAAAATTACAGACTAGCGCTTGGGCAAATCAGAGCAAAAGCCATCCAGAGAGTAAGCCACATGGAAGCTACCTATCACGATGGCGAGATGGGCCTTCTGGTTTGTGAAGACCTGGCTACTTGAAGAACATTCTGACTCATGAGCCTGGCGTTCAGGAGGCACCCGGAGCTGGGAAGGGCATCTAGGAGAGGAGCCTCGCAGCCAGACCTCCCTGAAGGAATGTCCCTGACTGGCTCGGGGGGGGGTCTTCTGATCTGGGGAGCAGTGAGGTGTGCCAGTCTGCCCTCACCAATGGCCCTGAGGAGGATTTGTGGGCAGAGAAATCCCATCCTTGGCTCTCCTTGCTGCACGTGGGTCCAGAAGGAAGAGCACAGGGCTGGTCTCTCCAGGACAGGGGGCTGGGTCAGCCCATGTGTTCCTGTAGTGTCCACGACCGGAACCATGGTGGCCAATGACACAGACCCCTGTTGCACTGTGGTCAGCAGGCCCTGTGACCCAACGCAGAGTGCACCCTCTCCAAGAAGTGCAGCCTTTCCCCTGCCCAGCCTCAGTTTCCCCACCTTCACCCGGGGTTGTGGGCAAGATGACTCCTTAGGTGAACTTAGGGCCAGGAGAGAGAATTGAGAGCCCAACATCCCCGAGGGCCTTCAATGGAAAATGCAGGAACACCAGGGGCAGCCCCCTAGGGAACGAGGCCAGACATCAGAGGACTAGAGCCGTGGCTCCAGGCTGGCACCCCAGCCGGTCCCCGGGGTCCCGGTGTGCCACTCCCAGACTGTGGGCTTTATCCTCCCACCTGCAGGCTGAGAGATGGCGCTCCTGCAGACATTGTCAAGGCTTAAAGAACTTGAAGGTGCCCCCAGGGTGGGCTGGGAGCAGGCAGCCTGAGGTCCTGCAGCCACCTGTGGCCCAGGCATGCCCCCGTTGCCCCCCAGGCCCCTGGGCTCACCGTGGGTCCAACGGAGCGCCAGCTGGTCACCCGGCACTTTGTCCTGGGAATGACCATCAGGAAACCATGAGGCAGGGAGACCGGGTTGACACGCTTGGACATGGCCACAGGGCCTCCAGCTTCAGCATGGCCACGTTTGTGCCTCCCCAGGCTGACAGGCTCATGTTGAACTCGGGGTGCGACCTTCATCAGCTGGTCGTGGTCCCAGAGCTTCATCTGCCCAGTTTGGACCCTGTAGGTCTGTGGCTGCAGTGGGTCCCTGGGAGAGACAGGGCTTCTCACGTGACCGTCCCTCAGCCCGCATCCCCCGCAACTGGCTCCCACCCTGGGGACGTGGGTGAGCACTCACAGTGCCACACAGCGGGCTATGGTCAGCACCCAGTGAGGGTGGACAAAGGAGCCCTGCAGCTGTGCTTCCATTGGCCATGCTCTTTATTGAAGGTCCTTGGGCTTTCGGCTTCGGCCACCTCCGGGGTGGGCATTGTGACCCCTGGTGAGATCCACCAGCTCCACCCCTGAGGTGGTATCGGGGGGGTGGAGAGAGGAGCTGTGAGAGACCCAGGCCTCCAGGGCCTCCAGCCTCTCACATGCAGTCCCTCCCCAGGGCCCAGGGATGGTCACCACCCCACCCCACCCCGAGCCCGACAGGGGAACACTGGAGGGGGCTGGGACTCACCTAGGAACCGGGGCACAGAGCTCCCTGGTCGGGGAAGGTCAGGAATAGCCGCTGCAGCATCTGTGGGGAGAGAGCAGGGCCTGGGTGAGGTGACTGGGGGCTGAGAGGTGGGGTCCGGAATGGAGGGATGGAATAACGCGAGGTGAAGCCCACCCTCACCTCCCAGGTCTCTCTGTGCTCTGCTCCTGGGCCTCTCGGAGCCCCTTTAATTTCCCTGCTGGAAAGTCGATGAGTTTACCTCTTTTTTTCTTTTTTTGAGTTGGAGTCTCACTCTGTCGCCCAGACTGGAGTGCAGTGGCCGCTCCCGGCCACCGCAGCCTCGACCTGCTGGGCTCCGGCGATCCTTCCGCCTCAGCCTTCCGAGTAGCTGGAACTACAGGCGCGTGCTACCACACCCCGCTAATTTTTTATTTATTGTAGAGATGCGAGCTTGCCAAGTTGCCCAGGCGGGTCTCGAACCCGCGGGCTCAGGCAATCCACTCACCTCGGCCTCCCAAAGTGCTGGGATTACAGGCTGAGCCACCGAGCCCGGCCGGAGCTTACCTCTTAATGGTGAAGTCTGGGTGGGGCAGGGCGGGTGCCACTTTGCGAGCAGGGCCTTAAGGGACGTGTCTTGTGCCACCAGTGGGCGGGACGTGGACATGGTTGACCTGAGCTCCTGGGGTGGAGTCTGGAGGAGCGGAGCGTGGCCCTCTTGGGGGCAGGGCCTTGCCTCCCGCAGGCAGGGCCGGAAGAGTTAGAGCCTGAGCCTCCTGTGGGCAGGGCCTGGAAGGGGCAGGGTCTGTGCCTCCTGTGGGCGGGGCCTGGAAGGGGCAGGGTCTGTGCCTCTCACGGTCGGGGCTTGGAAGTGGTAGGGCCTGAGCCTCAAGCGGCCAAGGCTTGGAGGGACGGGTTTTGCCTCCTGTGGGCGGGGCCTGGGTAGGGCGGGGCCTGTACCTCCTGTGGGCGGGGCCTGGAAGGGGCAGGGTCTGTGCCTCTCAGGGTCAGAGCTTGGAAGTGGAAGAGCCTCAAGTGGCCAAGGCTTGATTGTCTGCATTGTCCACATGTACCTGACGTGGAGCCCCTACCTCCCACGTGCCCAGGAGGGTTCCGGAGCCAGGCTGAACCACGTGGGGGGCTGAGGAGGCTGAGGGACCTCTAAGGGGGTCCCTGGGGTAAGCTGCTCCCCACCCTCTTCCGGCCTCTTCCTGGGGCCCTGAACGTCCCCGGGCCCTGGGAGGAGAGGGCTTCCTCAGCAGGCAACTCTGGGAGCTTAGGGCGTCTGTGAGGCTTCCAAGGTGGGGTGCTGCGGTTGGGGGAGGAGGATGTCCCCAGACAGAGAGGAAGCAGGGAAGGACTTGGTCATCACGACCCAAAGTGGGGCCCTGGTCCCAGGACAGGTCCCTCTTGACTCTGAACCCAGGAGGCGAGGGACCAGGGTGGCAGAGGGGAGACTGGGGGACACCAGGCGCCTCCCTCTCGGGTGTCCCTGCCGCCGCCTGTGAGATCCGTCAGCCTGCCATTAGCCCTCCATGCTCACGAATGATCCTCCACCCTGCCTGGCGACCCTGGCTCCTGGCGCATCTGGGTCCTTTCTATTGGCTGCGTCAGGTCATGTGACCACACTCAAGTCAGACCACCTGGAAACAGAGGCTCCAACCCTGCCAAGACCCCTGCCCGGGAGTCCCCCACTCAAGTGACCACAAGTGCCCAGTGAGGTTGGGGCAGACCCTGCTTGGGGAGGGCAGGACCCTGGGGTCATCCCTGTGAAGTTCCTATTTGTGGACCTCTGGGTTGAGGCGACTTCTCCTGGAATTGTTCAGTGGATTTGCAGTCGCGAAGGAATCAGGAATGTGAGAGCTGTGGGCTCTTTTTGGTTTTTAATGTTTTTCTGGTTTTTTAAACAGCTTTACTGAGATGGAGTTCACACACCACACAATTCATCCATCGAAAGTGTGTGATCCTATGGATTTTAGTACAGTCACAGGCATGTGCAGCCATCGCCACTGTCCATTTTGAGGCATTTTTTTGCCCTGAAAAGAAGCCCTGCAGTGCCAGGGCACAGTGGCCACGTCTCTTATCCCAGCACTTTGGCAGGCCAAGGTGGAGGGATCATTTGAACCCAGAAGCTGGAGACCGGCACGGGCAAAGCACCACCTCACTGTGTCCTTGAGTGTTGGAAGGGTCGGGTGAGCTCTCTGACGACTCTTTTCGAGGGCACTAACCCCTAATCAGCTCTAGGAGAACCTGCCTCCTCTCACTGTGTGTGTGGGGGGGGTGGGGTCAGGAGCTGCAAGGGACACCTTCCAGAGGCACTGGCAGAAGCGCCGGCTGCTCCCAAGACTTCCAGGCACCTTGGGATGGAAGTAAGCCTTTGAGACTATGGGATTTGGATTGCCACGCAGGCACCCTGTGTGGTGTTTGGGCAGTGGGAGGGGTGAGGTAAAGCTGGACAGACATGGCAGGGGAGAGTAAGGCCGCCCCTCGTGGCGTGGTGTCTTCTGGAAACAGGCCAGCGCTCCCCCTCTGCCCGGCCTGAGCGTGCCACCCCCAGGACCCCAGCAGCCCAGGACGGCCAACCCACGAAGTGACCCTAGAGGCGCCCAAGTCCAGACACACACCCAGGCCCGAAACAGCTTCCACACTGTTTAATGAGAATCACGGCACAGCAGTCGTCTGGGGTTCCTGGGGATTGTCCCGCCCTCCCTTGCTCCTGTACCGCAGCTGGTAGCACAGAGCCTCAGAGGCCTATGGGAAGGATCTTTGGGCAGGACACGAATGGAGGGTGAGGCTGAGGTCGGGGAGGAGCAGGGTGTTGGCCAGGAATGCAGGTCTCCTTGTCACATGGACCTGCTGTAGCCCGCCTAGGGTCCCAGGAATGGAGGGACGTAATTGCGGATCCAGGGCAGGAAGCTGGTCACACGGGTGTATACCGTGGGGAAGCCATTGTGGCCACAGTAGTGGCCCCAGCTCACCACCCCCACCTGCATCCAGGTGCATTTCCAGCGGCACACCAGGGGGCCCCCGGAGTCACCCTGTGGGAGAAAAGGCACTCAGCAGACAGCCCGGGGATGGGTGGTGGACAGGGGGTGAGGATGGAGAACAGGGGTGGCAGGGGAAGGGGCCTCTGTGGACCAGGGGATAGGACAGGGGATGGCGATGGAAAGGGGACGGAAAACCATAGGAGGGGGATGGGCATGAGGGATGGGGGATGGGCACAGGGGATGGGGGATGGCCCAGGGATGGCAGCAAGGATAGAAACACGTGGGTCAGGGGCCTACATTGCAGGAGGTCTGGCTTTTGCTGCCGGCACACAGCATGTTGTTCTTGATGACGGGCGTGGAGTTGTTGGAGACGCGCTGCCGGTAAATCCGGTCACAGACCGCGTTGGACACGATGGGAACTTCGACCTCCTGCAGGTGGTATGGTGGGGGCAGCGGCCCTGCGAGGGGACATGGGCTTGGGTGGAGGTGCAGCCTCCCCAACTGTGGAGACCCCACTCCACCCCCTGGGTTCTCCCGACGTGCAGTAGGGGCACGGTGAACTCCAACCGGGAATCCAGACCCCGTCACCCCATGTCCACTATGTCAGGGTCTGATCGCAGGCTGCAAAGAGGACTGGAGGCTGGCCTGACTCCAGGACGTGGGAATCCCCAGGACCGGAAAGGAGGCTCAGCAGCTGGCCCTACAGTTCCCACTGCCACTCTGGGGAGCCAGGCCTCGCTGGGGGGGTCGCTGTCAGACTGGGATGCAGGGGCCTGAGTGGACACCCAGAGGGTCTGCCCAGGTCTGTCCAGAGCTAGTCATGCTTCCTGACATTCTGTCCAAATTCCTGGCCCTGCTGACTTTGGGGATCCCAGGGTCAGAGAGGTCACGACTTTCTATCCCCTTGGCCCTCCCTGCCGCACCCTCTGCCCTCCTACCAAGCCCCTGATACCCACTGGAAAACTTGATGTCACCCCAGCCGGTCACCCAGCAGATCTTTCCCGAGGGAACCCTCAGGGAGGCAGGCGGGAGGGAGACCGGGCGCACGTGCTCAGACAGCTGCACCGGGGCCTCCAGCTTCAGCAGGGCGAGATCTGCGCCCCCAAGGTCGGGCTGGCTCTTGTTGAATCGCGGGTGGGGGATGATCTTGGTCACCCTGGTCAGCCGGTCCTTGTTGTAGAGCTTCAGCTGCCCGACCTGGACCCTGAGGGCACTCGCCTGCAGCCCGCTCCTGGGGGAGGACTGAACGTCTCTTAGAGGAGGCAGGCCACACAGGCAGGGATGGGACTTTCCCCGAATCCCAGGAGAGCCCAGCAGTGGCCCCACTCCTGGACCCAGCAAAGCCCCGCCCCCATGCCCACCTGCACCCACCCAGGACCGGGCGAGCCCCACTCACGGCTCAAGGCAGTGGGCAGCCGTCAGCACCCATTTCGGGTGGATGAGGGTGCCCCCGCACTGGTGAGCCCATCTTCTCCACTTTTGGCTGTAGATGCGCAGGCTGACTTGCCAGGGGTGTCTCCTGCCTGAGACCGCGCAGCCCCCGACGATGCCCACCAGCTCCTGTCCCGGCCTGGGGTCTGAGGGCAAGTGAGGGGCTGTCAGGGGGCACAGGGATCTTCCCCGTGCTCAGGGAAGAGGAAGCCACTGGCTACCTAGGGCTGCGCCGTGAGCAGGGCAGGGAGGAATCTGGGGGCAGTGAGGGTGTGGCGGGCGAACTCACCTGGGGGCAGAGGCTCGGAGCCCCCCAGGAGGGGGAGGACCAGGAACAGCAGCCACAGCATCTGCAGAGAGGCCTGGAGAGGGCGAGGGGACCCACACCAGCTTCTGGGAATGAAGGCCAAGGCTCAGGTTCACCTCAGTGATGTGACTTCCCATAGCCGGTACCTGGCCTCATTTATTCTTCCAAGACAGGAAGTGGGCTCAGGCTGGGTCCCCCGCACCCCGGGGGCTGTGTTGTGGCCAAATCCACATCCTTCCTCCAACGGGGCTGTGGAGACAGAAGGCCAGTCCACAGAAGCACAGACGTGGCCCGGTCTTGCATGGCAGGGGCTAGCCTGGGAGGCAAGGACGGAGGCCCTGCCCACAAGGACACAGGCCAAGAACACAGAGTCCAGAGAGCGTGACAGATCTAAGGAGGGAAAGGCGCGTCCAGGGTGGGAAGCTGCTGCAGGAATGGCCTCGAAGTGGCCCTCAGTCTAGCCTCAGACCCTGCTGACACTGTAACCCACCGCCCTGCTCTCCTGGGTGCTGGTGTCTGGCCAGAGATGCCCAAACCACAGTTCAATCACAGCCCCAAGGACATACAGTCCCTGGCTCAGAAACAGGCTCCAGGGGACTCAAACCCAGGCCAAAGAAAAGCACCAGTGGAGGCACAGGGACACGTTGGGGACCCAGCCCTTGGGGAGGACATTGCACACAGGCAGCCAAAGGGACAGTGGGGACCCCCAGAGCGTTGGCTAGGGAAAACCCAGGAGTGCGTGGTCTCCTGTGGGGTCTGTGGGGAGGCCCAGAAGTGCATCCCGGGGTCTCCGAGCTGCTGACCGGGTGGCATGCGTGGATGTGGCGACTTCTCCAAGCATGCGGAGAACCTCAGGCTGTCACACACCCACTCAGGGAACTTCCCGGGACCAGAGACGTGTCATCCTCTCCAGTGGATGCTCCCAGGGAGGGTGAAGGAAGAGCAAGGGCCACCTTTCTCATGAGGCTCGGCTGTCCAGGACGGGGGGCCCCATCACGGCCGCCCCCACTGCAGCCTCGCTGGACGCCGCCAGCCCTGCCGCCCATCCATGAATGCCCCATGCCCGCCACTCCCAGCACAGCCGGTCCTTCCCACTGTCTGATCCAGGTCCTCGATGGCGCCCATGTTGATGGCACCCCTCTGGGAGTACATAGGGACCACTCCTGCTGAGACCCATAAGGGGACTCTCCCACCTCGGGAGGGGCTGGGCTCTGGCCCCAAAGAAGATGACTGTCCCCGTGTCCCCACTCTACACCTCTGTCTGCCTCCCCTCTCACCCCCGCACCATGCATCTCTGGCTGACAGTCTCCTAGGCCTGGCCCTGCTGCGGGCCCCTGTGGGCACTTGGCTGAGGGATGGTGGTCCTTGGGTTTTCAAGCTGTGAAGAAACAGCGAGGGAAACCTGTGGGCTTTCTCGAGTGGCCCTTCCCTGTCCCAAGACCCCTAGGTGACCCTGGCAAGTGCAGTGCCCTAGAAGGTGGCCCCTGCCTCATCTCCTAGGGAATCTGTCAGCTTGAGAACCTTTTGCTAAGGGCAGCGTGCATTTGTGGGGGAGAGTATGTCTCCCAGCTCCCTGGGGGGGTGCTTGTATGGGCTCAGCTAGGAGTGGATGTCTGGCAGGGGCTGAGTTGTGCCCCCATTCTCCATGTAGTCCTGGCCCCAGGACCTTGAGGAGGACTGTGTTTGGAGGTGGCCCTTGAAGAGGGGATGGAAGCACTGAAACAAGAGGGTCACCTGAGCCCTGGAGTTCAAGACCAGCCTGGGCAGCCTAGCGAGACCTCGTCTCTAGAAAAAAATAGAAAAATGATACCAGATGGTGGGTGTGCCTGGAATTCCAGCTGCTTGGGAGGCTGCTTGGGAAGGATAGCCTGAGCCCAGGAGGTAGAGGCTGCAGCGGCCGTGATTGTGCCATTGCAATCCAGCCTGGGTGACAGAGTGAGACCCCGACTCAAAAAGGGAATTGAGGCAAAGTGAAGTCGCTCTGCAGCCTTCCTCGCATGTGACTGGTCCTATGAGAAGAGGAGAGAAAGACCCAGACATGTTGGGGCGGCCCTGTGAGGACACCGGAAGGTGGCAGCGCCCACATGCTTGGGAGCGGAGCCGCGGGAGGGGTCAGCCCCGAGCCAGCCCGAACTGGACATCCAGCCGCCAGGAGAGGGGATGAATCTGGCTCTGCGAGCCGGGTCTGCAGGTCGCCACGGCACCCCAGCCGCCTCCTCCAGCGCCTGCGTCCTGACCCAGCAGCCCCTGGGGAGGAGGGTTCTCAGGCCGGGTGTCCTGGGCAGCCAGGGATGGGACTCGGGATCTTGTGACATGCCGCCCCTCCTCTGTCCACATACTGAACCCGGGGAGGAGTGAGACCAGGAACGGGCTGGGCTTCCTCGCACACCGTGTCTGTTTCCGCGTCATGCAAGGCTCCGTGGCGTGCCCTGCTCACCCGAGGCAGAGACATGAGGGCCTGCACGCTCCCCGCTCCAGGGTCCTCGGGGGACACGAGCCCCAGGCCGCCCTCCTCTTGGAGACCCACTCCACGCTGGCTTCAGCCCTGTCCGCTCACCTGGGCCCCACGGTGTTGCGAGACCAGACGGACATTGGGCAATGGTGGGGCGACCGGCCTCTGCCTATCTCTGACTCCAGGCCTCAGCCCAAGCCCGGATTGTGACACCTTGGAGCCCAGGAGCCTCCCCTACAGGATGTGGATGCCCTCAGGCAGATGGGAGATGGCGGGGCGGGGAGTTGGGCAACTGGAGGGTCTTGGGCAAAGAGCAGGATGCAGTCGCCTCCTTCCCACTGGGTCCTTCCTGGCCTCCCTTGGCCTGCACAGCCAGGTTAGGCATGGAGTTGGGGTCACTCGGGCCAAGCAAGGTGAAGACAGATGCTATCAGTCTCCCAGTGCTCCTGGGCCCTTCCACCTTGGCAGGCATGCTGGGCCCTGTCTCCATCCACTGGACCCACTCCCTGAGTCTCAGGCTTCTGTCTGGAGAGGTACCTGCGCCGCAAGCCCTGGCACGTCAGTGTCCAGTCATGCACGTCACCATGGCAACAGGATATGGCTTGCGGACCCAGAGGGCTGCCAGATCCACAGCTCCTAGCAATGCCGGGGCACCAGGGCTGCGGGCAAAGGCCCCTTGTGCACCCAGATCCGTCCTGCCCCCTCCGGCAGCCCCTCTTCTTTCTGGGCCTCAGACGCTACAGGGCTGACCACAGCCCTCCTGGGAAAGGACCCCATCCCCCACTGTCTACCCATATGCGGGGACAGAGGGGCACTTCCATGGGGCCTGCCATGGCAAGAGGACCTGGGCTGTTATTCCATACTGGGTAACATCTTGTTTCTCCCCAGTGGGTGGGCGTGTGCCTTGACCTACACCGACACCAGTGGGGCTGGATAAAGCGTGTCCCTTCGCCATGCGCAGCGTGACAGGGACACGCCACAAGTGATTTGCTCGTTTCTCGCTGAAGAGCTTTTAGGTGCTTCCAGATTCTTGCCGCCACAAACATGAGCCGCATTTCCATTTTACCTGAGAGCTGCAGGGCCTGTGTCCTCCAGCACACTGGAGCCCACAGCTCCTCAGGGAGGACACGGCGTGGCCGGATCCCACACCTCCTCAACTGCACATGAGCTCAGGGCCCCCAGCACCAGGGGTGATCGCACGAGCTTTTTTATTTTTGCTCATCTGGGGAGAACAAAATTTATTTTTGCGTGTCTGGGAAGAGCAAAATGGCCCCTGTGGGTTTTTCTTTAACTTTATTTTTTTGAGTTGGTCTCACTCTGTAGGCCAGGCTGGAGGGCAGGTACATGATCACGGCCATCGCAGCCTCTACCCCCTGGGTTCAGGTGATCATCCCATCTCAGCCTCCTGAGTAGGTGGGACTATAGATGCACACTGCCAAGCTCAGCTAATTGTTTGGGTTTTTTTTTGCAGAGATAAGGTCTTGCTATGTTGCCCAGGCTGGTCTTGAACTCCTGGGCTCAGAGAATCCTCTCGCCTCCCAGAGTGCCAGGCGGGAGCCACCAACCTAGCCTTGTGGATGTTTTAACTGGCACATCTCTGTGACAATGGAGGATGGGCATCAGGGGGAGTTTTCATACATGAAGTGGGTGCTTCTTCCATGAGCAAACGTGTTTGTTTCTCTCAAAAGCTTCCTTGGTGTTCCTGATCCATAACCCAGGGTGACAAGCTCTGACTCACAGGACAACACTCAGGGCATTTCGCGTGGAAGCCAAGACCTGTTCCTCTGATGCCGTGACCCCTAAGCTCTGGTTCTCATGTCCACACCCCACAAGTCCCCCCATGCTCTGACTCCCACACCCAAGCTCTGTGGAGTGCTCACATATCCCCAAAGTGGGGTGCTGCTCACTTATCACCAAAGTGGGATGCTCAAATATCCCCTAAGTGGGGGTGCTCACATATCCGAAAAGTGGGGTGCTTGCATATCATCAAAGGTGGGTGCTCAAATATCCCCTAAGCAGGGTGCTCACATATTTCTAAAGTAGGGGTGCTCACATGTCCCTAAAGTGGGGTGCTTGAGTATCCATAGAACTGGGGTGCTCACATATCCCCAAAGTGGGGTTCTCATATATCCCCAAAGTTGTGGTGTTTGCATGTCTCTAAAGTGGAGTGTTCCCATATCCCATAGTGTGTGCACTGCGGGTGGAGTGTCTGTCTGACACAGCACGACTGACTGAAGCCTCCGGAGGTGTATGGGCGCCACAGTGTCTCGTGTCCCCCAGGATGGGGCTGAGGGCTTCCAGGCAGAGGTTTGGGGCTGGGACAGTGCTGCTGTGCCTGCTGGGGATCTTGGGGCCGCCCGAGCCCACCACAGCTCCTCTGCCTGAAGATGGGGGAGAATGACCGGCTACTGGGGGCAGAGCCAAGCTCCCAAATGCTGGGACCACTGGTTTCCCAAGACCTGGCAGTTCAGGGTAGCTGCATCCCAGGCCATCCGAGGTTCAGGGAGATCCAAGGAGGAGATGCCGCTGTGGGAGGTGGCTTGAGTCATTCCTGCAGCCCCTGCCCAGGCCCTGTCCTCTGAAACCACCCTTTACCTGCTCACCAACCCTGGCTTACCCACGACAGCTCCAGGGTTCAGCACTACAGTCAGGAAAGGTTTCCTAGGACTTAACACTTTTAAAAAAACAATGGGCCAGGCATGGTGTCTCACGCCTATTATCCCAGCACTTTGGAAGGTTGAGGTGAGAGGATTGCCTGAGCCCACGGATTCGAGACCAGCTTGGACAACTTGGATGAAACCTCACCTCTACAACAAATAAAAAAAAAAATTAGTCCAGCGTGATGGCACATGCCCGTAGTTCCACCTACTTGGTAGGCTGAGGCAAAAGGATCGCCTGAGCCCAGCAGGTCAAGGCTGTGGCGGCCATGAGCATGCCACTACACTCCAGCCTGGGTGGCAGAGTGAGACTCCAACTCAAAACAAAAACAAAAACAAAAGAATGGAATGTCTCTGATATGAACTGAAGTGAAATGGTGCCCTGTGCAGGGGCCTGTGGCATCTACCCCCACCCATCACTGCCCACCCAGACCCAAAGCTTAGTATCTGTCCTTGGAGCAGAGGGGCAGCAGGGTCAGCAGACTGAGACTCCCTTCATTAGGGCCTACGTTCCGAGGGGATTGGGACACGGCAGGAACTTGAGAGACACACCCCAGGGACCTAATGCCAGGGCCCATACCCCAGGCCCAGAAACCCGCAGTTACCCCACGCCCCAGGCACTGTGTAGTGGAGAGAACAGGGACCTCCTCAGAATCTCCAGCTGCCTAGTGGGGTCAGGAGCTGAGAGTCCACACTGGTCCCCAGCCAGGAGCAAGTGACCTGAGGCAGGGCCCATGCCTGAGGAAGGACAGGCACTTCCTGCATCCCTGGCCTCAGGGGACATTGTGTCATCCTGCCCAGGGCCTGACCAGGAGACCACCAAGCAGCCTCAGCAGCCCCGCCCAGTCCTTTAGGAGGCTCTCTCACCCTCTCCCCACCCCTGGGAGAAAAGACCCAGAGACCAATGCTGGACTGGGTGGGGAAAGGCCGCCTGATTGGGGTGGGAGGAGACAGGGTGAGTGAGCCCCACCTTGGGTGACAAGGACCCACTGGATGAGATCAGAACAGCCCAGCTTTCCTCAAGGACGGAAACTCCCACATCTGTGTCCAGTCAGCGGCCACTGCTGGGATGAGCCACCTGTACTGCGGGACACAGCTTGGGGAGGTGGGCGGGACCCTCAGGGTGGAAGCAGCCCAGCAAGCAGCTCCCAAGGTGACCCCTCCTTTGGAGACAAGGCTACTCATGTTGTCCGAGAGGCAAGATCCACTCATGCCTTTCTCCAGAGTCAGTTGCCTGGATCAGCTGTGGAGCTTCCAGATCCACCTGCCAGGTGAACTTCCTACAGTGACAGATGGGCCATGCCTGTAGTCCAGGACTGCCGCCGCCAGTCACCTGTGGCCACTGACACTTGGAGTGGCTTGTGCGACTGAGGGCTGAATTTCTTACTGAATTTAATTTTAGTCAACTGCATAGACCCAACCTCCTATGACTGATGTCCCCATGCCCAGCAGAGAACGGTCCAGGCTATCTTGGGGACAGAACTGAGGCCACCATCTTCCAGAAGGACAGTCCCACCTCCTGTTGGCAAAAGTGTCTGGCCCTGTGCATTTCTCTGGGTTGTCACAGACTTTAGGAAAGAGGCAAGTGAACGAATGACTGTCCAGACCAGGGTTGGTGCTGGGGAGAGGGCAGCCATCTTGTCCTTGGCCTGGAGAGGTCAGAAGGGAGGCTGAGCCCTCCCAGGATGGGGCAGTAACAGCATGTCACCCCCAGTGATCCCCTGGCCTGGAAGTACAATCATTGTAGGCTGACCCTGAGCCCTCCAGAACTGAAGGAACAAGGAACAAGGAAATCCCTGCCATGGCCTGGTCCACATCAGACATTATAAGGCTGCTGCCAACACAGGTTAATGGCATGGCAGACCAGCAGAGGGTGTGGCCCTGGCCAGGGAAACACCAGCTTCTGGACCTCTCTTTGGCCATTGCGTCCTCTGGCCCGAGGTCAGGGAAGGCCGGGGCGCTCTGGGGCCAGGCAGGCAGGAGGCCGAGGCATGGAGGGGGAGGCCGACCAGGGAGACCAGGGGGCCGATCCCTCCCCAGCTCTCGAAGGCTCACTGAGGCTCCAGCGGGACATGCTGGGGTCCGGGGGCGGTGAGCAGGTCATCAACGAGTGTAGACGCCAGGGAGGGCCACGTGCCCAGAGGCCATGTCTCAGCTCAGCACTTCGATTTAAAGCCACATGTTCAGCCAGTCACAGACCAGGGGTCTCCAGGGCCACCCTGTAGAGGGAGGACGCAGTCAGTCACAGGCCTGGGTGGCCCCAGCGCAGGACAACTCCTGGAACCTAAATCTCTGGGTGGAGGGTGGGGCCTGGATCTCCCTTGGCTGTGTCTGCACCTTTCCTCTCATACACAGTGTGTCCTCCCTGGTGAGGGGCCTTTGTGGCCAGTCGGCTAGCTCTTGAGGTGTCTCCACTGGCAGACTGGGTCCCCCCAATGCAGACCTTGGCTTCCATAGGTGTTGGATGCGGGCAGTGGTGCTTGGGGAAGGGCTGGGTGAGCATGGCTGGTCCTGAGGGCTTGCCACCTCCATCTATCTACTGGGGAGCCTGAGCCTGGCTGGTCCTATTCTGGCTGAAGGAAACCAGAGGAGACTCCTCACTGTCTTGCAGTGTCACAAAACAGATTCAGGAAATTACTGACTGTGGCCAGGGGCAGAGCTCACACCTGGCTTCCCTGAATGTAGCGAGACCTCTTCTCTCCACAAATAAAGACAAAAAATGAAAAAATGACCTCAGGGTCATTCCTGTGGGCAGGGCTTGGAAGGGGCAGGGTCTGTACTTCCTGTGGGCAGGGCTTCCCCTCTAATCAGAGTTAGATTTCCAACACTTTAGACCTTCCAGGCCAGGAAAGACCCCCCCACGGAGATGTCTGCCCTGTGTGAGCAGGTTCAAGGGATGACAATTGGCATGAAAAGAGACAAGGAGATGCCCGAGGATGGGCCAGGCCACCGTGCACCCAGGAAAGGCCTCTCCAAGAAGCCTCTGCACCCCAGTGTAGACCAAAGAGACAAGATTAAGGGGCCGGGTGGGGCTCTCCAGCCCAGGGGTCACATCCACGCCCCTCCCGGAGGTGGGCCTGAAGTAGTGGACAGCTGCATTCTCCACGTGGACCTGACATGGATACCCTGCCTCCTGTGTGCCCAGGACTCCAGAGCTCGGCTGAGCCACATGAGGGGCCTCAGAGGCTGAAGGCCTTGGAGGAGGAGCCTGGAGTAAGTTGCTCCCCACTCTCTTCTGGCCTCTTCTCGGGGCCAGAGACGTCCTGGGCCCTGAGAGAGGACAGTTTCCTCAGCAGTCAGCTCCAGGAGCCCAGGGCATCTGTGAGGCCTCCAAGGTGGAGGAAGAGGACACCCCCAGACAGAGGGGAAGCAGGGAAGGGCTTGGTCATCATGCACGACTCCTGGTGAGGGCCCTGGTCCCGGGACAGGTACCTGCTTGACCCTGAAACTGGAAAGTGAGGGACCAGTGCGGGGGAGGGGAGGCTACTGGACACCCAGGGCTTCCCCCTCTGGTGTCCCTGCCACTGCCTGTGAGAGCCATCTGCCTGCTGTCTAGCCCTCCACCTTCAACCAATGAATCCCCCATCCCACCTGGCATCCCTGGCACCTGGCACAGCCAGGTCCTCGTATTGGCTGCACCAGGTCATGTGACCACACCCAAGTCAGGAAGTGACCACCTGGAAGCAGAGGCTCCAGCCCTGCCACGGCCCCTGCCGGAGAGTCAAATGACCACTAGCCCCAGTGTGGTTGTGGCAGACCTTGCCTGGGGAGGGCAGGACCCTGGAGTTGTCCCCGTGAAGTCCCCAGTGCCTGGACACAGGGTGGGTGCCCAGGACCATCTATGGACCCCTGTGTCATGAAGGAATTGGGGATGTGAGAGCTGTGGGCTCTTTTTGGTTTTTAAAGTTTTTCTGTTTTCTTTGGTCTTTGTTTTTGTTTTTTCGAGTTGGAATCTCACTCTGTCACCCAGACTAGAGTGCAGTGGCATACTCACGGCCACCCCAGCATCAAACTGCTGAGCTCTGGTGATCCTTCCACCTTAACCTTCCAAGTAGCCAGAACCACAGGTACATGCTACCACGCCCGGCTAACTTTTTAGTGTAGAGACAAGGTCTTGCCAAGTTGCCCAGATAGTCTCAAACCTGCAGGCTCAGGCAATCCACTAATCTTGGCCTTCCAAAATGTTGGGATTATAGGCTGAGTCACCGAGCTGGCCGTTTTTCTGGTTTTTTAAACAGCTTTACTGAGGCAGAGTTCACACACTACACAATTCACCCATCGAAGGTATCCGATCCCATGTGGATTTTAGTGCATTCAAAGGCATGTTCAGCCATTGCTACTGTCCCTTTTGTGGTATTTTCATCACCCTGGAAAGGATTCCTGCAATGGCTGGGCACAGTGGCCACGCCTGTCATCCAGCACTTTGGGAGGCCAAGGTGGGAGGATCACTTGAGCCCAAAAGTTGGAGACCAGCCTGGACAATGGCACCACATTGCTGTGTCCTTGAGTGTTGGAAGAGTCTGGTTTCCAACCTTCTCAGTGTTTGGTTTCCCAGTGAATGGCCTTCTTTGTTAAGGGTGCCTTATTAACTGGCCTTCCTCTGTGAATGGTGCCTCACTGACTGGATCTCCTGTGTGATGACTACAACAGTGACTAGCCCTCCTCCGTGATGGGTGTCCCAATTACTGGCTCTCTTCTGTGATGGTTGTCACATTATCTGAACCTCCTCCATAATAGGTGTTCAAGTGACTGGACTTCTTCTATGATAGGTTCCCCAGTGTCTGATCCTCAACTGTGACGGGTACCCCCGTGATAGTCCCTCTTCAGTGATCTTTGTCCCTAAGACAGGACCTCATTCATAGTGGGTCCTCTGGTGAATGATCCTTCTCTGTGATGGGTGCCCCAGTGACTGACCCTCCTTGAAGATTAATCCCCCAGTGAATGGCCCTCCTCTGCAATTGGTGACATAGTGACAAACACTAAATTGTGCTGAGGTCATAGGGACTAGCCCTCCTCTGTGGCGCATGCCGTTGTGACTGGACTTCCTGTTCGATGGGTGCCACAGCGACTTCCCGGATCACTGTTTCTCACTTACTGGGCCTCCGCCATAATGGATGGCTGATTGACTGGCCTTTCTTTGTGATGGGTGTCCCAGTGACTCCACTTCCTCCCTAATGTGTGCCCATTGACTGGACCTCCCCTGTGACTGGTGGGCCAGTTGTTAACCTTTGAGTATGATGGGTGCCTCGGTGAATAGCCTACCTCTGTGATGGATATCACAGAGACTTGGCCTCCTCTATAATTGAGGCCCCAGTGACTGCAGCTCCTTTGTGATGAATGCCCCAATGACTAGACATCCTCTGTGATTGGAGCCCCAGTGACTAGCCCTTTTCTATTATGAGTTTTTATGTAACTGTGAATCCTCCAGATACCCTGGAGACTGGATCTATTCTGTGATTGGTGCCCCAGTATATGTGTCTTGTTCATTTGGGTACCACAGTGACAGGCCTTCTCTGTGATGGGTTTCCCAGTGACTGGGCCTCTTCCATAATAGGTGATCCCTTGACTGGGACTCCTCTGAGACACATGCCCCAGTGACTGACCCTCTTCCAAACTTGGTGCTCCAGGAGGTAACCTTCCTCTGTGATTGTTGTTCCAGGAACTAGGCCTCTTGCATAATTGGTGTCCCAGTGACTAGCACTCCTCTGTGATGAATGTTTCAGTGACTGGCTCTCCTTTGTGAAAAATGCCCTGGTAACACTCTATGATGGGTGCTCCAGTGATTAGCTTTTCTCTGTGATTGCTGCCACAGTGACTGGGTCTGCTAAATATTTATTGCATCAGAGATAACCCTCTTCCATTATGGGTACCCCAGTGATTGGTCCTCCTCTGTGATGGGAACTCCAGTGACTGGCCTTTTTCTGTGGTGAGTGCCTCAGTGACTGGCTCTCCTCTGTATTAGGCATGTCATTGACTTGTCCTCTTTCCTGATCATTGCTGCTGTGACAAGGCCTCATCTGTGATGTGTGTCTCAGTGACTGTCCCTTCTCTGTATTTGATGCCTTATTGACCAGTCTTCCTCTGTCATTGGTTTTTCAGTGATTGGATCTCATTTGTAATCTGTGCACCAATGACTGGCTCTCATCTGTGATGGCAACCCCAGTGACTTTCCTCCTCTGTGTTGGGTGTATCAGTAACTGGTTCTCCTCTGTTCTTGGTACCACAGGGACTAGTGCTCCTCTGTGAGGAGTGACCCGATGACCGGCCCTCCTCTCTGATGGTTAGTAGACCCTTTGTGATGGGTGCACAAGTGTCTGTTTCTCCTCTGTGATAGGTGCCTCAATGTTTGGCCTTCCTCTGTGATGATCCACCTACTGGCCCTCTTCTGTGAAGGTTGTCCCAGTGACCGGAATCCTCTGTGATGGGTGCCCCAGTGACTGCCTCTTCTTTGTGTTGGGTGTCTCAATAACTGACTCTCTTCTGGGATGAGTGTCACAGTGACTTGCTTTCTTCTAGGATGGATGGAAGAGTGATTAGTCTTTTTCTGTGATGGTTGCATCAGTGACTGACCCATCTTCATAATGAGTGTCCCAGTAACTGACTCTCCTCCAAAATGGGTTCCCCTGTGACCTGCCTTCCTCTTGATAATTGCCCGAGTAATGGACACTTCTCTGTGATGGGTGCCCCAGAGATAGGTCATCCTCCATAAGGGGTGCCCTAGTTACTGTGTTTTCTCTGTGATAGGTGCCTCAGTGTCCAGCCCTCCTCTGTGATGGGTGGCACAGACACTGATACTCCTCAGGGATGGGAGCCTCTGTGACTACACGATCTCAATTATGGGTGTCCCAGGACTGGGCTTCCTCTGTGACAGATGACCCAGTGAATAGCCTTCCTATGTGATGGGTACCCCAGTGACTGGTCCTCCTCAGTGATCAGTGTCCCAGTGACTGGACTTCCTTTATATGGGTTCCCCAGTTTTTGAACTTCCTCTGGGATTAGTGCCTCAGTTACCAGCCATCCTCTGTGATGGGTGCCTCAGTGAGTAGCCTCCTTCTGTGATAGGTGCCCCAGGTCTTGGCCTCCACCTAACGGGTACCCCAGTGATTGGCCTTCCACTCTGATGGGTGCCTCAGTGACTGACCTGCCACTGTGATAGATGAAGTAACAGTGCCTCCTCTGATGTGTACCCTAGTGACTAGCCCTCCCCTGTGATGGGTACCACACTGACTTTACCTCCTCTATGAGGTTTGGCTCAGTTACTGGACCTCATCTATGATCAGGGCTCCAGTAACTGAGCCCTACTAATGGCCCATAATATGTGGTTGCCTCACTTGCCTTCATAATGGGAGCTCCAGTGACTGGCCCTTCTCTGAGATGGGAGTGCCAGTGAGAGTGCCTCCTCCATAATGGGAGCACCTCTGACCAGCCCATCTCTGTGACTGTTCCTCCTCTTAATAGATGCCCCAGTGACTGATTATACTTTGTGATTGACCTCCTCTGTGATGAGTGCCCCAGCGACTGGCCCTACTCTGAAATGTGTGCTTCAATGACTGGCCCTCCTCTATGATAGGTGCCCCAGTGACTAGCCCTCACCTGTGATGGTTGCCTCAGTTACTGGCCCTACTCTGTGACACATGCCTCAGTGACTGGTTCTCCATTGTGGTTGGTGCTCCAGTGACTTGTTCTCCTCGATCATGAGTGCCCCAGTGAATGGTCTCCTCTTTGTTGGTTACCCCAATGACTGTCCCTCCACTGTTATGGATTTACCAGGGAATGGCTTCCTCTGGGATGGATGACCCAGTGACTGGCTTTCCTCTGTGATGGGTGTCCACTGACTGGTTCTCCACTGTGTTGAGTGTTACAGAGACTGACTATCTTCTTTGAGGTTATGCTAGTGATTAGCCTTTTCTGTGAGGGTTGCCTCAGTGACTGGCCCTCCTTTGTTCTGGGAGCTCCAATGACTGACAATCCTCTGTGATTGGAGTCCTATTAAATGCACCTCCTCCATAACAGGAGCACATGTGATTAACCCACCTCTGTTATGTGTGTCCCAGTGACTGGCTCTCCTCCAAAATTGATGTCCCAGTGACTCACCTTCATCTGTGATGGGCGTCCTAGTAATTAACCATTCTCTGGAATGGGTGAACCAGTGATTTGCCCTCATCCATAACGGGTGCCCTATTTACTGGTTTCTCCTATGCTTCCATGTTTTGCCTTCCTCTGATGGATGACCCAGAGACTGGTTTTCCTCTGTGATGGGCGCCTCAGTATCTATCCAACCTTGGTCATGGGAATGCCCATGAATGGGCTTCCCCAGTGATGGCTGGCCCAGTGACTAGACCTCCTCTGTGTTGGGTGCCCCAGTTATCAGGCCTCCTCTGTAATGAGTGCCCCATTAACTGGCCCTCTTCTTTGATTTGTGTCTCAGTGATTGGTTCTCCTTCAAATAAGTGCCCTAGTGTCTGGGCCTCCTCTGGAGTGTGTGCCTCAGTAACTAGCCATCCTCTGTGAAAGAAGTCTCAGTGACTAATCTCCCTCTCTGATGGGTGCCTAAGTGACTATGTCTCCTTTGTGATAGATACCCCAGTGACTAGCCCTCCCTTGTGATGGGCACCACACTGACATTGCCTCTTCTGTAATGGCTGCCCCAGTTACTGGCCCTCCTCTGTGATCAGTGCCCAGGTGACAGAGCTCTCCTAATGTGTGCCCCAGTGATTGGCCCTCCTCTGTGATGGTTACCTCAGTGACTGGCCCTCATTTGTGATGTGTATCTCAGTGCCTGGTTCTCCTCTCTGATGGTTGTCCCAGTGACTGGCTGTCCTCTCTGATGGGCCCCAGTGAGTAGCCTTCTTCTGAGATGGGTATCTCAGTGGCCCTCCTCTATAATGTGTGCCCCAGTGGCAGGCACTTCTCTGTGATGAGTGCCTAAGTGACTAGCCCTCTTCTGTGAGGGTGCAATGACTGGCCCACCTCTGTGATAAGTGCCCCAGTGACTGGACCTCATGCATAATGGATGCCCTATTGACTAACTTACACTTGTGTTGGATGCCCCAGTGTCTGGCTCTCTGTGATGGATGTCCCAGTGACTGACTCTTCTCTCCTATGGTTGCCCCTGTGACTTGGTCTCCTCCATAATGGGCGCCACAGTGACTGGCTTTCCTTTATGATTGGTACCCCAGTGACTGGCGGTCCTCCATAATGGTTACCCCAGGGATTAGCTCTCCTCAGTGATGTGTGTTCCACTTACTGAACTTCCTCAATAATGGGTACCCCAGTGACTAACCCTCCTTTGTAACGGATATCCCTGTGAATGGGATATACCTTTGTAATGGATGTCACAGTGTCTGGCTCTCCTCTGTAATGGGAGTCTCAGTGACTGACCCTTCTCCATGATGGGTGGCCCAGTGACAAGACTTCCTTTGTGATGTATGTCCCAGTGACTAGCCCTCCTCTGTTATTCATGTCTTTGTGACTGGCCCTCCTTTGTCATGGGTGCCACAGTGACTGGTCCTGATCTGTGATGGATACCCCAGTTACTGCCCATCCTCTGTAATGGGGGCCTGAGTGACTGTCCCTCCTGTTTGATACATGTCCCAGTTACTTATTCTCGTCTGGGATAATCATCCCATTGTCTAGCTCTCCTTCAAAATTGGTGCCCCAGTGATTATCCCCTCCGTGATGGGTGACCAGTGACTGGTGGCTCTCCTCCAAATGGGATGCCCTAATGACTCGCTATCCTCCGTGATGAGTGCCCCACTGACTGGCCTTCCTTTGTGGTCAGTGTCTCAGTGACTGGCCTCCTCTATATTGTTGCCCCAGTGACTGACCCTCTACATATGGGTGCATATCGTTAGTGTTCCTCCTCAGTGATTGGTGCCCAGTGACTGACCCTCTACCATAATGGTACCCCTGTGAAGGGTATCCCACTTACTGGTTCTTCTCCGTAATGGGTGTGTCAGTAACAGAACCTCTTCTGTGATTGCTGCTTCAGTGACTGCCCTTCATATATTATGAATGCCCAATGACTTGTCCTCCTCCTTGGTGTGTTTCAAAGTGACTATGCCACCTCCATAATTGCTACTCTATTGACTGGCTCTCTGTGATGGGTGCTGCTTGGACTAGCCCTCTTCTGTGAAAAATGCCCAAGTAGTAATCCTACTTAGTGATGAGTGCCACTATGACTAGGTTTCCACTGTGATCTCTGCCCCAGTGACTAATTCTTTTGCACAATGACTCCTCCTCCTCCATTAAGGGTGCCCCAGTGACTGTGTCTTCATGGTGCTTTGTACCCCAGTGACTGACCCTCATCCATAATGGGTGCCTAGTAATTAGCCTTTTTTGTGATATGTATCTCAGTGACAAGTTCTCTTTTTTGATGGTTGTTCTGGGGAGTGGCCCTTTTCAGTGATTGGGGCGACAGTGACTGGCCCTCCTCTGTGATAGTTGTTGCTATGGTGAGCCATACTCTGAAAGGAGTGCCCCACTGACTGACCTTCCTATGTTAGTGGTACCACAGTGACTACTCTTCCTCTGTGTGCAAGTCCCATCGAAGAGTCCGCCTCTGGAATTGGTGTCCACATGACTAGCCTGCTTGGTGATTGGTGTTCCAGTGACTGGCCTTCTTCTATGATAGATGCTCCAGTGACTGACCTTTCTGTCTGATGACTGCCTCAGTGATTGTCCCTCCTTTATGTTTCAAGTCTTAATCCCTGGTCCTCCTCTGTGATCAATACTCCAATGACTGACTCTCCTCTGTGATGGTGCCCCAGTGACTTGTCTTCCTCCATAATTGGTGCCCAGTGACTAGTCCTCCTCTGTAACCGGAGTCCCAGTGACTAGGCCTCCTCAATAACGGGTGCCCCAGTAACTAGTCCAGCTCTGTGATGGGTGTCCCAATGATTGCCTTCCCCTGTGATGGATGCCAAAGTGACTGGCCTTCTTCATTAAGTCTGTCCTAGTGATTGGCCTCTTCTCTGATTTTCCTTCCCCAGTGATTTTCCTTCCTCTCTGATGAGTTCCCAGTGACTGACTCTTTTCTGTGATAGGTGCACCAGCGATTAGCCTCTGAGATGATTGTCTCAGTGGCTGGCCCTTCATCATAATGGAAACCCCAGTGACTGACACTCCTTTGCAATGGGAGTCCCAGTGAGTGGTCCTACTCCATAATGGGTGTACCTGTGACTAGTCCACCTCTGTGATGCATGTCCCAGTGACTGACTTTCCTCCAAAATGTGTGCCCCAGTGACTAGCCTTCCTCTCTATGGGTGCACCAGTAAATAGCATTTTGCTGTGTTGGTTGCCCCAGTGATTGGCCCTCCTCCATGATGGGTGCCCCAGTTACTGGCTTTCCTTTGTGATGGGCGCCTTAGTATCTAGCACTCCTAAATGATGGGTGTCCCAAAGACTGCCCCTTCGTTCTGAGGGGTGCCCATATTCTGTTTGGGTGCTTAAGTGGCTGTGCTTCCTGTGTGATGAATGCCCCGGTGACTAGCTCTCCTCTGTGATGGATGCCCCAAAGACTTTTCCTCCTGAGGGTTCCCTCAGAGACTACCCATATTCTGTTTGGGTGTTAAAGTGACTTAACTTCTTATGTGGTGAATGCCCCAGCGAATAGCCCACCTTTGTGATTGGTGACCTGGTGATTGGTACTCCTTCAATTGGGTGCTCCTGTGTCTGGACCTCCTCCAGTTAGGTGCCACAAGACTGGCACTCCTCTATGATGGGTGCTTCCATGACTGGCCTGCTTCTGGGATCGGTGCCTAAGTGACTGTGTCTCCTCTGTAACAGGTGTCCCAGTGACTAGCCCTCCTTTATAATGGATACCACACTGGCTTTGCATCCTCTGTGATTGCTGCCCAGTTACTGGCCCACTTCTGTGATGGGAATCACATGACTAGGCCTCCTTCATAATAGGTGTCTCAGTGACAGGACTCCACTGTGATTGGTACCCCAATGACTGGTCAACTTTTGTGATGCGTATCACAGTGACTGACCCTCCTCTTTATTATGTTCCCAAGTGATTGACACTTCTCTTTTATGGGTCCCTCAGTGACTGGCTCTCTTCTCTCATTGGGGCTCCAGTGACTCGCTGTCCTCTCTGATGGTTTCCCTATTGACTTTGTCTCTTCCATAATGGGTGCTCAGTTAGTTGTCCTAGTCTGTGATGGATGCTATAGTGACTGTGTCTCCCATTATGGGTGCCCCAGTTACAGGACTTCCTCAGTGATTGGTGCCCCGGTGATTGGGGATTCTCCATAAAAAATGCTGCACTGAGGGATCCCCTCCTTTTGGGTGCCTCAGTGTCTGGCCTCTCTGATTCCTGCCCCGGTGTCTGGCCCCATCGATAGTGGTTGACCCAGTGACTAGCACTCCTCTGTGATGTGTGTCTCACTTACTGGACCTCCTTTATAATGGGTGTCCCAGTGACTGACCCTCCTTTGTGCTGGATATCCCAGTGACTGGGATTCTTCCAAATATGCTTCCAAGTGATTAGACCTCCTCTGTGATAGGTGCCTTGGTGACTTGCCTTCATATATGATGGGTGCTCCGGTGACTAGTCCTACTCTGTGTTAGATGTTCTAGTGTTTGGACCTTCTCCATAGTGGGTGCCCCAGTGACTGGCCCTGCTCTGTGATGGGTGTCCCAGTGATTGGTAATTCTTCATTTGGGTGTTTCGATGTCTGGAGCTCCTCTGGGATGGGTGTCTCAGTTACTTGTCCTTCTTTCTGATGGATGTGATGGGTGTCCCAGGACTGAGCCTTCCATTAATGAGTGCCCCAGTGACTGGCATTCCTCTGCGCTGGGTGCTTCAGTGACTGATCTGCCTCTGGGATAGGTGCCTAAGTGGCTGTGCCTCGTCTGTAATAGGTGTCCCAGTGACTAGCCCTCCTCTGTAATGGATACCATACTGATTTTGCCTCCTCTGTGATGGCTGCCTCAGTTTCTCATGCTCCTCTATAAGGGGAGTTACATTGACTAGGCCTCCATAATGAATGACCCAGTGACTAGATGTCCTCTGTGATTGGTACCACAATGGCTGGCCATCTGTTTTGAGGGATATCACAGTTTCTGAACCCCCTCTATATTATATCCCCAAGTGGCTGACACTCCTTTTTGATGGGTTCCCCCGTGACTGAATTTCTGTCTTTTTTTTTTTTTTTTTGAGTTGGAGTCTCACTCTGTCACCCAGACTGGAGTGCAGTGGCTGCTCCTGGCCACCACAGCCTCGACCTGCTGGGCTCTGGTGATCCTTCCGCCTCAGCCTTCCAAGTAGCCGGAATTACAGGCGTGTGCTACCATGCCCGGCTGAGTTTTTGATTTATTGTAGAGATAAGGTCTCGTTGCCCAGGTCTCGAACCCGCGGGCTCAGGCAATCCACTCACCTCAGTCTCCCAAAGGCGCGGAATTACGGCTGAGCCACCAAGCCCGGCTTGGATTTCTTATCTGATTTTTGTTCCAGGGACTGACTCTCCTCTCTGATGTTTTCCCCAATGTCTTGCTGTTTTCCATAATTACTGGTTACCGGGTCTCTTCTGTGATTTGTTCCACAGTACCTTTGGCTCCCATGATGGGTGCCTCAGTGACTGACCTTCCTCTGTGATTGGTGCCCCAGTGACTGGGTTTCCTCTATAATGGGTGCTACAGTTTCTGGCTCTCCTCCACATTGGGTGCCCCAGTGCCCATGCCTCACTGATTGGTGCCCGAGTTATTAGCGCTCTTCCATAGTGGTTGCCCCAGTGACTAGTGCTCCTCTGTGAAATGTGTCCCACTTACTGATCCTCTTTGATAATAGGTGTTTAGTGACTGTCCTGCCTTTGTGATGGCTGTCCAAATGGCTGGAATTCTTCCAAAATGTGAGTCCCAGTGACTAAATCTCCTCTGTGAAAGATTAACCAGTGACTTGCCTTCATATATGACGGGTGCTTCAGTGACCAGCCCTACTCTGAGTTAGGTGCCTTAGGGCTTGGTATTCTTCCATAATGGGTGCCCCAATGACTGGGTCTTTTCTGTGATTGGTGATCCAATGACAGGCCATACTCTGTGATGGGTGCTCTGGTGAATATCCATCATTTCTGATGGGTGGCCTAGTAACTGGCCTTCCATCCAAATGGGTGCCTAAGTTATGGCCTTCTTCTCTGATGGATATTCCAATTTCTGGGCTTCCTCCATAATGGATTGCCCAGGTACTGGCCCTACTCTGTGATGGGTGTCCCACTAACTTGTCTTTCTTATTAATTGGTGCTCCATTAACTGGGCCTTCTCTGTGTTTGGTGACCAAGCGACCTTTCTCCACTGGCCTTTCTTATTAATTGGTGCTCCATTGACTGGGACTCCTCTGTGTTTGGTGACCAAGTGACTTTCCTTTCTCCAAATTGGGTACCCCAGTGACTCGCCCTCCTCTGTGATAAGTGTTCCAGTAATTAGGCTTCCTCCATAATTGATGTCCCAGTTTCTATATTGGGTTCTCCAGTGACTATCTTCTCTGATGAATGTCACAGTGACTGGCTATACTCCGTGAAATGTGCACCAGTGATAGTGCACCTCTGTGATAAGGCCCAAATGACTGGGCCCCCTGTATCATGGCTGCCGTGGTGACTGGTCCTCTTCTATGAAAGATGCCTCGGTGACTGATCCTTCTCTGTGATGAATGTCCCACTAAATAGTTTTCCTCTGCAAATGCTGCATCAGTGACTTGGTCTCCTACATAATGGGTGCGCCAAAGACTAGCCCTCCTCCATTAGGGTTTCCGCAGTGATTGGTCCTCCTCAGTAATTGGTGCTCCAGTGACAGTCTCTCCTCACTAATGTTTTCCCTAGTGACTAGCCCTTCTCTGTGACAGGTGTCCCGGAGATCTGGGCCTTCTGCATAATGGGTGCCCAAGTGACAAGCACTTCTTTGTGATGGGTGTCCCTGTGTCTAGCCCTCATTAGTGATAGATGCCTGAGTGATATGCCCTCCCCTGTGAACATTGTCCCTGTGATAATTGCCATCCTTCATAATGGGGGTCCCAGTGACTGGCCTTCCTCCATAATGGGTATCCCAGTTACTGGTTCTCCTCTGTGATGGGGGCCACAGTCAGTTGCCATCCTCCATGATGTGTGCCCTAGAGACTGATACTCCTTTCTGGTGGTTGTCCCAGTGAATGGGCTTCTTCTGTGATCGGTGCCCAATGACCTGGGGCTCCTCTGTGATGGGTTACCGAGTAAGTGGCCCACATCTGTTATTGACCTTCTTTCTATTGGATGCCCCAGTGACTGGGCCTTCTCTGTGATGGGTGCCACACAAACTGTCCCTTGTCTGTGTTAGGTGTCTCAGTGACTGGTTTTCATTTGTGATTGATGCCCAATTGACTAGACCTCCTCTGTGAAAGGTGCACCAGTGATTGGGTCTCCTCCTAATGGTGCCACAGTGACTGACGCAGCTGCATGTTGGGTGCATCAATGGCTGGCCCTCCACTGTGATAGGTGAACCACTGAATGTGCCTTCTCTGTGATGGGTGCCTCAGTGACAGGTCCTCCTCTGTAATTGGAGTCCCAGTGACTGAGTCTGCTCTTAACGGGTGCTCCAGTGTCTAGCCCTCTGTGATGGGTACTTCAGTGACTGGGTCTCCTCTGTGATGGGTGCAACAGAAACTGGCTCCCCTCCATAATGGTTATCCCAGTGAGTGGTTCTCCTTTGTGATGTATGTCCCAGTGACTAACCTTCTGTGTTGGGGCCCCACTGACTGGTCCTCCTCTATAATATGTGTCCCAGTGACTGGTCCTCCTCTGTGATGTGTGTCTCATCGACTGGTTCTCCTTTGTAATCGATGCCCCAGTTATTGGCCATCATCTGTGTTGGGTTACTCGGTGACTAGCCTCCTCTGTGTTGGGTGCCCAGGCACTGGTCCTTCCCTGTGATAGCGTCCCCATGACTGGCCTCTTTTTTGATGGGTGTCCAAATGACTGTCTCTCCTCTTTGATTGGTGCCCTAGTGATTGGCTCTCCTCTGTAATGTTTCTCCCAATCTAGCCTTCTGTGATGGCATTCCCATTGACTGGCCCTCCTCTATAAGATGTGCCCCACTGACTGGCCCTCTTTTATGATGGGTACCCCAGTGAATGGCCTCCCCAGTGACTGGCCCTCCACTGTGATAGGTGTTCCAGTGACCAGCCTACTCTGTGATGAATGCCTCAGTGATTTCATCTTCTCTTTGATGGGTGCTACAGTGACTTCCCTTCTTTGTGATGGGTGTCTCAGTGACGCTTTCTTCTGTTTAGGGTGCCCCAGTAATTAACCTTCTGCAACGTGTTCACCATTGCCTGGTTCTCATCCATAATGGGTGCATGAGTGACTAGCCCTCCTCTGCACTGGGAGTCCCAGTGACTGGGCTTCCACAATAATGGGTGTCCCAGTGAATAGCACACATCTCTGATGTGTGTCCCAGTGGCTAGCCCTCCTACAAATTAGGTGTCCTAGTGAATAGCACACTTCTGTGATGGGTGTCCCAGTGGCTAGCCCTTCTACAAAATGGGTATCCCAGTTACTGGCTCTCCTCTGTAATGGTTGCCTCAGTGACTAGGCTTACTTTGTGTTAGGGGATCCAGGGACTGATTCTTCTTGGTATTGAATGCCCAAGTGACTGGTCTGCCTCTGCTATCAGTTCCCTAATCACTGGTCCTCCTTTTTTTTTTGAGTTGGAGTCTCACTCTGTCACCCAGACTGGAGTGCAGTGGCCACTCCCGGCCACCGCAGCCTTGGCCTGCTGGACTCTGGCGATCCTTCCGCCTCAGCCTTCCAAGCAACTGGAACTACAGGCGTGCGCTACCATGCCCAGGTGATTTTTGATTTATTGTAGAGATGAGGTCTCACCAAGTTGCCCAGGCGGGTCTCAAACCCGCGGGCTCAGGTCATCCACTCAGCTTAGCCTCCCAAGGCACTGGGATTACAGGCTGAACCACCGAGCCCGGCTGGCCCTCCTTCTAATAGGTGCTCCAGTGGCAGGGCCTCCTCTTTGACGGGTGTCCAAGTGGCTATCTTTATTTTGTGATGGGTGCACCAGGGACTGGGCACTTTTTATAATGGGTAACCCGATGACTGGCCCTCTGTGATGGGTGCTTCAGTGAAGGGGTGTCCTCTGAGGGGGTTCCCAGTGACAGTTCCTCCCAGTGACTAGCCCTCCACAGTGATGGGACCCACAGGGACTGGGCATCAGGTTTTATAGGTTCCTCAGTGAAAGATTTTCCCCTGTGAGTTACTGTGAGCACCAGTGACTGAGCCTTCTCCTATGTGCCCCAGTCACTGACACTTATCTGTGATGGCTGCCACAGTGACTAGCCCTTGTCATAATGTGTGCATCAGTGACTGGCTCTCCTTTGTGATGGGAGCCACAGTTACTGTTTCTACTCTTTGTTTGACCCTCCACCATAATGGGAGCCCTAGTCATTAGCTCTCTTCTGTGGTGGGTGTCTCAGTAATTGGGCCTCTCCCATAATGAGTGTCACAGTTACTAGCTGTCCTCTATTAGTGGTGACCCAGTGACAGGGTTTCTTCTGTAATGGTTGCCCCAGTGACTGGTCCTTCTCTGTAATGGTTGCTCCAGTGACTAGCCCACTTCTGTGATGCATGTCCCACTTACTTGTTCTCCTCCATAATGGGTGCCCCAGGTATTGGTCTTCCTTTGTGAAGGGTGTTCCAGTGACTGGATCTCCTCCCTAATGTGTGTCCTGGTGACTGGGCCTGCTCTGTGATTGGTGGCTCATTGAATGGCCTTCATATATGATAGGTGCCCAGTTACTAGACCTCATCTTTGTTGGGTGTCACAATGACTGGGACACCTTCACAACGGATGCCCAAAAGTCAGAGTCTCCTCAGTGATTGGTTCCCCAAAGACTGGCAATCCTCTGTGATGTGTGCCCCAGTGACTAGCCCACTTATGTGATGGGTGTCCTAGCAAATGGGCTTCTTCCAAAATGGATGCCCCTGTAACTAGTCATCTTATGTGATGGGTGCCACACTTCCTGGGTCTTCTCCATAATGGGTGCCCCAGTAACTTGCCCTTCTCTGTGATGGGTTCCCTACTGACTGGGTCCTTTCCATAATAGGTTCTACAGTGACTGAACCCTGTTTGTGATTGATGCAACAGTGACTGGGCTTTCTTCAAACTGGGTGCCCCAATGACTAGCCCTTGTTCATAATTGGAGCCTCAGTGCCTGGCTGTCCTATATGGTGGGTATTCCAGTGATTGCTTCTTCTCTGTAATAGATGCCCTAGTGACTGAGTGTCCTCTGTGATTGGTGGCTGAGTGACTGACCTTCATATATGATTAATGCCCCAGTGACTTGCCCTCCTCTGTGATGTGTACTGCAGTCACTGACCCTACTGTGTTATGGGTGTCCCAGTGACTGCATCTACTCTGTGATGGGTGCCCCAGTGGCTGACCCTCCTCTGTTATGGGAGCCCTAAAGACTGCTCCTTTTCTGTGATGGCTGTCTTAGTATTTCCTCTCTTCTGTGATGGGCTACCCAGTGACTATACAACCTCTTGGTGGGTGTGACAATAATTAGCCCTCTTCTGTGAGTGGTGTTCCTGTGTCTGGCTCGCTTGTGTGATGGGTGTCCCAGTGACAGGCTCACTACTGTGATGCATGCCACAGTGACTAGGCCACTTCTGGGATGTGTGCCTCAGTGACTGGGCTTCCTCTGTCATGGGTGCCCCAGTGATTGAGCCTCCCCTATGATGGTTGTCACCTCCTCTGTGAAAGGTGCACCAGTGATTGGGTCTCCTCCTAATGGTGCCACAGTGACTGACCCAGCTGCATGTTGGGTGCATCAATGGCTGGCCCTCCACTGTGATAGGTGCACCACTGAATGTGCCTTCTCTGTGATGGGTACCTCAGTGACAGGTCCTCCTCTGTAATTGGAGTCCCAGTGACTGAGTCTGCTCTTAATGAGTGCTCCAGTGTCTAGCCCTCTGTGATGGGTACTTCAGTGATGGGTGCAACAGAAACTGGCTCCCCTCCATAATGGTTATCCCAGTGAGTGGTTCTCCTTTGTGATGTATGTCCCAGTGACTAACCTTCTGTGTTGGGGCCCCATTGACTGGCCCTCCTCTATAATATGTGTCCCAGTGACTGGTCCTCTTCTGTGATGGGTGTCTCATTGACTGGTTCTCCTCTGTAATCGATGCCCCAGTAATTGGCCATCATCTGTGTTGGGTTACTCAGTGACTGGCCTCCTCTGTGTTGGGTGCCCAGAGACTGGTCCTTTCCTGTGATAGGTGCCCAGTGATGACTGCCTAGCGACTGAACTTCTTCTGGGATGTGTTCTCAGTTATTATGCCACCTCTGTGATTGGTGTAATAATGACTGGTTGTCATCTGTGATGGGTGCCTCAATGAATGGCATCCATGATGATCAGTAACACATTGACTGACCTTCCTCTGTGATGAGTGACCCAGTGACTGGTCCATCTCCACAATTAGCGTCCCAGTGACTGACCATCTTCTGTGATGGGTATCCCATTGACTAGCTCTCCTCCGTGATAGGTGACCAAGTGATTTGGCCTTGTCTGTGATGGTTGTTCCAGTAACTGGTCCTCCTCAGTGATGAGACCTCAGTGACTGGATTTTCTTTATGATGTGCACCCCAGTGACTAGCCCTCCTCTGGGAAAACTTCCTCTGTTGTGGGTGCCCCAGTGACCGACCCTCATCTGTGATTGATGCCCTTGTGACTGGCATTCTCTCAATTGGGTTCTTTTGATGGGTGCCTCAATGACCAGGCCTCCTCTGTGATTGGTGCCCCCATGACTGGGCTTCTTCCTAATGTGTGCCCCATTGACTGGGTGTCCTATGAGATTGGTGCCTCAGGGACTGACCTTCCTTTGTGATGGGTGCCCCTGTGACTGCATCTCCTAAATTATGAGTGCCTTATGGCTGGAAATCCTCTGTGATGGATGCCCCACTGACTAGCCCACACCTACCATCAATGCCCCAATTACTGTTTCTCCTTTGTCATCACTTTGTGATCTTCTTTGTGCTCCAGTGACTAGCCCTCCTCCATAATGAGTGCCATAATGACTAGACTTCTTCCATCATGGGTGCTCCAGTGACTGGCTTTACTCTATGATGCTTTCCCAGGGACTGACCCTCCTCTGTGATGGGTACCCCAGTGAGAGGTCCTAAAATGGATCGGTACCTGTGACTGGCCCTCCTGTGATATGGTTACTTCAGTGAATGTCTGTCCTGTTTGATGGTGCCCCAATGACTGTTCTACTTCTGTGATAGGTGCCCCAGTGAATGGCCCTGCACTGTGATAGATGCTCCAGTGCCTGGCTCTCCTCTCTGATGGGTGCCCCAGTGACTAATATCTTTCTTCAGTGATGACTGTCCCAGTGCCTGGCACTTCTCTGTAATAGATGACCTACCCATGACTGACAATCCTCTGTGATATTTTCCACAGTGACTGGCCCTCCTCTGTGATTGCTGGCTCAGTGACTTGCTTCCTTTGTGAATGATGGCCCAGTTACTGACATTCCTCTATAATTGGTGCTCCAATGAGTGGTTCTCTTTGATTCATGTCCCAGAGTCTGACCCTCCTCTATGGTGGTTGTCCTGGTGACTGGTCCTCCTCTGTGAGGGGTGCCTTAGTGACTGGCTCTCCTCTGTGATTGGTGTCCCAGGAACTTTTCCTCCTTTGGGATGGGTGGCTCACTGATTGGTCCTCTTCTGAAATAAGTGCCTCAGTGACTGGTCCTCCTCTGGAATGGGAGCCTCTGTAAATGGTCCTCCTCTGCGATGCATGCCTCAGTGACTTGCTCTCCTCTCTGTTGGTGCCCTAATGACTTCTCCTCTGTGTTGGTGGAATGTGATTAGCCCTCCTATGTTTTGGATGTCCCAGTGACTGGATCTTCTCTGTAATGTTTGTCCCATTGACTAGCATTCCTCTATGATGGGAGTCCCACTTACTGTCCTTTGTCTGTGATAGTGCTCAGTGACTGGCCCTCCTCTGTAATCAGTATCCCATGACTGGACCTCCTCTGTGTTTGGTGTTTCAGAAACTGATCTTCCTTCATAATTGGTGTACTGTGACTAGCCCTCCTCTGTGATGGGTGCTCCAGTGACTGACTCACTTCCTTTATAGATGCCCCTGTGACTGCATCTCCCATAAAATGGGTGGTCCAGTGACTGTCCCTTCTCTGTGCAAAATGCCTCAGTGAATGACCCTCCTCCGTTTTGGGTGCCCCAGGGAACAACTTTCCTCTGTGATTGCTGCCCCAGTGACTGTGTCGCCTACATAATGTGTGCACCTGTGATTACTCCTCCTCCATTATGGATGTCCCAGTGACTGGGCCTTCTAAGTGATTGGTGACCCAGTGACTGACCCTATTCCATTATGGGTGCACCAGTGGCTTGGCCTCCTCAGTGATTCGTGCTTCAGTGACTGGCCCTCTTCCACAATGGGTGCCCTAGTGACTAGTAGTCTTCTGTGATGGGTTTCCCAGTAACTGGTCATCCTCCACAATGGGTGCCCCAGTGACATGCCCTTCTTTGTGATGGATGTCCCAGTAATTGTCCTCCTCAGTGATGGGTGCCATAGTGACTGTCTCTTTTCTGTGATAGCTGTCTCAGTTAATGACCTTTCTCTGTAATATTTGCCCCAGTGATGGACTCTCCTCTGCAATGTATGTCCCACTGACTAGGCCTACTTCATAATAGGTGCTCTAGTGACTGAGACTTCTCCATGATAAGTGCCCCAGCTACTGGTCATCCTTGATAATGGGTGCCCCAGTGGGAAGCCCTCCTCTGTGATGGGAGTTTTAGTAACTTGGACTCCTCAATAATGAATGTTCCAGTGACTAGCCCATATCTGTGATGAGTGGCCTAGTTACTGGACCGTCTCCATAATGAATGCCCCAGTAACTAACCCTCCTCTTTGATGGGTGACCCAGTGACTAGCCCTTATCTGTGATCTGTGATCAAGAGACTGGCACTCCCCTATAATGGGTGCCTCAATGACTGCCTCTCATCTGAGATGGATGCCACAGTGACTGGCCCTCCTCTGTGATGGTTGCACTAGTGACTGGTTCTCTTCTGTGAGGGGTGCCCCAATGACTGGACGTCCTTTGTGATTTGTGTCCTAGTGACTCTCTCTCCTCTGTGATGAATGCCCCAATAAGTAGCCCTACTCTGTGATGGGTGCCTCATTGAATGTTCCTCCTCTGTGATGGGTGTCTCAGTTACTGACTGTACTTTGTGATCAGTGACCCAGTGACTGTATTCCCTCTGTGATGGGTGCCACACAAATTGGCACTCCTCCATAATGAATGTCTCAGTGATTGGCACTTCTCCATAATGGGTGTCCCAGTAACTGACTCTCCACTCAGATGAGTATCCTAGTGACTGGCATTCCTCCAAAATAAATGCCCCACTTAGTGGGGCATTAGTGGGGGCCTCCTCTTTCATAGGTGCCTTAGTAATTGGACCTCCTTTGTGATTGGTGCCCCATTGATTGGCCCTCTTGGTGATGGGTGTTTCAGTCACTGTCCCTTCTTTAGGGTGGGTGTCTCACTGACTGGCGCTCCTCTGTGATTGGTGCCCTGGTGACCGGCTCTTCTCTGTACTCAGTGCCCCAGTGACTATCCCTCATCTATGATGAATACATCAGTGACTGGCTTCCTCTGTGTTGATTATCCAGAGACTGGCCCACCATTGTGATGCATGTCCAAGTGACTGGCTTCCTGTTGGATGGTTGCCCCCGTGACTGGCAGTCCTTTGTAATGGGTGTCCCAATGACTAGTTCTCCTCTGTTATGTATGGTCCAGTCACTGGCTTTCTTCTGTGATGGATTCCCTGTGATTAGCCTTCTGTGATGAGTCCACAATGACTGACCCTTCCACCTAATGATTGCCCAAGTGACTGGCCCTCCTCTGGGATGAGTGATCCTGTGACTTTCCCCCTCTTTAATGAGTGCTCCAGTGATTAGCCCACTTCTGTTAGGGGCGTCCCAGTGACTGGACTTCTTCCAAAATGGGTGCCCCAGTAACTTGCCCTCCTTTGTGATTGGTGTCCTAGTGACTCATCCACTTTTGGGATGGGTGCCCAAATGATTGCCCCTCATTCTAATGGGTGCCAAAATGGCTGGGCCTCCTTTGTGATGTGTGCCTCCATGAGTGGCCCTCCTCTGTGACAGGTGTCTCAGTGGTTGACTCTCCTCTGTGATGGGTGCCCCAGTTACTGTCCCTATTCTTTGATGAGGTCCCCCGTGACTAACTCACCTCTGTAATGGGTGCCCCAGTTACTGTCCCTATTCTCTGATGAGTTCCCCAGTGACTAACTCTCCTCTGTGATGGGTGTCCCAATGACTGAATCTTCTGTGATGGGTGTCCCAGGGATTATACTTCTGTGATGAGTGACCAATTGACTGTTCCTGCTCCATATTTTGTGTCCCAGGGACTGGACCTCATTCATAATGGGTGCTACAGTGACTAGTTCTCTTTTGTGATGGCTACCCCAGTGACTGACCCTCCATTATTGGAGGCCCAGTGATTGGATCTCCTCTGTGATGTGTGCCTCAATTACTAGCCCTCCTCAGTGATGGCTGCCCCAGTGACTGGCCTCCTGTGATGGCTGACCCAGTGACTCACCCTCCTTCATAATGGGAGCCCGTGACTGGTCTTCTTTGTGATGTGTGCAGCATTGACTAGCCCTCCAAAGTGCAGGCTGCCCCAGTGACCAGTCCTCCTCCATAATGGAAGCCCCAGTGACTGGTCAACCTCTGACAATGGTGCTTCAGGGACTAGACCTACTCTATGCTGGGTACTTCAGTTATTGACTCTCCTTTTTGAGGGACACCCCGTAACTGGCTCTTTGCTGGGATAGGTGCACAAATGAATAGGCCTCCTATGTCATGGATGCCTCTGCTACTAGCCCTCCTCTGTGATGAGTGCATCAGCTACAAGACCTCCTCTGTGATGGGTGCTCCAGTAACTAACCCTCCTCTGTGATGGGTATCACAGTGACTAGGCCTTCTCTGTGAGGGTGCCCCAGTAACAAGCCCTCCTCTATGATTGGTGCTCATTGATTGGCCCTCTCACTACCTGGTACCCCAGTGACTAGCCCTCCTCTGTGATGGGTGACTTGGTGATGGAGACTCCTCTGTGATGGGAGCCCCAGTGACTTGCTCTCCACAGTGGTAGATGCCCCAGTTATTGGTCGTCATCTGTGATGATTGTCCCAGTAACTGGCCATCCTCTATGATGGATGACACAGTGATTAACCTTTTTCTGTGACAGGCCTTCCTCTATAATGGGTGTCTCAAGAACTGGCACTCCTCTGTGATGGATGTGCCAGTCACTGCTCCTCCTCTGTGATGGGTGCTTCAGTGACTGGCCCTATTCTGTGATGGATGTACCTGCAACTAGCACTCTTCAGTAATGGGTGCCCTAGTAACTGGTGCTCCTCAGTGATGGATGCTCTGTAGCTGGCCCTGCTTTGTGATGGGTGTCATGGACTGAGACTCCTCTGTGATCTGTTTAACAGTGAATGGCCCCCCTCTTGATGAGTGCCCCAGTGAAAAGCCCTCCTCTGTGATGGGTGCCTCACTTACTGGTCCTCTTCTGTGATGGGTTCCTCAGTGACAGTGCCTCCTCCATATTGGGCAACAAAATAGCCCTCCTCTGTGATGGGTGCCCCAATTACTGGCTGTTTTCTTTCATGGGTGCCTCAGAGGTTGGCTCTCCTGTGTCATGTGTGTTTCACTGACTGGCTGTCTTCAGTGATGGATTCCCCAGTGAATGGAACTGCTCTATAATGAGTGGCCCAGTGACAAGCCCTTTTCTGGGATGGATATCCCAGTGATTGACCATCCTCTGATAGATACCCAGTGACTGGCCTCCTGTGTGATGGATTCCCCAGTGATAGTTTTCCTCTATGATTGCTGCCCCAAGGACTGTGTCCCTACAAAATGGGTGTCTGAGTGACTGCCCTTACAAATGGTTAGTGATTGGCCCATCACTGACTCACATCTGTGACACATGCACAAATGACTGACCTTCCTCTGTTATCGGTGCCCCAGTGACTGCTCCTCCTCTGTGATGGGTGGCCCAGTGACTGGCCTTCCTCTGTGAAGCATGCCTGACCTTATTTTGTGTTGGCTGTCCCAGTTTCAGGCCCTCTTCTGTGATGGGTGCCCCAGTGACTTCAGCTCCTCTGTTATGGGTTCTTTAGTGACCCGCCCTCCATTCTGATGGGTGTCCCAATTTCTGACCTTCCTTCATAATGGGTTCCCAAATCACTGGCCTTCCAGTGATTTTTGCGATTTGTTCCCCAATGACAAGCTCTCCTCTGTGATGGGTGTTTCAGTGACTAGCACTTCTCTGTGAAGTGGGCCTTTCTGTTTTGCCCTCACCTGTGATAGGTGCTACAATGAGTGGCCCTGCTTTATGATGGGTGCCCCAGTGCCTGCCTTTCCTCTGTGATGGGTGCTCCAGTTTTCAGCCCTCCTCTTTGATTGGTGCCCCAGTAATTCCTGGCACAGTGACTGGTTCTCCTCTGTGACATCTGCCCCAGTGATTTGGTCTAATCTGTGAGTGGTGCCCTAGCAACTAGACTTCTTCTGTAATTGTTGTCCCATTTATTGGTTCTTCTCTGTGATGTATGTTCCACAGACAAGCCCTCCTTATGATCAGTGTCCCAGTGCCTGGCCCTTCTCCATGTTGGGTACCCATGTGACTGGTCTTCCTCTGTGATGAGTGCCACAGTGACTGGTTCTCTAAGAATGGCTCTCCTCTGTAATGGGTGTGCCAGTGAAGTACACTCCTCTGGAAGGGTGCCTCAATGACATACTCTCCCCTGTTTTGAGTTTCCCAGTGAGAGGCCACCATCTATGATGGGTGCTCCAGTAACTACGCCTCCTCTTTTTTGGGTGCCCCAGTGACAGAACCTCCTCTCTGATTGATGCTCCACTTACTCGGCTTCCGCTAAAATGACTACAACAGTAACTGGGTCCTCCTCTCTGCTCAGTGTCCCAGTGACCGACTCTCCTCTGTGATTGGTGCGTCAGTGACAGGCCCTCCTCCGAATTGGGTGTCTCATTGACTGGCCCTCTTCTGTGATCAGTTTCTCAGTGACTGACCTTTTTGTAATTGGTGCCCCAGTTACTGGCCCTCTTTTGTGATGAGTCTCCCAGTGACTGGTCTCTGTGATGTGTGCCCAGTAACTGACCCTCCTCTGAGATGGATGTTTCAGTAACTGACTCTCTTCTATGATCTGTGCCCCAGTTATTAGCCTTATGCTGTGATTAATGCCTTGGTGACTAGCCATCCTCTAGGCTTTCCTCTAGAATGGGTGTCCCAGTTACTGGGCCTCATTATTAATGGATGCCTCAGTGACTAGCCCACTTCTGTGATTGGTGTTCCAGTGACTAGCCATTCTACAAAATGGGTGACCCAGTGACTCACCATCCTCTGCGATGGATGCCCTAGTGACTGGCCCTCCCAAGTGATGTATGCCCCAGTAATTGACCATCCTCCATAATGCGAAGCCCAGTTACTCTCTCTTCTGTGAGGGGTGCCTCGGATACTAGTCCTCCTTTATGATGGGTGCCCCAAAGTCTGGTTTTCTTTTGTGAAGGGGGCTTCCGTGACTCCCCATCTCCATATGTGCTCCATTGATTGGGCTTCCTCTGTAATGAGTGCCCCAGTGACTATCCCTCTTCTCTGATGGATGGCCCAGAGACGGGCCTCCTCTGTGATGGATGCCCTGTTGAATGGCCTCCTCTGTTATCTGAACCCAGAGACTGGTCCTGCTTCTATTGGTTGCCCCAGTAACTGGGCCTCTTCTGTGCTGGTGCTTCAGTGATGCTCCTTCCTCTGTTTTAGATGTATCAGCAACTGGCTTTCCTCTGTGATGGGTGCCCAAGTGACTAGATTTCTTTTGTAATCACTGCTCCAGTGACTGGGTCTCCTACATAATGGGTGTACTTATGACGAGTCCTCCTACGTTATTGGTGCCCCAGTGATCAGGCTTCTTTGGTGATTGGTACCTGAGAGACTGACCCTGCTACATAATGGATGCCTTAGTGACTAATCCTCATCTGTAATGAGTGGCCCATAACTAGGTTTCCTTCATAATGGGTGCCCAATGAAAAGCTTCCCTTTGTGATTGGTTTCCCAGTGATTGGCCCTCCTTAGTGATGGGTGTCACAGTGACTGGCCCTCATCTGTAATGGTTGTCCCATTAACTGACCCTCCTCCATAATGGCAGCCCCAGTATCTGTCCTTCCTTTGTTATGGGTGCCAGAGTGACTAGTTCTTTTCTGTTATGGGTGTTCCCAGTGACTAGTTCTCTTTTGTTATGGGTGTCCCAGTGACTAGCTGTCTTTTGGAAAGGGTGACTCCTGTGACTGATCAGTCTATGTGATGTGTGCTCAGGTCTCTGGCTCTCTTCTGTTATGGGTGCCCCAGGGATGGCTACTCCTTTTCTAATGGGCTCACCAGTGACTTTCCCTGCTCTGTGATGTATGTCCATGTGACTAGTCACCTTTTGTGATGGTTGTTTCCTTGTTTGGGTCACCTCTGTGATATGTGCCTCAGTAACCATTCCTTCTTTGTGTTTGGTGCCTCATTGATTGACCTTACTCTTTTATTGGTGTTCCACTGGCAGGCTTTTTCCTGTGATGGGTCTCCAGTGATGAGCCTTCTTCTGTGATGTGCTCCACAGTGACTGGCCCTCCTCTGGGATGGGAGCCCCAGTGAATTGACCTTCTCTATAATGTGTGCCCCAGTGACTAGACCACATCTGTGATACATATTCAGTTAATAGGCCCTCCTCTAAATGGGTGCCCCAGTGACTTGTCTTCCTCAGTGACTTATTCTCCTTTGTGATGGTTTCCCAATTGACTGGTCCTCCTCTGTTATGGGTGGCCCAGTGACTGGCCCTCATTAGTGAAAAATACCGCAGTGTCTGATCCTGCTCTGTGATGCTTGCACAGTGACTAACTTTTCTCACGGTCGCTGCCTCAGTGATTGGCTCTCTGTGGTGTTTGACACAGTGACTGACTTTTCGCTGTGATGATACCCTGTGACTAGCCTTCTTCTGTGATGGTTGCCCCAGTGATTGGCACTCTTCTATAATGTGTACCCCATGTCTGGATCTCCTCTGTGATCCTTATCAGTGCCAGCCCTCCTTTGTGACCTGTGCCCCCATGCCTGGCTCTCCCGCATAATAAATGCACTCCTGACTGCTTCTCTTCTACCTTGGGTGCTCCAGTCATGGCTCACCTCTGTAATGCATGTCCCAGTGACTGTCCCCCCTTTCGTGATGAAGCTGGTCCTCCTCTGTGATGGGTGCCCCAGTTTGACTGCCCCTCTTAGGATTGGTGCTCTACTCACTACTCTCCTTTCATAATGTGTGCCCTAGTGACTAGCCCTCTTTTATTATGGGTACTCCAGTGACTGGTTCTCATTTGAGAAGCATTTCCCAGTGACTGGCCCTCTTCTGTGATTGGTGCCCTAGTGACTGTCACTCCTCTGTGTTGGGTGCTCCAGTGACTGGTCCTGGTCTGTAATGGGTGTTCTAGTGCCTGGCCTTCATTTGCAATGTAGGTACTAGTGACTAGCCTTCCTCTGTGATGGGTGCCACAATGAATGTTTCAATTTTGTGAAGTGTGTTCCAGTGAATGGTTAATCTCTGTGGTGGTTGCCACAGTGACTGGATCTCCTTCATAATGGGTGCCCCAGTAATTTGCCCTCGTCTGTGATGGGTACCCTAATGACTGGCTCTCCTTTGGGATGTGTTTGTCTCTGTAGCTGGCTCTCCTCTGTGATGGGTGCCCCAGTGACTGATCCTCTTCTGTAATGGGTACTCTACAACTGCACTTACCTGTGATGGTTTTCCAATGACTGGCGCTCTTCTGTGATCAGTTGTCCAGGGACTGGTCTCCTTTATGATCTGTGCCCCAGTGACTGGCCCGCCTGCATAATCGGTATATTCCCGACTATCCTTCTATCATGGGTGCTCCAGTGACTGGCTCTCCTCTGTGATGCATGTACCAGTGACTGGCCCTCCTTTGTAATGAATGATCCAATGACTTGTCAGCCTCTGGGATGGGTGTCTCTGTGACTGGTTCTGCTCTGGGATTGGTATCCCAGTGATGGGTTCTCTATCTTTTGGATGCACCATTTACTGACCTTCCTCTGGGATGGGTACCTCAGTGACTGACCCTCCTCAGCTGTGTGCCCCAGTGACTGGCACTCCTTTATGTCTGCTGTGCTACTGACTGGCCTTCTTCCATAATGGGAAGTGACTAACCTTCTTCTATCATGGATACCCCAGAAACTGGCTCTCATCTGTGATGTGTGTCCCAGTGACTGGCTCTCCTTTTCGACTGGTGCTCTATTGACTGGCCTTCTTCCATAATGGGTACCCTAGTGACTTGCCCTCTTCTATCCTGAGTGCTCCAGTGACTGGCTTTCATCTTTAATTCATGTTCCAGTGACTGGCCCTCTTCTGTGATGAGTGTTCCAGTGACAGGATCTCCTCTGCGAAGGTTGTCTCTGTGACTGGCCCTACTCTGTAATGCCTGTCCCAGTGACTAGCTCCCATCCCATAATTAAGGTCCTAGTGACTAGCCCACCTCTATGAAGTATGCCACAATGATTGCCCCCTCTCTGTGATGTATGTTCCAGTGACTAGTTTTCCTCTATGATGGTTTTTCTAGTGACTGGACCCCTTCCATAATGGCTGCTCCAGTGGCAAGACTCCTCTGATGTGTGCTCCAATGACTGACTCTCCTCTGTGATTGTTTTCCCAGTGACTGGTACCCCACTTTGATGGGTATCCCAGTAACTAGACCTCATCTCTGATGTGCAACCCAGTGACTGGCACTACTCTTTAATAGTTGTCTCCTGACTTTTCTGTGAAGGTTGCCCCGGTGTCTGTCCCTCCTTTGTGATCAGTGGCCCATTGACTGGTCATCCTCTATAATCATGTCTTCGTGACTATTCCTTTTCTGCCATTGATGCTACACAATTGGCTCTTTTCTGTGACACATTTCCCAGTGAATGGCTCTCCTCTCTTGTGGGTGTCCTGGTGACTTGCCATCCTCTAGGATGGGTGCCTTAGTGACTGACCCTCCTCTGTGATCAGTGTCCCAGTGGCTTGCCCTCCTCCTATTGAGTGCCCCATTGGCTGATCCTCCTTTGGTATGGGTGCTTCAGTGTCTGGTCCTGCATTGTGATGAAAGTCTAAGTGACTTGGCCTCCTCTGTGATCACTGCCTGAGACTGGCTCTCCTCCCAATGGGTACCCTGGTGACTTAACCTCCTTTGTGATCAGTGCGCTACTGACTGGCTCTCCTTCATAATGGGTGCCTTAGTTACTAGCCCTCTTCTATCATGAATGTTCCAATGACTAACTCTCATTTCTGATGCATGTCAGAGTGACTGGTCCTCTTTATTTATTGGTGCCCCAGTGACTGACTCTCCTCTGTGTTGGGTGCCCTAGTGACTGGGCCTCCTCTGTGATCGGTGCCACAGTGACTGGCCCTCATTCATAATGAAGGTCCTAGTCACTAGCCTTCCTCTGTGATGTGTGCCCTGGTGACTGGCTTTCCTCTGTTCATGGTCGCTTCAGTGACTGAACTTACTCCATAACGGGTTATTCAGTGACTGTCCCTCCTCTGTGTTGGATGTATTGGGTGCTCCACCTGCTCTTGTTGGTGTCCTAGTAAATGGGCAGCCTCCCAAATGGGTGCACCAATGACTAGTCCTACACTGTGATGGGTGCCCCAATTTCTTGGCTTCCTCCATATTGAGGGTCTGAGTGACTGGCCCTCCTCTTTGATGGGCATCCCAGTGATTATGCATCCTCCATAATAGGTGCTACGTTGGCAGGGGCTCCTCTGTGAATGGTGCCTCAATGACTGGCCTTCCTACAAATTGGGTTCCCGAGTGAATGTTCCTCCTCTGTAACGGGTGTTCCAGTAACAGGGGCTCCTCCATGATTTGTCCCTTAGTGACTAATCTTCCTCTGTGATGGGTGCCCCAGTGACAGACTTTCCTCTCTGATGGGTGTCCCAGTGACTGGCTCTCCTCTGTGGTATATGTGCACAGCAGTTGGCCCTCTTCCATAATGGGTGCCCTAATGACTACTCCTCTGTAATGGGTCTCTCAGTGACTGGCACTCAGTGATTCGTGCCCAATGACTGGCCCTCCTCCATGATGGTTGCCCTAGTGACTGGCCCTCCTCAGGGATTCATGCTCCAGTGACTGACCGTCTTCTGTTGTGGGTGCCACATTGACTAGCCCACTACTGTGATGGGTTTCATGGTTTCTAGTGCTTCTCTGTGAGAGTTGCCTCTGTCACTGGCCCACCTCTGTGATGGGCGACCCAGTGATTGGCCTCCTTTGTTGTCGGTGCTCCAGTAAATGCCCCACCTAAGTGTTGTATGCCCAGTGACAGGACCTCATCTGATGTGCATCCCAGTGACTGGCTCTTCTGCATGATCATGGGCCCATGATTGGCCCTCCTTCTAATGGGTGTCACAGTAACTGGGCTTCCTCAGTGATGCGTGCCTCGTTGACTAGTCCTACTCTACAACAGGTATCTCAGTGACTTGGTCTCTGTGATGGGTACCTAGGTGACTAACCCTCCTCTTGATGAGTGTTACAATCACTGATTCACTTCTATAATGGGAGCCCCTGAATCAGAGCCTCCTCAGTAAAGGGTGCCTCATTGACTGGCCCTACTCTATTAGAGTTGTCTCAGTGACTTGATCTCCTTTGCGATGGGTGCCTAGGTGACTAACCCTCCTCTGTGATGAGTTTTACAATTTCTAATCCTCCACTATAATGGGGTACCCAGAATCAGGCCCTCCCTGTTGACTGATGCCCCAGTGACTGGCCCTCTTGTGTGATTGGTGTCCCAGTGAATAACACTTTTCTTTGATGTGTGTCCTAGTAACTGGACCTCCTCAACAATGTGTTCCCCAGCGACTCTCCTCCACCATGATGGAACCACAGTGAGTGGACATCGTCTGTAAATGGTGTTTCATTGAATTGCCCTCCTGTGTGATATTTGCACCAGAGCCTGGGCATCTTTCATAATGTGGGCACCAGTGTCTGGTCCTACTCTGTGATGTGTTCCCCAGAGACTAGCCCTCCTCTCTGATGGGTGCCTCAGTAACTGGTTCACTTCTGTGATGGGTGTCCTATTTACTGGCCCTCCTCTGTGATGGGTGGCCCAGTTACTGTCCCTCCTCCAACTGGATACTCCAGTGACTGGCTCTTCTCTGTGATGTGTGCCACAGTGACTAGCCAAACTCTGTGAAGGTGCCTCAATGACTGGTCTTCCTCTGAGATATGTGCCTCAGTGATGCCCTCTTCTGTGATGGGTGTGTCAGTGACTGCCCTACCTCTGTGATTAGTGCCTCAGTGATTTACCCTTCTCCTAATGGGTTCTCCAGTGATTGGTAGTCCTCTGTGATGGATGCCTCAGTGACTTACCCTTCTCTTGGATGGGTACCTCAGTGACTGGCCCTCCTCTGTAATTTGTCTCTTAAAGGCTGGTCCTCCTGCTAAAGGTCAATCAGTGAACAGCCCTCAACTTAGTTGGGTGCCTTAGCGACTGATCCTCTCCTTTGATGGATGACTCAGTGACTGGACCTCCTCTGTGAGGGGTTCCCAAGAGATCGGTCCTCCTCTGTGATGGGTGCCTCAGTAACTACCTGACCTCTATGTTATGGGTGCCCCAGTGACTGTGGCTCCTTTGTGAGAGGTCCCCAGTGATTAGCTCTCCTCTGTGATGGGTACCACACTGACTTTTCCTTTTCTGTGATGGCTCCCCAGTTATTGTCCCTCCTCTGAGTTTCTGATCCTCCTTCATAATGTGTGCCCCAGTGACTGGCCCTCCTTTATGATGCATGTCCCAGTGATTGGTCTTTGATTCCCCATGATTCACCCTCATCCAAAATGGGTGCCCCAGTGACCAGCCACCCTCTGTAATGGGTGTGCCAGTAACTGAGCATCTTCCATAATAGGTATCACAGTGACTGACTCTCCCTTGTGATTAGTGCCCCAGTGACTGGCCCTCATCCATAATAGATGCCCTAGTGAATAAACCTCCTCAGTGATGGATAACTCAGTGTCTGGCTCTCTCTGTGGTGAGTGTTCCAGTGTCTGGTTCTCCTCTGTGATGATTGCCCCAGTGACTGGTCCTCCTTCATAATGGGAGCACCTGTGACTTGCTTTCCTCCATATATGTACCTCATTGACTTGGACTTCTCTGTGATTGGTATCCTAGTGACTGGTGCTCCTCCATAATGGATATCCCAGTGAATAACTATCATCCGTGATGGATGTCCTACTTACTGGGCCTCATCAATTGTAGGTGACACAGTGACAAATCCTTCTTTGTGTTGGGTGTCCCAGTGACTGGTCCTCCTGTGTAATGGGTGTCCTAATGACTGACCTTCCTCTATAAAGTGTTTCCCAGTGACTGACACTTCTCCATGATTGGTACCCCAGTACGGGCCCTCCTGCTGATGGGTGCCACAGTGACAATCCCTCTTCTGTGATGGGTGTCACAGTGACTAACCCACCTCTCTGATGTGTGCCTTTGTAAATAACCCTCCCCTGTAATGGGTGCCACAGTGATCTTCCATGCTCTGTGATGCATTTCCCAGTGAATGCTTCTACTCTGTGATGGGTGCCCTAGTGACCGCCCTCCTTTGTTATGGTTGTCCTAATGACTGGCCCTCAACTGTTATGGTTATTTCTGTGACTATCTCTCCTCCACAATTGGTACCCTAGTGTCTAGTCCAGGTCACTGATGGACACCAGTGACTTGTGCTCCTCCAAAATGAGTGTCCCATTGACTCTCCCTCCTCTGTGTGGGTACCCCAGTAATTGACTTTCTTCTGTGATCAGATCCCCATGACAGGCACTCCTATGTGATGTGTGCCTCAGTGACTGGCGCTTCTTTGTGTTCAGAGCCTTAGTAACTGACTTTTCTCTATAATGGGTGCTGTTGTAACTAGCCCTCTTCTACTATGGAAATTTCAGTGACTGGCTCTTCTCTGTAATGCGTGCGCTAATGAATGGCCATCTGTGCGAGGGGTGCTTCAGTAACTGGTTATCTTCTGAGATCGATGCTCCAGTTATTTGCCCTCCTCCTTATGGGTTCCCCAGTGAATGGCCCTCCACTGGGATGGGTGCCTCAGCGACTGACTCTCATCTGGGAAGGGTTCGCCAGTGATTCAACCTCTTCTGTGATCAGTGACCTGTGACTGGCTTTCTGAGTAATGGGTTGCCTAGTGCCAAGCCCTCTTGAATGAGTTCCTCAGTGACTTTCCCTCCTCTGTGATGGATGACCCAGTGAATATCCTTCCTCTGTGATGGGTGTTTCAGTTTCTGAACACCCATGATGTTTCCTATTATGTTTGTTCTGGAGACAGACTCATCTCTGTGATGGGTGCCCCAGTAACCAGCATTCTTTTGTGATTATTGTTCCAGTGACTGGTCCTCCACTATAATGGGTATCCAATGACTGGCACTCTTCTGTGATGGGCACTGTTTTTCTGGCGCCAGTGCCTAGTGATTGGTCTTCTTTTGCCTTCGGTACCCCAGTGACTAGCCCTCCTCTGTAATGTGCACCCTACTTAGTAACTCTGTTCTATCATGGATACTTCAGTGAATGGCTATCTTCTATGATGCATGTTCCAGTGACCCTCCTCTGTGATAGATGACTTAGTGAATGATATTCCTGTGTAATCGGTGTCTCAGTAACTGGCCTTTCTTCTAATGGGTTCCACAGTGACTGGCCCTCCTTTGGGATGGGTGCCTCAGTGACTGGTCTTCCGTTGTGATGGATGCCCCAGTGATTGACCCTGCTCTGTGATGGGTAACCAGTGACTGGCACTCTTCTATTACCCAGTGGCTGCCACTCCTCTACAACGGGTGCCCCAGTGACAAGACTTCTGTGATGGGAGCCACTGTTCCTGGCAACCTCTATAACAGGTGCCCCATGACTAGTATGCCTCTGATGGGTGCCCTAGAATCTGTCATTCCATTTTGATTGGTGGCCCAGTGACTGGCCTCCTTTTTATGGTGCCACAGTGACTAGTCCTTTTCTTTGGTGGGTGACACAGTGACTAGCCCTCTTGTGTGATGGGTGCCCCAGTGACTCTGTGATGTTTGTCCCAGTGACTGACTCTCTCTGTGATAGGTGCTCCAGTAAATTGCCTTATTCTGTGATGGGTATCCCAGTAATTGGACGTCCTCTATAATGGTTGCCCAATGAATAGTAATCCTCTGAAATGGGTGTCACAGTGACTTGCCCTTCTCTACAATCAGAGCACCAATGACTGGCCCTCCTTCATGATTGGTGCACCAGTGTCTGACCCTCAAACATAATAAGTGCCCTACAGACTAGCCCTATTCTATCATGGGTGCTGAATTAACTGGCTTTCCTCTATGACGCATGCCTCAATGACTGGCCCTCTTCTATAATGGATGACCCAACATCAGGCCCCCCTTTGGGATAGGTGCCACAATGACTGGTCTTTCTCTATGATCAGTGCCCCTATGACTGACCATCCTCCTAATGGGGGCCCCAGGGAATAACCCTTCTCTGAGATGGATCTCAGTGACAGGCTCTCCTCTGGGAAGGGTGCCCAGTGGCTGGCCCTTCTCTGGGATTAGTGACTCAGTGATTGGCACTCCTTTATAATGGGTGCCCCATGGCTGCAACTCCTCAGTGATGGGTGTCCCAGTGACTTGACTTCCGCTGCTATTGGTGGCCCAGTCACCGGCCTCCTTTGTGATCAGTGCCACAATGACTGGTTCTCATTCATAATGGGTGTACTAGTGAGTAACCCTCTTTTATCATGGGTGCTTCAGTGACTGGCTCTGCTCTGTGATGTTTATCCCGGTGACTAGTCCTTTTATATTGTAGGTGCCCCAGTGACTAGCCCACCTTTGTGATGGGTGACCAGTGAATGGTTCTCCCTCAAAATGGATGTCCCTGTGACTCACCCTCCTCTGTAATGATTACCTCAGTGACTACTGGACCTCTGTGATGGCTACCCCATTGACTTGGCTTCCTCTGTGATCAGGACCTAAGTGATTAGGCCTCCTTTGTGAGGGGTGCCCCAGTGACTTGCCCGCCTCCGTTATCAGTACCCCAGTGATTGGTCATCCTTCTAATTGGTTAGATCAGTACCCCAGGGATTTGGTCTCCTTTGTGATGGTTGCCTCAATACATGAGACTCCTCAGTGTTTGCTGCCCCAGTGACTGAATCTTTTATCTAATGAGTACTCCAGTGAATAGCCATCCTCCACTAAGAGTGCCCCTGTAACTGGCCCTTCTCGGTATTTGCTGCTTCAGTGACTGACCCTCCTACTTAATGGGTGCTCCTGTGACTGGTCCACCTCTGTGAGTGATGCCCCAGTCACTGACCCTTTTCTGTTATGAGTGATCCAGTGACTGAAACGCCTCTGTGTTGGATGCCCAGTGATTGGCCTTCTCCTGTGACAGTGCCCCAGTGACTGACCTTCAGTGATGGGTGGCCCAGTGACTGACTCACTGTTATGGGTGCCTCAGTGACTTGCCTTCTGTGTTTGGTGACACAATGCCTGGCCCTCCTCTTTGATTTATGTCCCAGTGTTTGACTTTCCTTGGAAATCATTGCTGCAGCAAGTGGTGCTTTTCTGTGATAGGTACTTCAGTGACTGACCTTCTCTGTGATGTGTTCCCAGAGACAGACTCTCTACTAGGATGGGTGCCCCAGTGATTGGGCTACCTCTGTGATAGATGACCCAGTTAATGGACCACCTATATGATGAGTACCCTGTGACTCAACATCCTCTTTGATGGGTTCCCCAGTGACTGTTCAACCTTTATGCTCATTGAACCTGTAATTGGTCCTTTTTGTATAGGGGGGCCCAGTGACTGAATCTCCTCTATGGTGGATGCTTCAGTGACTGAATTTTCTCTCTGATATTTGCCTTGGTGACAGTATTCTCTGATATGGATGCCCTGGTGACTAACCTTCCTCTGTGATGAGTCCCAGTGACTGGACTTCCTCCTAACGAGTTCCCCAGGAACTGGTACTCTTCTGAAATGGGTGCCTCAGTGATTGGCCATCCTTTTGGATGGGCACCTCAGTGACTGGCCCTCTTCTTTGACAGGTGTCACAGTGACTGACCCCTGTATGCCATCAGTTGCCCAGTTACTGGTCCTACTCAGCAATTGGTGCATCAGTGACAGGCCCTTTTATGGGAAGAGTGCCTCAGGGACTGGCCTTTCTCTGGGATAGGTTATTCAGTGACCAACTCTCTTCTGTGTTGTGTGCCACAGTGGCTTGATCCCTTTTTGATGTATTTCCCAAGGGTTTACCTTCTTCTGTGATGGATATCCAATTGAATGGCCCTCTTCTTGACTCCTTCATCCCTAATGAGTGCCCAAATTGCGCTTCTTCTCTGTGATGTGTGTCTCAGTGACTATCCCTCCTCTGTGATGGCTACTCTAGTGACTGGCCCTCCTCCATAATGGAAGCCCAGTGACTGGATCTTCCTTGTGATAGGTGCTTCATTGATTAGCCTTTCTATGTGTTGGGGGCCTCAGTGATGAGCTCTCATCTATCATGGGTTCCCCATTGACTAACCTTCTATGTAATGGGTAGCCCAGTGATTGGCCTTCCTACGTGATCAGTTACCCTGTCATTGGTCCTCTTTCTAATGGGTGTCCCAGTGACTGGGCCTCCTCTTTGATGGGTGCTTCAGTGACTGGCTGTTGTCTGTGATAGGTGACTTAGCGACTAGGTCTTTTTGGAGATGGGTGCCCAGGTGATTAGCCCTCCTCTGTGATGAGTTAACCAGGGACAGGGCCTCTTTCTAATGGGTGCCTCAGTGACACCCCTCTTCTGTGATGGATGCCTCTGTGACTGGCTGTCTTTTGTGATATGTGTCTCAGTGACTGTACCTCTTCTGTGATGGGTGCACTAATGAATCCATAATGCATGGCCTAGTGACTAGCTCTCCTCTGTCCTGGGTGCCCCATTGATTGGCTCTCTGTGATGGGCGTTCTATGACAAGCTGTCATCTGTGATGGTTGCTGTAGTGACTGGGCCTCCTCCATAATGGGTACCACAGTGACTGATTCTTCTGTGATAGGTACCTCAGTGACTGAACCTCCTCTGTGATAGGTGTGCCCATACAGGCTTTCTTTTGTGATTGATGCCTTAGTGACAGAGTCTCCTCCATAATGGGTGCCCCACTGACTAGGCCTTCTCCATTATTGGTGCTCCAGTGACTATGCCTCCTCTGTGATTGGTGTTCCATTGACTAGCAGTACATTATAATGTTTGCCACAGTGACTAGCCCTCACCTGTGAAGGTTGTCCCAATGACTGACTCTTCTCCATAATGGGTGCCCCAGTGACTAGCCCTCCTCTGTTACGTGTGCCGCAGTGGCTAGCCCTCCTCTGTGTTGGGTGTCCCAGTGACTAGCGCTTCTCTGTGAGGGGTGCTCCAATGACTGTTCCACCTCTGTGATGGGTGACTCAGTGATTGTCTTTCTCCTGTTATAGGTGACTTAATGACTGGGCCTCCTCTGGGATGGGCTCCTCAGTGACTGGAATTCCCCTGTTATGGGTGCCCCAATGACTGAGGCATTGCTGTGATGGGTGCCCCAGTTACTGGCTCTCCTCTGTGATGGCTAATCCATGACTGGCCATTCTGTTATGGGTTCCCCAGTGATTGGTTCTCCTCTCCAAATATGTGTCCCAGTGATTTTTGCCTCCACTTTGATTGGTGCCACTGTGACTGGCCCTCTTTTGTGATGAAAGCCTCAGTGACTGGTCTTCTATTGTGAGGGGTTTCTGTTTGACTGTCCTCATCTGTGATGGCTGACCCAGTGGCTAGCTATCCTCTGTGATAGGTGTCCCCATGACTGGACCTCCTCTGTGATAGCAGACTAAGAATCTGGCCCTACTCAGTGATGAGTACCTAGGTTACTGACTCTCCTCTCTGTTGGGTGACCCAGTGACTATCCTTCTCTGTGATGTGTGCCCAAGCGACTGGGCTTCCATTGTTATGGTTGCCCTAGTGACTTGTACTCCTCTGTGATCAGTCCCCAGTGACTCGCCCTTCATGGTGACGGGTGCACCAGTGAATGGTCTTCTGTGATAGGTGCCCAGGGAGTGGTGCCCCAGTTTCTGGTCCTATCTGTAATCAGTGCCCCAGAGACTACCCCTCTTCCTTATGGGTTCTGCAGTAACTGTCCCTCCTCTGACTTGATGTCTCAATAACTGGCCATCTTCTGTGCTGGGTGCCTCACTGATTGGATCTCCTCTCTGATCGATGCACCAATGACTGACTTTCCTCCTAATTGGTGCCCCAGTGACTGGCGCTTCTCTGCAATGGGAGCCCCAGTGATCTGTCCACCTCTGTGAGGGGTACATCAGTGAATGGCCCTCATCTGGGATGTGTGCTTCATTGACTGACCCTCCTGTGGGATGGCTGCCACAGTGACTGGCTCTCCTTGGGATGATACCCCAGTGACTGGTACTCCTCTGTGATGGGAGCCTCAATGACTAGCAGTCCTCTCTGATGGATGCCCCAGTGACTAGTCTTCTTTGGTTATGTGTGCCCCAATGACTCAGCCTCCTCTTTGATAGCTGTCCCGGTTACTGGCCTTCCTCAGTGATGGATACTTAGGTGTTGTGCTCTCCTCTGTGTTAGGTGCCCCAGTGACTATCCCTCCTCTGTGATGCATTCCCCAGTGACTGGGCTTCCTCTCTGATGGGTGCCCCAGTGATTTGCCCTACTCTTTGATTAGTGCCCCCCTGACTGACTGGCCCTCCCTCTATTGGGTGCCACTGTGATTGGCCCTCCACTGTGATGGGTGCCCCAGTGATCAGGCCTCCTCTGTGATGGGTTCCCTGGGACTGAGCCTTATCTATGTTTGGTGGACTAGTGACTGGTCCTCTTCTGTGATCAGGATTCCAGTGACTACCCTTCTTTTTAATGGGTGCCCCCAGTGACGGGTCCTCTTCTGTGTTTGGTGCCTCAATGACTGGCCCTTCTTTGTGTTGGGTGTCTCAGTGACTGGTCCTTCTCTGTGCCGGGTGCCTCAGTGACAAGACCTCTTCTATTATCTGTGCTCCAGTGATTTACCTTCCTACTAATCAGTGGCCCAGTGACTGGCTCTTCTCTGGGATGAATGCCTCAGTGACTTGCCCAACTCTGTGATGATGGGAGCCTCAGTCACTGGACCTCCTCTAGGAAGGGTGCCTCAGTCACTGGACCTCCTCTGGAATGGGTAACTTAGTTACGGGTCTTCCCCTCTGATGGATGCCTCAATGATTGACTCTCATCTGTAATGGTGCCTAAGTGACAGGGTCTCATCTCTACTGGGTGCCTCAGTGACTAGCACTCTTCGATGATGGGTACCCCAGTGACTAGCCTTCTTATGTATGGGTGCTTCAGTGAAGGACCCGCCTCTATAATGAGCTACTCATGACAGGCACTCCTATGTAATGGGTGCCTCAGTAACAGACACTCTTCTGTGCTCAGTGCCCCAGTGACTGACTCTCCCTTGTGGTCTGTGTCCCATTGACTACCTTTCCTCTTAATGGGTCTCCTAATGACTAGCCCTCTTCTACCACAGCAGTTCCAGTGACTGGTTCTACTCTGTGATTCATGTCCCGGTGACTAGCTCTCCTTGGTGATGGCTGTCCCAGTGACAGTACCTCTATGATTGGTGACCCAGTGACTTGCCCACCCAGTGACTACAGCTCTACTGTGATGGATGCCTCTGGAACTGACCATCCTCTGTGATTGGTTCCTTAGTGACTGGCTCTCCTCTGTGATGGTGTCCCAGTTATTGTTCATCCTCAGTTATGGTTGATCTGGTGACTAGCCCTCATTTCTGATGGGTGTCCTAGTTTCTGGCTCTCCTCTTTGATATTTGTCCCAGTTACTGTCTCACCTCTGAAATGGGTGCCCCAATAATTAGCATTCTTCTCTGATGGGTGCAACATAACTGGTCCTCCTCTAAAATGGGTACCCCATAACAGACCCTCCTCTGAGATGGGTGACCCAGTGACTGGTCCTCCTCTGTAATCAATGCTCCAGTGATTGGCCTTTCTCCTCTTGAGTACCCCAGTGACTGGCCCTCCTCTGGAATGGGTTATTCAGTAACTAGCCCTCCTCTTGGCTGGTTTGCTTAGTCACTGGCCATCCTCTGTGATGGATGCTTTATTGACTTGCATTTCTATGTGATCAGTGTCTCAGCAAATGATTCTGCTCCTAATGGGTGCACCAGTGACTGGCCTTCCTCTGAAAAGGGTGACTCAGGTACTATTCTCTCTGATTGGTGCCCCAGTGACTTGTTCTACTCTGTGATGGCTGACCTAGTGACTAGCCCCAGTTTCTGACTCTTCTCTGTGATTGGCTCACCTCTGTGATGGGTGCTCTAGTAACTAGCATTCTCCTGTAATGTGTGCCCCAGTTACATTAGAGTCCCTCCTCTATTATGGGATTCTCACGATGGTACTCCTCTGTGATAGGTGCTATAGTTATTGGGCCTTCTATGGGTTTGGTGTTCCAGTGACCGGTCCACCTTTGTGATTGGTGCCTCCAGTGACTTAGCCTTCCTCCTTAATGGGTGCTCTACTGACTAGCATTCTTTTATCATGGATTCTCCAGTGAATGAATCTCCTCTCTGATGCATGTCACAGTGACTGGTCCTCTTCTGTGATGGGCGGGTGCCTCAGTGACTAGCACTTCTCTGTGATGGGTTTCTCAGTGACTGTGCATTATCTATTATGACTGGCCCAGGGAATTGGCCTTTTCTTTGATGGGTATCCTGCATGTAGCCTTCTTTTGTGATAGGTAACTAGTGATTGACCCTCCTCTATAATATATGACACAGTGACTGGCATTCCCTTTTGATGGATGACCCAGTGCCTGACCATCCTCTGTAATGGATGCCTGGCAACAGGCTGTCATCTATGATCAGTGTGTGAGTGGCTGGTCTTCATCCATAATGAATGCCCTAGTGACTAGCCCTCCTCTGTGATGGGTTTACCAGTGAACAGCTCTCCTTTGAGTTGAGTGCCCCAGGGATAACCTACTTCTGTGATGGGTGCCCCAGTAACTGGCCTTTACCTTAATGGTTGCCCAAGTTACTTTCTCCTCTGCAGTGGGCATCCTAGTGACTAGGCATCCACCTTCATGGGTGCCCCAGTGACCAGCCCATGTCGGTGATACATGCCCCAGTGACTGCCCATCCTCTGTGATGGCTGCCTTAGTAATTAGGCATCCTCCATAATGGGTGCCCTAGTTACTGGCTGTCTGTGTTGGGTGCCTTAGTGAATAACCCTTCTCTGGGATAGTGCCCCAGGGACTGGTAATCCTCTATGATGAGTGTCAGTGACCACTCATTCTCAGTGATGGCTGCCCCTACAACTGATCTTTCTCTGTGATCAGTGTACAAGTGACTAGTATCATAGCAAACATTTATATAGTACTTGTTAGGTGTAAGGCACTTTTCTAAGTGCTTTACAAACATTAAATAATTGAATTCACAATGATTCAGAAGATACTTTTAGATAATAAAACATTCCATGGACTTTGGGATAAATACCAGCTGCTAATGTATGGACAAGTAGGACAAAGAGGATTTAGATGTTAGTGTGTAAGATACTACAGAGCTTAGTATCAATATAAATTGGCCAATTTTGTGATCAGATTTACTGTTCTCTCCAACTTCACAAGAGCATACAAAACAAGTAAGTTACAAAATTTTGTCTCAATTTAAGCTCTGGTTTACTAGCTAAAATCTTGTTTTCTTTTCAACCTTGTTAGCTTTGTCCATAAATCTATTCTATAGCCATGCTTGACTATATACATCTCTAAAGTACACATTCAAAACCAATATCAACAAAAGTTAAATGAAAATAATATAGATTTTTAGTAGAAGCATTTGCATAATAAAAGATAAAAGAAAACAAAAGCTTTAACAGAACACCACTAAAAGCAGTAATTTTATAAACTGATTTTAATACATGATCTTTAGAATAAGACGTACTTTCACATTTTAGGGAAAGA